>VCII01000009.1:1245000-2445000 GCA_006030095.1 Triplophysa siluroides | reverse complement strand
ATGAGCTGCCCAAGGCGCCTCAGCAGTTCCCTCTCCGTTAATGAGGTTCAAAATGAACAACTCGCCACTTAATTGAACTTTGTGTTGTGCTGGAGTTCAAACAACGGATTCACTTTGGTGTTCGCTTTAGCGGGGCGGAAAGCAGAAAAACATGCCAGGCGTGGTACGTGAAATGCTGAGGATTTCAACAGGGTTTTAATGACAATGCCACACTTCCAAGGGTGTTTGATTTTTTATTGTGTACCTGTTTCTGTACCTACTGTTTGTCACGGGGTGCACGTTGTTATTTATTTTTATTATTTATTTATTTATTTAATTTACGCTTGTATATTGTGTAATATTTTGTTTAATTTAATAGTTTAATTAAACGTATATATTTTTTATAAATCCAAGTTAACACAAAAGAAGATATAAAAAAAAATATTGGTAACCTAACCGAACAGGCGGTACCTACTGACTTGCACTGGTTTTGTGTCCATACAATAGAATGTGAATGGGTACCACTTCCAAACATTTTTCTAAATATCTTATTTTGTGATCCGCAGAAGAAAGAAAGTAAAAATGAGTTTGAAATGAGAAGAGGGTTAATAAATGGTGACAGAAATATAATTTGAAGGTTAATATAGTTTACTAAAAGGAAAAATTGAAAATATTTTTCTGTTACATATAATAAAATACTGGCCTAAAATGATTGGAAATACCTAAAGTAAACAAAACGTTTAAATTTTCCATTAGAAATAAACAAGTTTAAGGCACTAAAAAAATAGTAATAATAAGAACTGAAATAAAAACAAATTTAAAATGCATAATAAAATGACAAAATCATGTAATAAAATTGCTAAAAATCAAATAAAAACAAATTTAAATGTTAATAAAGCTACAATAAAACAAAAAACAAAACTATAATAACTCTGTTTTGGGTGAACTTTCACTTTAAGTAAAACTACTTTTTCCTCAGAGACGTACAGTAAATAAATTGTTTGTTGGTATCACTTATTTATTAGAGCTTCACTGAGATTTATTTTTCTAATTCTTTCCAGTATAGAGAAAATAAACTTGTCCCAGATATAGTAGCTCTAAGGAATTCTGCAATACCTAAAGTGAGCTATTTCCATTTATCTTAATAGAAACTGCTCTCCAGAACTACCCGACCTGCACTGTGTGACATCATTGGTCATGGACACTTGTTTTTAAACCAATCATGATTTGAACCCGACCCACTGAGAGTCATCCCCTTTTTTCCCAAAGAATATGGGCAGCCTAATGCGACAGCCAAGACACCAATACAAATTAAACCAGAATGAATGCTGAGATTGACATCAAGTGTTGCATCAGATTATACATTTTTAAGGGTCAGTTACTTACTGACTAGTGTTACTATCAAAACAAACCCCGCTTTATTAAATACTACATGATCGCAACCTTTCATACAACCTTACACAACGGAGCCATTGACAAACACGCTCAGTCAAGTAGCTATCCGTCTCCGGTCGCATCAAGATAAGGGGCATCAATTTGCCAATGTAAAAATGCTTGACAGCAGCGGATACATTAGTCCCCATAAAAGGGGAGAAAAGCGGTCTTAAATAACATCAGAAGAGGAGGTTATGTTATTGAATTACAACAAGGGCTGGGAAACAATTAAGTAGTGATTAAATTCAGTTTTCGCTGACAGGAACCAGAGACAAACAGCAATTTCCGCTTCCCATAGATTCAATTAGCCACCATCAGCACGATCCCATTGAAGTTTGGGGGTCCCGAAGAGTCTACGAGGAGATTAGGGACTTTGAGCTCTGAAGTTAGTAAAGCGGATCGGCGATTGATTGAAAGATTTGGGGAATGTTAAAGCAAATTCCCTCTTCGATATCTCGGTCACGGCCGGTCTAGATCAGACTGAAAAATAGCAACTTTAAACTTCCCTGTAAAGATGCTGCGAGCCGCTGCTTTTGACTGCAGGACGGCCTGTCCGACTCATCATCCTTCAGCGTAATTTCACAAATACATTGCGCGTGATTAGAAGGAAACATTAGCGAACGTGTGTTTTCGTCGGCTCCCAGGGTTGACAAGCACTCAGGTGATAATAAGTAGCAATTGAATTTGGAGATGATATTACAAATGTTCATTACGATTTAATCTGAGTATAATTGGATAACATTGATTAGAGTGACACTTCACTAAAGGTGTCCTCGGTTAGCCAGAACAGCTTTAATTTAGCCATTTTGCTGCGAAAATAAGATACTTACCACATTTCAAGCTGTTTTAATGCGATGACACCACGCCAAAAAGTGTTTGGACGCTTAGGTCACACTTGACATGTGGTCTTCGAGTGGCAACAAATGAATGACGCTAGAACTAACTTTATTTTCACTGTTTCCAAAGTGATTCGTTGTGGATTTTTGGTTCAGGTAGTTCATCACATTGCACAACATGAAAAATATGTTTAATCAACACATCTGTTGTAATCTAAAACCAGACGTTTTGCTTGACTCGTGCGATTTTTCCCTTTCATATAATGCACACTCATGCATTTTTAAGTGCCCGAATGCTTTTTGAGACCACTTGCGCTGCCGAATAAAACCCTACGTGAGAAAATGCATGCAGGTTTGCGTGCTTAAAATTCTCCGTTCTGGATACCCCACCCTCCTGGATCTGCCAGAATCCATCCAGGACAAAATATCAATCATGATAGTGCACTGCATTGCAATTTCTGGAGACTTGATATATTTTTATTGAGATTTATCGTGCCGGTGTGGGCAGGTGACACTCATCAAACCAACATTCAGCTCGGCCCGTTTCTCAGCGCCACCTCATCCTGATGGCTATAAAGTGTCTCCCAGCTGATCCTCGCGATGCTGCACTGCATTATCTCAGCGGCCAGACGGCCTTCTCACACGGTAATCTGTTCCTCTCCGCCTCTGCTCGGGACAGAGGATATAACAGTCTCATAATGGTCATAATTAGTGAGATCGATGCAGTTTGCCACCGGTGCGTGCAGCTCGGCCGTAAACCTTCGGCGCGCTTGGGGGAAGAAAAATCAGAGGGGGGGCTCAAGGCTAAAATTTACGCTTGATAAAATTTGGCTATCAGGTGTCATATGTCACGGGTTAGACTGTGCGCTCGAGTGGACATATGAACAGTACATTTTACACCTGGTTAGGCTTGATTAATATTTGGCCTCCTGCTGAAATTCATCAGTGGTGAGTATGTAATCACATGCTGTGAAAAGCAAGTCCAGGCAAAATTATAGGAAGCAACCGTTGGGTTTTATAAAGACTGAACCAATCTGTTGAGGTTAAATGTGGCCCATCAAAGAAGTTTGGAAACTATACAGGAATTAAAGTGATATTGGTCAGAACAACAAACATTAATGTTATGTTTTAGCATCTTTAAAGTAGTCAAAGTAGGTTTTTTATCATTCAGCTTTTTGAGGTTGCAAGTTTAACGCTTTTTAAACCGTGAAGTAGCCCTTCAATGCTGGACTCCAATTGGCTGATTTGTATTTACTATTTGATCCAAGTCTAATCCATTTCAAAAATATTTTGTTTTGAATTAAAAAACCATAACAAAATACACCTTGATATTAAATGAGAAACATTTTAGCAAACATTGTGACCATATGGGCCGTTTTCCCGGACACCTTCTTGCCAGGATTTCGGGTGCGTCCGGAGGTCACATTTGTCTACCACATATGTCATTGAGTTTATTATTTCGGGTTTTATTACGTAAAAGCAACCGTTTTATTTCAAGGTAAGAATGAAACTACAATGATTATACGTGAGATTAGATGGAGAGATGGAGAGATGGATAGATGGTACAAACATTTCTGATGTAGCGAACTGACACAAATCCCCCAACACCAAGAGTCACAGCCGAGTCATAAGGCATTGTGGTGACATTAATATCACGTGTGCTCATGTTGTTAATACAATTATTCAGACTTTGCAATATTCTGCGGTGTTTTCATTAAATTAACACTCATTGTCTTCACATACGACTTTAGCACAGGATGTGAAAAGCGATGTTTAACACCTGGAGGAATTACCACTGATGGAGCTCTAAGTTGTTGTAATTCCACACAACTTGTCCCATGGGTGGTGTTTTCAGCGGTGACTGACAGCATCAAAGCTGTCCTTTCTCACCACTGTTCCCAGGAGGCTCCTTAGATACGGGAGCTTTCCTCTGAATTGCAAAAACCGCCCTCAACTCCTCTATTAAAATTAGCAACTGAGAGGTATCCGTGGCATTAGTAGGCTCATCACATGTAGTCAAAGTGACAAAAACCAACCTTGCGGTTTTCCATGATAGGAGCACCTTTAAGATTAAATTTTACTACAAAATTTTCACATTTATCAGGTAACTGGGGGTCTGTTCCTAGTGCCTTGATGCCTCGATGCAACAGGCTTGTAAGGCAATATCATAATACAAATTCAACCTTATTGACAATATTATGAAAATTAAATGTTTTAGCAAAATTATAAATGTAGTAACTAGACTGCACAGTACATTCTATTTACAGTAGTTTGAGTGGTAGTAGTATGAATAAATTTCGAACTGCATCCGCCATGTTTTATTGTCTTGTGACCCGTATGCTCTTTGACATATGACGTATTAACCACAACCTGTACATAGGCATTCAGTCAGGAGAAATACATTTATTGGTGCGAATGTTCGAAAAACGGACATCCGACTTAGTTTTCCGCTATTTTTATTTGATTGACTTTTGAGATTTGACCATTGCTCAGCTCCCGTGGCATCATGGAATAGATCCATCATGTCCATCCAATGCACAGACACAAATCTCGCCTATTGTTTTTTGCATACTAAGGTTTCAGACATACTTTGCATAACTCGTACTGAAGGCTATAGTATGGAAGTAGGGTGTGATAACTGTAGTAACCAAAGTTTTATTTGCATTAACCCACTGTTCATTATTTTAGGAGCTAGTTTGAAAATCATCTACAGACAGCATAGTGTTCTGTGTGGAAGACTTAATTCACTACTGATTTTTTTTGTCGTGAAAATAGGGTTGATTAGGGTGAAAGATACTTCCTTGCGGTGTTTTTAGGTGGCTAAATAGCGCTACTTTTTATTGTTTCTGCCTTCCTTTATTTAGTGCCTATTATAGGCCTAAGTAATCTCTCTTTTTTTGGTTACTATTCTGTAGCATATATTGTTGCCTTTTGCAAATGACAAAGACGTTAATTTAAAAAAAAAAGTTTTTAGTTAGGGGGCACGGTGGCTTAGTGGTTAGCACGTTCGCCTCACACCTCCAGGGTTGGGGGTTCGATTCCCGCTTCCGACTTGTGTGTGTGTGGAGTTTGCATGTTCTCCCCGTGCCTCGGGGGTTTCCTCCGGGTACTCCGGTTTCCTCCCCTGGTCCAAAGACATGCATGGTAGGTTGATTGGCATCTCTGGAAAAAAATTGTCCGTAGGGTGTGAGTGCGTGAGTGAATGAGTGAGTGTGTGTGCCCTGCGATGGGTTGGCACTCCATCCAGGGTGTATCCTGCCTTGATGCCCGATGACTCCTGATAGGCGCAGGCTCCCGTGACCCGAGGTAGTTCGGACAAGCGGTTATGGATGGATGGATGTTTTTAGTTATATATATTTTTTATTGGTAAATGCAGAATTGGATAGATTTTTTACTGAGCTGTTTGCAATGCATTCTGGGATTGTTTACATTAATATGTAATAGTGCCCAAGAATTTGACAAGGTATCTTCTCAAGTTCTCCAACATTTGGAAAAGGTAACATCAGCACACTTACAGTATGGTTACTTTTAATGTTGCTAAGGGAGCTCACAAGATTTCGGAACAGAGCTTATGTCAATTTCAATGTTAAACTCTTATTTTTATAGCAACACTTGAAAGCTCTTAGTTGAGTCACTAAATAGCTAGCCATCGTATCAATCTCTTGAGCCTATAACAGTTCATATAAAAACAGTGTTATTGATCACTATGCAGAGCCAATTCTTCCTATAGGCAAACTACGCAAGTTGCGTAGGGCCCCTGTACCACCAGGGGGCCTCCTTGAGTACTAAATCAAAATCAATATAATGTAACCAAGACGCGGATTAAGCTTTCTGCCTCCGAGTGTTTTGTTACAAACTTTACAAGAATCATTTGGAAATTTCCTTTTTAAATACTTACTGTAATCTATTTGTTTACTGTGAAATACTCGGACATCCTGCAGTGGGCACAGGTTTATACGTGAGAATAATGTGATGTGTCTTCAAAACGAAGCTAACCGTACGTAGAGGAAAAAAACGGCATCAACGTGAAGTAAAAAAACAAGAACTAGAAGGGATGTGTTTTTGTACTATTTTAAAGTCTCATTTAGTTTTGTCAACTTATGCAAGTACATATTTACAAAACAGTTGATTTGACTGGACGTTCGATAGTCGTGAATTTAGGGACTTTCTCTAAAATTACATACACATTAATATTCTAACTTCAATAGCATTTTCAGGGAATGACAATGTTCATGTGAGTCTCCGCTATATAATATGTAATTGCGTCATCACATTTAGAGAATAATTGATGTGTTTTGTTTTCGAGTGCTTAGCTTTCTTGAGTAAACTATATTTATCATGTTTTATTTTTGTTAATCACTCATTTGGTTAGTAAAAAGCTAGATGGTTCCAGAGCCATGAGTTACTTTAGGTAAAAGATTATTTACATGCGAATCAAAATGTGAATTTAATTTATACTTAATTGTTCTTACTGTCAGTTTAAGGGTTTTTCTCTTTCAGTTTTATTTGTTTAAGTGTGTTAATTGATTTATAATTTTTATATAGTTTACAGTTATGCTCATCTAATTTGACCTATTATGACAAGGGCCCCTCACAAAGGTTTGCATAGGGCCCCCAGATGTCTAGGATCGGCGCTGTCACTATGCAGCCACATTTTGCCATTGGTGACTTTCAATCTCATCCAACACCACTGTCAAATTTGTACTGGTCCTTGTGGTAAATATACTTTATCACCTTGGTCGAGAAACATCTGCCAAATGGAAGAAAAACGGTTACAAAAAAAATGTAACAAATGTTCTGGGATTTTCCTCTTAGGCAATTTTAAGCATACCAGCGAGAAATATATGTGTTGCCAAGGTACAAAGACAGCTGCTAAGATTTTACACAAATGTATTCTAAGTTTTACATGATCATCGTTTCAGAGTGAAAATTAAACATCAACTGCTACAGTTTTTTTTCAAAATTCAAGTAAAATACTAAATCGTTTTTTTAGTATACTCCATCTCAGATGACCTCTCAAAAACCACCATAAACCACAATGAAAAGATATAAAATAAAACAAATATTCATTAAGATGGCGTTTGTGATCTATGGAGAAACTACATGTTACTGATAGATCACCCTATTATCATCCTGACTCCAACCCACAGGTCAACTCCGAACAAGTTTAGTAAAACCCGCCAGCCAGCGACGGACAGCCGAGACAACAGGTGCAATGTGCATTCACAGACTCTGAACTCTCTAGAGATTTGTGCTCCAACGTGGATTGATTTACAGATACTGTCAACTCCTATATTTCATCCACCCCAAGAAACCAAGTCCTGGATCTCCAGAGACTTGAGCTCATGAGAAACAAGAAGCTGGCCTACAATTCAGGAAACAGGAGAATCGGTCAAGGCCAAACGGAACGAGGCAAGAATATCTGCCAAGAGGGATTACACAGGGCAGCTGGTGAGGGACTTTTTACATCGATAACACAAGGTCTCTTCGGGTCATCAACGACAAGCTCAGGGGCAACCGAGTCGCCCCATCCCGGAACTTACAGAACCAACCAAACCGTTTTACCGATGCTTTGAAAACCAGTGAACCTTTCCTTGCCCCATCTACTCACCTTTGACCTCCACTGCAACACCGGAATACATCATCATAATGACTTCTTTGAAAATGTATGAATGCAACCTGAATTTGAAGAGTTAGTTTCCAAAAGGCGATAACTTTTTTCAAAAATCATATTTTTTATTATGTTTTTATTGTGTTTTAATGTGTTAGTTAGCTGTATTTTTTGTGTGATTATGGCTTAAATCACAACAAACCAACTGCTGTTTGATTGATATTAATTGGAATGAGCAATAAAAAAAACTAAATCTTCATTTGTAAATGCTGCAATGCATTATGGGATTTCAAACTTTAAAGAAATGGTCAACTTCAAACTCAAACTTTGACAGCATGTGGTTCAAAACCTGTAAATGACTCTTTCTTCGGTGAAAAACAAAAGAAGATATTTTGAGGAATCATGTGTTTACAATGGAAGTCAATGGGGTATAGTGTTGTATGGTTATCAACATTAAACCAGGCACATTGAGCAAAATTAAAACAACAAACCCAGAATATTACAGTCCCTGAACATATTTTATCACATATAATTTGTTAGTGAAAGCACAAGGCAAGAGGTGACGGTAAATGTAGTCACATGGAAAATGGTCATAAGCATTCTGCTGTGCTTCTAACACCCTTTAGTTTAGATTATATTCACAATATAACCTCTGATAACTTGATTTAATGGATGACATCTAACAAAACATAAGCGAAAACACTCCAGCTGTCTTGACCTCTATCGATCAAGGGCATACCACATTGTGGGGTTTTATTCTTAACCAACCTCTTAACAGTGACGAAGAAAATAAATAAATAATAAAAGTAGTAAGTGTACGTGTTTCCTTTTTGTCAAAACGTTTCACAATACTTCAATCAGCCTGGCGGTAGTGCTGGCTGCGAGCCACTCACAAGCGATTTTCCCCCATCGCAGACCGCCATTTACAATGCACGCACGATGAACACATGCACAATTTGTCGCCATTCTTCACACAGAAATACAGTTAATGGATCTCTTGATAATAGCATCTGGAGCAGGCATTATCTGCCTTTTCAATATCGCCTTGAAAAAAACTGTTTCCTCATTGAAGCTGATTGTGTCCCAAAATTACAACAGCTATTCAAAGACGGGAATGACATCCAAGCAAAAGGGCCTGCGACTTTTCAGATGCATATTTAGATAGTCATAAATGACCTACATACTGGAAGTGTGCTAGACAAAAAGCATCTATTATTCATTAAGGCAAGACTCCCTCAAAATGGGATTTTTTTCACAGAAAATAAGTGCAGGAAAAGAAAAAAGGGGCATTTGAACAATTCTCCACAGGCAAGTTTTGCTTAAGTTCATGCACTTAATGGAAATATTTGTGCAGATACAAACCGCTTGGATTTCATTCTTAAAATATATTCACAGTCAAGAGTATCTGGGTGTGCACATAATGTGTGCTTAATTCATTTTTTTTATAAAACATTAAAAATGTCAATTTCAATGCACATATTTAAAAGAGTACTAAATTGATGGTAACATATTAAAGCTGGAAGGACAGGCCTTTGTGCATTTTACACACATGACTCACTGTACCTACTACGCAAACAAGTGAATAACGTTTTGGGAATGCACAAAAAAAAAAAGTTAAAGCACGACCTAAAATGCAGAGCGTCATAATGTGCCAGTTTCCTGACGTTCAGCGGTTTATTTGGAAACATCTCTGAAGAATCCTTCCGACCTGTATTCCTTTCCTGCAGGCTGTCCTTGAAGGTACTTTCCATTGCTTTTCAGCCAGAGCGAACCATGTAGCACGTTTCAGAGGGGGTGTGTAATTCTCCCTTTTCTGTAGGAGCGCTGGACTGCGTGTGTAAACCTAGTTATGATTAGCTCCGTCCGTAAGAGCCGACAAGGTGATTGTGTACAGCTTAGATAAAAAATCCCCGGGTCTAAATACTAGCTGCCTCAATGAGCCCATCTTGGCCCAGCTGGGAGAGCATTGTTATCCCATTTCCCAACGTGAACCTTGGAAGAGCTGGCTTTTGAAATTGTCACTCATTTCTGTACAATGGGGATCCTGGATGTTTGCCAGTGTGACGTCCATGCATACATAATAACATTTTCTCGGACCGAAATTGAAGTAGTCTCTAAAAGTAAAATGCATGCATTAAATTAAAAAAATTCTTAAAGTATTGTTTCTTTTGTTTACTATTAATATTTCTTTATGATTACCATTATTGTTGTTAATAATAATGTTATACAGAATGTATACAATATTATTATAATGCTAATACTATTATTGTTAATAATAATAATAGCAAAATATTCATAATATAGCATTAACAATAAATATAAATAAAGTATTACAACATATTTACTATTTCACGTAAAAAACCTAATTGTAACAGTGACATCCATGCATACATAATAACATTTTCTCGGTCTAAAATAGAAGTTCGGTCTTTTAAAGTTGAATGGATTATTAAAGAAATATTAATAGTAAACGATAGTAAAACAATAACTTATTACTATTACTATTATTATTATTGTTCTTGTTGTTAATAATAATTGTATATGTATACAATATTATAATTATAATGCGAATAGTATTAATATTGTTAATAATAATAATAATAATAATAATAGCAAAATATAGATAATATAGCATTATCAATAAATATAAATAAAGAATTCTAACTAACTATTTCACGCAAAAAAAAATCTGATTATAACAACAACAACACATCATATTGACAAATAAAGCATAAAACGATAGACCTATGAATGACCTGTAATTCAACAATAGCCCTTTCTTTCCATCTATCCTAGCGCAAACAATGGTCTAAGCATGAATCTCATGAATAATTATTCATCCATAATTATCAGGGCTTTGACAGAAAGAGCATGCTACTGTACGTCATGCATGCAGAACAGCAGACACACACAACCTAAATGCATTTCCCATAAGTGCTAAAGCCAATTATAGCAGCATATAGCGCAGGCCCAGCACATGCATTAGCACAGAGCTGTCATGCATGAGTCTGCAGCCGAAGTACGTTTCTGCCCTCTGCCTGTGGCACAAAGTAAAGTAGTGTTGATTATGTGTGACAAACAAAACAACATTGTACAGGAAAATGCACAATATGTGTCTGGTTCAGATCCATGCAAAACTCATTGATATAATGCTATGGCGGATATATATTGTGTATACATGTATGCCTCAGAGTGAAATCTTCCAAAATAATATTACAAAAGCAACAGATTTTTGCAACAGAAGTCAATGTAGTAGTTAATTTAATAAAAACGCACCGTACGGTACAGGTAAAATATATAACGTAAATAATAGTGTAACAAATATTTAAGACTTTAGCTTCATCAGGACAAGCGTTTTTTTTCAAGTTGTCATTTGTTTGTATTTTTGTTTGCAACATATTTTTGTAAAATACATCCTTTAAATATTTTATCTTTGTAAAAGTAAAGGTTGGGGCAGGTTGTCCCCTGTAAGTGATATTGGGCATAATAAACATTATACTTGTGTAATACATTTTAGATAGGAAAGCTTTAAAAGAAAATTTTGATAAAGATTATTTATTTTTAATAAAAAACAAGCTTTCTTTTTTAAGCTCTTCATTTCAATAAACAGCAGTTTATCATCATCCAAAACTTACCAATAAGGAAACTATTTGCATTTTGAGTGTATAATAAGCTTGATTAGTAATACAATTTCTATACATTTTTTATAAACTTTAATTTATAAAAAAAATAAAAAAACGTTTAATGTATACATTTATTATAATGGTTGTTATTATTAGTGTTATTAACATTGTTATTCTTATTACAGTTTTAGAAACATGACATGCAGAAACCAACAGACACAGTAATGTAGCGTTACCAGTTGTGACTGACGCTGGCCCTTTAAGAGACGCACGTCACACAGCGGACCGGAAGAGACATGCTGCACGGCAACTGTCAACATGACCTGCAGCAATAAAACCGTGAAGAAGCTGCTTTACATTCTTCAACAGATAACTGCAATGGCGCTGCTGCTGTAAAGCGCTTTAGCGCCTTTTAGGGTCACGTCTGAGCTAAATTTACACCAGAGAACACGACACACGGCTGAATATAGTAAGTACTGCAGTGATGCTCATTGGCTGCGTTTCAAAAGCGAGTGAGCTACCTACATAGACAGCATCTGTGGGATCATGCGCTCGTGCGAACGCTCATCAATGATGTATGGGTACATCACCAGGCTTTTGGAAGAATTTATTAAAATAAGGGTTTTGTTGTTTTAGCAAAAAAGATTGTATTGCAGATAGTCAATTATTACAAAATGCTTAAGTAGACTAGTTATATATAGCCTACATTTTCAGAAATATATATGATAAAAAAAACAAGAACGCAACCATTGAATAAACATATTACAGTTTTGGTTTGTTCTCTTTGAAACGTGTATTCATTTTATATCATATAATTAGACATTGTTTTTTTAATGAGGTAAATACATAAAAAAATAAAAAAAATTGTAAATTCGTCTGTCTCTAAAGTTATTAGGATCTTAGCCAGGCTCTTCTAGTTAATGTGCACCGTGCTTGTTTCTGACACTACACATATCTTACTGAAGTCATGCCTGGACATTATAAAAGCCTTTGATTTAAATAGAAAAGTGCGTTAATTATATATAGATATATAAGATTAAAATTGTGCAATATGCAATGATGTTGGATCAATGATGTTGGATCAACGATCCAAATGGGTTTAAATGAGTTTGAAACAATACGAAGAATGAATCATTTTCATTTTTCAGTATTTGATCAATCTAGCTTTTTGGATACTAGCCATACCTGGCTGAATTTGAATGCTTTTCACATGATTAATATTTGTACTGTAGGTCCATCATGAGTGTGGAACCAGTAAGCTGCACTATAAAGTCACCCGTCGCTCTGCAGATCGGAGACACTGTATCTGATTTCATCACGTCCTGGCGTCTATATAACAGACATCACCCTTGCAGAACCCGTGAATGTGAGCATCTCTGACAATGCAGATAGCTTGATCTCTGAAAATGCATGTAACACTTTAACAGCTTACCTCACTTATACGATGAACAAACAGTAGGGTCCAAAGAGTCAAATCACATACAAAGTCTGAGATAAAAGTTTTAGGAGTTTTAAAAAAGGTAAAATATTGTCTCAGAAATAATGCAAAACATATTTTTCATTTTACGAGTCCCAAATGAAATACGCAAATGTGTGTCCATGTATGAATGTAGGATTTCCTTGCATTTTGGTGCGTGATATATTTCACATAAATTAACAGAATATGAACAAAGAAGCTTTACATAAAACACCACCTTTTAAGACAATACCGTCTTAAAATGTTTCTTAGAGCACTGTTAACAACCTACACTCCAAAGAAAACCGTTTCTTTCCTTCAGCATTGTTTGCCCCAATCCCTCCTTCACCTCCGGCTGAACCCGCCTGTATTTTCCCTGTGCTTGTGTTTGTATCTAGATTCAGGAAATCTCTTTCAAGAACTACTACACGGCATATCTGACGGTCCGTGTTCAGCAGAGGGAGGACGGTTCAGTTAAATGGGTCACCTGTCTGAGAAATCACCGCCTCATGGCCAACCTGCACGCCGAGGCTGGATCACATGACTACTTCTCCATCTACAGACAGCAGGTAGGCCAAGGTCAACCATGAGAAAGATCTGTTTAAAGGAAATTAAAATTCTGAAAATGTAATATCAAAGGGGTTATCATGCTTCGAAACGGACAAAGCAAAATAAAAATAGTTCAGATGTCCTCTAAGGTCATACATAGGTCCGAGGTCATCATTTACCAGTGCTTTCATCCCAATAAATGAACAGTTTAAGATACTGTACACCTACCGTTGCTCTTTGTAAGCAGACAAGAGAAATCATTCCACAAACGCTGACAATTTCCTTTGAGACGACACCAGCACTTGTGTCTTGGGGATATCATCAATTTTTCAATTAAAGCAAAAAACGAACCGATCTTTCAGCCATCCGAGCATAATCTCAGCTGTCTGCAAACATTATGTTTGTCATCACAGCCATTTGGCCCATTTATGGCTCTCCAGGGATCTGACGTCCCGGTCTTTGATCTGCGAGATGTCTGTAATGTCTGCTTTAATGTATTAAGATCAGGCTCCCTGGACTCTTTTTAGCTCCATTTCAAAGTCACGTAGATATTAAACCTGTGTCCTTCAGCGAACCCAGAGATGATTGGACGACGGGTTCCTCGCTGATCGTTTGGTGTCATCAAACGAAATTTGCATCCAACTCGCGGGGGACGTCCCAGAGCTCTCACCCCATCTGCTGTAATCTGTATAAGCTGTTTTTGATGTCAGCAGACACGGCAATGATAAGTAAGTCTTTATTAGGAAGCAAGAAAATATAGAAGGCATTGTCCTCCGTGTTTTTATAAATACAAGGACTTCTGACTTCAACTACTCTTTGAAACACAGAGGGTGAATCTATAAAGAGTGTTTTTAAATAATAAAATGAATGAGGACGAGAAACATCAAGCTCTGAACATCAATCGCCAAACCTCTTGGTCTTCAATTGATAAAAAAATCCATTCAATTTTTCAATACAGCACATAAAAACAGATATCACCATCCACTTTGCTAAGATCAGCTTGCTTAGCTTTGAAACACTGTAATGCTTGTTATATAACAATGTGTTTATTTATATTTGTTGTCAGGTTTTGATTTGGAATAATCATTTGTGATGAATAACCATTTTGCAGAGCAGATCTTTGACATGAGCAAGCTCGGCGAAATGAATGCATAGAAACCGTCTCTCGGGGATCACCACTGACAGCTGAATTAGAAAGAAACTTTGATGTGGGTTTTGCTTACACACTTCACAAACATCAAAACTCAAGAAGTCAAGTGTTTGGAGCAGTTTTGTTTTGCAAATCCAGCAGTTTTCGAGGGAAACGATCAATGAATGAACAATGAATGTTATTTCTGGATGACGCTTGTGAAATTATCACTTTGATTGTCACTTTTTCTTTAATTAAGAAACCGAGGTCTTTAGTGTATCCGTCTAACATTCATTCGTAACTACATTCCATTTCATTTCTTTGAAAGCTACATAAAAGACCCAGATTTTCTTTCAAACTGTGTGACGGCTTGCGGAAATCTTTTGTTCTGTATTTTTGGGGTTTTCAGATGTCGGCCAAACCTGATAATGTGATGACAGTTCGACTCATCCTCCGACAGCCCTCTTCAGAATGGCTTAATTTTAACATCGAGGAGATTAACATTTATCCGTGTGTTAAAGAGGTGCGTGTGTGAAAATTCTTGTTATTTTTACTCGGATATGAATGCATTGCAAATGCATGTCTGTCGATAACTGGATAAAATCTATTAAGTATACTTGCATATTAAAACCAGGTTTATGCGAATGATACTGTATTTTTATTCTGTGAATTTACAGCACAGTATATATGAATTGGATATTAATTTCTGTATCTTTTTCTATTGTTTTGTTTTTATTTTTTTTAATACTTTTTTATTGTTTTGTGTTTTTTTTGTCATTTTGTATTGTTTTTATTTGTGTTTAATTCATTTATTTTCATCCCGTTTTTTGTTTGTTTTGTGTTTCTCTCATTTTTTTATTATTTTTGTTTGTTTTTCATCCCGTTTTAATTTTTTTGTTTGTGTTCATTTATTTCACCCCATTTTTTATGGTTAGTGTTAATCTCAATTTTGTTTCTGTTTGACTTGTTTATTTTTTCATCCAATTTTTTATTGTTTTTGTGTTTGTCATGTGCTACATTTTAAACAATGTGTTAGGATATATTTACACAACATCAAATGTACTATAGACGAAAAAGTTAGTTTCTGTTTTTCAAACAGTAAATGTTGCAAAAATGACTCCTATTTACACAACCTACAAGCGATGTATTATGCAGGCTAGGCAGTAGTTGGTGATGTCACCGTGTAACGAAACACCGAAATGAGCATGACGTCATCAATTACACAAAATTTTACAAAAATGTTTGTATACTACAAACATTTTTGTAGTATACATGGAGATCATAACGGTAAAAATTTGCGTATTCAGGCCCCCAAAACGCTATAGTTTACACTTCTCTAGTATTGTATTTCCATACTTAACATCCGTTATACAGCTTTGTAACTTTTATTTTTGTCTCCTCAGGACACCGAATGGGACGTTCCTGCCTGGTTATCCACTCTCACGCCTGTAGAGTCATCTCTCGATTTGAACGTAAGCATTCTGCATCTTAAACTGTGTTGTATAATGTTTACGACGTCATCCAATGAATATTGAATAACTGCTTATAACATGATGCATTTCATTTACCAACACAAGCGTCTTTCTAGTTTCTATGCATGTATGCAGCTCTGAGGTGTTAATTAACCCTTTAAATCCCATTGATCACAATAGTGACCATAAAGCATTTCATGTATAAAACTCTATTGATATTTCAAAAGGTTACTAATGACACATCATTTGGATATCTCCATGTCTGGGAAAAATGTGTGATTAAACGGGTTAAAGCTGCGGCCTAAATAACAATCTGAAATGATAATTATGGAAATGTATAAATCCTGTGGGTTGTCGTTTTTCAATCACTGTGCATTGTTGTAATGTCCTAGTTCTCATTTATCTGTCATTTGCATTAGAACATGTAAGATGTTTGTTTGATGGATGGTTTCAAAGTGTCTCCAGGTCTTCTCTATAGCTTTATTTACGAGCGTGTTGTTTATTAAAAATAGTTTACCACCTGAAAAGCACAGGAACTAATCACAATTCATAATTAGTTTATCTATATAGTAGAATACATCAAGCATAAAGCATTGCGACCGTGTGAATGGATTTTCAAGCTTCTACAAACACAAAGTCACCTGTGAAGTATAGAACAGAAATGTAGGTTTAAAGGAATAGTTCACAAATTATATCGAGTCTAACTAGTTTTTTAATGATAAAATGTAAATGTTCCTTTGTACTGTAATGCTTGTAGGTACAGAGTTACTTTTTAAAACCCATTTGAATTAAAGGACTATGCTTGGATGCTTTAAATGTGTTTTGCAAAGAGATTAAAGTCAAGTGTGTGCAAAAAAGTATTCCAAGTACACAAAGCCTTCATTCCCTAAAGCATTGTAAAGGCATTAAACTTTCAAGTCTTTGTCAGGATTACATTAAAGTTAACTTCTAGTTACGTCGACATACTGCTGCTGGTGATGTACTGATTAAAACCTCAGTCTTTAACAATAGGACTCATCTCACAAAGAATAAAAGCTTTAAATGCCGTGATAATGGACATATTTCATGATGTGGCATCTCTTTTCATTGTATTAGACAACACTGTAAATCTCATACATTGTAAATGTGGGCTGTTCATTTATTTCTCAAAAGCAGAGCTCTACTGCCATCTGCTGCTCAAAACTGAATCTGCAACAGAACCCAAAAGATTTCAACTAGCCATCATCTGAAGAATTTTATCCCCAAAATAAATTCAATAAAATACATGAATGTATAATCAATGAAAAACTACTATTCCAAAATGTACATGATGTACAACAAAAATGGTTTAGTCATCTATCTTGTGGAGGGCATATTATAGCCTAAGCATCGCATACGGTTTATACTATGCATTTAGTTTCTTTTTAAGCCATGTGATACGTTTGTTTCAGTAAATTGTGCTTTATTTTATTTTTACACACACACAGTCCAAATTTGTGTTTTACATAGAAACAGATGCTACAGGGTTGGAGCGATCTGAGGATGGGTGAACGAGAGCCGATTCCTCTAACAGGACAAAGTTGTAACTAGTATTTTCTTATGATTTGGTTTGTGTCAGGGGCTTCCTGACCCCGAAACAGTTTCCTCCAGTATTCAGCAGATGTGTGGGCGCTCACCGAGATCATGCAGGCGAGCCAGAACGCAGCTTCCATTGGACGCTTTGACGTGAGTATTAATAATATCATCAACCTTTAGTATCACGGCTTCATTTAGTGCAGAATCAACACGTTTTTCTTTTTCTGTTCCAATTTTAGGTCGATGGCTCTTATGATGTCAAATTACTGTCGTATACATAAGAAAAGACAATTTGAAGGTTAAATCAAAGTTTATTTAATGTTGTGTCTTGATATGCTATCTGCCCTGATAGATTCATTCAGTATGGGTCCCTGTAGAGTTTAATGCTACGTAATTTCTCTCAAAGCTGCTAAATCTCTTTTACCATCTTTGTTTAAAACATAACATTTAAGTACTTTGCACTATAATTAAACTAATGACTTATTTTATTTTATATTATTTTACATTATATTATAGTATATTTAATTTTATTTTATTGACATTTGAAGAGGTATATGAATCCTGAATAAATTCTGTATATGTTCTTATGTATCTTTTCTTCAATAAAAGATATTTCATGTGTAAACATTAGTCTCCAATTTTTCCTTTCATGATCTTTTCTAAATGCAACTATAAAAATATTGTTATTAATCATAAGTGTTGTTGTCATTATGTGGAACCAAGACAGGAGATAAATACTGCCGTCTAGGGAAATTGTCTTCCCCACACTGGCACACTAAATATAAAGCAGTTGATAATCTTCACGGTGGAGTTTTGAATCGCTCTTTTCAGACTCGACTACCTCCTGACGTCTATTTTTAAATGTTAATGAAATGCATCTCATTTTGAGTTAATTAAAACTCAAATGGACATGTTCATGGTTGCCAGGCAGTGATCAAGAGCGACTCCGCTTCCTAATGCTAATCATTGGAAATCAATGGTCGAGCCTCCATCTGTCTCCTCTGGCATGTGCGCACATCATCCTCTCTGCAACATTAGCCTGCAAATGGAGCAAAAGATTGTTTGTCCTTTTTTTTGTCAAAAAGAACGTCAATATGTGTCCAAGTGAGTTTCCTGCTAAAAAACACTGAAACTATCACAGAAATCCTAAAGGATTTATTGTTTATAATGGGAATTGTATTAGTTTTAATGGAAACCATAATGGTCTCTGTGGGCCTCTACAGGTAATGTAATGTCTTTTATTGCTTGGATGTTTTCTGGCTAATGGGAACCTGATGGGAATCCGACCCAAAACACACTACACATTTTGTACAAATTTGTTTATGGTTAACATGGTAAACAGCTGATGGTTAATAATGTTACATGCTATGGAACCATTCAAATTGTTTTTTTTACTTGGTTCTTATTAGTGATCGTTTTAAAAATAAGTGCAGCAGGTTATTAAAGATCCAGATTAGCTATAAAGCAAGTTAATGAATCCACCTGACATTATTTGTAATGAGTTTCATTATAAGAACAAAATATGTCAGCCAAATTGACAACTCTTATAAAGTGTCCAATAGATGGCAGTATTTGGACAGTGTGAACGGAAACAAAACATTGCCTAAAGTTTAGTTAAAATGGATATAGGAATTCACGCATGCCCCGTTTCACAACATTAGGCTAATGGTAACTATTAACCCACTTGATAATTGCATAAACATGATTTTGTGAAGAAATAAAAGACAGCCAATGTCGAAAGGATGTCTCGGGTGTGTGTGGAATGGTTTTACGAGATAACAGCACAGATACAGATACAAGCACCTCTATTATAAAACACCTGAATAGTATCTGGTTTATGCGAATGTACATCAAGTAGGCCACTGTAGTGTTTCCTTAAGCACTGCATTCGCAGTTAAATGGCTTCCACATATTTACATAAATACTAGTATTTAATTTCCTTTCCTTATATTTGAATGTATTAAATATTGTGTTTACGGTTACAAAATGTACTTATTACAATTATTTAAATACACAGAAGAACACTTGACTTATACTGACAGAAAATAAAAAGTATACTTTGTATAGACGGTTTCAGTGGCAACAACGTATGTGGCCCAAACTTAACTTTTAATAGACCTCCGTAAAGAATCAATAGTGTTAATTTTGATTTAATAAAATTTACAATACGATATAAATATTAATTGATATAAATACAACCAAACACAGACCGGAACTTCGGGCCAGATGAGTGCGTCCGATGAAACCGTCTATATTTGTCCACAATATTTCAATTAAAAATTAAAAGTATTAAGTACAGTATACTTGTGAGTAGCCCATTGAATGTTTATAAACCGTTTAACATCCTTATGTCCAAGTTAATATACAGTACTAACAAGTGAGCATTTTAGGAAGCTAAGATGACATTAAACACTAAACTGAAGGCAATCTTTGTAGTGTCTTGAAATCTCCCTTATATAATATATAAATTAAGTATTTTCAATACCTAAAGGGAAGCTAATACATAAATACTTAACCATTAGTATGACATTAAGTTTGTTTAAAGAAAACTTACAGGTACATGCTGTATAAAAGCTACTAAACGATGTGTTTTCTAAGAATAGTTTGTAAAGTGTACTTTCATAAACTAAAAAGTGGGCCAGTTTAGTCCCAAGTTGTATAAAAATAGTGCACATATAGCAAGTATACTACTAGTAAACTGATATTAGTGTACTTAATACACAAGTAAAATTAAAGTAGCCTATACTTTAACATACTTAATAAAATGAACTTGTGTACCTTCAAAAGTGAACCTTCTTTGTAAGTCTAGCTTTAAATATCATTCATTATCTTGAAAAAACACTCGGAAAGTGATATCTTAACTTTATCTGTAAAGATATATACCCATGATAATTGAGGTCACAGGGATTTGTATAACTATTGGAAAAATCGTCTAAGTCTTATGAATTACAAAAACATAAGCCCCCTTAATATAACTATTGCTGGCATAAATTGCACAAATAAGATCGCAAAATGTATTACCAATATGACACGTAAAATTAGCCATTCGTCAAGTATAACTGTATAGAATTCCTTACAGATTGTGATGTTTGGTCCATATATCTGGGTTTTTAGGATCCTTAGAAATTAGTCAAGTAATTAATGTATGTATTCTCCTTGTTGTCAATTAACAACAATTTTACAAAGCAACTGCACTTATTCATTGTAACATTTTCTCCCTTCTCAGATATGAAATACCGCACATAAAGCACCTGTCACTGTATAGGTCATTTGAATTAAAATTGAAAGGATGTCCTTTACAATAGGTCTTAATTGGCATTTTCTCCATTTCAGAGGTTGGCCAGAGGACACCATTAGTCACTGAGAGGCAGAACATCATCCTGAATGAGATTTTAATTGCAACAGAAGCATTGGGAGACTCGTTCTTCATCTACAGACTCGTCCAGTCTCTCCCTGCCGACCGTTATTCCAATTCTGTATGATCATGACTTACGATTACGTTTTCCGGGACGACAGATTAACTGTGAAGAAACAATTAGTTTCTGCATTAAAGTGAAACTTCTACCGAAAATGAAGCAATTATCTTTCCTGGCAAACCCATCAGGATCTTTAATAAGTGTCAAAATGCATGAGAACTTGGAGTATTAGAGTACTTTGCTCGCACATGGTGCGCTCCCGAACAAAAGCACAGTTGTTGTCATTTTTATTTTCAAGATAACTTTATGTCTGTTCTGACTAATGGACTGGTGTCTCACCACTGCCTTCAACAAATATGTTTTGGTTAGAAAGTAGTGATTCGCCAAAAGGGAGTGTCTCAACGGCACGCCAGCGAGAGGTTGAACACTATGTGAGAACAATGCGATCCATTCCCATCATGTTAAGAACCCGGCCGATCCAAGTCAGCCAGCAACTCAGACAAAGATTATGTAGTCATGTCTGGCTTTCAGTTTCACATATGTTTTGATTCTTTGACGTCTTTACTAGGTCATCTGTGATCTCTTTAATAATTAAAATGAAAATCTCGCCTACTGGAATAGTGCGACTTCTGACTATGATAATAGGGAATAAGTGTAAGATTCCATCCATCCATCCATCCATCCATCCATCCATCTTCTTCCGCTTATCCGGGGCCGGGTCGCGGGGGCAGCAGTCTAAGCAGGGACCTCGGCCTCTGCTTCCTCAATGGAAGACGTGCCGGCGGGATTGAGGAGATCCTCGAAGTATTCCTTCCACCGCCCGATGATATCCCCGGTCGAGGTCAACAGCCGCCCCCCTCCACTGTAAACAGCGTTGGTAGGGCACTGCTTACCCCTCCTGAGGCGCCGGACGGTTTGCCAGAATCTCTTCGAGGCCGACCGATAGTCCTTCTCCATGGCCTCCCTGAACTCCTCCCAGGCCCGAGTTTTTGCCTCCCCAACCAGTCGGTACCTGTCAGCTGCCTCGGGAGTCCCACAAGCCAGCCAGGCCCCGATAGGACTCCTTCAGCTTGACGGCATCCCTTACTTCCGGTGTCCACCACCGGGTTCGAGGATTGCCGCCTCGACAGGCACCGGAGACCTTACGGCCACAGCTCCGAGTGGCCGCGTTGACAATGGAGGTGGAGAACATGGTCCACTCGGACTCAATATCTCCAGACTCCCTCAGAACTGGCCGAAGCTCTGCAGGAGGTGGAAGTTGAAGATCTCTCTGACAGGCGATTCGGTCAAACGTTCCCAACAGACCCTCACAGTACGTTTGGGTCTGCCGAGTCTGTCCAGCTTCCTCACCCGCCATCGGATCCAACTCACCACCAGGTGGTGATCAGTTGACAGCTCCGCCCCTCTCTTCACCCGAGTGTCCAAGACATACGGCCGTAGGTCAGATGAAACAACTACAAAGTCGATCATCGACCTCCGGCCAAGGGTGTCCTGGTGCCATGTGCACTGATGGACACCCTTATGCTTGAACATGGTGTTCGTTATGGCCAAACTGTAACTAGCACAGAAGTCCAATAACAGAACACCACTCGGGTTCAGATCGGGGGGCCGTTCCTCCCAATCACGCCCCTCCAGGTGTCACTGTCGTTGCCCACGTGGGCGTTGAAGTCCCCCAGCAGAACGACGGAGTCCCCAGTCGGGGCGCTTTCCAGCACCCCTCCAAGAGTCTCCAAGAAGGCCGGGTACTCTACACTGCCATTTGGCCCATAGGCGCAAACGACAGTGAGAGACCTATCCCCGACCCGAAGGCGCAGGGAAGCGACCCTCTCGTTCACCGGGGTAAACTCCAACACATGGCGGCTGAGCTGGGGGGCTATAAGCAAACCCACACCAGCCCGCCGCCTCTCACCATGGGCAACTCCAGAGTGGTGAAGAGTCCATCCTCCCTCGAGGAGAGTGGTTCCAGAGCCCAAGCTGTGCGTAGAGGTGTTCCCGACTATTTCTAGTCGGAATCTCTGAACCTCACGCACAATCTCAGGCTCCTTCCCCGTCAGAGAGGTGACGTTCCATGTCCCTAGAGCTAGATTCCGCGTCCAGGGATCGGGTTGTCGAGGCCCCTGCCTTCGACTGCCGCCCGATCCACTTTGCACCGGCCCCTTACGGTCCCTCCTGCAGGTGGTGGGTCCACGGGAGGGTGGCCCCACGTCGCTCCTTCGGGCTGTGCCCGGCAGGACCCCATGGGGGGAGGCCCGACCACCAGGCGCTCGCATACGAGCCCCAACCCCGGGCCTGGCTCCAGGGTGGGGCCCCGGCTGCGCCATACCGGGCGACGTCACGGTCCTCCAATTAATTGTCATCATAAGGGTTTTGTGAATGGCTCTTAGTCTGACCCGTCGCCTAGGACCCGTTTGCCTTGGGAGACCCTACCAGGGGCATATAGCCCCAGACAACATAGCTCCTAGGGTCTTTCGGGTGCTCAAACCCCTCCACCACGGTAAGGTGGCAGTTCAAGGAGGGTAAGATTCTGGCTAGTAATTAGAGGACTGATGGTCTAATATACTGTATATAGCTACAGTGCCAACTTAACTGCTTTGGCTCATTGCTGCGATGGGTCAACATCACCGCCATATTGGGGAGGGCAAGACCGCCCTATAAACACATAGAAATTATTGGAGTGGCATCTTTTCTTCTGTATAAAGCACAAGAACACATTTTATTTTTCAAATCTCAAGTTTTCATCTTAACTCACGATGAGAATTTTTTTTTCTGGGACATTGAACGAAACACGAAAAGCAGTGGTTCTCAACAGGGGAACTCTGGCACTTACAAGGGGGCCTCAAGATGACTAATATATAAAAATTAGACAGAGAGCATTGTATTGCATTAAAAACAAGATATTTATTATTATTTAGCCATCATTATAACAAAAAAATATTTTATAGGGTAGACATTTAGATTTGAGTTTTCGTGAGTGGAAGGGGGCTCTTACATTTTGTTAAATACAATGGGGGGCCTTGAAGTAAAAAAGGGTGGGAACCCCTGACGTAAAGGAACACTTGAAAATTAAATATAATAATAATATGTGGGTTGGCATATTTACAAAATCTAGGAGTGTCTTATTATGCCTGTTTTAGTGATGCAATAAATAATACTAATTAATATGAATGTTAATATTGACTTCATAAATGCGTAAACCCACATATTATTAATACTATTACTGTTATTATTAACGTATAAAGGTGTTTTTAAAGATCAGCTTCAACACCATTTTATTAAAAGAAAATGTTAATTTTTTTATTTAAAAAATCTAGGGTGACAACAAAAGAATGTTGTAAGAATAAATGATGTGTGGTGATTAACAAATCAAGTGTCATTGAACAAATATAAAAACCAGCAGGACATCGAGTATAGATTACCATTTGTCATAATACTCAAAACTGCTGTATTTGCGGGCCGATTTTTCACTGTTGAGCTCCTGATTTATTTTTGGCTAGTAAAGTTGCTGTAGATCTTGTGATTTCTCAAACACCCACATTAGCATGCTTGAGCTCTTTTCTCATCCAGACCAACAGAGATGGAGCGGCCGTGCTGTAGCCAATTACAGTAATGAATTAGTCACCACACACGATCATTTCTTCTGGAAAAACACATCCAGCTATCTGTGCACGTGATATCCTGCCTTGCTGCCGTGGAACTGTCAGACAAGAAACTGGGAGGCAGACACTTCTTTAAAGGTGTGAAACACATTTTCTATTAACTTTTTCACTTTTGAACGTCTTTACAGTACTACGTAAAATATATACAATGTACAAGTTGTGATCCATGAAAGATGAACGTGAAATCTTAGTCCAGAAAAGCCTCTTTCAAACCCCCAAGCAAGCCTACATCAATACCAATTTTACTGCGAGATAATGAAGACCGTTTATATGATATAAGTGCTTTTCTTATAATTTATCCTCATGGATTCTTCTGTTTCAGCGGCACATTATCATGCAAGCCGCTTCATTAATCTTAGGCAAATTACAGAGAGAAACTTCATCATCGAAAGATGCATTCGCAAGAGACACTGACAGGCAAATCATGAGTCATCTGCATTTTGCCTTCATAAACCCCGTCATTGGGAATGCTATATAACACCAGCTCATTGCCAATCATCACAGAGAGCAATTCTGCACAGGTAATATTTCAATGTTAGGATAACGTTATCATAATTTGATTCAATTTGTGCAAGTTTGATACTATAGTTAATTAGCTTCGCTTTAAGCTGTCAACTGATTAACATTGCAAATGTAGTAAAAGGAGTCATATGACACGGCTAAAATTTATATTATGGTTTGTTTTAGATGTAATGCAATGTGTATACACGATTTAAGGTAAAAAAATGCTGTTTTTCCACATACCGTGCATGTTTGTATCCTCTTTGCCCCGCCTCTCTGAAAAACGCAGATTTTTAGAAAGCTCATCGCTCCGAAAAGCGAGGTGTCCTATGATTGGCCGGTTAACCCGTGCGTAGTGATTGGTCGAATAATGCAAGCGTGTGACGGAAATGTAACACCTTACCACATTCGGCACATCATGTCCCCAAGCAATTGTACTGACAGGTGATAAAATGTCATCGGTACTTTCCTAATCAATTCGAGCCCGAATCTGAAAATGAAGATGATCAAGCAGATACATCAACTTTGCCAGCGCGACTTAAGCAGGATGTAAAGGATTGGTAAGGTTTTTAAAAAATGTATTATGTTAAATGGTTAAGAACTATTGCGAACAAATAAAGACAAATAAACCCCATTATAACATGCCAGACTGTCCTTGTGAAGTTGTAATGGTTGGAAATGCACCACTTTTTAAAAAAAGCTTTTGTGCACAGCCGGCCTTGATCTCTCCCAGGTTCATGAAGCAATCGTCTGTGAAATGCGCTTCACACACTTAAATATTCAGATTGTACTGTTCTGGAACAGTGTTGTAAATAAAATGTAACCATTAGTTTTTAGTCGTCTCATCTTTTGAAGGGCAAACAAAGTTTTTTTTTTCCGCAACGAGAAACAGTCTCCACGACATGGCTGCGGCGGTGACGATACAAAGAGATTTACAAGTACGCCCACTTTACTTGCGTTTAGATTTGGGCTGTCTTAGTCAAGTCATACCACTAAACGAAGTAGATTTGTGGGGGTGTGGTTACACGAGGCGTTTCTGGCAGGCCTGGGTGAGCATTCGCTTCGACAGAATGCATCTTTAGTTCCGACACAAATTTTTTCATGTCAAATACACGCAAGGGCAATTTACAGAAGTGTCGTCACTTTACCACGTGAACACCACGTGAGCATGCCGGCGTGCCCTCCTGGGTGGCAAAATGACTGCCTACAATCAGGAAACGCAATTCCGCGCAACATTGATTGATGTAGGACATCATCCAATTACATTTTAGGGCCTGAAATCTCGTTTCCATAATGCAAGATTCTGAATATATGATAACTGTCAGAAAAGACAGTTCTCCCAGACTTGCTTGTTTAGGAGCATCTGTTCTTGTTGAAATGCACCGTAGTATAACTGTCAATAAGATTATATATTACTGATAAAATTGAGCAATAATCTAGCCTCTGTTAGGCAGCTGCTGATGTAAGACTCTGCTACAGTCTTTGTTATATTCTTATCTTTTGCAAACTGAAATTGATATGACATTTGGCACTGCACTGTGTCATGCAAATAGTGATGAATATGCATCGCTTGCTTTCCATCTTTTGTATCTTGTACTCTTTGTGTTTTGTATTATTCTCGCTCCCATGTTTTTTTGTGGTAATTGATATGGTAATTCTGTTCACGCAATGAGAACTGAAATACAGCCAACCAGCACAGCAACACGTGCAAAAATTGTGATGCTGTGATGATTTTAAAACAGTGGGAGTTTTCAGATGATGTCAATCAATTGGTAAGATGATAACTGGCATCAGACAAAACATGTACGCTTTCCAAATGTTTGAGCAACTGCCCCCAGTTGCAAAATAAACCCAACAGAGGGATCAAGGCCCAAAGTGGATTGATGTGCATTACCCCACTTATTACACGGATATGTGGGACACGAGTACATAATTAGACCAAAAAATATTTATTAAAAAAATTTGAGTAGCTTATTTGCTGCAAATTCAATGGCATGAAAAATGAAACAATGTTATTTTACCGGTCAAGATGACTCACAATACCTATAAATGGTGTGTTATCGATTTAAGTTGTTATCAGGACATAATTGCAACCAAGTTGTTGTGTTGTGTTCTGCATTGTGTTACATTCTATGTAGGGTAAGGTAAATGTATGCAAGTATTTAAAATAACTAGTCAACTTAGACAACATAAAATGAGTCTCATTGACAACTGTCTTTCCAGAACAGATTCATGTCCTCCATCCAAAAATGTAAATTCTGTCATGAATTACTCCTCCTCAAGTGGTTCCAAACCTTTATTTGGTTGTGCACAAAGAAAGATATTTGGAAGAATGTTAGGAAAGGACATTTCTGGGGCACCATTGACTACCATAGGAAAAAAAGTTGTATATTTTTTGTTCTGTTGAGCACAAAATATATATATTTTTTGAAGAAGCATCTTTGACTACCATTTTTTTGGCCACCCACAATATCTCAGTTGCTAACATTCTTCAAAATATCTTTGTGCCGACCAAAACAAAGACCTTTATACTTGAGGTTGAGTAATTCATGACAAATTTTAGTCTTCGGGTGCAGTATCCCTTTAAGCACTTTGTTTAGGCAACAAACAACCTGATCACACAGTAATAAATAACTATTTCAAGAGATGTCCATTTCGAAAGAATTCAAAAATCTTAAACGATAAGATTCTAAACCTATTGTCTCTAGTGCAAAAGCAGATCATACTTTAACATACGATATCGTAAAAATAGTTCCAGTAGTTGCATATTGTTATGAGATTGTGTTGACTACATCTGCTAACAGATTAGCAATTCACTCTTACATTAACATTTCTTTGTGAATTATTTCTTATGAAAATATAAGTCTGTGTGATGATGTAGATGAGAGACGAGAGATGATATATTATTATTTACTCTCAAGTGGACACATGCTACTGTCATGTGAAGTCTGGGATATAAATGTGTTACATTAGCCAGTCACCACTACATTCATCTCAATAAAGAAAGGACATGCATCACGAAGGGTTTCACACACGCGCATACCGCACAGCATAGATTTAGATATCATTTATCTCCAGTAAACAGTCATTTATATAGTATAATGTATAAAAGGGAGTGGGAGCAACTGTGGGATGATAAATTAGATGGCATTCGTCATAAACCAAGAGTCAAACTCACACGAAAAGATAACATTACTGTAGCATACTTGACAAAGTATTAGGGTACAACAGGGCAAAAGGCTTCATGGGGTAAAAGGCTCCTTTTGAGAGGACGAGTATATTTATAGGTATATTTTATTGCATTTCTGTCAATAGATCATCCAAAAAAATGACAGACTGTGACTGGAACTTTAAATCGTAGATCATGTTTGAGTCATGTTGATAACCACTATACCAAAGGTAACAACAAACTGAAATGATTAATGAGCCAACAAACAAACATATTCTAACCTTTAGTAATGGGAGAAGAAAAAATATTTTTTATAAAACAGAGCAGCATAAGTGTTGCCCATGACAACCACAAAATATTGAATATAAGATCATCTCTGGAGACCTGCAATGTTGCATTGACCATTAGAGGTTTAGTGCTGACCATTTGTTTCTCTCCTTTCTATTTCTGCTGTAGAATCCATTAGAAAAACCGCCTCCCTGTCAATTCATGCATATAAACTGCTGTGAACAAGGAGACAAAATAGACTTTAATTTGGGTTGAAAAAGGATAAATACTTTATACCTAATGTATGTGTGTATGTGTGTATATATATATATATATATATATGTGTGTGCGTGCATAAAATTTAGGTGGACAGCATTAAGTAAATAAATCAATATAAAATTATATGTAACTATCAAATTAAAGTGGACACATATCCGTTCATACAGAGATCTCCATGGTCTTATTATAGAAACAAGTATCTTAATGTTAAGAAATTATTGAAATTCCTTCCGACGTTTTATGTTATCTGTTGTGGAATTCAACAATTAAGCCTACTTCAATTGAGTATTTTAATTTTATGCAACTTTACATATTTACTATTACTATTATTAGTTACTATTTCTCGAGTCTGAATTATATATTGTTTTAATTCCCTAAAACACTACAAACATGATGATCTTATAGAACCATGATGAAAAAACAATAATTTAAATGGAATTATAATGTTAAATCCTATTGGAATAAAACCAAAAACAATACAAAGAGGAATTATGTAATGGTTTGAATGGAAAAAGCTAATGATACATGATGGTAACCATTAGAATTTCTGTAATGGTTTCTATTGGGTTTTTATTTTCTAGCATTACTGCTGACGAAAAAATGTAGGAAAAACAATGAAGAAAAATCTCTCTTATACTGTTTTATATTATATACAAAAATATTAATAATGTAAAATAGAGTAATATTAACAGTTTGTTTTCGAAGTCTTACTACGTCACACGATTTATTCGTCAACTACCCATTTATTTTTCACATTGCCAAATTTTCTGATCCATGTCCTTAATTTGTTGGTATTAATAAAGTGTTTATAATTCTAATACTTGAAAAAAAAAACTTTGCTCTCTAGAAATCATGTTATCATCATGTATTGTCATCACTAAGGTTGGATTTCAGCTTTAATTTTTCCATTTTTTTGTTTTCTGATAGGGTGCTTCTATAGGGAACAATGATATTAAATTAATATTCTGTTGCGTGTATAACACGGAACATAAAAAGCAGAGAGTCATTTTTTAGACCAGTGGTTCTCAAACTTTTTTGGCTTAAGTACCCCTTTTTACGATTTTTTGAAGGCAAGTACCCCTTGACCAGACAACAACATTTGACCCTAAAATTCAGTGAAATGAGAGTCAAACAGTTATTATATCTAAATGTATTCATTTATCTTTTATGCATCTTTGTGTAGTCCTAATTTCATATAAAAATACTATTATCAAAATTTATTGATTTTCATTATTTAATCCTAAATGTCAGTTTCTCTCACGTACCCCCTGCAGTACCCCTGGGGTATACCCCCATTTGAGAACCACTGTTTTAGAATATAGTAGGTTGAATTTAGTTCTACTCTGTGTTAGTATTTGGCCTGAAAAGTTTGACAAGAGTAAAATGATCTGTTTGAAAGTTTTTCAGTCCGATGTTCCCCATATCGATCTTTAAAAACCCAAATCTATCAAGTACCCAAGGAAGGTCTACAAGTCCCAAGATATAAATGATCTCTTGCTAAATCACTGACAATCTCCTCTGTTATTCTCTAGCAGCTAGAACAGTGATTCACAGCAAGTTACACCAGTTATCCTCCAAAGCTAGGTGCTATTCACCAAATACTAGCATTGTTAATTTTTCATGATTTGGGATGTGCAGTTTAAATGCTAAGCTAGATTGATCCCTCTCAGTATTTCATAGAAAATCAAGAATTTCTGTTGGGCTGATGAGCTTTCTGGGAGACCCAGGAGGACTTTATAATGAGTTTCAAATGAAGATGAAGCTTTATCTCAATAAGTTCGTTTTGCGAGCTGAAATTCGTCAATAGTAATTTCGATTGAACTTTTCTTTCCTTCTCTGCATTTCTTAACTTGAAGACCAAACTTTTACTTCCAACTTTACTCCTTTAAATCACTCTTTTGTCTTCCATCAATCAGTGTAATAAATGACAAATCACCTGTTAAACGGAGGGGGAAATGCATTAAAATCTCATTTCGTTCTTCTCTTCACTTTTTTAAATGCGTTTAGTTTTGAACTAAAGATTATGAAGTTCTTTACTTCAGTGGACCGAGCAAATATCGTTGCTGTATTTGGGAAACTTCGCATCTCCATAGTGATTTCTTTTGGCCATAAAAACCATTATTAAACCAAAAGTTTGTCACAGAGTTTATTAAACCAATAAAAAGTATAAAAAAGTGCGACAACACAACAGTTAATTATTTAAGAAGTACAAACAACAAATTTTGACATCCAAGGTTTCAAAAGGACAGCGACGATATACAAAGATGTGCAAGTTTGCCGTTAGCATGTTGCTAGGCTATAATGATGTCAAAATTACAGAGCACTGACAAATGTAGGACAAAATTGTTCATTTTAATTATATTAAATCAGATGTGGACAGTAGAGAAGTATTGTATTTTACTCCAGTACATACACTTCTAAAACTTGCTTATCTGTAGCCTACTTTATTATAGGGTTTTTACTTACATTCTATGGTTAGCTACAATTTCATACTTTTTACTTCACTAGATATCATGAACACATTTTTTACTTTTTTACCTTTAAAACTTAAGCACATAAAAGTCATGTACCTTCTACAAGTAAAATTTCTGAGTAAAATACTTGAGAAAAAGAAAAAAGTACAAAAAATGAATCTACTGAAACATTAAAGGTAAAAATTACATTTATTTATGAAAAGTAGTGGAGTAAAACGTATGATTTAATGCTGTAAAGCAAAGTTAGATTTCTTTTGAAGTAAAAACACTGATAACGTACAGATACTTGAAAAATGTACTTAAGCGAAATATTTAAAAAATGAGCTATTTCTATCTACATACACTGCGGTTCCCACTGCATGGAATTCGTCATGTTTCTACAGTGGCCCTAAACGGACAAACTGCTCTACAAAGTGTGTTTCGTAAATACATTATCTCCTTCGGCAAAGAAGTGAAAATGTGATGACATCTTAGTCCTGTGTCAGCCACCGTAGTGCTTTGAAAGAGAGGGGGAGGGATGAGTGAGCTGTTGGTTGCAATTCGAAACTTCACCACTAAATGCTGATGATCTGTTGATGCGTAACATCTGTACAATACTGATACCTACAGAAAACCATACTGATAGCGCAAAAGCCTGTTTTGACAGCGTAGGCTGGTAGAATTACAAAGAGTTTGGGATCGGTTTGTGTACTTCAAAATTTAAGCACAATGAATCAAAGCAACGCAAGTCATGTTGTTGGCATAGGACGGCGTAAGATAACTGGGAAAGGATGCTGGCAGGTCATTGCAGGTGTGGCTGGTTCCAAACGGCGCTGTTAGGACATTATGATGGATAGCGGAAGGGACGTGTCATTACCCATCATGCTCTGAGATTTCTGCATCTATGATTGTCAGCTCAATTCGGAGGAAGTAATCCAAATTGATAACGCTTCATCAGTTTTTAAATTGACGTTGGGCATTAGTGACCGTTTTAAAGAAACACACACATCATGCTTGTCCGTGGGAAAACTAGATACAAATACAGAAAAACATTGGCAACATTGGCTTGTGGTTGAAGTATCTCAACAAGACCACCCAGCAGTCATATTACTAGAAAAATCTTTGCATTTATTTAATTTGTAATTTATATTTCAGGTGCATTCATAAAACAAAGACTTTGTCAAAAAGAGCCCAAGGTTGTGATGTTTCATTGATTGTGGTTAACTCAAGCATGTCTTCCAACGCTTTTCTCTCTGGCCTGAATATTAGCTCACAGAATTAGATTTTGCTCATAACTTAACTTAATGGCCTGTTCCACCAAGTCAGCGAAAATCAATTTTACTGTAATGTCAGAAACATTTATGCGCATTGGAAAATTACCGATCATAATCCCCCAGCACAAGTCATCAGACCGGAGAAAAATAAATAAGAGCTATTTGAAATGTAACATCTGTTATTTGCGTTTATGTATTAAATTGATTTATGCCATACTTCGATGTCATGAAGACGTCTCCAAGACAGCCAAATGAAGCATGGCTCAACCATCAGACATAGGTTGTGTATTACTGACAGAGATGATGAAATAATTTCTCACTTTGCCGAGGCATTCTTCAACACAATTATCTCCAACCAAGTAATATTCACTGTCACATGAAGTATCAGGGCTTTTATTATGGGAATGCGAGTGCTATTTAAGCAAACAAAGAGTGAAAACAAACAAGTGTGAGTAAACAGGTTAATGTGGATTTATGGCCCAATCCAGACTGAAGCTTTGCTTGTCCACCTTGATAAATCTCTGTGGGTTATAGGAATTCATAAAGGAACCACTTCAATGGACACGGTTTTATCATTTCGGTCGATGTGAACAACAAAACTAAAGCTGAACTTCATCGCTGAGTCGGTGTCGTCGATCACTGCGGTGACAACTTGCTCTTCCCTGTTGTGTTATCTCTGGCCTGAAGGCATTATTGCCTGTAGGTGTGTTGTTAGAACGCCTCATTGGATGAAAGAGCGGGACTGAGTGTTCTTTTGGACAACATGACTTGTTTCTATAATCCTTGACAATGACAACAGCAATCACATTTGGATTTTGTCTGTCATGGTGGGGTTCAGGCCCTCAACAACTCTGCTGAGGTTGTAAGACAAATCACTAACAGACCAGGGGTGTTGCAATATACCGGTATTGACAATAACCGTGATATTAAAACCCTGATTGTTGATATCGTGTTAATACTTCACATATGAGAATATTGTAAATAATTCTGCATCCTTTTTGCCTTAAGAGCCACACAATGGTTAAGAACTGCACACAGTATTTTGAGTTTGAATCATTAGCCGAAAATAGAGGGAGAAAACACAAAATAATCGAAATAAAAATGAATTTAACTAATTATTTATTTATATTTTTAAAGTAACTTGGGTTGTGAGTAAATGACATAATTTTCTATTTTTGACCGAACTGTCTCTCTGTTTAAGATTAGGTATTGGATGATTAATATAAAATATAAATAATATTACATTTAATTTCCTCTTATCCATTTTTGTGGGCACATAAAAAAAAAAGCATGTGACCTTGTGATCAATTTATGATTAAAAGCCTTTATCAAAATAAACCACAATATAACTATAGTAACCATAGTCTGACTATGGAATTTGCAGTAAAACCATACACAATTGGCAAATATGTCATTTTTACTGTATTGCTGAAACGATGCTCATAAATTATTTTGTAAGATTTTTTTGTAAACCAGCCAATAAGCAGGTTGAATGACCATACAGGTTGATATCTAAATGTGTTTTGTCATGTTTACCACTTTAGAATCAAAACTGGAAATCGATAAGAATTGGAATCGATAAGCAGAATCGGAATTAATCAAATTATTACGATACCCAAACCCGCACCACAATTCACTTTAAATATCATTTCGCAATCCTCTTGTGTTAGTAATAGCTGATGGTTCCCAAACCGGAGTGCACAGACTCAGCCCCTAGGGATTTTGTAATGGTTTAAAAAATATTTTTCTTATTATATCTACACCGTGAAACATGATGTGATCAATAAGTAAGGGAAACGTATATTATTACTTTTAATCATAAAAAGATGAAATTGTCCAACTTATATATTTAGGCATAGTCAAATTTTAACCAGCAATGATGCTATAGTATTTTTAAGGCAGCGATAAATTTACAGTTTACGAAAGCAAGATCACAAAAAAAAAAATCAAGATGTACATTAGTTATGCTTTCATCTTGCAATGACAGGCACGTCTGCTAGCCCTCTCTCTTTCTCTCAACAGGTATTGGCCTAGCTTTTGTTAAAACTGGTTACTTTGTATAAGCAACTATTGTATTATTGCTCCTGTATGACATATCGCTTATTGCACCCTGAACTCTCTGTAAGTCGCTTTGGATAAAAGCGTCTGCTAAATGACTAAATGTAAATTTAAATCTGCGTCAAAATGTGCCTTTTCATCTTGCAAAAGTGTGACGTTACAAATAATTTTACTAATAATATAACTACAGTATACATCAAATGGACAGCTGTGCAAATATGCAGGCCTACAAGGTAAGTGACAAAAATCACATTTTCAGTTGATTTATTCCTTATTTATTCATTGAAATTTGATTCAATTAGACTAGAAAGGGATGCATGATGCAAAATGTTTGTGAACCTCTGGCCAGAGCATTTACCTCTGTACACAAAAGTTACGCAATCCAGTCTCAAGACAGTTCATGGTATAGGCACAAAATGTACAATCTATTGATTCGTGTTCATGAACAAGAATTCCTCCTTTTTTTCGTGTCACTCTTTCAATACACATACACAGAGTGTGTATAAACATTTAAATATTTATAACCTGATATAGCCCGGATAAATGTGAAGGGTCGCGTTAGGAAGGGCATCCGGTGTAAAACATGACAAATCAAAAATGGGGATCACAATTCTCTAAAGATGCGCTGTGGCGACCACCAATGGGAGCAAAAAAGAAGATCAAAGGAAGTTCTACATATTTAAGGAGGTGGCTAACCAACACCGACCTTACCTCACCCTAAAATAACATCCGCAAATTCTAATTTAGCTGAAAACTGTGATTAAAGTTAAATCCAGACCCTTGATTTATTAAAATATTAATGCAGACCTGAGGTGTAACCTATTACCACATCAGGTGTGCATTAATATTCATTCAATGTTCAGGATCAATTATCCCTTATTTCAAAGTCTTTTATTTTAATGATAGGTTAGTTTTCAGATCTCTGTGCATAGTAATCCTTCCCGAGATCTGTGGAGCTCTCTTAGCTTACAGAGCATATAATGGAAGATGGGATTTGTGCCACCAAAGAAGTTAAAGAGGAGGCAACATGCTGAGGGAATCAATGAGTCAGTGGATTAAACAGTCAAATCGAGTTTATCTGCCTTAAGGGATAAAGAAACGAATATCTAGAGGCTAAAATAAATGAAGTTTGTGGGGTACCAGCATCAAGATAAAAAACAAGCTGAACACTGAACACAACTGAACCAATATTTTGGTCGGATACAAGTCAATTGCCTTTCCGATAAACATTGTATTTACTTTCCCCAATTCAGTTCAGTTCAAGTCAAACCTACAAACAATCATAAATACAATTGCATTCCTGAACTGTGTATTTCCAACTTTGTTTTTGGGCCAAACCCTAGTGTACATAGTGAGGTTTATAGAGAAATGGAAGAACTGAACCGTCCCTCAGAAAGCCAAGACCCAACGCAACACCTTTGGGATGAATTGAAAAGTCGACTGCCAGCCAAACCCCATCACTCAGCATCAGCGTCTGACCTCACTGATGCACTTGTGTCTGAATTAAAGTAAATCCCCACAGAAGTGCACCAACATCCAGTGGAAAGCCTTACCAGAAGTAGAAGCTCTTACAGCAGCCAAGGGACGAACAACTCATTTGTTTTTTTATTTTTTAATTAAAAGCTCAACAAGCACATACGAGTCTGCTGTTTGGGATCCACATATAGTGTATGCCCAAGTTCAACAAAAGTTTATGAAGGGTATCATTCGGAGTCATTTTATGCTTCCCAATATAAGCACCAATTTAAGTCATTTAGGTTTAATATTAAAAACGGATCATATAAGTGGGTGATGAGCTGGTAAATTATGAATAATGGTTTTTGCTATGCTTCACGGCCAAAGGAATGTGAATATATCCTTTGGGAAAAAAAATATCTGACTGGATACTCAGATTGATTTTCCATACAAGCATCACTGTACAGTACATCTCATAAAGCATTACTTTTCTGGACAATGTTAGCAGAATTATTTAGGGGGCAATAAACTTTGCCGAGTCTGTTTTGCCCACTTGTGAAAAATCAACGTGATCTCTTAAAAATCTCAATTATTTCATCCTAGACAACAATAAGATTAAATGGAGAGCAAATTGAGACTTTATCTTAATTCTCTTGCATCTCAGATATTTCTCATGAGAATAAGAGGCAGACTTTTCACAAATATCTCCATTAGAGTTTCAGAAGAGATCTCAACAATTGTCACAAACTGAGCTCAGATTTGTCAAGTCGGCAATTATTGAAAATCTTAATATGAACTCAAACATTTCTCATCAAATTCATCCAGATTATTTTACCTCTGCAATCTACATTCATTTTACTCCTTCATACTCTCATTGTCTCGTTGGTTCATGCAGTGACAACATCCGATGTCCTTTACCTCTACGTGTTTTCCACAGATTTAATTACACATCCATGATCCACACCATCTATCAATAGCTATGGATTAAGTATTTGTATTTATTCATAAAATCTCTCCAGCAGGGGGCAGTATATGAATGGTTTATAATAAAAGTGCATGCTTATACTAAAATTAAGCTAAAGTGATAGTTCACCCAAAAACTGAAATTGTGTCACCATTTACTCACCCTCAGGTTGTTCCAAACCTGTATAATTTTTTTGTTCTACTGAACACACAGGGATATATTTGGAAGAATGTCAGTAATCAAACAGATCTCATCCCTATTTACTGCCATAATAAACACTATGGGAGTCAATGGGGGAGGAGATGGTAGCTGAGATTCTTCCGAATTTATTTCTCCGTTTTAATCAGAACAAAATTGTTACAGATTTGGAACAACCTAAGGGGGGATGATGACAGAATTTTTGGGTGAACTATCCCTTTAAATGTGTTTTTGCCTGTGGTGTTATTTGTTGTACAAACGTAGTTTGAATGATCTTGACAGAGGTTGTTTTATATTATTTTAATTCTTCATGAGGAAAAATTATCTCTGTTGACTGACATTTTCATCATTGCCCATAATCAACCCCTAGTCAAAAAAACAAATTCTATACTTTCAGTTTGTTTAAATTTGTGGATGTTTCCAAGATGCAAGTTTAATCTTCCTGGCTGCAGTTACTCATTAGTTTTACTTTTATTGTATGTAAAATACAAGGTGCAGAAACAGAATTGGGTCTCAAGACAGCCAAGTATCTCTCAGGTAATACGGACATTAAGGTCTGATGTTTAAAAAAAATCTCTTAGTGCCTTGGTTAAAAAAATCCTCTGTACTGCATCGTTTCACAACAGATGCTGGGATAAATTTCTTCATTTATCGGTCGAGTGTGAAGCCCAGTGGTCTCTATACTGCCTTTCTTTGACCATCTGCTTTAGAAGATTGAAATTGCCAAGTGCCTCCAAACCCCCGAGCTTCTGAAAGGCCCGTGTAGGAGTTATAGAGAAGGTTAGAGAAGAAAAAACGTTCCAAGGAACTGACACTGACTTCATTCAAATTCATCATCTTTATCTGAGGATTGACATACTACTGTTTATACTGAACGAATGAATAAATCCATCATATCTGGAAGGTTTAGAAAGCAGATGTTTCCAGTTCAATATGAACATCAGACATTTAAAAAACAACATTGCTGCCTGTTGGCCTGAGTAGACTCAAATGAATGACCTTTGGAATTGGAGTTGAGTGCGCTATAGCCAGCGAGCTTAAGGCCAGCCATGAAGCTCTGTAGTCGGACTACGGTTTGATCCTCAAAGAAGTCAAATTTGCAGTGACAGGCCAGACAGCATAACTGATGAACCGGCCTTACTCCATTACCACTACAGGCAGAAAAAACCCTTCTACAATATAGACAAAGAGACCCTTTGTAACGCAAGCCGACTCTAATGTAACCCGATTCTGTTTATTGCGCTGAACTCAATGCAATAATGTGGATTCTTTGATCTATGGCGTGCAACTGGGGGGGGTGAGATTTCACTTTATAGCCCGCAACTGCCTGGCTTGCAGACGTGGACTTTTGCAATAAGACTCGAATCCGGATGTTAGGGACAATGTTTCCAATCGCATTGTTCTCAGCCCTCTGGAATACGGAGGTCTGCTCCAATAAGAAATAAAATCATCCAATATTTTCAGTACATCTGAACATAGCGGAGTAGTGTGCAATAATGCAGAGATTGAATTAACAGAACCAGATTGCTTTTGTTTATCAGAGAGGTAAGCATGTGAATAATAACTGTGATAAGCGGTGCATTAAAGTGATTTTACTATGGTTAAGGGGTGTCATTAGGTACCACGTGAAGCGTTTTATGAAGTTTTCCCCCGAAGAGCCTGTGAAATTAAATGTTATTGGTTTTGGCGTATTGCTTACTGCGCTCTACAAGGTTGACAAAATAATAAAAACACACTTTTCTTTAGGAAAATGGATAAAATATTGATGATATTATAACCTGTCCTGTCCAAAATCTTGAACTGTGGCAGTACGTGCTAAATTAGATAAAGTACCACTTTCTTGACTGGTAGAATCATTATGGCCTACAAACCTCAGGAATGACAGTCAACCCAACATTGTGCCTTTTGTTTATTGGACCAGTTTGTTTATTTTTTTTCATGCAAATAAAAAACAAAATTTTCATGTGTAATTTGGGAGACATGTGATCATTAGTTCACAGAATGAAACAAATTATCATTTTACCTTAACGTGTACCTTTAAATATTTAATAATATAATAATAATAAAAAATATCGAAAATAATTTAGAGTGGTCTTGTATTTTTTCCGTGGCTATATATGTGGGTACAGAATATATGTTCTTTCCATCCAGCATGTTTTTAGTGCCATGTGACCTGTATTTATATTCACTTATGACGTATTAACAGCCATAAAAACAATTTACTTGTTGAACAAGTACAATTCAACAACAACAAATACATTTCTTGGTATCTTTACCACTTACACTTTAAAAGGTCACAGTTACTGTGGATAGAAACGTCCGACACGACAAGCAGTAGACCATCTGGGTATTTTTACACACCGAGATTCTGGACATTTTGCATACTTGTCTTTTCACACACTGATCTTTGCACAGTATGGAGGCATGAGAATGTCACTAAAATACCACCTGCCTCCGTTGTCTCAACAACAACCTCCAAGTCAATCTTCACTAGGACCAATCTTCAATAAAAATACATAAATTAAAGGGGATGTTATTGGTTGCCAAACAATCTGATTTAATTCAGGTTCAACTTTCATGACATCGATCACAATGTTTTTAAACAGCTATTTCTGATTTCCATGATGGTTGTTATGACAGCCTTAAGGCTTTAACATCTCATTGAAAAAGTAACAAGTCCTTATATAAAGCTTTAAGTTTCTTTTTTGAGGTTTTAGCAAGATTAGAAGCACCGGAGGCAAACAGCTTTAAGGGTATTCACTGACTGGTATAAAGAACATCACTGAAATCCCTCTTTTAACAGCAGTTCTGTGTCTAATACGTGTCCTTAATTGTTAATTATCATCTTAGCTTTTCCACAGGAGGCCTCAGGGTATTTTCACTATAACTGCCCATTCAATTAAAGTTCTAGACCCGATAAATACTGCAAAACACATTAATGCGAGTATGTTATATGCTAGGCCTTTTTGAAGGTCCCTAGATATGCAATTTTAAAAAACATTTTATTTCAGTAATTATGGACTTAATTGTACCCTCAATGTCAGCCGTGAACCCTGAGAAAGCACATATTTATACCGATTCCTCATTAATGTGTTTATTTTCAACAGAGGCGCTCAGAATTCGGTGCCCACGCGAGAGCTGCAATCACAGAGATGAGCAGATTTCTGCAGAGAACAGATGTTTCTGAAATATGAGTCCTTTGTAATGATTAAAAATGAAAAAAATCTGTTAAGGTTTAATGGGCATCTTCTAAGTCTGAGGTCAAACAAGTAGGAAGCCGTGACTCAGATAGAGAGGAAATGGATAAATAACTATTCAAGACAATTACATACCGTATGCATTGAATGCAAACCAAAAACGAGTCCATAAATGTCATTTTAACAGGTTGTGTAGCCACCTTGCTTTGAGTGGAATGCCAAACATTTAACAAAATAAGATACTACATTTACATTTATGCTTTTGTCAGACGCTTTTATGTAATGTGATTTACAGTGCATTCAGGCTTATGCATTGTATTAGTAGGGGTATTGCCTAAATAAATAAATCTAAAAATAAATGTGAAGTACACAAAATAAAGTAAATAAAATAACATTTAACAGTGAAAATTAATACAATAAAATGTGAAATAAAATAGAAATGGTGTTCCTGTAGCTGGTAAGAAATAGTGTAACCAGCACAACGGAAACGTCATGGGTTTGACCTCAAGGATCAACCAATCTAATTTAAAAAAATGCATAGATTTGTAACTCCCTTTGGACAAAAATGTCTGTCAAATGCATAAATGTAAATAGGATGTGCTCTGCATTTATACATTTGCATATTTTAAATACCAACAGAAAACATATTCCAATACATTAAACATTAGCAGACTTTGAAGTGATTTAAAAAAACAGTTGAGATTTTATGGGCGTCATCTATGTCTGAATAAATCACTAAAGTAAAGCAAAGCAAAGCCAAGCCAAGCCAAGCCAAGAAAAAACACTAAACGCAACACCTACTGATAACAAACAAATTAAATTATTGCAAACTGCTTCACATACTAAAACTTTCTAGGCAGTGTATTATGCACCCTATACTTTGCATTACGAGGTCCCTGTAGCTCAATTGGTAAGGAAAACACAAGCAGCACAACACAAAAGTCTTGGGTTTGATCCCAGGTATGACACGTTCTAATAAAAAATGAATAACTGTGTAAATCTCTGGATAAAAATGCCTGTCAAATGCATAAATGTAAATATTATGCACTGTGCTTTGCATTTGCATATTTTAAATACCAACCGAATAAATTTTTCCAATACATAAAACATAAGCAGACCCCCATGTAATGCCATTGAAAGCGACTACTTCCTCGGCATTCACATCCTTGCTGAAACAAAAATGTGCAACAAGTCAGATTGGCTGCCAGTTGAATCTTTGGCTCATTTAGGTGCATGGCTTAAGTAAAACAGATGGTCTTGGGTTGCAAGTAACTATCGAGTAGGCTGTTCTCTTACTCTTTAATTCTCTCTGTTTGCCCCTAAAGCGGGACGCTCACTCAGCATCTGTCTGTCACCTCACAGAGGAGGAGAGACAGGTCTCTTAATGGGGTGACCGTGTCTCCGGCAGAACTCCTGCAGTCAGTGTCCTTGCAGTCCCAGTTTTAAATTACTATCATTCGTCATCCGTTTTACGACTTCATGTCACCGTAAAATGCCTTAAAGTGCTGTGTTTGGAATGTTAAATGAGCAGTTCATCTAAAAATAAAAATGATGTCATTATTTACTCACGGTATATTCAAAGCGACTTACAGGGAATTCAAGGTAAACATTTTATAATGTAAAGTGATAGGTGTTCCTTCAGAATCAAACCCATCACACAAATGCAATACTCTACTTGCTTAAGTCTCTTGTGTCTCAGATATTTCTACTCAGAAAAAGAGGCAGAAATCTCACAAATGTCTCCATTAGAGTTTCAGGAGAGATCTCAACAACATCCCAAACTGAGCTCAGATTGGTCAAGTCAATATTATTCAAGATCTCAATATGAACTCAAACGTCTCATCAAACTGACCCAAATCCAGATTATTTTACCTCTACAATCTACATACGTTTTACTCCTCCATGGTCTTCAAGGATTTGAAAAACACAGCCTCATTTGTTTCTTTTGTCCATCTGAGACTAAGTTGCTTCTGAATGAAACAACTGAAAACTCCAAATCTGAGCTATGAAAGAGCAACCGTTGAGCAATTTGAAGCACATTTGACCATACGACCCTACAGTATAACCATTCTTCTGAAGCCATAAAATAGCTTTTTGTTCAGAACGCACGGAAATTAAAGCTGCAATCTGTAACCTTTGCCTCTTTATCATCATCTCTGTTTAAAACTTTAAATTGTAGGTTACTTTCATATCTTTACGCTAAAGTCAATTTGACATTTGGACTTTAAACCAACATCAAACTCTCTCACAAAAAATACCCGACAGCTCAACTTAAAGTGAGTTTACCCACAATTCTGTCATTTATAACTCACTCTCTTGTCATTTCAATCATTTATGACTTTCTTCCGCAGACCACAAAAGAAGATATGTTCAAGGAAGTTGGTAACCGAACAGCACTGCACCACATCCAATTATATTTTATGGACACAAACCAATTCAAAACCAAGTGAATGGGGTCCAGTTAACAACATTTTTCAAAATATCGTCATTTGTGTTCTGCGGAAGAAAGTCATACGGTTTTAATATGATGAGAGGGTGAGTAAATGATGACAATTTTTATTTTTGGGTGAACTATCACTTTAAACCATTCTTATACGCTTATTGTTGCAGGACATTTTTATGCATCTGCTCAATAACTGATTTTATCCATTTTTAAATAAAAAGGTATGGATTGCATCTTTAAAGCCATACACTGAGACCTTCCCTTGACTGAGCTGTTAACTGGGACCAGTATTGAGTCAGTGAGTAAACTGAATAAATAGTTATTTTGACCTGGTCCTTTTCAATGAACTGGTTGATCTGGTTCACAAACAGGACTGAGTGATTGTTGAGTTGAACTCTGACTCAATGATCTGATGGCAACGACTCACTGAATGGGAAGAAAATTACCATCGATTAATGACCTCTTTTAGTCTACTCCTCTCACAAATATTTTGTATAACTTTGGAAAGAGAACTGTACATAGGCCTATTGCACCCAGGGTTATTAAACAGTGTCAATCTATTATTCACGCTATATTAGGTACATCTCCAAAAATTGGAAAATCATGAAAAGGTCAATATTTTTTGTCACTCATTTCAGAAAGTGAAACCCATATATTATATAGATTCATTACACATTGAGTGAAATATTTCAAGCCTTTATTTCTTGAAATTCTGATGATTATGGCTTACAGATAATGAAAACCCCAAATTCAGTGACTCAGAATATTACATAAGATCATTTTAAACAGAAATGTCAGTCTTCTGAAAAGTATGTTCATTTCTATGCACTCAATATTTGGTTGGGCCTCCTTCTGCATGAATTACTGCATCAATGCGGCGTGGCATAGAGGCAATCAGCCTGTGGCACTGCTCAGGTGTAATGGAAGCCCAGGTTGCTTTGATAGTGGCCTTCAGGTCCTCTGCATTGTTGGGTCTGGGGTCTCTCATCTTCCTCTTGACAATACCCCCTAGATTCTCTATGGGGGTTCAGGTCAGGTGGGTTGGCTGGCCAATCAAGCACAGTACCACCATGGTCATTGAACCAGCTTTTTGTACCATTGGCACTATGGGCAGGTGCCAAGTCCTTCTGGAAAATGAAATCAGCATCTCCATAAAGCTTGTCAGCAGAAGGAAGCATGAAGTGCTCTAAAATTTCCTGATAGATGGCTGTGTTGACTGTGGACAACAGAAAACACAGTGGACCAACACCAGCAGATGACATGGTAGCCCAAATTATCACTGACTGTGAAAACTCCACAACGGACTTCAAGCAACATGGATTCTGTGCCTCTGCACTCTTCCTCCAGACTCTGGGACCTTCTGCTGACAAGCTTTATGGAGATGCGGATTTCATTTTCCAGCAGGACTTGGCATCTGCCCACACTGCCAAAGGTACCAAAAGCTGGTTCAATGACCATGGTGACCAGAGAGAATCTATGGGTTTTGTCAGTAGGAAGATGAGACACCAGACCCAACAATGCAGAGGAGCTGAAGGCCGCCATCAAAGCAACCTGGGCTTCCATTACACCTGAGCAGTGCCACAGGCTGATTGCCTCTATGCCACGCCGCATTGATGCAGTAATTCATGCAGAAGGAGGCCCAACCAAATATTGAGTGCATAGAAATGAACATACTTTTCAGAAGCCTGACATTTCTGTTTAAAATATCCTTTTTTCATTGATCTTATGTAATATTCTAATCTTCTGAGACACTGAATTTTGAGTTTTCATTATCTGTAAGCCATAATCATCAAAATTTCAAGAAATTAAGGCTTGAAATATTTCACTCTATGTGTAATGAATCTATATAATATATGGGTTTCACTTTCTGAAATGAGTGACAAAAAATAAATCGCAATATACATTTTTTTTAGATGTACCTCTCAGCTCAAAGGTCTGTTTACAGGTTTTTTTAAGTTGGCTACTGAGAATGATGGGACATTCGTACCCCATACCCTTGTTCAGCCAGATGATTTTGAATAGGAAATCGCCTGTGGCAAAACCTTCAAGAACACATTCTGAGGTTGTGCAACCAAAGCCTGGTTTCTCTCCACGCTTTCAATACATTCACACTGCAGCTGTAGTCATTCACACGTCACGTTGATGTGACAGTTTGAGGCTGGTTGTAAAAATACCTTGAGTTTCAGCCAACAAATCAAAACAAATAACATGGTTTCAGTCACATACAGTATATTAATAGGCTTGAATGGGAATATTTCAGTTCGAAGCTTACATTTTAAGTGTGGATTACTAAAATCAAGTCTGTGCCCTTGTATGTTAAATAGTGGAAACACACATCAACACATGCTAAACAGGTCCTGCACAGTTTCTTTCCCAACAAATGGTCAGCGAAAGAAGGCGGAAGAAGGTTTCTAAAGAACCTTTAGAAACTGTCAAAGTACATTTTATATGAAATGTTTTTCTATTCATTTTTAATGAGGTTGCAACCTTGTTACCTCATTTGGTGTCTGTGTGTGCGTTTGGGGGGTGGCGATGGGTATGGTTGGATTACTTTTCGTGCCAGATTTATTTTATATTCATTTAATCTACCATAGAACAACAGTTCTTACAGATTTTCGAAGTAACAGTAGTTTCCCGTATTGAGTTTATATTTCAAATTTTTAAAACAAGAAAAGCATTACTCACAAAATATTGGATTCTCTATATAGTTGTAGATACAACCATACAGGGTGGACACCAGAAACATTCGGATGGTCTTGTTGTGACCTAGCAGGACAAAAATATTCTCTTTTCTGATTGGTTGTCTATACAGAAGACACTATCCTACTGGAAGCTCAACTGGACACATCAACCGTTCCATCATAACTGCAATCGTTCAGTAGAAAGAAATGTCAATTCATATTAGAAACATGGCCATCAAAATCTCCTATCCTTCAGCCTGCTAACCATAACAAAGATCATTCCTTTTAGATTTTGAAGCCGAGTACAGCCTGTACAGAAGTCAAATGGAAAGAACATGTCCTTGACCTCCCAATACAATATACATGTAGCACTGACTGTTTGGATGAGAGAATAGCACGCGATGGCAACTTCATATTAACTTTGTGAACAATACAGTCAAATCTGAGAGGAAGTTGCTGGAGGTCTTAGAAAATTACCTTGATCATTTTAAGAGTTGTGTACATTCTGGTATGGTTAAAGTCAATCTCAGGTTCATCCGATATCCCCTTTAAAACACCAGCACACTTTCCAGAGATCATTTTGAACAAGTTTAACTACTACAAAATTAAATGTTTTAATGGTTCCTGTTGTCATTCGATTGGGTCGATGTCTAAAAACACAACAGAAAAGACGAGCGACTTCGTAAACTCTAATGCCATGTGCAGGTCCCCAGTGACCATTCCTCCCCTTCAGATACGACATATACAGCAGCCGGGATCCAATAGTATCACCGCATTCACTGTAACGTCCTCTGGGACCGTGACAAGCTCGCACGCACATCCATCTGTTTCTGATGGCCCAGCAGTTGTGTACGTCTCCGAAAATCACCACGCCAATGACAGGAATTATGATCCAGTCCACCTGGAGCCGTGTTCAGCAGTAACCCAACTCAAAGGTCTACAGAAGTCATAATTTCACACAGCCGTAGAACTCGTCAATAAATTTACAGCCCCATTTTGGCTTACAACATCATAAAATGTGCACAACAATGCACTTTGGTCCAAGGATATGACGTATGAACATTTTTCATACAGTTTAAAAGATTAAATACAGAAATATACTGTAGGCAACAATGTGTACAAGTTTGTCTCAGCATAAATACTTGAAATCTGTCAACACGTCATGGTTGAGAATTAGAAGTAAGGCTTACGCAGCAATTTAATAGCCACCTGAGATTCCAAAAACATGTACGTTACCATGAACAGTTTATTAGTAAGAGTCTCTAAGAGAACTCATATTTTGGGGCCATTTCATCCTGTTTCTTTGAATTCAAATGTCAATGTTTCAAATATGTAAAGAAAGTCAGCATAGATTTGAGTTTCCATTTCATTTTTAGATTAATAGTCTTACAAATACTAATATGTATTTACTATGAGCAGATGAATTAAATGTACATTTCCATTTGATCTCTCTTAAAACTTTAGGATTTGGGAGGAATCTGACCGGCCCAGAGAAATCTTGAATGCACTGTACTTTGTATGCTTGCTGACCAACAAAAAATGCACATCAACATTTTAATGTGATCTTGTGAATTTCATATTTAGATTGCGTTCCTCCGGTTTTTTTGGATAAAGATAAAGCGCCTCTTTACTGTGACTGTAATTTCAATTGATTTGCCACTTGAGTGATCACAGTACTTGAGCGTGAGAACGTGTTTTCCATTCAGAAAAACAAAACATAGATGCTATTATTTCAACAGAAAGGCGCCAAAATCCACCTCATAAATCAACTTATGTTAAAATCACCAGTCCTGAAATAAAATATCACAGTTTACATCTTGAACCCACATCAAATAAATATATTGTTGATCCCTCAAAATGTTTATACATTTACATAAAATTGTATTTCGTGGTACATGATTTACTTGGGTAATAAAGTAAAAACATAATTCTACTATAGGCTATAGTATAGTTTCAGATTACGCGTCATAAATTATGCGTTTATAGGAGAGCCATTCCTCCAACGCCAATTTCCACACATTACTATATTCCTATAGTTCCTGCAGTTTAATATCTTTAGAAATAATAGCATCTATGTTATATTTTTCTGAATGGAAAACACTTTGTCACGTCTAAGTACTGTGATGTTAACGGTAACACACCAAGGTAACGGTTGGATTTATGGGTCAGCTGTCCATTAGTCATAAATGCACACATGCTCAATATAATCTGGTTTATATAGTTGCATATATGTAGATATGTATGCCATAAATAAATATTTAATTTAGTATTGCTATAAAAATGTTAAAGATCCAGTGTGTGACATTTAGCGGCATCTAGCCATGAGGTTGCAAATTGCAACCAAAGGCTCTCTCCACCCCTTACCTCTCCCTTTCGAAGTACTACAGCGGCTGACAGAACTAAGATGTCGCCATGTTTTCGCTTCTTTTCCAAAGGAGATAACATTTACAAAACACGATCAGTAGAGCAGTTTGTCTGTTAAGGGCTACTGTAAAAACAACAGTAAACTCCGTGTAAGGGGACCCGCGGTGTAGATAGATATAAATAGCTTCATTATGTAAGGTCTTTATACAACTCTGAACACCTAGATATTAAATTGCATTACTCTCGATAGATCCTCCCAAAAAAAAAAAAAAGACAGCACCTTTAAAACCAAAGGATAAAAGTAAAACAGTACTATATTCTTCTTGTTCGGTATAGATACAATCTAGAGTAGTTTGTAAGAGAGTGAGACCGCATAAAAAAATCTGAGATTCAACATGTAATGAAAGAAAATGTGAAACGTATTTGCTTCCACTGATGCACAAAAGATGCCGTCTGGAAAATACTCAAATTCTGATGGGATATGGATCATCAGGTTTTGCACACATTTCTGGGATCTACGTACGCAGGCTCACATTAACGCAGCAAAAGGGTGACATAAATATTCAAAAATTCTTAATTTTAATAGAATAAAAAGCTCTAAGGTACAAACCCCATCCCCGTCCTAGAGGTTTACAAAGGGTATGACTGTGATCAAAGTTTATTGATGAGATTGGTCTGATCGGTCAATGTGAATAAGGTTAACAAAGACACCGCAGAAAACGCACAATTGGAACTCCATTATAAACGTTAAAAAGTGATCCCAAAATACAAAATGATCCCAACAACATTGCTTGCCTCAGATTTAAGGGATGGAAAGTAGAGTTTTTTTTTTAACATAAACGTCATTCAATCAGATTGATCAAATGTCCTTCATTTTAAGATGAACTTGAGCAATCCCACAATGCACCACGATCAATCGATGCACAATGTGTAACAACATCACCCCAATTATTAAGCATGAAGATGCGATTAAACCACATGACATTACAATAACTCCCTTTTCACTCCGTGACCAATTCTTTGTAGCTTTATTTATTTACAGACAGTCCTAATGGTATATGATATTTCCAAGACACGTAATTGTAAAGAATTTCAGTGTATTGGCCTGTTTACAAGTCTATAAAAACATTTAGGTCAATTATTGATCTAAGGCGTGTTTGTCGCCTATACGTGCAAACCACTGAGAGAATTCACCAACGTACAGCGCAAACCAATTTACAACGAAATTGGCACCATCGACACGGTTTCCAGAACGCAGTTCTATATTCTCTACAGATTTCAATCTCACGTTCCATCTGAGACAGCGGCACTTGACGGAGTTAAGAGGTAATGATCATTCATTTGTCCAGAGGATTTTTGGCCCAGCACGCCAGCCGGAGGAGCGGACAACATCTCCGTGGCAAATCTGGCAGATTGCATGTTGACAAATATCGACACGGGGAATAGATTTCAATCTGAATGGTCAGGCCCTGAAATCTGTCAAGGGAGAAAGATGCACGCCCAGGAGAGATAGCCGTCTTTGCTCTATAGGCGTGGAGTGGTCCCAAATGGTCTTGTTGGCTTTGTATTCTGGCGGCATCGATTTCTCTCGACTCGACTGGATTGGACTTCACGGTTGCAATTAGCGGCTCTTTTGTTTTTGATCTTTGATTGTTTTGCTCTTTTGTGGTGAGAAGGTTTACCGGCTTCATTGTGGTTCATGAATTTAATTCATTTGTCTGTTGACATGCAAGGGCCTCTATAACTAAGCATGGCAATTTATTGACTTATCACGCATTATTGAAACTTGACGTCGGTAGCTTTTGGTGATGCAATATATCGGCAGTGTATATATATAATATATATATATATATGCATTTGTTTCCATAAAAATGTATGATGTTTTATCCGATTCCGCAATTATTTCTGAAGCAATTTATCGGCAAACAAAAAGTTATATCGCGACAGGCCTATCTATAACTAGTGTGCTGTATGGCTCCAAGAGAATTTACCCATAATGCAATGCTGTTCTATAGTTTGTATTGTGCTCTCAAACCTCGGACGTATCCGTGTTTGTCAGAAATGGTTTGTCATGCCAGGTTGGAGGTCAATATTTGGTTCTTGAGTATATTTGTGACCTATCGTCATTGACAACCTGTGCCAATGGCAATCATACATTTTGTGTTCATAAAACATTATGTTGTGAAAACATAACATTCAATTGCCTTGAAAACTAATAAGATTATTAATATGATTTTGATCCATTAGAGAAATAAATGTATTGTGTTTTTCTGGAAACACTATTAAAAACCTACCTATACCTTGTACTTAAATGCACTGTGGATTGTTTTGGATAAGACCTTATTTGAATGTAAATATGACAAAAAAAAACGATTGGGTCAATGTCTTCTGTGCAGCTGTTTAACAAGTTTTACTTTTGTCTAAACCATAAAAGATACTATAACATAATACTAAAACATAAAAGAGCAGTTCTCTGCTGTATTTTTATAGCCTTAGATTTATTTTAAATGGATAGTGAAATATCCTATTATATAGCAAATGTGCGATCCATTTCTCTCACAAACACCACACTGTGGGGTGTGACCACATCCGTGATATTTAAATCTAAAAGCCTGAAAGATTCCCAGAGATGACAAAAACCTCACATTTAACATTTCTAGCTCACAACTTTTCTATTTCACTGTATGGTATGCAAATGTGACATTACTATTTCATGTTAGGGATACAAGGATAAAATAGAGAGTTATTATTATGCAGTTCACGGGCCTTGTTTTGAAGCTCTGTGTATTTTTAAGTTTCTGTTCTGAATTAAAATGCTGAACTTTATATTCGTGTAGCGAGCATTTGGCAGGTATTTCACATTCTTTAACATGCCAAAGGTCTAGAGAAATCACTCTTGTCGTAAGTGCAAAATGTATACTTTGTTCAGCATGACTCAAAGCATACAGCCAAAGTACTGTGTACATGAGTGAAAACAGAAAGGTTTTTACATTTAATTGTACCTACAGGGCTTTCATAATCACCCTCGTGTCATGTCAGATCTGTATGACTTTTTCTGCAGAAGACAAAACCTATTTGGAAAGCAAACAACATTGGTCTCCAATGACTTCTACAGTATGGACACAAAACCACTGTGACATTTCTTGAAATATCTTATTCTGTATTTCACAGAAGAAAGAGTCATATACAAGTTTTGAATGACACGAGTGTGAATAAATGCGCTTTACAAATAAAAAAGAGACACTCATTTCTTTCCTGTGTTGACACATTTAATAGCCATGATCTCCTTGGTTGGAGATGGTATTAAGGGGAGGGGCATCCTTATTTTAGGGATTCATTGGGCAAACATGTGTAGATGGTTATTTTGGGTTATCAAAATAAAAAATTTGAAAATTTTAGCTAAACTTACTGCATATAGCAACCAAAAAAATTATAAAATGACAAAAGCATAAAAAATAGCAAAAGATTTATCTAAAATCCACAAAAAAGCTGATTTAAAATATTAATAAAACTAAATACAACATTATAATAACATGCGTTAAGTGACATTCTGAAAACGGTTACGAATTGGATTCAGTAGCAGTACATTTTAAATGTAACTTTTTAGCAACAAATATTAATTTCTTGCTTTAAATAATCTATTATTGTAAAAAAAAGGTTGACTAAGAGAAGATTCGCTTAATCTTTAATTTTAATTCTGAATTAATTTATATATTAACAGTGTCTTGAAATGTATACAGTAATATACATAAACGTTTTAAATGTATTTAAATAAAAAATATTGCAGCTCAAAAAATGTTTTCTGCCAAATCAAATTTTTTGTCACCACAATTTACATTAAGGACTAGATTGGGAACTCAGTCCTGTTTGCCACACAAAACTGTGAAGTCTGTCTCATACATAGCAGTATTGTACTGCGTGACAAAAGTGTGTCATTGATATCCTTCGCTGAATGGGAATCTGGCCACACTACCCTGTCGTTCCTTCACTCTCTGCGAGCACACATCATCCTTCTCCCCCGGCAAGCCATACATCACTGCTTCAGGTGAACGATCAGCTCTTTAAGTAGCATAAACACAGTGTCGCTGAGTCACCCACACCTAAAGGTGATGAATGCTTAGCCCTCCAACATTCTACTATAACACACTTCACATTGACCTCTTTACAGCTTTAAACCTCGAATATAGACCCACAAACGCAATACTTTCCTGTCTATTATACTCAATCTCATGTTGTTCCTGCAAATAATGTAATTTCCCATCATCTTTGAATAAAAATAATTATTTGTGCTGTGACTAAAAAATCTGGTAGCACTATGGTAAATGTCTGCAATTACAGTGAAGGATTACTATATTCATAAACCACGGTATCACTGTGGTCAAATCTGTAATATGGTCAGTGCATCACAAACTGAAGGAGGCTCATCCTGCTTGATAACACAGGCCTAAATGCACCAGCAGATAGAAGGTGCTGGTTTTACAAGTTGAATTTGGTATTTTAAGGTCCATATAAAAAACCCAAATAAAAAAGGAAAATCTCATTAAATATAACTACAAGCAGTGATGACAGACATCAAAAAATATGTTCAGAATTTAGCATTATAGCATCTTAAGGTCTCTGCATAATGTTGACCAAAGTTGACTCATGAATCCCCTAGGATGGGTATTTCAAAGTTTACCGCATTCACTTCGTATGTAAATCCAACATGGCTGACTTCCTGTTGAGCAGTGTCACTAAAACCAATAATATATGTTCAATATGACAACTGCCATTGCATTCTTTAGGAGTAAAAACAAAGTTGAAAATTTGCACACATTTCAAAATGGCGGACTTCCTGTGAAGTGGAGCCAAGTGAAGGAAATGGATGTGTTCAGCTTGTTGAAGAGAATGTCAACAACAAAATCCATGGAAATTATAACAAAATAGATTCAGCCTAACGCAAGTTGGATAACCAGAAAATATAATTAAATAATTGTTGCCAAGTGGTTTATGTGACAGTTTTCATGACATTCAAGGCTATCAAAAATACATTTCCTAAATTCCTGCAACACAGAACCATTAAGGGCTACGTCTGCCGACTTTTGCGTCGAAATAAATAAAACTAAAAGCTGTAAGTAACGTGTGTGAAATTTTAAAACATTTTCAGCCCCTTAAATCCTCATGTGAACATTTGAAATCCCAGCATTCCATCAAACAGTGCTGAGGCCCTAATATGAAGGCCCTTTCCCTTCAGTTCTTGTACCCTAAAAATAAACCTCAACTATATATGTGCTCATATGTACTACTCCCAATTAATTTGGTACAAAAACACACACCCTCACACAAAGATGACTTAAAATAGATTATATGATGTTTGCTCAGAATTTGCCCAGATTTTCAGTCTGGACTAGTTTCATAAAGTTTGTGCCCGTCTGCAGATTGTATCAGTTGGTGTGTTTCCATCTGAAACGTTCACAAAGTCTGCAAGTGTATGAGGTCTAGTTCAGATTTAAGAAGTCTTGTAGTGTGTTCCAACCATTAGTGAGCAGAAATTCATTTTTCAACACAAAAGGATCATCAAGTAAAATATCAATGCCATCCGTCTGCTTAACCTGATCGAAAACACAACTAGGGTTGGATCGTCCTTCTATTATTTAGCTAGATCACATGGAATCCCAACATCAGATTCACCAAACTCCACCAAAACTAAAACTGGTTTGCCATTTAACAAGACAAGATCTTCCAAAAGGAGATGTCTATGGCCTGGCTGACCATAATGAGAACACAAAACATCTTCCTTAGTACCGTCTTTAGCATATGTAACTCTTTGGATATTGGGTTGAGTTTGAAAACCGCCCAGACTTACCTCTGGCCGAAGACAGGACGCCTGTTCCTTAAGGCTTCAACAGTGGCTGGATCATGCTCCTTGACCAAATCCTCACATATGGGTAGACCACTCTTAGGTTCTGCTCCAACATGAGGGCCTCCATTATATCTCTAGTGCTGCTGGAGTATTTAACCCACGTGTCTTTCATTCACATGAAGAACTCTTGGGGTGATACAGGGACCAATGCAGAAAACCCATCATCTGACCTTAACAGTGACCGACGGTATAAGCCCACTGTAGAGGAGATTACACTAGCTTAGTCTTTCTTTCTGTAGGCCACTGGTACACCTCTGCCAGTCTCTCAAATAGTGCTCGATATCAACAGAGTCTCAAGGCTTGCTAGATGGGGATGGCTCCAGGTCAATGTTGTGCTGGTCTCACAGTTTCTCTCTTGTCGATTGTCACGTTGTGTAACATGGTCAGTTGAGGAAGCCCTAAAAATACATCTTCTTCAAAGCGCAAAACTGACTGATGAACCCTTTGTGCAGTGTATTAAAGTGTTGGCCATACTTCACTTGGTACTAAACTGATTCACTCAATTGAAAATCTACAAACAGCTAAAGAGATAAGCACCTCCTGGACCAAACCAAAATATGCAAAAGGATAATCGTGATAGAACAAAGAAAGCCATAAAAGCAATGCAATAGCACAGAAATGGTAAGTTGACATTATGATAGAACATAAATATGCATTTTAAGCATCTAAAATAATGAAAAAATACAAAAGAAAATGTTAAAACGTGACATTTTGTTAATAGAGTGCACCGGTCTCCCCCTATTCAATTGAACAGTTGAACTGCGCCGTCTAGTGGCGGGAACGGCAACATTAAATGGCGTCATTCACTGGCTTCCTTCACTGCGTTGCGATGAGAATAATGATCCAGTAGTCTATGTATGTTGTTGTGATATGTAAGTAAATATGTGTAAGCTGAAAAAAAAACACGTAACCTGAGAACTTTTTGTGTGTTCGTTTCTTTCATAATTAATCCCGCACATAAATACATGAACCATTAAAATAAATAAGAAGATATATTTATCAGTCGTGGGACCTGTTGATTTTCTCCTTATAATTTGAAATCTCTTCTACAAATCCACAGCGATTTGTGTGTAGAGGCTATTTTGTGTTATTTTGAGTTTCTGACTGAACGTTTTTGAAAATGATTCTTAAAAATATGCAAGAGCGTCATTATTTTATTTAACATGAATACTTGCTTTTGTTTTCGGGGGAGGTCTGTGGTCACGCACCCCTGTAATGTTTATAACACAATCCTCAGGTGCATAGTGAAGAAATCCCAAATTCATAAATACATAAAGCTCATAAATAGCTAAACTTTACAGCTGCCCTACTCCACTTATCCAATATGCTGATCTGAAAAGCTGATATTCCCATGACAACTAAAATAGCGGCATCTCTGCGGGCTTTATATATAAGACAGAAGGTGAATCGAACTAGTCTCAACTCCTTTGTTATTTAAAAGTTATTTGCACACATTGTAACACTGGAAGTAAAATGGACAACTAGTCTTTTTAAACTGAAAATACCAAGATGATCTCAAAGTGTAGACATTTTATTTTAATATTCAAGATTTAATTATTTATTTCAAGATATATAGAACATTTATGTAATACATTTAAATATAAGCGTATTATCGAAGCCCATCCGTAAAGGAAGGCGTTTTGATGATCCAGAGATGTGTTTGTTCATGCTGTGTGTTTCTTGTCACTTCTCATAAGATTTCTTCCCACTCAGGAAAACACACTGTGCTTTATACACCCACTCGGCCTCCATGAAGCCCTACACACCACCGTTTATGGCACATCTTTACTTAGATTACAAATTCTGCAAATTCATATTGTGTATAGATAGTTATGAGACCCAATACTGCAGTGTTTTCAGGCCAACCGCCCCTGTGCAAGCATGTAGAAATATATTAAATCTGAAGTGTGCTCTTTTTGTTAAAACACTTTCTGCTATCTGATCTTAATGCACAGAGACAACTATAAATAATCCATTTGTGGGTTGATTTATGAATAGCACTGGGGGAAAAAAACGATAAAATACACACTGTAATGGCCAAAAAATTGCCAAAGGGCATAAAGGGAAACTTCACCTAAAAATAAAAATTCTGTCATTCTTTATTCAACATTGTGTCATTCAAAACCCAAATATGACTCTGTGGAACACAAAAGAAGATATTTAGAAAATTGTCTCAGTGGTTTTTAGTTCGTATATTGGACGGTAAAAGGGGTAAATGTTGTTTGGTTATCAACGTTCTTCAAAATATCTTCTTTTCTACAGGTTTGCAAAGACTTGGAGGCGAGTAAATGATGAAACAATCTTCATTTTGGGTGATCTATTTCTTAAGCCCGGTTTCACAGACAGGGCTTGTCTTGTTATCTTAAGACAGGACTACCCCTTATTTAAATCAAGGAGTATTTAAGTATCTTTCATAAAAATGCCTAGTAAAACTATGCTAGTGTGAATCTTGAGACGAAACTATAGCACTGACATGTTTTAGGATATGTCATTGGAAGTTATTTTCAGTTAAGACAGCTCAAACTTGCATTTTAGTCTGGGACTAGGCTTAAGACTTGTTTGTGAATTAATGTGTGTTAACTTGAGACTAGAAAGATAAAATCACTTACAATACTTATCTGTTATTTTAATTTTGAAAATGTATATTTTGCATTATAAAATGATACCAGAAATAGAATGACATACAGTAAAAATCTTTGTAAAGTGCAAGAATCTGAAAAAAAATGGACCAAACTCTGCCCACAGACATTACACACAGAAAAGTATTCACACTGGTAAAAGGACAAAAGTACATTTATGTCTACATTTGTCTATTGAATAAATTACACACCGTAAGAACTTTAGCAAAATTACGAGCTATTTCTGCTTTTTAAGTGAAAATCCAAATTATAATTACAAAGGCTGACGGCTTAATATAAACCCAAAATATCCCTTTAAAGAAACAGAGTGCTAAAATCAGTATTGGGTTGTGTAGGTCTAATTTTGTATAACCGTCTGAGTAGATTAGCATGCGTGTCAGCAGCTGTCTGAAAGATGTTCTGCCAAAATAGTTTTAACAACTTACAGAAATGATGTCTGTCCACCACCTTAAATTATTCATCACATGTTCAGTAAACCTTCTGACTAAATTCTCTAAACATTATAAAATGTTAACCGACATAAACACACGTAATGGCAAATGGTGGGGTTTTGGGTTAATTGATACTATATCTTAATAATAAAACAAAACTTAAGATACCTGGTAAACAAATGACAAAACCGTCAGCAGGCCTATATGCACTGGACCATAAACAGCCAGAACGATCCGAAAAAAGGACATAGAGCAACCTTTGAGCATGTCTGATACTGAGGCTTAGTATAATCCTTTCAATGTAAGCCTCAGGAATATTGAAAAAAAGTTATAAATAAATGTCCCGAAATTGTCCCGAAATTGTTCCAAAAGTCCCAAATGTCCACTGACCCTAGAACAGCCCCGCATGCCCCACTGTGGCCCCCACAAATGAAATTACGCTCGACACACCACACTCACCCGAGCATAACCCTTGTTGTCACATTGTGTTTACCACAATATTTAACTAATGAATTTTAGAATGTGGAAAACAGACCGAAAATTACAGGCAAACAGCTCACAGACAAAATGTCAGATGTCAGCAGGCCTGACACGACTGAACGCGTTTCGGGAAACTGATCCGAGATTGATTCTGACAGAAGTTAAATGATGACTTTCTGTTGACTTGAGCAGCAAATCAGATGCCTCGAGTCTTGCCGTCGTCACAATCCCAGTCCGCAGGGATCTCTGCGTGCGCGGCTGTCAATCCTGGAGATCTATACCGCTCAGAAGATATTGGACTAGGGATATTTCGGACAAACTTTCAATCAACGAACAACAAGAAGTGTTTGTGGTGTTGAAATATTTTGTGCAAGTTTTATTCACTAAATTTATTTGCCCAATGACATTTTTGGAATGTTGGTTGAATTTTGAGCCAATTGTTTTCTGGAGATCTTTGGATAAATACTTTTGGAAACATATTCCTAAAAATTACAGCATGTTTTTTTTCTTATTAAATATTGAAAAAACTGGGATTGTGTAAAAAGTTCAGACATTCCATTTAAACGAAGTAACGAACCCGCATTTAGATTGCCAGCACACTCATAAAATGTCATTTAGGATAAAAACATCTGAAGAACGATTATGATGTGAATACAACTCATGTGTCACCTAAAAGTTTTACCCATAGAACTTTTAAAACCATCCAGATAAAACATCCCTACATGGGATGCATACATGATGTGACCTTGGACATCTGGGTAGTCATCTTTCAGCCTTTGAATGTGATTCATAACTAAACATTTGTATGGTTATTTGCCTCAATTTCCCATTAATTTGTAAGGTGTCTGTAATTTACTTCTGAACCTGCCATTGTTGTGTATTTAAAGTGTGTATGAATTATATGTATTTTTCAAAAATGGACACTCACCTTATCTCTCACAGTTCTGTCTGTGCATAGACTGTTCCTCCCGTATTTCCCATTGGACTGCACCTCCCATCATCCCTCACCCTCCCTCATCTGTCATCACACTCCTGCCAGCAATCTCCTCATCACCCCGACTCTTTATATTCCTAGTTTTGTATTCAGTTCATTGTCCAATCTCATATATGTAGATTTATGTTGTGTTCCTGTGTACCTGTCAGTATTCTTTTGATTAAAGTTACACACCTCTATTGGATCTCTGTCTGCTGTCGTCTGTGGCATCTCCCGTTACATCAACATCATTATTACTTATTATCATAAAAGTATGAACATTTATTTTCTATTTGTAGCGTTACTTTTCATACTCGCCTAATGTTCAAGAATGCATTGTGTATTTCCTGTTTTATTTACAGACTTACATGTAATTATTTTAGTGTTTTTGTGTCTGTCTAAAAATTCCATGTTATGTTATGATTGTTACTGCAGATTCATGACTAAGTTATGTTCTTATTTGACAATTGAAGGTATTCTCTATGGAGGACCTTTAGGATGATTCTTCATTTTATATCTAAACAGCCTTTTGGTCCTCCATAATACTCTCAATCAAACCCAAAATCAAAATAGCTAAAAGCAATGAATGCTGATCCATTTAATCAAACCAATTTGAAAATTATATAAATATACATAAAATTACTTGCTCATTAATTAAATGTTTTGAACCTTTGAAAAAAAAAATTTAATTAAAAGAGAAGTCCATCAATGACAAAATGTCAATCATTTTACATGGAGCTGGGCTGCTAGATAATAATTTTAAGACGACCTGCCAAATATAATGTACAGTTCTCTGTTTTTGGCGCTCACGGAGTAAATTGGTTAAGGTGTGTGTGAACAGGCAATTTCTACAGTGCCCACTTGTTACAAACAAATATTTGGTTTTGCATGATGTTACATTGACATCGCTAGACTTCCCTTTCAATTTAATGCAACAGTTCACAAAAAAACAAACTGTTTTCACACAAACTTTTTACCCAAACCATCAAATAGAACCAAAAAACAAGGGTTAAAATAGGATACAAAACAAACTACCAAAAAAGAAAATGACCATATGCACGCAAGGTGATGACATACGTCCGCTAAAATCTCAGCCAGCTAAGCCACTTCCGATCTCATAGCACTGAAGTAATTTGTCAAACAAAAAGGATATGTTTACAAAAAATTAAATCTTTAAAATTTCAGCGAATCGACAGCACTACAGCTCAGCTAAGTGCCTCTGTGATCAAGTCTCAAGTAAGTGCATACATTTACTTGTTTTTTATTTCTTAAAAATTTGTGGATGTAGCTTGAAACTGAGCTGGCTGAGCTGGCTGAGACAAACGCGGAAGCGATCTTGTATGGAGTCTATAGGCAGCACCCCAAAAACACGAACCATCTTAAGTACCATGGACAGCTCCCTACAGCTACAAAATATCAAACAGGACCATGGACAGCTCCCACATAGACCAAAACAGACAGAAAATTGAATTACTGTGCTAAATACACAACGATCATGGCTCTTCACATCCGCTATAAATATTATCTATACTATGCATACAGAAGGACAAGGAGCCTGGATTGTTTGGCCTCTTAGATCACAGCGGCTAAGGCTCCGAAAAAAACATTGTAGTAACCGCCACAGTGCACAACAGAGCCAAATACAATTTTACGGTGGGCTCAATCCTGCTCCAGTGGACTCTCAGCAGTGTGATGTAGCGTGTAAAATCCTGCGCCTTTTCCAGGACAGTGGTCCTCTCCGAGTCGGCTGTTGTCTAGGTAAGTGAAGTGGGCAGTTTTAATAAGCAGGGACATCGATTCCTCGCAGTCTCCTCTCCCCTGCTCAATGAGGAAGCCAGTAATCCAGCTCCTCTCCCCCACAACACCTTTCCATTCCATTAGCTCCCCACAACGCCATGAGCATTTCCCTTCTCTCGCCACCTGCGGTGTCAGGAACAGAAATAATGCGATCAAGCCAAGAATTTTTATTTATTTTTTTGCACCATATCATCTGGCTTCCTCCTCCTTCTGTGTCTTTTAGCACACTAAATTACTTTGACTACAAACAAGTTAAAATAATGACACATAGTTGGCACATGCTCAGATGAGTTCTTCCTCTGCCTGGAAGAAGTGCAGTCCTTTTACTTAAGAAATTCAAAGTTTTGCCAAAAACCATTAAAATTGAACATCTCTTTAATCACAAAGTTCTTTTGTTATGTTGTTGCCATGCACTTAATTATTGCTTTGATTTTCTTTCACCTAAAACTATTCAGTAACAAGTAATAAAATCGGCTAGGATATAGGTTACTTTAGTTTGAAGAGTGAGTTAAAAAGAACTCCATACATCCAGTGTCGGAAATCTGGTTATTTAGGAGTTGCGTTTGGGTATGTAAAGAAGTTTAATGTTTTCATTTGTAGGTCGTCTTTGCCTGTGGTTCGAACATTCGTTTCAGGTCATGCTTTGATGTGCTTCATGTGCGTGACTTGAATGTATAAACAAATGCCCTTAGAAATTTACCGCTGGCATGCAATCAAAGCACATATAAAAAAACACACACATGCCAGCACAACAAAAACATGTTGGCTGGCGGCCGGCTTTTATTATGCACACAGAATGTTAAGTTTGACTGTGTTTGTATTTGCTAGTATCATATTCCACAAGGCTCTAACTAGAACTCATGAGGATTGTTAAGGGTGGACCTGAGACCCTATATCTATCTATCCATCTATCCATCCATCTATCCATCTATCATCATCATCCATCCATCCATCATCCATCCATCTATCATCTATCTGCTTGCCTGTCTGTCTGCCTGTCTGTCTGTCTGTCTGTCTGTCTGTCTGTCTGTCTGTCTATCTATCTATCTATCTACCCACCCACCCACCCATCCATCCATCCCATCCCATCCCATCCATCCATCTATCTATCTATCTATCTATCTATCTAATCTATCTACAGTGTGTTTGTTTTGTACTGATAAGTTTGTGCTGTACTGAGTCCACCGCTGCTATTATCGCTATTGCTTCTTCCTGTCAATCTATTGTACAGTAAATGTTCAATTATGATGAGCTCCGGAGGGTTTGGGCCCTTATCTTGAGCCCTTGAGTCACAGTAAAGAGACACACAACTCTACGGGATAAATCCACTGCACAGTCTGCCAGGGATAATGCGGAGATACGATTACTAGGAGAAGTGAATCCCTGACCTAAGCTTTTCCACACTTTACTTCAAAAGTGACGGAGTGGCATATGGAAATATGGCAAAAATAATTACAACACATAACGTAAAGGCAGTAGAATGGCAGGGTATTGCAGTCAGATGTGCATCTGTTGCTTCATCAAGCAGCAGGTAGGTGCCACACATATTTTCATACCCTGTACCTCCAAAAGCATTACAGACACAAATCTTGATTTCTCGTGAGACATATTAGGTTAAATTTGTAACTGACCTTCAAAATGTTGACGGTTAAAGGGATAGGTCACCCGAGAGTGAAAACTCTGTCTTCATTTGCTCACCCTGTTTAAATTAGAAAAAAAGAAGATATGGGGCATCATTGACTACAGTAGTCAATGGTGCCCCAGAACTTGTTGGTGTGTTCAGCAGAACAACGAAATTTAAACAGATTTGGAACAACTTGAGGATGAGTAAAAGTAATAATTTTATTTTTTGGGTGAACTGTCCCTTTACGCACGTCCATTCACTAACCATTTTAAACTTTGCTTACTTTCAAAGTTTCTGTTTTGTTCTCAATTCACAGAAAGTGCCTTAAAACAGTGAGAAGCCTCTAACAAATCGGTAACGTTGTCCATGTTTATCATTCCCCAGGGGTCTGGCCTTTCGTAATGGCCAGTGCATTGTTCTGCTATCAGCTCTACGTTCCCACCCTTTATAATGTTATCTGCCAGCGCACCCAGAGTTTCCATTTATTTGAGAACAAGAGTCTATGCACCACGCCTTTTCCAGCCACTATTCCTGTGAGTTGTGTATTTTTGGTCGCTGCATGATAGTCATTAAGTCTTTAGATGTGTCTCATGGTGCAATTAGCCCGCCCACACATGTGGTAACCTGGCTGCTGATTGGTTGCAGATGTCAGATTGTCAACCCCCGCACATCTCCGCGGCTGGCGGTATCAGCAGGTTGCAGCCTCACCCCACATCTTAGATTACAACAGCGAGAGTCATCTGGGGTAAAAGAGTATTCAATAAAAGATGCTCGTCATAATGTAACAGTGTAACGCTATACTGGCACTATATTTGCTTTGAACACAACGCAAAAAAACAAAACATTTGTTGCCATATTCCAGGTCTTCTGAACTTGGAATCTTCTTCAATTTAAAAACTGGTGTTCAAAAGATGCCTTTAATTATTTAGGTTGAATCAAATTAGTCTTTAAAAATTGATGACCCAGCTGCAAATCGGAGAACATTTACCATTTTGTCTATCACTTTGGAGAACAGCGTCTGTCTGTATAGTTAATCTATCTAATTGTTCTTTTACAACCATTCACTGACTTCGACTTTAATTAATTCCTAAGGTCAATGTCTTCTTGGATTTATTTCTTATCAGACAGTAGTGTAAAGCAGATCATATGAAAAAGATCATAACTTTTTGCCTACTTTTAATGTCTCACAATCCATCCATCTGTCCATCAAAAATCGACCAATCACAGATGTCCTCCAACCACTGTTTGTGTCACGCATTCACGTCGGCTGAACTTTGAAAGCAATAACATTAAACGTGAAATATTTCCTTCAATAGAAAACTAGCTAAACAAATTCTGTTATTAAAAAATATTCAGTCTCATCTCTTATTTACAGTAGAACAGGTTTTTAAGTCACTCGAGGGTAATGTTTCAACATAAATGGCTTAAGGAACAGTTCACCCAAATATGAAAATTCTCCAAACATTCACTCACTCTCATGACATTGCTCAGATGTAGGCCTATATGACTGTATTTTTTCAGCTGAACACAAACAAATAATTTTATATTAAAATCATTGTTATGTTGTCTTCTTAAGTAATTCAAATGACTCCGGCGGGTTAAAAAATGTCTACTGAAGCAAAAAAAAAGACTTATAAAAGAGAAAAAATATTTTGAGCTTATTTAGCAAATGACGGCCAACAGTAATGTCAAATCTCATCGGTTCTCGAAAGCATTGTAAATAGTTATCATTTAAGCCATGTCATAAAATGATTTTAATAAAATTATAAATTATTGAAATCTTGCACCGATACTAAATTTCTCCACCGATTCTGCACATTAAATTAATATCTTAACTTTCTCAATGTTATTAATTTATTTAATGATTATTAATATTGAAGATCAAACGGGTTTTGTTACATTTTCTATACAAATTAATTGCATTGTCCTGTTCTTTTTAATGACAGAATATATCGGCCCTGATCATTGGCTGTTTTTAAACTAATGGCCGATAGCCGAAAAATTGGTTTTATCAACCAATAACGATTATTGGCAATATATCTGTGTGCCTCTAATAATTGCTCTTATTAAACTGTTCAACTGAAAAAAGGAAGTCGTCTGAGATGGCATGAGAGTAAATTATAAACTTATTTTTATTTCAGTGAAAAATCCTTTAAAGTGCACTCTTGATGTTGATTATACACTTTTGGTAATACTTTTAAAAGAAATGTATGAAAGAATCCCTGTTGTTCATACATTTCCAGCTCTTCAAGGGCCAGCTGAAACCGGCATTTCAACACTTCCCACTTGTAATCCTTCCCAAATAAAGTTTATTGCCTTTCAGGTCAGGAGCTGAAAATCCGGCAACAACTCAGCTCATAATAATGTTGGTCCCGTGAGGATATAAAAAACATCTCAGCTGCGTCATTCACTCACCATTTCATGGTGTGAAATGTATTTATTCAACAATATCCAATATGCAATCCGCATTCGGGCTGTGCACAAAATTCTAATCGAAAGGGCTGTAATGGTTGCAATTGTGTTTTTGTTCATCCGCAGAGAAAGATTGTCTCATTTAAAAAAAAAAAAACGCACTCTGAAAGCTTTCAGAGTAGAAATGTCTTCAGTGACCTACGGATATGTACTGTACCTCTGCTCAGGTAAAGTGCTGCATTCACAACAGAGAACTTGTACATAGTCTGGTTCAATAATGTGAATGCCTTCTGAAACTCTCCTTTCATGCATTTTTCTTTTATCCTCAGCATCACTCAGATGGCTTAAAGGACGTGTTCATGCAAATATGAAAATTCTCTAGTTCTCATAATTTACTCATCTTCCTTATGCCATCCCAGCTGTAAGAAGTACTTGTTAAAATGTCTTCTGAAGCAAAACAATACATTTGTAAGGCAAAACCTCAATTTTGAGTTTTTTTTAACGATCGATATGTTGCGTATCCATGGCAACATACAGATCAGCGCTGTTAATTCATATATGGAGAAATTCACTGCATGTGTCGCAACATATTTCAATGTTAGAAACACTGTTATTAAAGTTTACTTAACATACATCTATTAAAACATTTATTTGAATTGAAATCAAATGAAACATCAACCAAAACATTTTCTGAAAAACTTAGAACTGAAATTAAGCAATAAACCTAAAAAATCAACTAAAACTAAATCTAAAATGATATGATTACAAACAAGAAAATAATAAAAGAAAAGAAACAAATTAACAGGAAAATATAAAATTAAACTATATAAAAATATAATAAAACTACAATGAACCTGAAAACAACATAACGTTACCGTAACTTTGTTAACACCCAAGAATTAACACCCAAAAATTAAGTCATTCTGATGATAGCTTTAAGATTGAGATATATTGAGATATATCAAAACCTCATCTCAATGGTCAACGTTGAATATACTTTTATAAGCAAAAGGGTGCACATTGCTGTCATGAATAACTCCTTTTGTGCTTCATAAAAAAACGAAAATCAAAAGTGAGAAACCGAACGATAACAGGACAATCTGAAAATCCCAATTGAACGGTTTCTCTTCACCCGCTGAACTATTGAAATGCCTTTGTTGTGTATGTTATGTTTAAGCAAACTTTAACCCTTTGACCTCAACCCATCAGTCCGAGAGTGTGGTTAGATGGCCTCTGACACTGTTAAACAACAACAGACAGAGATGAGTGGGGTCAGCGTGAAATATGATTAAACTAGAGGCTTGTGTATGCCTATGATTTAAAGAGCGTGAGGCAAACAATTCATCTTCGCAACCCACACACACAGTCAGCTAGTTTTTCTGGAACAAAACCGGGCATAAAGAAGGAGAAATAGATAGGAGTAAGAGAGCGAGAGAAGGACATGCCGTGGGGTAGGTGGACCAAACTGGGCCTATGAAACATGTCTCGTGGGAATATTTTAACAGGTAAACACATAAGAATTAATATGCGAGAATGCCGGGGATTTGAGGCAGCACGGTGTTCCACTTTTTGCTGGCTTGCTGTCATTTGTAAACATATGGTTTGTGGAAATGAATTCTGGTGGGGGAGGGAGCAGATTTTGTGATCTAATGGGATTTTCAGCATGGTTTTATCCAAAGTTTTATCCAGCAATTTGCTGGTGCTTATATAGCGAAGCAAATGGTTTTGTTTCTGCTTTGTAAGAGTGCCTAAAGAAAGAAATCCAAATGGGATTAGCACAAAGAGCACACTCTCATGGCTATTTCGTATGAATTTGTAATCTCAGTTGAACGTGATCTGTTTTTTTCCTATGATGATAGGTTTAGGGGTGGAGCTTCATTTTTGCTTTTTTAAATAATCGTATGTGTTTGGTTCACATCATACAATTTTATACACAACTCGTAAAATAGTCATGATTTCCCATGAGATCAGGCTGCTATTACATACCTGGCGTGCCGTTTGTAAAGGAGATGAAAAAGCACGAGACATTTTATACGATGTTTCCCGCAACTGTAAATCTCAAATCTCATTTGCAGTTACACAGAAACTTGCCACATGCATCTATCATGACACAAATGGTATAAGAACCCGGCAAAAAGTATCTGAATAAACTCTATATTTGAAAACGTGGAAATGTAGAAGGAAAGATTTGAAAAAATGTGGGATTTTAATTTTGGTACAGCTATAAACAAAATCCATTAATTCATTCATTCATCCATCACATGATCATAGTATGGCTTCAGGAGACCTACACAGTAAATATAGCACAAGAGCCGTATGAACTGTCTACACTTTTATATTTCACTCATACAAAGCTTTTGTAATTTTTAAAGATGATGATTATTTTAGATTATTATTACAATGCAATTGTTGTTAATATTTTGATTTGTTCATTTTATATTTTTTCTTTGAATGCAGTTTTATATTTATTTTTATTTAACATTTCTTGCTATTTTTATTAATAATTATTTAGTATGATTCGTTTTTTCAAAACTAAAGGACTTCTTTCCTACCAAACTAAACTATCATGACTCAAGTTATCACTTATAGTTGATGGAGAAATTATTTTGGAAAGGCAATAGACTACAGAAATCACCCATCCAAATCATGTATGCTTCACTGGCTTTAGCGTTCTGATGGTGTTTTAACAGTCTTTATAGCTTTCCTCCACAAGACCTCCAAAGATGCCTCAATCGCTTCTTCGCCGGTCTAAACGTGGGTCACTCCAAGATGGAGAGAGGCCTTCAGTCCCACAGACACCATGATCAATCTCTAGTGTTTGCTTCTGTGGAGTCCCGCTGGAAAAACAGTGGTGTTCAGTGGAACATGCTCTTACAGAAGAAGGTTAATGGGTGTGAGGAGGGGATTTCTTATCTTCTCCCTTTAGCAAGGTCAAATGAAAAGTGACCCAAAAACATAGATAAACCCTCCGATGCTGTTTTACTGCTACTAGTCATACAGTCTTCACTTCATGTGATTCACGTGGGACTGAAAATGTTCTAAAACCGAATGTTTTTCGCACATGTCAAAACCACATGGCTTTTCTGTAACGGTAATGTTCTTTGAATTTTGCGCGTTCTATTTAAATCATGTCCCGAAGCATGACTTATAATGGTTCCTTTAGAAACATTTAGAAACGTTACGTGACACGACACGCAGAGACAAAGAAGTTGAGGTGAAGAGGCCTGGTGAGGGATTCCACCGAGCTCACTGGGCGAGTACATTCAAGAGCTTGTCGCAGCAAGTCGGTTTGCGCCGTGATGAAAGCCATTGCCTGAAACAAACTCCATCCATCACTGCATCCCGAGAGCCTGTAATACAAGGATGCATCTCTACGGCTGCAGCTGTACACAGTTTCCATTAAAACAAAGACAGTGTCTTTCCAATGCCAGTCTGGGGCGATGTAATGCATCGCTGTCCTAGTTTGTGACACATGACTTTTGACGACTCAATCGAGGTTTAAATGAATATCTAGTAGGAGCAAAACCGGCTTAGAGTAAATCTACCTGCACTTCTGTGCTCTTACACTGTACCTTCCCAGCGAAATACTGTAAACATGGCCAGGTCTGGGGGGGCTGTGCCTCCCCGATTTTCTGTGGGCCCTTTTAAAAATACAGTTAAAAAATGTAAACATGTAATACTTTTTATTTGTATTATCTTTTAAACAATGATTTGTCGATTTAGTTACAGAAAAATGTGAAAGGCATGAAATGAACTATGATTATAGCTGGTATGTAATATGGGTTAGATTCAGAATTCCTAGTAATTTCACTTACACAAAACGTACATCGTACGATCATGTAGAACAGGACTGCATAAGAAAACTAGAATATGCTAAATGACTTTCAGACGTCGAGCGTTTCTGATTGGCTGCTCGTCTGACTCTTTGTTGTTGTTTACAGAGTCTAGGGTTCCATCGATTTTATAAAGGATAGAACATGTCAAGGTTATGCAGGTCACAGTAAATTGAAGAATTTTCAGTGCTGCCATGGCTGCTTGTTTACCGAGACTAAAAATACATCAGACAACTTAAATTAAAGTCATGATTGCAACAAAAGGCTTTAAAAGACACAAAGTAAATATATTGTACCGTTATATCTTTTTACTGTCAAATTGCAGTAAAATACCTGTTTTCAGATTACAAATGTTATAGGACAAGCCACTACAAGAGCTTCATTAAACCATAGAAACGACTCTGCTTTGGCTTCTGTACCCATGCTGTAACGCCTCAGTGGGCAATGAAAAATCCTGGCAGTTCTCTTAATAGTGCTGGTAATTATAGCCCAAAGTCTCAACCCCTGATAAGACAAAAAGGTGAAAGACCGCACCCGCCCCAGGACGGATGAAAACTACTTTCACCGGCACTAGTAGCACGAACAAAAACCCCTACTGTCCTCTAAAGTTGGACTGGGCGAGATTCTCATCTGAAACGGTAACCCTCTCTGACATGAGCCTCTAATGGAATTTTCAAGCACTGGGGCATTTTGGTCCTCTCATTCTATTTGTTAAAGTCAGCCATATAACTCACACAGGTTGTGCTCCGCGGAGCAAAGACGATTTCTAATCTCTGAACAAGGAAAGTTAAAAAGCTGCCGAGAAATGATACATAACCTTCGATTTATTCTGCCTCCACCCCTGTTGGCGATTCAACAGTAGCTAGTGATGAATGTTTAAAGTATCGCTAAAAGGGTCCGCTGAGATTATGTCAAAATTCTGTTTCATTTCAAGCAAACATCTTGTCTTATATCTAAATAGTCCTGCGAGCTATGCGAGTTGTATGTTAAGAGAATTAAATCGCAAAGTTGAACAAAATTTGGGATGTCAAACAACTACTAAGGTTGGTGTAGGACGTGCTTGGGTTTTTTTTTGTTTACATTTTGACTGTATGCGCAGTTCATGTAACCAGCCAAAACAATAATAAAATTTTCATAAATGAATAATAAAATGAAGTACTGTATATATTTGTTGTAATATTTTTCTCTCAGTAATTCTGTGCCGTGTGTTTGATTCAATCAAACATTCTTTGCGTGTGAGGTTTCCACACGAGCCATGTGAATTAATACAGTATCGTGGCCTCCACCAGGGATTCAAATGAGCGTAATGATCCGTGCAATTTCCATCTGATGCATGGCATGTAAATTAGGTTGTGACACCTTTTATAAGTGGAGGAATTTGCATTTTCCTATCATTTGTCGAAGGAATAGTTTTAGAGAGAGTCAGTATAACTTCTGACAAAGATTTTTTCTGCAGTATGAGTAGAAATGACTGTAGTTAAGTTAATAAAAGGAATGTTTTAGTCATGTTTTAGTCATATTTCTTTAGTCGCATGTGAGTACTATGCTATTCATCTATAAATGCCTCATTCATTCATCTAAATAATGTTATTCTATACTTTCTCATTTTAACTTTTGAAAGGTAATAATCAGTGATCTGTTCTGGTGCTTTACATTTAGGTTTATATCCAAAGCATGCAGGGGCGGCCTGGTCATCTAGTGTTCCGGGAGTTTTCCCGGCGGACCGCTACTGTATAGGGGCCTGAACGGATGCTCAGACAGACGTATTATAAATGCCAATGCACGCAACGTGAATGCAGAAGACACGTATGCATGCCACCCCCCCACCCCGGTCGACAGACTTAACCATGCATCCCCCCCGTTCGACAGATCTGACCATGTGCACCCCCCCCTTTGACAGGAATATTGGAGGGCCGATATGGGCCAAAAAAGCCAGGTCCAATTCTTCTTCCCAGACCAGCCCTGAAAACATGTAAAACAGTGAAACAACATTTTTTTATTGTTTTTTTCAATTGAATATATTTTTTTAATTGAGCTCTTTATCAAAATAATTAAATGAATAATAATAGTAATAATACATTTAGTAAATTCTACATACTATATATTAAAAACATAATAAAATAAAATGATTATGGTGAAGACTAATTTGTACTAAATTGCTTGTTAAATTACAGTCCTTGTTTCAGAAGAATGTGCATTAACAGTTGAGTAAATGGAACACGGCAGTGTGACTTTAAGAGTTTCCTGAAGGCTGTGAAAGATAACCACTGAGGTACAGCGAAAGCCAGAGTAAATTTGTGTCTTATTGTGTTACTACCACAAAGCACAGCTCACCCTTGGATTACAGACTTCTGGAAAGAAGCAGAAAACAGGTCACCGAATTAGGTTTGCTTCAAAAAAGAAATAAATATCTCCCTTAAAAATGGATAATACTTGCAATTGATGCATTGCAGGTTGACTGAGAAGTGTCTCATTTGGATTACAAGCGTCTGCTAAATGTGTACTCTTTCCAGTCTTATTTCCTAACAACCACATATAGTATGATATTACTGATCATCATATCCTTCCATTTCATCTTTCTGCTTTAAAAAACTACATCAGAAATAAATGACTAGCTATCACATTGGCGTTTTGACAGCACATATTGTATGCTTTTGTCATCCTCGTGAGCCAGTATTATCTATGAATAGCCGTCTGGATGAACTACAATCATAATAGTGAGTTTAGATTCCATGAGTTTGAATAATAGTTACTGTCAACAGCTAAAAAGTGCCAACAGAAATTATGCATATCTTTGTTCCTCTAAAAATGTAATGTCCAATAAAATGTATTCAGTAATCAATAAGAGACCTTCATGAGTATTCCCCCTGCTGTCTTTGGACATGATTTAACAGCACGGTTAAGAGTTCCAAGGCGATTTCAGACGACAATAATCTAGTTTCCATTAGCTCTTCTGTAAAAAGTCACGCCAAGGGGCCACTGTGACATTTCTCTCCGTTTTGTAGAATGCAGACTGTATAATCCAGTAGGGAAGGAGTTAAGCGTGCGGCAGCCAGATATTCCCACGATGAAATGTCAAATACTCACTTAAGATGCAGCTGAAATAGATCAATGTGTCTTGAGTCGTATCTCAATATCCCGAGTCCCCCCACTACCAAACGGAAAGGCCAACACGCAAATACACATTCCCTGGCACGCGGGTTAATAGCTTTCATTCCTGCGGATCATACAAATTGGGTTCTATTGACACCTGCTATTTCTCACTTGATAGAGGGAAAGACCTCATCAAGTAGGAGATGTATCTATTTGTGGGCAACTCTGTCTTTTTAGGTCTCAATTTTGCTTAGTTTAAACCCAATGTATGGGAGAAATGAAGAGGTGTATTGGTTTTACTCTCAGACCTTTATGAGAATGACCACCGTTATCATTTCATGTTTCGGGTGTGGAAAAGAGGCTATAGGCATCATTTGCTAGCTCCCTCACAATGACAGACTGAAAGTCAATAGTCCAAGTCTGCTTAAAAAAAAACCCACTGTCCGTTCACAGACCATCTGACGCACATTAGGGAACAAAAAGGATAAGTGTAGATGTAAATTGTCATCACTTTTTACCAAACTTTTGAAAGTAAGGATCCACATATTTTGTTTTATTGCTTAACGCAGTGGTTCTCAAACTGGGTGCTGTGGCTCCCTGGGGGGGTCCCAAGATGGATCCGGGGGGAACAGGTTTTTTGGCATTTTTATGAAATATAGAAACCTATCGTACATTATATGCAATCAAACATCAGAAAAATAAGACCACCTATCAATAGACTTGATGTTCCAGCCTTGTTGAACCGAATATGTTTTTGGTTTAATAAAAATTCAGATTTTAAGTCTTTATTTGGGGGGGCCGCAAAGGATGCACTCTACACGAAGGGGGCCTAACAACGAAACAATTTGACAACCACTAAGTCACAAACATGTAAATAGCTTTATAATGTGATCATAATATTTATTATAAGTGGTCTTTGTAAGCTTAAAGTAAAAAGGCTACAGTAGGTCTCATTTTAAACTCTCATAAGTTATTATATAGTGGTTATAATACATTAAACTGAAACTTATGTGGAAGAGAACAATGAAACAATACATTCACAAAAAAAAGTAAATATTATGATCACATTATAAACCCCTTCGCATGTTTTGAAAAGATAAAATAAACTAAATGACATATGCAAGCAAATGTGCGCCAATTGGTTTAGCGTGACAATCACTTTACATCCAAGCAGATGTTTCTTTACGTTAAAACTTATTTATTAAGCAGATGCTTGTTTTCAAAGTGACTTAAGAATAAGAGAACATTTCGTCAATAAGCCAAACATAAGCTCCTATGCGGACCAGACTCGATGCCAAACAATCAAAGTCTGGATATGTAAAACGAAAATGTCAAGACTCCTCATAAATTCCGATTCCAGACTTGTTCCAGACAATTTCCTGAACGTGTAATGACCTCGGGTGCATAAACATCCTCACGCTGAGCTGTGATATTTGATGTGCACCGTAACTGAGTTAAAAAACCGTCGCACACAGCTGAGCACAGAGCCGTGACAGTGTTTTGGCAAACGTCTTTTGCAAACCACACATACTTCTTTCCTTCGCCTTATCCCACAAAATTTCAGAGTCACGCTAAAGACACTGTAGACTTCAAACTCTCTCCAGCTGCGGCTGAAAGACGCATATCTGTCATCCTCCGTCAAGCATTAAGCTTCAAGCGCACAATGTCTTTTGCTGACAATGCAGGCTTGTCATCTCCATACATTTCTGTGCGCTAAATGCAGCGCCAATCAAACTCCGCTTTGATCCCATTTTTATCATGCAAAATACGTTTCCCGACACAAGAACTTTAACAGGAGCGCTTTCTTCATTGTCCCATATGGGATTATGGCAGTGGGGGCTTATGCAATCGCACTCAATCTGAATCTGAATTTGTGAGAGGCGTTGGGCTTTATTTTAATTCTCCAGACATTTTGGATGTTTGTGTTTTAACCGGTTGCTACTTCATGCATTTTGGTTCTAAGATAGTTTGGGCGTCAGAGGAAAAATCTAAAAGTTATCCACGTCATTTTTTTTACATCAGAAAGCGAAAGGAATTTGGAAGGTGAACTGATTTGGATAATCTTTAAATCAACATGAAATCGGAATTGATCGTATTTACTTTCATAATACACATTCTGGGTCTTTTTGTGAGTGAGTCATCTGTGAATGTTGTTCCAGAGATGATGCTGTTTGTCTTTATAATCTCTCATCACAATGGAAAAAGAAACATATTTTTTTTCTTTGACCACCTGCTTTTATTCTGGTTTGGAGCACCCAATTATCCAAGCATATCCTGTTTAACAGAATTAACATCGCAGACGTAAATCGTGTTGTTGACTTAAATACAAAATGTGCTTCATTGTAAATCAAGCAAAGACTAAAAATAATAATAATAATAAAAAATAACCAAACGGTTTTATTTCATGTTGGTACATTCTTGGACAACACCACAGTATAGTTGCATGAGTGGCCAAACATAAAAGTCTTCCACAATATCAGCACATAAGCAGCAAGGGCAACATGAATATACTTAGTACAAACAGTATAAAACATACATGCTTTTTATTTTTTCAGATTTTTTTTAAATATATATTTATATCTTTTGCACAATTTCAGGGGCAGAAATTTCAAGACAAATTAAAGCCATATTCTGCCTTGAGTGAGTAGATGGCTAAAAATTCATGAGATACTAACTGAGAAAAAAAGAGAAATAAATCAAAAAAGCTTCGAAACGATCAATAAACAGGCCAGTGTGTGAGAATTGTGGTGAAATATTCATTTACTTCAACATCAAACATATCAAGCATGCATTGACAACTGCTACATGAACACTTTCTTGAAAAGAATTCGGAAACACCATCAGTTCTGAAACACCGGGGTTTACATACTGCGAAACCAACGCAACGTCTCTCACTAAAAACACAGTCGATGGTCTACGAACCCTTACGGACATGGTGGAAACGCTGAAAAACGGGAAACATTTATAAAGAAAGGGGAAATGAACCAAATGGAATTCCGTAAAACAAGTGAAAGAAACCCGGAAAGTATTCTCATAGAGATCTCATAGAGAAGAATATGGCTTTAATACAATGTGCATTCAAAAAAGCAAAGAAAACCTAAGAAGTCGTCAACTGAAACGTAAAAATCCAACAGCAAAAGGTAACAGAAACGCAGAGAGAAACACACGAATTTGCACGGAAAATCTGAAAAACTTGCAGTTTGGAAGTACATGTAAAGATGAGGAAAATGGCCCCGGGGCCGGCATTCCGAATCCGTGTCATTCCGTCAACGTGACACCCTGAATAGTCTGTGACAGATCGTCTTATCAAAGGTCTGTCACGGCAAGTGCAACCTACGTTGACTGGCAGAGTCGTGTTGTGCCATTGTATAACCACATCAACCAAGCTTCATCCATGACAAAAATAAAAAATACAACAAAAATGTATTTTCTTCTTTGATTTGTGTTGCTGTTTCTTTTTTTCCGTATGTTTTAAAGTTCTTTTCTGGGTGCTTTTACTCATTTCCAAGTGTTAAAGGTGTTTAGAATCAGCTGATATCCTCAGTCGTTGGTTTAGCTGAGGGCCCGATCACTGTCCAGGCCCTCAGGCAGAAGAGAGGTGAAAACGAAGGGACGCAAAAATCCTTTCTTCCCGCTTTACTTTGTGCCAAAAGCCGAGAGAAACCAAGAACTGTCATGGATCACCTTCTTCCTCTGCTGGAGGCCCTCAGATCACAAGGTCATTGTAGCTCACGTATTTCTTCTTAGCGGCTGGACCTGAGTGGAGAGGAAGATGAAAGATAGCTATTCATTTCTCACAAAATCACCAACGAGACATTGATTCCTGTCAGAAGGCCCGACAGCGACACTTTCAAGAGAGAATGTTTAAAGACAGGACAAAAATAAAGTACTTTTTTGTCCAGAAAAGTCACAGTTAGACGAAGGGATCGCTCAACCAAAAATAACAATTCTGTCATCATTTATTTACGTGCTTCAAAAACATGACGATTTCTTCGCTGGAACACAAAAGAAGATATTTGGAGAAATGTCTCAGTGGCTTTGTTTTCCTACAATGGAAGTCAATTGGGGTCAACCCCCATTCACAAAATATCTTCTTTTGTGTTCTGCAGAAAAGAAAGAAAGGTTAAGAATGACGCGAGGGTGAATAAATGACAGGATTTTCGGGGAATTTTGGGGCGAACTGTTATCATTTCCTCATAAACTTCAAGGGAGTACATAACTTGCCACCCCACATAAGAAAAAAACCCACTATAGAAATACTACATGTACACCTGCCGCTCATGTCTGCAAAAAATCCATGGGACTAAATGACTCTATTTTTAAATAAGCACATTTATCCAATTCCCCTTTTGTGCTCTTTTGCATGTGAATGAACTTCTAAATATTTAAAAGTAAAGGTTACCACATATAAAGATCATTGTGGCCTTTACGAGTCAGTAGCCGCCTTTCATTTTTTTGTGAAATGTCAGTCTAAAAGCAATCTATTCTGAAATGTGAGCTTGATGCATGCCAAGTCAGAAAACGGCCCGCGATATGTAAACACACATCACACATTTATTTGTATTCACTTCACAGGAACTAGGGCACAAACAAAGACAACCCAATTACTTTATAAAAAGTAATTATGCAAAGTTTTCTTTTACTCACAGCAGAACTTAAGAGGAAATTATTGAAGAGAGACTGATATCAAACCTCAAAAAATCCATATGAACTCTTATTATTATTATTATTATTAGTTTTCATTTTGATTAATACTTTTTGTATATGTTCTTATTTATTCATTTACAAAAAGGTATTTTACTGCCTCAGCTTAAACCTGTTACATAAAAAGATCATTCTGATTCACAGAATGGTTGTGGGACGTTAAAAGAATGTTTGTGCTTGTAGTGGTGCAGCTTAAATGATCATTTTAAACAAGATTTTATCTTCTAAACATCCTGATCTCTATCAATGCTTCGCTCATCTGCCACAATAATATCTTATCTCACTATTTTTCTAACTTGCTAACTTTCCTAATTTTACCCTCGGGTGCTTTCTATTATATTCATATAAGACAATTATCAACTGATGGGATTTAATAAATGAGCTCATCACGTAAGTAATTTGATCACATTTTTGTTAATCGATTGAGAGCCCTCGTGTAAATACAGTAGTAGATTGTACAGAATTGAATACCGGGCTGTCTACTGTGACGGCATTACCCTGGAAGATGAAGGAGATGCAATGTGACCCCATTTAAAGATCTCATTTGCCCCACCGGCTGAGTTCCGCCCAACCACAGGACTACAGACTATTTCACATTTCTTCAACTAATGAATCTTCAGACAGAAGCCATTACGTCTCCCCTGACCTACGGCAGCACATCCCTACAGCTCGCCTAACTATAAACGTCTTAACGACTCACGTCTCACTCCCACAGTCCTCCTGGGACGGCCGGAGCATAGAGACGAGAGTCATCATACACGTCAGCTGTGAATGGAGAAAAACAAGGGCACTTCTCGCTTTGGGCTACATTTAATGAACTGTTCACATTGACACATAAATATATATATATATTGAAAAATAAATGTCATTTATTATTATTATTAGAAATAGTATCTTGCAAAAGTAACTAACTTCAATACTGATAGTCGCTGTATTGCATCGCCCTTCTTTCACATTATACTGTATATTTCTTTTACATTTTGAAACATATTTGAAGACGCCTACATTGCACTGCCGATGTTTGCCTTCACCCGGCTCAAATCGGTATCTATCGTTTAGCTTCATTATGAAACAGTACGGAAAAACGTTCTGTATGATTTGTTCGTAAAACCTTCTTATGAAACATATTGTGACTATTTACATAAAATTGCAAATATTACGTAACTGTCATTGTATAAATTGTACGAACAGTGATGCGTCAATTTACAATGTATCCCGCATGGTGTTGCAATTTACATACGAACGGTTTAATGAACGATTTAGAACAAAATTCTTTGGGCTTGTACATTGAGAAACAAATTAAATTAAATGACTTGTGGGCACGGTCACTTTGTCGCTGCAAATCGGTAACAGTGTAACGTCCCATAAAAACTTCAAATCTGCATCTATTATAGTGTAGTGTACGCTTCTGAGCGCTTGACTCATCTAATCTTCACAATGGAAGAAAAATTTTATAGCGCTCATTTATTTTATTTTATTGGAATGATATTATATTATGGGTCATTAACGTCTGTGAAATTGCTCACCCTCTCTTTTCATGACGGCAAGGATCATTAAGGTATTGAATATGATCACGAACTCCACTGCATCAGTTTTGTGTTTATCTTTAATGCAATTGTTCGCTTTGTACATGACTAATGAGTCATCACTGTTGCCAAAATAAATCTATACAGTACGTTGGTTGTAATGCAAACTTTCTGTAGTTGCATAATTTGTTTAACTTGATGTCGCTCATCGCATTCTTGCACTCGATTCCCCTGCCATTCGTCCACCGTAATGAAAACTGCATACCGTATGAATTTGCATGCGGCACCAAAATTGACAGGAATGATGGCGATGATTATGCCGCTCCGCTCTTGCCGATGCTGTCTGAACTACATAGTTTTAGAGGCTATTCCCTTGGGTGTCAAGATATTTTAAGGTTTTCGGGACATCCCCATATGTATCCATAAAAAATATTTAGAGAGCAAGAACGTGTTACGGAGAGAAAGAGGGAGGGGGAAGAAAGGAAGAGAGTGCTCAGGGACGGTCGACACAGATGGTTCACAGCTCTTCTGGGACCTTTGGCGGAGCCTGCCATGCCATCACGCCGGAACTTGGGGAATTGAATAGTGGGACTTGCGTTTGATACTGGGGATGTTTCACGTGTCATTAGATTACCATTGACATTTGAGCTCAGTCTCGTAACTAGGATCAGCCACTGCTTATATACTTTCTTAAATTGGCAAATTCAGCTATAAAACTTTATGGTAGTAAAGCCTTTTAATGAAAAAAGTGTTTAAAGTAATTTTGTCATGTATGATACCATTTAAACGTACTGTCATTTAATTTAATTTACATGTAATTTAATCAAATCAGTGGTTCTCAGTGACACACAAATGGGACGCAGGTCCAATCTTTTCTGACCAACCAAGCCCAAACAAGGTATTTATCGGTTGGTACAAGCTAGCCAAATTTTATTATGGCAACATGGTTAATTTACATAACAACAAATAGCTTTCAACGGTAAAAAAGAAAATTTCAATAAATTGTTGTTTTCAAAGGATTGTATTAAAGGAATAAAGGATTGTACTTAGTGTTGTATGATAAACATTTCTGGTGTTACATCACATATTCGTGTGTAAAGAAACATCTGGATCCTTGGGTTTATTTTACCCTTCAACATGTCCATATTTGTTGCAAACAACCCAGTACAATTACGAGTCATAAATGTGACTCAGGACACCAAACCAGTCTTAAGCAACATGGGAATATTTGGGGCAAAACCCAACAAAACATTCTATGGGTTAAATTACAGATTTCATAAGGATATTAAAGGTGGCAAAGAATTCATTGAAATTGTTCTCTGATATCTACATTGAAGGTATGTGGCTTTATTAAGTGTAAAAATGATCCAGAAACGGTGTTACATGTCCATTTTCAACCCTTAGTTTTGTCCCTAAAATGAAAAGGTCTGTTTCGTCACGTACGTTATTTGGAAGGGTCATGAATATTAATGTTGAGCCCTGCTCTGATTGGCTGTTTCGCTGTGCGGCAAACAGACCGCTACTGTCAGGCGCGAAATAGAAGAAGAGGATAAAATCACTTGCGGTAGGGGTTCTAATGGCAATATAGTCGGAATTGCCCCCTTCTTTAATCAATATGAAATGTGACTCTCGGTTTACAATTGCATTGTGAACTAATATAAACAAGGCTAAAGGGGCATATAAACTCGCATGATACAGATCAGACGCGTCTGACTTTATAACTGTACAGCCCGCGTTGTATAAAGAAGACGCTCATGAGTATATAACTGGGAAGCTCGCACTGTACAGATGACACACGGTTGACATGATAACTGCCCAGCTTGCGATGAGTAAAGAAAACGTCTCTCTGCGCAGCTGTGTACGTCCGGCTGGCCCAGAACTCACAAAAAGGCATTTTCATGAACAGACCTCTTATTATGAATCTACGCCTAGGTAAAAATAGTTCTCCATTCTATGGCACCTTCGTGATCCATGAAGACATTTATGGGAATTTCCCACTAAAGTTTGGTATCTATGTGAATCTTAGAATTTCAGTTTTCAGGTTAATCTACTCTCCACAACATCATTACAGCGGTAAACCAATAGAAAACGTTAAAACTTAACTGTTTCTTCTTAGCAACGACCTGCTACATCTTTGCCGAATAACAACTTTATAGGCGATTGTTTCAATGTTTTGATTTTTTGCAACCTCAGATTCCAGAGTTTTTAATAGTTGTATCTTGGTCAATTATTGCCCTATCCTAACAAACCACACATCAATGGAAAGCTTATTTATTCAGCTTTCATGATGATGTATAAATCAATTCCCATAAGACTGGTTTTGTTGTCCAGGGTCACAGATGTAAATGAGTATGAGTAGGAAATACTGATTAAATATTTCATGAACATGGCTTTATACAGAATTGTTTTTAAAACAAATTTTTTTTTTAAAGAAACCTCTTATTCATAGAGTGGTGCAGGGACGATGTATTTTTGTAGGCAAAACAAATAAGTTAGTGCCGCACTGGTTCCGTCGATCAAAAGCCAATGCATTTTTCCCATAGACTTTTTCAAGATGACCAAAATAAGCTCTGTGATTGACAAAGGTTTATGATACTTACATGTTGTGTCTATCGAGATAATCTTTACAAATGAACACAAAATATGTTACTTTTGAAGCCTAAATGCAATAATCAGAAGTAAAAAGCTAACATGAGGCTATAAACAGACTACATCAAGGTCGATTTATATTAACATCACTGCCACCAATTGTTAAGGATTGTGAGGACAGAACGCAATTGCAGACAGCTCTTTCAACAAAAACCTTTATTAACAAAACTTGAACAGAAAAATCCCTCGAGGGGGAAAAACAGGACCAAAACATAACAGGATAAAATACTAAACTAAGGACTTACATGGCAGACTAGACGTGGCAGGGGAATAACAAAACGGTCCAGCACAAGACAGAAAACACACAGGCTCTAAATAGGGAAGAAACTAAGAGGAGGTAAGGAGGGTAACAGGTGAAGGGCGTAAACTAATGACGGGATAAGAAAAAACGAGGGGGAGGGGCTAAGGCAGAGGACGGGAGAGCACATGGCACAATCAAAGGCCATGTGCTTCCAAAACAAACACAAGAAATGGGGCTGTCATGGTCCCGTCGGCCACAACAAGAGAAAGAGCTGCTAAGAAGGCGGGATCATGACACCAAGCCTCAGACAACTTTTTTCAACTTTATTAAAACCGTTGACTGGTTAGTAATTACTCTGTGAATTAATCCCCATCCACGCTTTTAGAGATTTGTGTCCATGTTGCGTTATTTGTGAGATTTATATGCAAATGGACGTCTAATGTCCCCACGTCGCAACTTGAGTAGGACATTGTTAGCAACCATCGTTTTTAAGACAGTGTAAATGATTAAAAAGTTTTATGTCATAGAATAAGATGTGAAAATATTTAGAGGTTTTGTTAACCACAGACCTTATTTTAGTCATTTAACCAAAACCCCTTTCAAAAAACCCATTGACTTTGAGGCGATGGAACCGGAAGTGCTAAACTGCTAACTCGTTTCCGGATTTTGGATACGTCATCCCTGCCGTTCCCTGTAACCAACTATAAACATGAATTAACATTCTACATACTTAGCCAACAGTACAATGAAAAAATGTGGCAGTGATGTTGTTGTTTTATTATAAAGTGTACCACAATTTAGGTTTCCTGCACGGCACAACATAACCGTAACGCTTTTTAGCTTTTCTTCGAATGAACTTCAGTGATTCTCATTCAGCAGTCCAATTGAGTAAGGCCATGTGATGCTCATAAAGTTGTGTGTTACTTTCGTAGGCCGTGATTAATGGCAGCAAAAGACAGATTAGCATTTCTTTCTCGTCCTTTCCCCAAGCCTTAGAAAACCCAGGAAGGTCATAAAGAAAGGAAGAAAATGAATTTGGTCTTACCTGATAAATTATGAGAATTAGCCTGTTGGAGAAAAAACAGTACTTGGTAAGCTGTTCCTGATTGGTCAAACAGAAGCAGACCAAAGACTGGTACAACAGAAGCGAAACAAAGCTTCTGATTGGTCCAAGCAGCCATAAAATGTAAAACTGACGTGAAGCTGGATGGCTGTGGTTTATATGCAGTTGTGAAGAAAGCAATGGTGAATGAAACAGTGTGAAATATGCCATTTTCCCTATTTAGTCTCCATGCCTAGTGTCGCGACTAACAATGGCATATCTGAGATTGCAGGTGAACTCAGCGAATGCATTGCCTTTGTCAGAGAAAAGCCTTAGTTTCTGAAATGATCTTAATTTCCCAAAATTGTTTTCTTTATGCGCCTTTATATTCAGACCACCAAGTTTGTAATGGCCTGTGCCTTTTTGGGTCAAAACAGCATAAACAACACCAAAAGTGCTTTTTATCTGCCGAAATTGCATTTCCTTTTCAAAGACCCGTGGCTTTTCTTTGACGGCGACTGCATGCTAATCCTCAAAGTTTAGAAAACTCCTTCTCTATTACGCTGGTCCCGCGGTGTGCCACCCACCATCTTGTGTTCATCATTATAGGAAATGTGGTCATTCTCAGCAGACGACTTCATTCCATTATAGTCCGACACGAGCTCATGCTGCAACAAGCAACAGTCCAAAGCAACACAACTTCAGCTCACTGTCACATTCTGGCAAACACGGCAGGCTGGAATATGAGCTCTTCATAACACCCGGCGGTTGGTTTAAGGGTCAAGCTTGGGTATAATGGGGATGGAATTTGTAAGTGATGATTGTTTAGATGTTGTTTTATGGAAACAATCTGATATGCTTAGGTAAATCACTTTTTTTGTAGAATTTTACATAAGAACACAAAGAGTACAAATCTATACTGGCAAAGTACAGTTTCAAGGTTTTATATACCTATAAGAAAAGAATGCAGATGCAATCTCTTTCATTGCTTCTCCGAGACATCAGTGACATTAAATGGAGACAAAGATCTCAATTTCAGAGGAGATCTCAACACATGTCACAAACTGAGCTCAGATTTGTCAAGTCTGCCATGAAAAGTCAATATTATTAAATATCTCAATTTAAACGCTCATTAAATTGACCCAAATCCAGATTATTTTACCTCTACAATCTACGTACATTTTACACCTCCAAACTCTTATAGTATTTTAACAATTTGTTTCATTTGTTTTTAAGCAAAAAGGCGGAGGAACAAGTTGAGCCAGTCAATATTTACAGTAAATGAAGTCCAACTAGATCAAATCTCCTGAGCTATAAAAGAGCAAATAACACATAAATATAACAAATTTCTTCTAGAAACTGAAATTTGTTCATGTACCTTGAAGTTGTTAAAATATGCAATATTTTTTGGAGTGTTTCCAATGAACTAAATTTGATTTTACAGTAATTCTTTATAACAATTTAACAAGTCTTTGCTATAACATTTGAGCAGCTTAGTATAAATGTAATGTGCATAAATTATGTATACAAAAAATGTTCGTCAACAATTTACTAATTTTAGTAAAATAAAATTAGTTTAGTGTTTATAAATGACATTTTTAGGATTTTGAGTTTGTCATCATGTCCATCATTTCTATTTTAGTCTCATTGTCACAGACTGATTTGCCATGACTGCATGTCATTTTCTATCTTCACATATCTAACTACTACAAATCATAATTGTAGAAATGAAGCCGTCTTATTTGAGACCTCTTAATGAAGATTAACAACAGTTTGTTGTGTAACAAAACTGTACTTTACATAAAATCATGTGTAAAGATATAAAGCACACATTTTAAGCACTATTGGAAATTCTGCCAACTGCACAACGGCGCCATAACAGGTGCAGAGAGACAGAAAACATGCAATAATCACATTATTTAATCGTGGTAAACTTCCATCTGTTCATGGGATTCAAGACCTCAATTTATATTCGTCCACGTTTTTACCTCTTTATTGCTTTTTATGCACAGAAACGGTATCAATAACATTCTTACTCTACATGTTTCCATGTTATGTTAAAATACAGACAGATAAAGAGGCTTGAATTCATTGAGCAAATGAATGTTATCCACTCTGCCATTTTCATCAAATTAAAAATGTTTTACTTACTGTTGGGATCCACGTTTTCACACAGTTCAGTTTTGGCCTCGCCGTTGGGTCGGTCGCTGGGCTTGTGCGACAGGCGCGAGGACATGGTGGCCGCCGTCACCACGGCTTTGAAGCTGCGCTTCCGTTTCTGCACATTGAGCTCGGGGTGGAAGATGATGACGTAGACTTTGGGCATGTAGAGCATACCGAGGGCTACAGATGCGCTCAGATTCATAGAGATGGTCAGCGTGGTGGTTTGGACGTACAGCTTTGGAAAAAATGAAAAGACGATGTTGCAGTTACAACAGGAAGATGATTCTCCAAAGACACATAAATCATGACCTAAAAAACAGATATAAATGTAAAATCTTGGTAGTTCATCAATTATACAGTCCCTCTTGTACGGTCTTCCAGACGGAATAAAGAATGAAGCAAAGTTTAAGCAGGCCAGTCGGGGTTGGTGTCATATTGGTAGCATTCAAAATGCATGATATAAAATGTATAATAATCGTCTTAAAAAACTTGAGTAGCTTTTGATGTCGGCGAGTAGAGCTCCTGACAGGATGCAGTTTTTTGTCCAAGTATTATAAGCAAGTCCATAGCACTACAGTACAGATTTATTTAATTTGGCTGTTGCATAAACGTTTCGATTTATTCACCCTCATGCCTTTAATGTGTTTTGTGTTCATACATTGGAAGTCAATGGGGTTCAATGTTGTTTGGTTATCAAAAACATATATTTTTTTTGTGTTCTGAAGAACAAAGTCATACATGCAGGTTTAAAATGACATGAGAGTGACTAAATGATGAAAAATCTATTCCTGGGTGAACTATCATCTAAACAAAACAATGACTGGCACTACGTATTTAATAGGTCGGCAGAAGCCTGTAGACCGGTGTCAGAGCTGAGCCACGTTTGATGGAAGCTAGTTTTCCAGTCTCTGACAGTACGCCCACACAACACCCACAGTCTGTCCGTTGTCTAATGCGTACTGAACACAAAACTGGCAAGTGTTAGCAGAAAACCTGAGATTATGATCTGATTGGCTGCTTGAACTTTATGGTGTCATGATGCAGAAGTTGCCTGGAAACAAAATCATATTTTCAGGGTAGTGGTTTGATACAATGACTGTTTTCAAGAAATAAACAATCACTTAAGCTTGCAAGATTAGTACCATTGGAATGTTGAGCTTCCTTGTAGCAAGTAAAACAGAAATTCAGTTTTCAATAATGTTTCTCAGAAATCGCTTACTGTGCCTTTAAAGTTTCGCTACAGAAATCTTCTCTGATGAAAACTTTACATTCGTTTTGCACAAACAGCAAATCAATGTACAGACAGCCTCTCTAATTCACAAAGAGACATTTCTGTATGTCTGTGTGAAGCAGTGTTAGCGTTGATCAGCGTTAATTACTGAGCATTTACTCCTAATGTTCTCTCTCATCTGAGACGTCTGAACATGAAGAATGAGACAGCGATGAGGAGGCTCCGTGGATGCTAATAATGGAGTCAAACCCAGAGCAGCCCAGAAATAAACAGCTCAATAAAACAGCTTGTGGAACACTGCGGAGCTCTCCAATGAATAAAGAAGAGTTTATAAAACATCATATTGTACATGTGACAAATGAGAATTGTTCTCACATAGGGTTGGCTGGTATGGCGGCTCATACTGTATCGGCTTTTCCATCATTGGGACAAACGGTTTTGTTTCTCCGCACCTGACCTGAAGTTCGCTTGTATTTTGGGAAGTAAATAATATTGTGATTTCGTCACCTTGGAATTACGTGCAAAGTTTGATATTTTTGTCAAAACTGAGTAGTTCATGTTTTCTTATTTTCTTAATTTATATGACGTGATGTTTTTTTCTTTATGCTGTGTACATTTGGTGACTATTTTGGTGTTATCTACCAAGTCAAATGTAATGCGGAAACTTTGAAGCTCAATATTTCAAAACTGCTCAGAATGCTGAACCTTATAATCTCAAAGCGATGATTTGTAGTTGTAGTATTGTAGTACCACAACTGAAAAAATACACAAACCACAATCAGTAAATGGAACTAGCCCGGGTTGTCTGTTTTGTAAGTTTCGATTGACAAAAAAAATATTATGTGTATGTATATCAGCTTTTTTTTATTTTGAATAAACAATTTTTTCCTTGTATTTTACGTTTATGTTAACCATTTTGTGAGGTTAATGATTTACGATTCATAAATTCACACACAATGTGACAGCTTTTCCAGGTCAAAATGTCATATTTGATATAATAAACAAAAACACTGACCTTAAACCAATATTGTCCCACATTGAACCCAATAAACCAAAACAGTTTGACATCATCTATAAGAACATCTTGAACAATGGTCACATGCAAATTTAAAAGATTTTGGAAGATTTGGCACTACTGAGAAACGCGATCGTGGGAGTCGTACAGTAGGCAGAGATTCCAACTTTTTATTTCGGGTCGCTCTTTGCACAAAAGGACAAAGCCGGTTGTCATCTAAACATCCGTTTTTACCACCTTACGCACTTTTTTGGTTTCTGTGTCAGTGGGTAATTCGACTTGAAAAAGAGCACAGGCAGTTAGACAAAAACACAATGTGCTCGACGAACGACCGATTTATCCTCTCCGCTTTCAACTAGCCATTTCAGTGACAACATTAACAAGTGGAACATCTCTTCGGCTAAATGCGGAAAAATAAAGCCTTCGGCAGACATTACATCAAAGACATGTGCTTATTTCTCTTTTCGGCAAAGTCAAAACCTGGACCATTTGATGTTTGTGTGACACAAGCCTTTCAGGCCATGACAATACCGTCAGACTGTTTTATAGCTCACCTTTCCTGAGAAAGTGTAGGCATTATTCATACCTGCGGTACAAATGTTCAGGAAAAATGTTAAAATTTGCACTGGAAATAAATATAATGCCATAACTTTATGCAAATTCAGACATGTATACTTAGCCAACGTGTTGCACTCAAGGGGGTCATACGGCTCACGTAGCTAACTTGGAAAAACAAACTGTTTCAACTAACGGATTCTCATCCAACTGTGACAAAAAGGTCTCTTTAAAAGAACATTTCAGAAAACACTTTGCATTAATGTCTGCTATAGCAGCCCTTGTGGCAACAATAAGAATACATTGTGAAAAGGAAAAATCACAAGCGCATTATGTCATATGAATATTTTTTCCACCAGTCTGTTATTTTATATTATATATCGACAAATTTATATTTGATAATATTTTTATGTTGCGTATTCAAAATGACTTATAAAAACAAACCGTATGATGTACATGCTAGTCACCTGGCTCAGTCAAAGGTCCGCTTGCTTGAGACCAGACTGATTTATAGCAGTCATTACGTAAATCAACCCACTTACGCCACTTGACGTGTGATGGGCGGATGTAGTTAATGCATTACATTTTAATTTTTAATTACATTAGCAGCTCAGGCGATAAGCGAACGAGAATGCAGTCTTGATGCTGAAAACGGCACAACAATTATACTTTTAACAAATATCCTGCATATGTTCTAAAGTACAATGAAACGCCCATGAAACCAATTGAATACGATTTCTATGTGAATAGTAACAATCCACGCGAATAGCACGTTTTGAACGACGAGCATGCATACGCATGTTGCATATCCATATACGCGAATGCACACGTACACCACGGAGCAAGCATGTGCACGCTCGCAACATGAAGGTAAACGTACAGACATCAGTGCAAAAAGCACCTGTGTTCACTGACCTAAATCCACATGGGAAGGCCACAGATGGCATAAATAAAACAGCCCTCTGCATTAAACATGGCTCAACACTCTTGCATGCACATTACCCTAAACTCAGCATTCCATGCAGGCCACCGAGTCTGAACCACATTGAAATGAGGTGTTCTCACTAAACCTCACTAAAACCAGCTTTATTGTACGGCGACACAAAAATTCAAATACCGCCTTATTTCATGGTAGATTTGCTCCAAAAGCTTCGACTGGAATGTCTATGCATGCGGTTTGTACAGTAGAATAAAGAAGAAAATAATGTATTTTACTTTCAGTCACAGATTTGTGGTGAATTATTTGGTTTAAATCCAATTTTACTTCTACAATCTACATTTATATTACCGCATCCCAGCTCCACCCGTTTCAAACTTTCATCGGTCTAACATCCGCGAATTTGCTTCGTAAAAAGATGTTGATGTCAAACATTTGTTGCCTCTGACAGCATTTTCACATTTAACAAAGACATTACTAATCACCGGCAAGGTGTCGCACCTGGTCAGATGTTTGTAAGTCTGTTTACGTTTAGTCTATTCACACCTGACAACAAGAGTTGGACACCTGCTGGTCTGGCAGGTCTTGCGTACGTGGCCTTTATCAACAACCTTTGGCGTTCCCACACCTGCTCTACATTTTAAGAGTCGCGACAGCACAGGTGGCCGACTCCCTGACCAGGAACGCACGCAGAGACGAGACGATTATTCACCGGTGGACACTTTGCTGGGTGGCTCGTCTTAAATGAACAGCAACGTGATAATTGCCGTAGGTTAATCCTTGTGCATTTATAATTACGGATGTTCCGGTCAGAAAGCAAATGTAGGCTGGGATTATGCAAATGAATGCATAAAAGATACATAATGAGATTTAATGCAACAGCACGCACCTGCTAGTGGTATGATTGTGCGATTATGTCCGTGTGAGGAAACAAACGCTAAGCAGGCTTTCTGAAAACACATCCGGCCGTGGGAATCAAGAGGCTGCGACGGAACAAATGCTCTTTGATTGGCTACTTGATTTCGCTTTGATTTCAAATAATCATACTTGCGTAATGTCGCATGGAAGTAGCGACTATCCTCGGAAAGGCTTCAGATTCGTTACGGGAGCATTCTGTGCATGTGACACCTTCTTCGCCGCCTCCGCGGTGTTTCAGCCCTATAAAAAAGCGTCGCGCCATTCATAATCAGATCATAATTACAATATTACACAATGATGAGTAACCGTTCCCGAGTAAGTGTACAGTTATAATTCATCTTGTTAGCCGTACCGCCATTTTAAGGCGAGAAAGCAAACCCAGCCTTTGATAGAGCAAAACTGTACATTACCGTTTGGCGAATATAATTACAGACCAAAATCAACGGGGACCTGTAATTCACACACCTACACGACCATGAATGGACTGAAAGCTATAAAAGAACGCACGCGCCTCTGGTAATTTCGTCCACTTTAGCCTTGAGAGTTGGCGGAGAGGTACATTTCACAGTGTGTCACCCGCTTCACACCACAGACGCAATAAAACACCCAGCCCTTCAGAAGCAGACAGCCGCAGAAGCCAGCACCATTGTTTCCGCATACATTTCGAGATGAAAGAAGTTCAATCACAGCTTAATAAGAGGCGCACATTTTACGAGACATCTACTGCCACGGGCCAGAAACTGGATTTTCACGATGCGAGTCGTGCTTAATCATGCAAGAAGTTGCCTCGATGATGCAGCAGTGTTGTGTGTGTGGGTGAGTGCCGGTAGGGACGTGTCGGGACGGTTGACTAGTCCAATGGGTCTCAAAAATGGTTCTGGAGAGATAGCATTGATTAGCATTTCATGAAAATGAAGGCTTATTTTGAATTCCAAATAAAGACCACCAATGTATAGAGTAGAATACATGTGGGGCATTCCATGTCAAATCAACCAAATTCTGGAAACTTGATTCTTTTTCTGAAGAAAGAAGTACTAAACAACGAAGGCCAAATTGTCATGCATGAATATTTATATTTTTGTCACATTATATTGCAATATTTTGCCTTTTATTAGCATTATAGTATTTCTTTTTTCTAGTTAAAGAATTACAAAAGTCAAAGTTGTTAGCATTGTTTGTCAAATCTATTTTCAGTGCTACTGTAATGTACATACTCATTTATTATTAAAGGTATAGTTCACTCCCAAAAAATAAAATTCTGTCAACATTTATTTTACCTCATGTCATTTATAACGTATATACGACTGTTTCACTTTAGTGAAACATAAAAGAAGTTATTTGGAGAAATGACTTTGTGGTTTTGTGTTCATACAATGGAAGTCAATGGGGGCCGATGTTGTTTGGTTACCAACATCCTTAAAAATATTTTCTTTTTTGTTCTGCTGAAGAAAGAAAGTCATACAGGTTTGGAATCACATGAGGGTGAATAAACGATGAAAGAATCGAATTTCAGTAACAAGATCAACTCTATTCATGTCCCAAGCAAAAACAGTAGGGGACAAGATTAAGGCCCGGAACAAAGCAAGCACCATATTAACAAGTTGTTATTTTCGCCTCTCGAAAAATTGTCTGACCAAGACATTCAATATCAGTTCAGTCCAGTCGTTTCCTACTGTGCTCACAAGCTACAGATGCCGAATGTGGTCCACCGCCGTTCAGCCTATCTGCTTCTGCATGGGGTCTCCTCTCATAAGAGCATTAACACAACCAAAGTGCCTTTGTCTCGAACCCTCGTCAGCGAAATCCCACACAGGACCCAATCAGCGACACGTCTGGCGCTTTAATCTGTGCGCCGTGTCCCGATTTCACAGCGGCTGATGAGAAACACCCCCAAGGTCTCCCTGAGCTATAGACTTGTTGTCTGAACCCTTCAGCTGTGACGGTTTCCCGGCACAGTGGCACCGACGGCCCTCGTCCCTTTTTTACTGGGGATGACGGGGAGGCATTTCAAGAGGAAAAAATGATGAGAGAGACACGAGGGAGGGAAGAAAGAAGGATTTACCTGCAATCCAGATTCCTCTGGCTTTGCTCGTTTTTCCTTGATGTTGCTTTTTGAACGAGCTGAGTTACATTTCCTGGTTCGCAAGTGCAGACTTTGCTATCGTGTTGCACATTATGCAAAAACATTTGCTTCGTCGTTTTTAAAAGCAGTGCATGGAAATGGATGTTTAGGCGAGCATTGGGGAAGCTACTTTAAAAGCAGTTTAAGATAAAAGCTACTCTTTATTTAAAGTAGAGAATCTAAAACCAATCTAGACTTGATTGGGAAATAGTATCCAGCTTAACTACGAACACAAACGTCGTACTGGTTATAAACTGAGTTTATTCAGCAGCTAGGCTGGGTATGATACATACTACACTTTTCAAAATAGTGCCACAAAGAACCATTTTGTCAAAGGTTCAGTGTGACATTTACTTCTTTTAAACTACAAATAAGAGAGTATAGTGTGAGGTCGATTTTTCTTTGTGTTTACTCTAATGATTGTGTAGCGTATTGTACTAGCAGTAAACTTTAAGGTGTAAACTAAAAAATAAAAAATAAAAGTATTGAACTAGTTAACTATCAGTTTACCTATATTGTAAGTTCACTTGTAGTATATTTGCAGTACACACGAAAAACAGAGTTGTTAACATATTGTGTCCTGAAAGTTTACTATTGTTACACTTAAAGCATACTTTTATGAACTAGAAAGTGGTCAATTTAGCCCCAAGTAGTAGTTTATAACTAGAACTTAGAAAACTAGTATACATTACTTGCTCCTGAAAGCATGCTTAAAAATATACTTGAACTTTAATAAAATAAATAATAAGCATACTAGAATAAATAAAATATATTTGAAGAGCTCATTTACAAAAACAGATAACTCTGTTTTTAATAACTTTCATCATGTTTTTGCTAAATAACTTCAATTGAAGTACACTTATTTTCAAAAGGTGTTACTTTAAGTTAGTTATTTGATGTTAAAGATCTGGCAAAAGTACCCAATATAATACCCTATATAATTCATTGAAGTTACAATTTTTTTCAGCATTTGGAAAACCAAATCTATGACGTTATCGTTGCTGGCGTCAACCAACGTGTGCTGCCTGGTCTACCAGCCTGGTTTAGCAGGCTGGTTTTAGAGGGGTTTTGGCCATTTTCTTTGCTGGGGGATCCATCAGCTTAAACCAGCTTGGCCAGTGAAGAAAGTGGCCAATTCCCTCTAAAACCAGCCTACTTAACCATCTTAAACCAGCTGACCCCCCAGTTAAAACAAGCTTGACCAGGCTGGAAGACCATTTATTTACTGCAAATCAAAAGTTGATAGAAGCTTTCGTTGTACACTTGAAACTAACAGTAAAACCTTTGAGTATTCAGGATTCAGTGGCAGGAAGCTAACATGCGGCTAATGAATTTGGGTCACACTCCAATGGAGAAACTCTCTAAGGTCCGTTCCAAGATCCAGTTCTTTTTTCAAAAAAATTAAGTAAATGAGAACACGCACATCATGTGTGCCCGTGGAGAGAAAACTGTATTTTAACACATAAAAATAGGGCATCACCCTTTTCATAATTTTATTTTTGAAACTATGAATTAAATAAATAAACATTTTGAATGCAATACTAGCACTGCCTCATTTCGAATTTCAACTTCTTTGGTGCCCCATCAAACCTTTAGTAAATATCAAGCATTCATCAATTTCCCTACTTTTACCCCTTTTCAAGCTGTTGCCATGGAGATGGTCGTATGAAAAATTGACAAGCACGAACAATCTTTCCTCCGTGGCGATGTCCTTCGTGGCAAAAGCCTTAAGAACGGACTCTGTAACATAAGCGGTTCACGAGGGCGATAGTGGTGGACTCTCAGTATCTGCGGTAAAGAGGGTAAGTGCGAGACTACCATTACCACACACTCAACAAAAATTGACAGACACTGAGCCCTGAGGGACATCCCATTAAACATAGCTGCTTAGCTTCACTGCATGCCTGAATGCGCCGGCTCACAAACAAAACTGTGTTTACATATCAGGGGTTGTTCATGCAAGGTTGGACTAACAATTACGCTTACAAAGTGCAAGGAAACGATTTTAAAAGGCATAGAAGGTGACTGAAAGAATGTTAAGATTACGTTGCCGACACAGTTTTATATACGACTTTGGTCCCGCTGCTCCCTAATACTGTCTATTGGCTTATTCTAACCCAAACCCATACAGGCCATGAAAACAAAAGTCAGTTTGGAGGAAGCGCTTTTGTCATCGTGCTTTGTAAACAACCCATCTTGTTGGCTCATTTTCCCTGCGAATCAAAGGGCACTCAACATCCAAATGACTCTAATTATCAACCCACGAATTAGCGTCTCTCCGGTATTGACCGAAAGACTCATTTCCTCAAAAGAGACAAGGAAACATGTCACGCCGGCTGATTTTTCATACGTTTAAATGTTAATGTGCCATTTTAGACAAATCTTCTCTGTGTGTGACAAACTGGCACGGTTACAAAATAGCTCGGGTAGCGCCGCCGTTCCCTGCACCGCTCCAGCAATAGTGTCAATCATGTGGCCACTTAACACTCTTTAAAACATGCAGCATTGTCATGTTCTTCACATCCTGTCACTGCCGTGACCTACTTAACAGCTGCAATTTTCAAACTGAGCTCCTTTTCCAGAAGGAGGTAGTACAGTAACTAGCTCAGCATTTCAAAGGACTGACAACATCAAGCCATCGTATACAGAGCACTTTTACTATCTCATCAATTTCAAATTGATAAAACAAAAACTGCATTTTTTTCCCTAATTAAATAGTGTGTTTTAAAAATAATTTAATGTACAGTAGCAGCCAAAACTGTTGTCCAGATACGGGTTGCCAGGTCCACTTCTGCCGTATTTTGTTTTTAATTCTGCAAGTTAAAGGCGGATAGATTTTGTTTATCAACTTCATTCTTACTTTGGTTTAATTAATAACTTAATTTTACACTTTGTTGGGATAGTTTGTTTAGGTCGTCGGGCTGCTTTTGTTACACAGATCTGGCAACCGTGATCCAGATGTACACTGTAAAAAACGGGATACTGGCAAAAATGTAGTAAAAATATATTTTCGATGCAAAATAATGTTTCGTTTTTTATTCTTTGCCCGACTTCTAAATGTACAGTTATTTCTGTTATTTAACTTTTTTTACACGAATAATAGGTACAATTCGGAGAAATATAACAGTATAAATTCAGTGAAATTAAATTTTTTTTGTGTCATTTTTGCACAATATTTGCTTTTAATGTCCCTACCATTTTCTAACGAAACATCAAAATATTAGCACTATGGTACAAAATGGGGGAAAACAATAAACTTGGTAAAAACTGTAATCGTAACTTCATTAAAAGTACATAAACAATCAGTGTTAAAATTGTCTTCTCACCTTACCACGATTTATAACGTTAAGCATTTAATAAGGATTTGAGTTGTCTGGTTGTCAGTTGTTTTTCAACACATGTAAAGATGAATACGTAGAGTAACCTGCAATTAACAGTATCAAACAGAGATGGCGACAGAGAGGCAAAAGTTACAGATTGGGTAAAATACAGCACATCAGGGCAAAAAAGGCATAAAAACCACTAAAACCTAACAATGTATTATATTATAATGTCAATTATTTTGGAAATAACGCATGCGTTGACTACAATTTAAACGTTTATCAATATTTTGTTGATCATTTTGTTTTTTATTAAAAAAGTTATTCTTGAATAATTTGGTCAATATGTATAGTTTAGCTGAGCTTTACTCCAAGCAGAACTACAAATATTAAATATTTTATAACACGTTTGAATAAAAAGGGAAGATATCAACTGTCCTGGGACGGCCATCACTTTTGCCATTACTAAATTTTACTAGGACTTGATTTTGTTTGGCCTCTTCACCCGCAGTCCCTATAAATACACCAAATCATGTTATTCCCTTGGACCAATGTTCCTGGTCGTCTCTCTTTGACGCTAGCCCTGGCTGTACACACGGATCACAGACAGTATTTGTGTAGTACATGTGTATTTATGTGTGCATAAATATGCATAAAGTCCCTGCGTATGCAGAATATTAATCAGCGTGTGGCATGTGAATGTCTTATACAGAAGTGTAATTCCCATCTAACAGATGCACGTCATGGAATTCTGCCTTTTATATTTATATATTTCGTTTTTAATATCTGTGTATCACCGACAGCCACGCTGCTTTTATTGGGTTATGTAAAACATCATACCTGTCCAACAGAGCGCCTATAAATATCCCGTCTGTTTGTTTAGCCTGTCGAGAGATAAGATAATTTACCATTTAGAGCATGGGACCCATTGACAGCATCCCTGGCCGCTGCTATGATTAATGGCATGGTCGAATTTAGCCAGCCTATTAGTCTCACTTAAAAAAAGCATCCGGGCACAAGGCGTCATGGATAAAACTGAGGAGAAAGGGAACGAGGGGGTTGGGGTTAATAAACAATGATGCTACATCAGGAAGAACAGAGCTGTAATATTACCTTCGGCTCGGGTTTTAATGTTACAGTGGTGTGCCGTTTCGATTTATATGCGCTTCAGATTCAACGGAAGTTCAAGAGCTACCGGAAGACTCCGGAGGGTGAAATATCAGGGCGGGTCTATAAAATTGCCTTCCTCTTACAACTGTTTTGAATAAAATTGGGCCTTAAAGGAGTAGTTCACTCAAAATGAAAATGTTCCTATAATTCATTCATCCTCATGTCAACCAAGACGTAAATGACTTCCATTTTTTAGTTGAACACAAACATTTTATTCGTAAATTTCTAAAGTGGTAAATAAATTAGTTTCGTCATATGCTTGTTTCATGTGACATGCAAGAACCGATGAGATTTAACGTTATCAACGTGCCCCCATAACTGAATTTGGTGAGCTATCTGTGTATGGATATGCGATGTATCGATCGCTAAATAAGCTCAAAATGTTATCATTTTCTCTCACAAACGTATTGTTTCGTTTTATAAGACATTTTATAACTCACTGGCGTCATTTTACTTTAAGAATCGATGTGGTTTTCGGACCTTCGCCATGTTGACCCCTGTTTAAGAAGATATGGTGACGGCATTTTTAATAAATCATGTACATCTAGGACGGCGTGAGGGTGGGTAAAAATATGAGAGAATTTTCCAGTTTGGGTGAACTATTTATTTAAGACAATATGCCACGTTTTTTTTTTGTGTGAAAACAAGAAGATTGAAGAATAAAGCTTCTAAGAAAAAATGTCCTAGAATGTAAAGTAGCTACACATAAAATGTCAGTTTGTTTATATTTAAGTCTAAATGGATTAACAAAACACATAATGGACTGCAGGTTAAGCACCTCTTTTCACCGCCCATTTGCCGAAAGTAAGCAAAAGTACTTTTTTAGCATTCCAGGCCTTATTTTGTACCCTATTCACATAAAGTGCCATAGACGCTATTAAAAACGACTCCACGCAATTTACATCTATGGCTATTAGCATTGCCAACACCTCTCATCTGCGTATGATAAGTGTTGGAAAGAGAAGATTTGGCGGACGTGTCAGTCATTTATAATTCGAGGTTGGGTCTCGATCTGCCCTCGAAGACCTTGACTCTTCACTTTGCATACTGCAGCAAATCATCAGGGACACGCCCACCGTCAGCTCCAATCAGCATTTACTGATGGCCGCAGATCTTTCAATGGCACAAAAACACAACCTCATTGAATATTCATATAAATGCTTCTCGTGCACTATTTAATATTCATTGGCATGGTACTCGAGTCCACTACAAATGACCAGAACTTCAGTACTCCTACATGGATCTGGAAATTGCAACAGTACCTGTGGGGTCTATATGTAAATAAAGGCTTCAATTAAACCATTGGCGGTTTACTCGCCACAAACAGTTTATTTATATTCACTGGTTTATAATAATGCAACCAGTTTATTTCTCCCTTCACGTCCTTACCGCCCAAAAAGAAAACATATAGCTGGATTATATTACTATAGCCAGTATGTTCCAGTTTCTAGATCAGCTGGGTGAAGTTAATAACAATAATAATACTATTGCAGGGTCATGTTTTGCTTTTTATAATGAATTAAATTGGGTTTATGAATTTAAAGTTAAATAAATAAAATAAAATAATACAAAACAATAAAATTAATTGAAAACAAAATGTATATATATATATGAAAAAAACAAGAAAAAGAAGATAAGATAAATACAATTAAATAAAATAATTGCAAGAATGTGCACGATTTCATACCTTTTCTTATGTACGGTTTTATTGGCTGCCATAGCTACGACAGCTCTTGACTTAAAATAAAAAACGTAAAACATTTTACTGAAAATGGCTTTAAATATTTATAAACCGCTGATCTAAAAGGAAATTATGCTTGAAATTTGCTCACAGATTTGGAGACGTGTTAAGCCACAAGCTTCTGTCGGCTGTTACTTCCCAGACCTTACACCCAACTAGCAAAGGCCTCCAGCAGTACAGATGCCAGCATAAAATCAGACTCCAGTAAAAGCTCTCCAACGCCAACAGCTTGTGTAACTTAAAGGAGACGTTTTCAATGGAAAAGAGCAAAGTTGTTCGGTTTGAAGACGGCTTGGGAGAAATGTATACAAGGATTATTTGTTCCTGAAATATTGTGATGGGGTACGGTGACTCAGATTTGAGGTTGAAGTGAAATCTCATCAGCCCATCGTGTGACTAAATCCTGTTGGCAAAATTGTCATTATGCAAGACATTCTCATGCATTTTACAGTGATCCTTTAATAAAGCTATTGTGTCATTGATTTTATATCAGCTTAGATACAGACACTTACGATTAAAACCTGATTATAAATAACTTTTCATGGCTTATTTTGGTTTCTTCGTTTAAAATATTTGTTTCAATATTCGCAAAATAATAACATTATACTGTTGGATTTGGTTCAAGATTCGTTTTACACAGATATTTAGTCGACTCATGTGACAAGCAATGAGATGGCTTGTCCGTTATAAAATCTCTGGAGTTATGTCTACATTTATAAAAAGTTGAGGGTTTACTTCACAACATGGTTTATGCAGAGATATAGTTTTGCAAATAAACGTATTCACTCACCAATATTATCTCATAAATCATGAACAATTTTAAAGAATTTTGGGGGTGTGTGTGCTGATGCTATATAGATGCAATTGCAACATACCAACAGCATGTAACGCGTACAACTTGCTATGCACCATAAGTTACACTGCAACAGATTTCCGAACCTCATGATCTCAAAAAAAATCAATCAGCAATTCATAGTACGTCATGGAAAAGCCTTGAGCTAAGATCAGTTCTTTCCAGCGTGTGTAAAAGAAACCTATCAATCACAAGCAGGGAAAACCATACTGAAGACACTTCAGAGAGAGATAGAGAAGGTGTTTTGGTATGTGGGTCTCCATCTGGACTGATTCAGGATCTGTTAGTCGTCAACGGCAACTGAGATCGAAATAATCATTCATTAATTCAATTGCCACCCAAGTGTAGCAGGAACAGCTTTTCCTTAAGAATCATTTACCTTTAATGACCCTGTGTAGCTTTTTTTTGAGAATGGCTCAAGATGCATCGCAAATGCCATTGGTTATTGTGTAACACGATCATTTACAATGTGAAAAACTGCGCAAAGGAGATATATTCAAATTCTTATAGCTTCACAAGGCTTGAAATACAGAGCCATTGGTTGCAATTCGCAACCTCACAACTAGATGCTGCTAAATGTCATACACCGGCCTTTAAACTACTATTATGATACGTTGCGAATTAACAAATTTAATTTTTTTGTAAAAAATACGTTTGGGCGTTCTGTCTAACATTTCCCAAAAGACTGAATATCACACAGTTTTAGAAAGACCTGGTGGTGAGAATAAAAATCCTTTAATGTTTATCGTGGTGTCAAGCAAAATGAAAAATAATAATTCCTATGACGCATAAGCAGATGCCATTTATATGGCAAAGAATTCTGCTCTTTGTCGATCCATCCAGTCATTTCTAAGATGATGACAACCTCGAACAACCCAAAGTGTCTTATTTTTCCACTACAACAGTTGTGAACTCAAAGGCCGCCCATGAACACGACGGAGCAAAGCTGTAATTTTCATTTGGGTGAGATTTGGATAGTGTTACTACACAAAAACTCCTGCTTTGTGCGTGCACCTCTTACCCACACACATCCTCACAGCGCCTGCGTTTCTGTCAGCGAGCTTCATTTGTATTCCGCGTGACTCCAGCCAGGTAAGTAATGACAAGCAACAAAAGCCAGCATGTCACAGCTCCCCTCAGCTGGGACGCCCGGCTGACGTCAGTCTTTCACACGGCCGTAGGCTCTGCCGCATATGAGGCTGCTCCCCTCTAATGAGCCCTGCTGTTCGCCTCTCAGGGTTGTACATCATCTCCAGCATCCATACCACCCCCACCCCCTCCCCCCCGGGTTGGGTTCAAGTAATAGTCATGGAGCCACAGCTATTTCACTTCGCCATCGTAATGTGTAAAAATCCTGTTGAGTGTTTTACATCTGCATTTTTAAAGCTACATTGTCACGAAAGTTGCGGTTTATTGTGACTCAAAGGGATAGTTCTTTTTTTTTGGTTCCCACAAACAACTTTCCACAACATAACCAATACATATCGACCGAAAAAGGCGTAGGCGGAAGCCTTAGCTTGTTAAGCCTACCCATGATACATAATTATCTGATAAGCGACACTACTTCTCCAATTAGTATTAAAAAATAAAACAATGCAGATCCTAAAAAAAATAATCCCAAAATAGGCTCACACTTTCCAAACACACATAATTGCAAATAAACATTTCAGATATTACTTCAATCGTATAATGAATACATACAATGCATAATCATTAAATCATACAATTGTGTATCATCTTATTTTTTACATTTTCTTAAATTTACAGAGTAACTTACATCACTTACGTTATTCCATACTAGGGGTTGTAATTCCATACTGGAACTAGTCAAGATTAATGCTCTGGCCCGACATTTAAAGCTTGATGTCAACTAGTCCCGGGTCATGTGATTTTTTTACACTGTACCTTTAAGACGACGACACTCGTTCTATTTCTTCATTATTGATCGTTATTATTATTATATTATTATTTTTGGTGATTTCTAAATATTATGAACTTTGTTTCACTTTATTACATTTACATTTAGTCATTTAGCAGACGCTTTTATCCAAAGCGACTTACAAAGAGTTTAGGGAGCAATAAGCGATATGTCAAACAGGAGCCATAATACATTAGGTGCCAATACAAAGTTACTGGTTTCAACAAAAGCTAAACCACTACCTGTTGAGAGAAAGGGTTAGTGTTTTAATTTTCTATGAGAGTCTATCATCATCAAACCATTTTTTTAAAACCATCAGTTTGATTTCGACTGTGTATAGAAGCTGTTCCAAGTTTGTCCCACAACAGAATAGATTTGTATCATCAGCAAACCATACCATTTTTTATATTTTAGACACTTTACAAATATCATTTATGTACAATTAAACAATTTAGGACCTAACACCGATCCTTGTGGAACACCAAAAGTGACTTACATTAGATCTGATTTAACATTGTTTAATTGGACTTATTGGTCTCTGTCATCAAGAAAGAGCATTTCCTCTTATACCATATCTCTCCAGTTTCATCACTATTAAATCATGATCAATAGTGTCAACGGCTTTTTTAAAATCGATAAACACCCCCACAGTATATTCATTATCATCCATTGAAGTAGAAATCTCTTCTACAAGTTCCATTACTGCTTTTGAGGTCAACCTTTTTTCTCTATAAACATACTGTCATTTACTCAGAATCATATGCTTATCTATGAATTATCAAGCCTACGCACAAATAGTCTCTAAAATGTTTGAAAACTGAGAAAGCAGAGAAATTGGTCTATAGTTAGAAAATAGATCTATCTCCACTTTTAAAAATAGAAATAACTTTTGCTGTTTTCATATTACTAGGAAATATACCGATTAGACATGGACTGATTACAAATATGTGTAAATGGAATTACTATATACTCAATCATTTCTTTTATTAATAAGAAACCGATTTCATTACAATAAGTGGAAGTTTTGTTCTTACAATAATTAACAATATCAAGTTTTTCCTTTTCCTCAACTCCCCTAATAAACATTGAATAATTATTCATTGATTTATTCACTTCTTCTACCCCATCCCCAATTCTCTGCTCTACAATCTCTTTTGATAATTTATATCCAGTATTTACAGAATACTGATTAAACTCATTAACAATGTCATTCACTTTGTTTATAATTCATTTATGATCATGTACAAAATAATGATGGTAATCTACCTTACACATATCCTTTCTAATTTTACTGTTGAGCATTCTCCGAGTGAATTGAATATTATTCTTATGCCTATCCAACAATTTATTATAATAGTCCTTTCTATTAAATCTTATAATGCTTATTTGTTTATTTTTTATATATCTTATATTTATTTACAGCTTGTTGTGTTCTGACTTTTATACATTTCCTGTATAATGCATTTTTCTTTTACATGCCCTCTCTATTACCTTAGTAATCCAAGGTTTTTCACATTGTTTACTTTATACTGTGTGTTCAAAAAAAGCCTAATAGGCTCTATTTGGATCATCATTGTCATAAACCTCACTCCAATATAGTTTTGTAGGTCCTCGCCAAGGGCTGCCATGACTTCTGGTGTTCTATATCTAATCATTTTGTAACTACTCATCTTATCATCCATTGTTTTTTTTTAATAACCTTTGGAAGATGGCAAAAACTGGGAGGCTATCAGTCATGTCATTTATACAGTGAATAATCAATATCTTTGGAATTTTTTCTTCCAATTTAGATTGTATATATGTTATCTATTAATGTCGTTGTATCTGTTGTTATCCTACTTGGTTTTGTAATCACAGGAAATAAACCTTTACTTTACATTGTGTCAATACAATCTGTTGCCTTCTTTCCGTTTGGAATCAGCAAATCAATATTTAAGTCACAAGACTCACCAAATATGATTTGTATCTTGTTCTCACTCCATTTATAAAGCATACCAGCTAAATTATTCATAAATGTGTCAATACATGTTCCTGATGATCTATACACACAACTAATGATTATATTTTTAGATCTTTCCATATCGATTTCTACAGTTACTCACTCAAAAATATTTTCTATGATAATAGACATATTTTATCGAACTACATCTTAACGCTGTGTCAACATACAAAGCAACTTCTCTTCCTTTCTTATTAACCCTGTTAGTAGTTATATCCTTCCAGTTCTACATCTTGTACTCTCACACACCCCAAAATTGGGGGGATAGTTCAACTCAAAATGAAAATTCTTTCATCGTTTATTCACCCTCATGCCATTCCAAACCTGTATGACTTTCTTCCTTCTGCAGAACACAAAATAAGATATTTTGAAGAATGTCGATCCTACCAACACTTAGACCCATTGATTTCCATTGTATGAACACAAAACCACAGGGACATTTCTCAAAATATTATCTAATTATCTTAATAATATCACTTATTTTGTGTTTCATTGAAGAAAGAGCCACATACATGTTGAATAAATGATGACAGTAATTGTATTACTGGGTGAACTATTCTTTTAATACATTTAATATGTTTAAGTATTTTTATTTCAGCTGTTTCACATATTTACATTTATTCCATAAACAAACAATAGGGAACTGAAAGATGTTCATGTTTGTGACATGAAATTATTTGACAACACTTCTCACTTCTTCGTTAGAAATTTGGGTATTGACCACCATCATTTAAATAAAGTGATATTCACAATGATTTGGGGATTCTCCAGAGTTAAATAAAAACCACAAAGCTCATTGTAGGTCTATCTTACAAGGTTCATACGTTATCGTGACTTCCCAGAAGCACAACTGTGTGTTAAGGCATAACTCAACCCTCTGAAATTGTTCTTCGATAATTAAAAGCTTCCAACAAATGTGAGTCAGAGCCCATCATCATATCTGAAGTTGGTACATGCACAAGGCGGCTTGCTCTATTATTTAGGTAATTGCTTTCAGTATCGCCACTGCGGAGAAGAAGCTAAGCTATCCGTCCCACGTGCAGATAATGAGCAAATGTCCTTATGCTAATGAAACGTCTTTTAAAAGATTGTTGTGGGACATTGATTCTGATCCTTAACTGTGCTATTAATACTTATTTGCCCTACCATTCCCCGAGAAGGCAACCCTCTCCCTTTGCTGAATATAATTTTTCATTTCTTCAGGAAGGGATAAAAAATGAATGATCTTGGATACAAAAGCCGGAGTTTAGATTGCCTGCAGCTTGCAAACAGGTATTACAAAATAGAGCCATTACAGCAACATCAGCCCGCAAATGGATTTGAAATTGAGTGGAAAACCATGTGTGCGCTGGGTTAGGCTCTTAGCTGCCTTGGAATTATAGAGTAAAATATTCACGCCCTAAAAAGGCCACAAGTAAATGAAAAGAGAGATGACTCTTAGACCAATAGGCTTTCAATTGCCAAGACTAAGTCAAATCAGGCGTTTTACTATAAAAGATTTCAAATAGACTAAAATAGCTAAATAATAGGCTACAAAGTTAACTAATAACGCAAATGTGAAATTCCAGACCTTTTTAGTCAAAGCTTGAAATATAAATTCACAGAGAATGTATTTATCATCAATGTATTCTATATTATATATCTAGTGGCCACTGTGAAAAAAACGTCTTCTTTACATCGAAATTCATACAAATAAAATTCTAAAGTTAAATACACCAGTATTTTTAAGTGCCTTTATGCAAAGAATACAGTATAATGGTCACACTGATGGTTGTTAGCTTTTTCATTATATTACAGTATATAAAGGTGCATCAGCTGGCACACCAAAGAATTTAGAGAATATTTAAAGAGAAAGATTGTGGTAGGAAGTTGCGATACAGCAAATATTCTTGCTAAATCAAAGACGGGGCCATCCGCGGAGCAATTTAGTGTATGTGCATTTAATCAGTGAAAACCTGCTACAATTTATGCTGAAGTTATAATTATAGAAATGAAAGTTAACCTTCCACGGCAGCAAATTCACAAGCTTTAAGATCTTGTTGGTCTAACTCAAGACAAACTCAACGGAGCAGCCCCTAAATTCAGTCTTTCCTGCTATAGCTGTTGATTATATGTTCCGCGTTTTATTGAGTAAATAAAGACACAATAGCAACATATATTATGATAATACAAACCAGAGGTTCCCAAACACAGGTATACTCTCTAAGGTATCCCATGGCACACTTTTAAATTAGAAAATAGGTAAAAAACACACATTCACTCCTTTTTAGTGTAGCCTAGTTTAAAATGTTCCTGTCATGAATGAATACATTTAATTGCAATATAAAAATACCTAATTTTAGCATCCAGTGTGCAAGCACAATAAACGTGTGACCTATACAAGTCTAACGTATAGTATAGATGCTGGAATACACTTTTTTAATGCACCGCAACAGCAAGCAGCTTTGCGTGATCCTCCCTATGACCCAAAGTTTGAGAACCATTGATATAAATGACCATACTGCCAGTTAGTGAAGCGTGTTGAGACATTTGGCCATGAGACATTTGGCTCATTTCACAATTAAATAAAATCCATGGTTGGATTTAGTTTGTAATTTGGTTTTTATCCTAGTAGAGAGTCCTAATAAATGCAACCTGAACTATTTCTTAAGTGCTTATTTTATAAAGTACGCCGCTATCTCTCATAAAAAAGACCCTGTATAGAGTAAATAATTGATTGTCGATCGATCAATATTCAATAATTCAGAACCACCACCATGAACAGCACCACGTAGGAAAGTAAGCTCCTAAGGTATAGTCCCGGAAACACAAGTAAAAAAGGTATACTGTACCTGTAGTTAAGATATACCTTTAGAGCCTTCGTAATGTTTATTTCAGCAAGCACAGTTAAAATTGAAAATCAATAAACTGACGTTTATTGTAAAATGGTGTTACCTTTTCTGCCGATTGTGCTGTCCCAAAGAAAATAGGAATGAAGGCGAGCCAAACGATGCACGTCGTGTACATCGTGAATCCGATAGGTTTAGCTTCGTTGAAGTTTTCCGGAACTCCCCGCGTTTTGATGGCATATACCGTACATGTTACCATCAGCAAGATACTGTATCCTAGAGAGCATATGATTTGTAGGTCTGTAATGTCACACTTGAGAACCCCTTGGGCCCTCTCAGGGTTTATGGTCTTCTGCTCATCATAATCGATTATAATGTTCGGAGGATCCACACCGAACCATATGAGGACGCCTAAGAGCTGGAAGGAGATGAGACTCGATGTGATCGCTAACTGTGACGTTGGGCTTATCAGTTTAGGCGGACTGACCGACTTCTTCCCTTCTTCGAAGATCCTGTAAATTCGATTGGTCTTGGTTAGCAACGCGGCATAGCTAATGCACATTCCTAAGCCCAGGAAGATCCGTCTGAAGGAGCATACCGCCATATCGGGCGTGGCGATCATTACGAAGGTGATGATGTAACAAAGGAATATGCCCGTTAGGAGCACGTAGCTAAGCTCCCTGCCGGACGCTCGGACAATCGGGGTGTCGTTGTAACGTACGAAGGTTGCCATGACGAAGATGGTGGCGACGATTCCGAGCATGGCCAAGAAAACCGGAATCACGGCCCAGGGCGAATGCCACTCCAGTTTGACGATGGGAATGGGCTGGCAGCCTGTCCGGTTAGAGTTTGGTCGCATGTTATAGGCGCACAGCCTGCAGGAAGTCTCGTCGTACTGGTACTGGTAGCCGTCGCATGGTTCGCAGTGCCAGCAGCAGGGCACGCCTTTGACCACTTTCTTGCGCTGGCCCGTCTTGCATGGCAGGCTGCAGACCGAGCTGGGGATCTCCATCTCACCACTAGGCCACTGCATGTCCTCAATCTGCAAATGAAAAGGCATACATAAGCATATTACAATTCATTTGGGCTCACTTCACTGAATGTATGCTTCTAATGATCTTTTAAACCTTTACGTTGTACGCCTACATTCCTGGAATTACTTTTGTAGAAATATATAAATGATAATATTTTTAATTGTTCATATTTTAAACTTTTTAATAAATAATAAAATGTATATTAAATTATAATAAAAAATGATGCCACTGGTTTACTTTAGAAAATATACTTCTACTATTTTTTGATTCTTTTCAGTTTTGTTCTTTCTGAAAAGGAATAAATCGAAGGGTAAAGTGTTTAAAGAGCAGCGCGTATGTGGTAAGAACGCGTTTTCTGTTTCAATATTGCGATTTTACACTGGACTTTAAATGGCAATGGAACACAGTACAAAATTGTCCTTAATATGACCATGAAAACTTGTAACGGTTTTCCTCTCTGTCACAGACAGTTTTGTTTGATTTTATTTTATTTTAGTTTCATGAATATTTGTAATTATTTTTATGTTCCTAGTTTTCATGTAAATTTTTAGCGATTATTTATTTGTGCTTTTGTCATTTTATTATTGATTTGTTTAAATTATATATATTTTTTTATAGATTTATTTTAAATTAACAGAAATGTTGTAATAGTTTTAGTTTTAGCAAACTACACTGAAAAAAAGGGAAATTTCAGTTAGGGCACCAGAAAAAGAAATGTTTTTATTGTACATTTGCTGTCTTTGTTTTTTATCTTATTTTAAAAATCCAGTTAAATTCTGAAAAATTATAGTTTTTTCATTATCTGTGGAAAATCTGTAAAAAAGTAACAGTAAAATTCTGTAAAAATACAGATTTTTCTTTACAGTGTTGCTCTTAAACGAGCCATATGTAACATTTACACCTAGAGTTTAAGCTTAGTGTTGCGGTTCAAATTCAAAATATTGGCAAGGGTTTTTCCCGTCCCCTCCTCAGACTCGACGCTCAGAGGAGTTGCCAGACACTAATAGGAGTGTTATGGAAAGGATAAACTCTTACACTGTACATTTATTTGATAATTTATACGTTTGCAGTGGTTTTGTTGTTTGCAAATGTAACTCAATCAGGAGCTCGTTTCAGAGGTTGCATCCTCCGGAGTTCGCATTTATGGGCCACATTGCCGTCTCATTTAAATATTGTATTAAATTGGAAATTACTTCTCGTAAGTTGTAAAATATAGTGAGTTTGCAAAGTAATAGTACCGAAATGAGTGGAATCTGCTATCTCTGACCCAGATCGTTTGTTTGCTGCTATATGGTAATCTGTGCTGTGATTGTCACCAACTGGCAACCGAGCTGTCGAAATACACTAGTGGGTAAATCATCAGTGGGCGGGGTCACACGGACCAAAACAAAAAACAGACATTCCGGAGTGAAATAACTGGCTATAGACTTGTTTTTTGGACAAACAAATATATGAACGTGGCATGTTTCCTAAATGTCTATGGACATATTAAGTTTTGATTTAATACAGTCAATTTATTACAGACAGCTCCTTTAAAGTCAATTCCGTTGTGTTGTTGGTTTATCTGGTTGACCAGAAACATCTCGCTGGTTAAGATAAATAATGTCAGCATGCAACGGATGTTTTGACTGTCTGTTTTCTCTATCGTGATGTATGTCCATGTATAACCTGCTTCTGAAATGACAGAAAATGTAGGCAGGACTTGATTTCGTCCATCGGGGACTGATTGGACAATTGGACGTTGGGTGTGGCTAATAAAACACATACAGATTTGAATCTTTTCACCGACATGTTCATGGAGAAGAGGGGCAGAAATGAGTCCCCGCAGTGAACCGTAAGAGGAAGTCTTGCAAGGTTTACGTTTTTGAATTAAAATACAATAATAATAATGAAGTGCACAGAGCGAATCATCTACAAGTTGTATAACAAATACTACAATATAAAAAAATAAGAGTAGTACATTTTGATTTCATTGTGACCAAGAGACTGGTGAAAATACCAACACACCAGCATCCAAAACACACTTCATTTCATGATTCTGTTTTGTTAACAAGTTGATCAAGCACTGCCATAACCACCGTAAATACTCAAGTAATCATGGGGAATGATACTGAATTTGTATACTGCTTATTGCCTTCTGCCTACTCCTTCATACCTCCTTTAATATGCACTTTGAATTTTATGCCGTTCCTTCAAACGTTGCTGATTGCAGCGTGATTACCAATGATTTCTTTTAGCCCTTCGTGGCAACAATCACCATGGAGACAGGGCGCATTTTAATGAAAACGTGCAATAAGAGGGTGTCGGAAGCAATGCGACAAATGCCACTTTTTGAAAGCATGAGTAAATCACACAACATAAAATAGCACTAAAGAGCACTGAGTCTTTAATCTATTATGATTCCGCAATGATTAGGCCGACAGGTTTTGCTTTCAGCAGAGAAATGAATGAGCATGCGTTTCCAACAAGAGAACGGCGTGGAAACACAGTATTAAAAGAAGCCGAAAACGCTGTCACTGATTGCTGAATTTGCATGGATTTGTTTTTCTTTGAGGGAGCAGCTCACCCAACAATGACAAATCTGTCATTATTTACCCTCATGACGTTCCAAAGCCTTATGTTGTTGTTTTTTTCCCCGTGGAACACGAAGGGAGAGAGTTTGAAGAATATTCAACAATGACAATTCGCAGTAACCAGAAGCTGTCAAGATCCCAATAAGAAGGAAAAGTATCATAAAAGTGTCCCAAGTTACAGTTTATTTCAAGTTCGCAAAACCATACAATATGAGCGACTGTATTTAAAGGTATAGTTCACCCAAAATTATCATCATTTTTTCACCCTCATGTTGCTCAAAACCTGTATATGACTATGGAACACAAAAGGATATACTTTCATGTCAACTCTAGTTTCATTTTAAGCGTTTATGCTTTGTGCTTTGTGCTTTTGTCATTTTATTATTTATTTGTTTATTTATATAACGATACAAGTTAGATTTATTTGTATTTCGATTTTTCATTTATTTCAGTTTGTTTGCCGAGGCAAACTATTATTTTTTCAAATAATATGTAAGACAATATTTGATTTGATTTCAATTAACAGAAATGCTATACTAGTTTTAGCAAACTACGCAAAATAAGATATTTTGAGAAATGTATCAGTGAGTTTCTGTCCATTCAATGGCAGTTAATGGGGACAAGGTTGTTCGGTTACCAACATTCTTCCAAATATCTTCTGTCTTGTTCTGCAGAAGAATGAATGACATTTTAAAAGACATTAGGTTAATAAATGATTAAATCATTTTGGGGGGCGAACTATCCCTTTAATGAATGAAATACATGTGGAATATAGGTCTTATGGACCACTTGAGTATCGAACTAGTCCTTTTAGTCATTTTTTTGTTTGTTGTTATACAAAAATATATTCTTTAACATCTCTTCCTCTGTGTTTTAAATTATTCTGGTTTGCAACATCATGGGGTGAGTAAATACAGGGTGCAGGGTGAATTATGCCTTTAAGCGAAATCTGTCATGAAGACACATTGCACGCTCACAAGTTATAATCATTGCCTTAATAATGCATTGGAGGATGGTCTGTTTGGAAAAAAACACATGACTCGTATTGCAAAGAGCCATATATTATTGTCATGTGGTACATTGATACATACACTTCTGTAAAGCTGCTGTAAAACGATACGTATTGTCAACATGACGTAACTTGATTCGGCAAAGCCAGCGGTTAATCAAACCTAAGGTGATTAATTCTACAACAGTATCGTCGCATGATCATTCGCTGATAAATGTAGTCTCTGTGAAAGGTAAATGCTGAAAATCAGGAACAGTTTGATCGTGAAATAACAAATAGCGCTAAAACTAACGCCCTAAACCCGGGTTACTGAAGCCAGCCAGAGGCAATTAATGGCAGAGAAACATTCTATTACACCTGGCTATTATTGACTCCTGCTTGCTTTCAGGACCGCGGATCAATTTGGCCATTTCCGTGGCGACTGTGTGAATGCCGGAGTGACACCTGGAGATGCCATAATGAAAAGCCACATTAATCCAGATGCCTGCAGTACGCGGGCCGGCTGATTGGACACGGCCGAGAATCCCGGCGCCCGACCAAAAGCAGAAAGACAGCGCTGTTAATTTAGCGACAGAATCCCATCTGGGAGTAGAGGTGGAAAGCAGACGAAAGAATGAGAAGGCTTTTTTCTTGTTGATGTTCTTAAAACCTTATTTAAATTGCACCGTTACGTCTCCGACTTATCTCTGTTCTTACTTTTGTTTTCTCTCACTTTCACACATATAGAGAAACTTCTGGTCAGGTGAAAATAAACACTGTGTACTATAAAAAAATATAACAATTGTCACACTTTCAGTCAGATGGCAATGCTCTTGCTGTGAAACGCAACACGGGGGAATTCTGTAATTGTTTTATCATTATTATAATCCAAAGGCGTCATGTAAATGAATGTTAATACAGTTTTAAATAGTACAGTGCTAATTCCAATAAACTTTAAATAAATCATATTCACGTCATAAATGTGTCTAAATTATTCTTTGTTTACATCATAGTATCATAGTTGTTATTATCGTTAAGATACTAAACAGAAAAAAGTCTTGAACAGAAAGTCCAGGTCTGCAATAAGAAAAATAATTTGCATAAAGTATTTGAAAAGAAAAACTGTTTTAATATGACTTATATAACGAAAACATTGCCAACAGTTCAAATCATTACGCTTTAATAAAGGCTAAATCAAACCCACAGGACAAAAATGCCTACTGTTAAAGAAACTTTCTCAATACAAGGGCACAAAACAGCATTAAAAGTCAACCAGACGGTGCCCAAACCTCAGCACTCAACTCTTCCACGAAAATGTGCCAGGCGTGGTCTTGCATTTCCCTTCAGCTCCATTAAACAAGCTAGCATGATATCAGCAGCGCTAACAACATATTGTCAAGCGAACGCGTGACACATGCAAAGCTGAAAACGCATGCATACACACCCTCATGAGATTGTCTTGCCAGGAGCAACAGTCAACGTTGAATCAATTATTTACCCACAACATCAAATATCTCTCTGAGAGAAAGCAGAAAGCAGCGGCGCCTTGAATTATTGAAGCCGCTTCGCTCACATGATGTCACAGTCGAAGACAGGACCTCCCTAAACCTTGTTGTCTACATTACAAAGCCACACACCTCACACTACGGAAAAACTTGGATCCATCCAGCTAGCCGACTAGCACGTATAAGTTGTTTTCTGACGCCCAAAGGCGTCGTATTATCATTAAAGCCGTTTTCCACTCCAAGAACCTTCGGCGGTTTAAAGTAAAGCTACGAATACATTACAACCCTCGACCCGAGTTTCGAACTTTAGCTTCCAACTTCCTCTGACAACCGGTAATTTAGTGTTCCGCTAGATTGAGTTCTTTAAGCCGAGTTTCGTTTTCGGTTCAAAAAAGGTCGAAAACAAAGTTAAACGTGTACCAGTCAAATCACCACACTTGATTTCCCTCGCAACAGTTCTATTTATAGGCAATATGACCACCCAGGCGAATCAGATGCACGATCATCCGCTATCATCGCTTTCAGCCGAGCGGGGTTGGTGGCCGGTAAGCCGACATGAGGAAGGCCATTTAGGGTCATTGGGAAATTGTAGGCCGAGAGATTGAGCAACTCAAACTAACTACAGCAGTGCTGACACGGGTACAACAGAAGTCAATTACTTGTCCCTCAGCGATAGATTGCCTCCGCTTTTTCCAAGCGCAGATGCCACTGAGTTCCCCGATTTTACAGATTAGCTGTCTTACGGCAGACATCGTAAATGTAAACGGGTTGAAAAGCGCACAAGCTGATGAAAAAATGGGTGGTCTTTTTACGTGACACAGGTAGTCAATCCAACAGGCACAATTTGAACCAGAGGTGGGCAATCCTGGTGCTGAAGGCCCACTGCGCTGCAAAGTTCAGCCCCAACATGCATACATACTCCTGGAGAGCTTTAGTTGCTGGATCAGGTGTATTTGATTAGAGTTGGAGCTAAAATTGCAGGAAAATGGCCCTCCAGGACCATGACTGCCCACCCCTGATTTAAAAAGTAAAATTTTTGTCCCTAAAACGACTTACTTCAAGGTTTCAGAACTGTAGCATGTGAACGACTACAACGATATTGGCTAACACTTTACAATAAAGGGCTATTAGTTAACATTAGCAAATGTTTTAGCTAACATTGAACATTTAGTTTTTCAGCATTTAATAATCCTTGTTAATGTCTGTCAATACAGTTATTCAAGTTAGTTCATGGTGCATTAACTCATTTAACATTTGAATAATGTATTAGTAAGTGCAGAAATAAACATGAACTATCATTAATAAATGCTGTAGAAGTATTGTTCATTTAAAGTACAATTTAGCTAATGCATTGACTAATTGTTAATAAATAGCACCTTAATGTAAAGTGTTACTGATATTTGTTCAAGAATTAAGAATCAGAGGCAAATGGTAAAGACTAACTCTGTCTTTAAGTCAAGAGATATCACTTCTGAAACAGAATATTGTTTAAGTACACCTTAAAATTCAACAGTGTGGCATTGATTTATCTAGTTACCCTGCCAACAGATTAAAAATGATTATCGTAAATTGTTTCGTCAATTTTGTTTGTTTTGTTACACATTTAACATGCATTTTACAAAATTCATTTATATATTTTGGACATTTGTGTGGGTTAAACTCATAGCGAACAGAGTCAGATTTGTGCGACAGTGCTTTTTCTTGCTTACTCGATGCATGAAATGAGTTAAATAGTGCTATTAATATATTTAAGTATAAACTGGATAGTTCGGACTCTCTTCAGACTCTTGCAGACAATGTGGCATGCAGATGAACACATACCTTTGTCCTCACATGCTATAATAATAATTGTAAGTACGGTATCGAGGTTGCTTGGCAACCATAAAACAGATGATTAATTGACTATGTAGTGCATTTAAGGCACAAATTTGTGAACTTAAGGGAATAGTTCACCCAAAACCTGTGTGTGACTCTTTTTTTATGTGGAACACAACAGCAGATATTTTGAGAAATGTCTCCGCTGTTTTGTGTTCATACAATGTTGTTTGATAATCAACATTCTTCAAAATATCTACTTTTGTGTTCTGTCTCAAATGACAAAATGATTTTTTGAGTTAACTATCCCTTTAAACAAACAATAATAGTACGATTAAATTAATAAAAATGTATTGTATTTAATTATATTTATAGCTAAAAAGGTTACGTCCTCAAAGCAATGTCTTCATGATATAAAAAGACAAATTACCGCCCACAAAAACACGGAGAACGAAAAAAACCAATGCCAACACATTAAAACAACATCACAAACAATTCAGGTTGATAAATCTACTTTCCAAACCCGTCTACAAAAAAACAAATCCCATCTGAACGTCTACACAGCAGTCTGCACATGACCTTTACAACCTCACACTTTTTTTTCCCATGACCGCTTCTCTCTTCTGCAACTTTCCTCTTCCACGCTTCACTAGATCTGTTCGGTTCATGCCCCAGTATGCTGGGAGTGCCGGGACAGAACGCAGAACAGGCACAGTGTGTATTTAGAGATGCAGAGAGGGGGTGAACGTCCATGGCCCCTCATTATTCCTAGAGCTTCCTTCTCTTATCGGGCCCAGCCAGGCCTTTGCTTCCACTCCTTGCATTTAAATTGTGTGTCAAGTACAAGTGTCAATAAATCACGGTGACGGCCGGGCCGGCGTCATAGGTAAGGTGACAACTTAAATAATATTAGCCCGAGGGTAACAGGAGGAGCTGGCGTGTACACGGTGGTGAACAACGAAGAATAATAAACTAATAATAAATGTCCGAATGACAGTACGAGGGTGTATTTAATGCGGAGAGATGAACCTTTGTTAATATACTGTATTTTTGCTGACAAGTTTGCAATAAAGAGATCATTTATACACCCTCTTGTGGTTGTAAACAGGTACATGACTCCCAAAAGAAGATACTTTGAGAAATGTCTCCGCAGTTTTGTGTTTATACAGTGGAAGTCAATGAGGGTGTCAATTACAGGTTTGTGATGAAAAAATATATTACAATAAGGTTCTATTTATTAACATTAAATAACGTTGTATTAACAATGAATGACTCGTCCACGGCATTTACTAACCTAAGATAAGGCTTATTTCAACAAATACATTTTAAAATCAAAAGTTGCATCCGTTAGCGCACAATAAAAAACGAACACTTGTATTTCGATCAACTAACATCGTACCATTCAAAATATATTGTTCTTTGTTTGTTCATGTCATGAATGCACTATTATAACACTATTATATGTAGAACCGTTATCTGTATATGATCATATTTATTTTTACGCAACGAAAACAAGGCTGGAAAATCACTATCAAGAAAATAAGCATAAAGTCAAAGCCCACAAACTATTATAGCTCCAAACAAACCATCTACACACTAACAGTTATTGTGTGTAGTAACTCTACACAAATAAAGGTTTCAGAGTGTTCTGCAAGGTGCCAAGCAGTCTCTCTAGTTGCTTAGAAACCAAGAATTAAAGCTCTCTCTGGCTTTCTTTCTCCTGGCCCACACTCATATACGGCGTGCATAAATGCGTCCACTGCGGCATATTTGTGGTCAAGGTTTTCAACTTTGACTCCGTGAGATTCAGACAATCCTAAAGCTGTTAAACTCAATGCAAATGCGCTTCACATCTACTGCGCATCACAGTCTAGTCGTGGTTACGTTCAGTTTTTTTTCTTCCTATGGGGGGGGAGCAGAAACGTTAATTAGTTTAATATCTGCTCCCCACCCAAAGCAATTTTCCGCTCTGCCTTTCAAGCGCAGCTCATAATTTGAACTTTGGGGGCCACCGTACTCTGTCCTATTGCTCGTAATTAAGCCCACTGTGGAAATCCTAATGCGATTAACAGTCCTGTTGCTATGGATACCGGGTGAGATCTATCTGTTTAGCCCTCAATGTGCTTTCTTCAATATTACTTCAATTTAGCTCGCCTCCTCCTCCTCAACACATTCAGCACAGATGCAGATTCGTCCGAGCTTTGGTTTCTTCGCAGCTCATTGTTGTAAGTGCCGAAACCGCGCCGGCAATGCTAATTACGTTAGCTTGTTTACGCTTATGAGAGGCGTGGCGATACTTGTTTTTCCACCCACATTCGGCATAAGCGGCGTCATTAAAATGCACAAACTAATGGGAACGCACAAAACTGTCCGATGTGGTACTTGTCACGCGGCAGTACCGTTTCATCAGTTATCGCATCGCATGTTTGATCTGACGCTCTGTGTGCGTGCCAAAGCTTCCTCGTGTGAGTGTTTGCTACGATAATTAACAATTGTGTCGGAAAATCCCTCTTTTAGCAGATCCCTCGGCACACGGGCGCCGCTGAATAAATACGCAGAGCACATTAGCGTTTAAACAGCGTGATTCGCGGGGAGTATTTAGCTACGGAGGAATCTGTGTTCTTCTGCTTAATGGGTAAAGTTACGAAACAAGAATTAGCATCTTTCATTCGGTCTCTGCTGTTTTCGGTGTTGAACGCTCGAGGCACATCTGAACTTGAAAAAGTGTTTTTCCATTTCTAAATTATGTGGTGGACTTATTTATGACGGATAAGTTCGTAAGCTCTCTAGCCGGGAGACGAATTTAGCGGAAAGAAAATTGATATAACAAAAGTTTTCCTAGAACATTGTTCTGCTTTGCCCTTTTGTTCCTATAAGACGGCTCTCTGAAATATTTTCAACTCGAACCAATATTTTTTGTCCACTTCATTTTTAATAATGCATTGTTTGATATGGGTTTAATGTTGTGAAATAATCATTTAAAAAGTTGTTTGATTTCAAACACAATTTTGTGAATATTGTGTTATTTTAATGACATCGTTGCTTTGGTTTGAGTAGATATTCATATTTTTGCATGTCTCAAACTTCCAAGATTAAAATACATGCATTTTATATTTCAGGTCTGTCTTTATCAATCAAAAAGTCATTTCATCACATCCTCCACAAAATGGCATCAACTATACAACATCAGCAATGGTTTTTAAATCTGGGGTGTTTTGTGGTAATAGCTGTCTTACTTTAAAACATCCCAGTCTGTTCAGAGAATTAATATAACAAAAATAATATGTTGCTATTCCCTTACGAAAGTTAATGACTAAAGAGCCTCAGCTTTTTAAAAGCATATTTCTTAATCTAGTGTATCTTTTATTAAGAATATCTCCTTAAACTGAATCAAATTAATATTCATTTTAAGTGACAAAATGTACTTGCTACCCCAAAGCACAGGAAAGATCAAGTGTCTTTTCCTACTGCGCAAGAATCTGAAAATGACTGTGAAATGACTTGAAAATATATAAAAAGGTGATGCAGCCAGTTCCCAAAGGTCAATGTCTCAGAGAGCCTCCATTTGACTTTTCACGACTCCTTTCATCTGATTTATCAAGGGAAAGATAATGACTGGAGCATTGCATAAGATCAACAGTTTCTACATAACGACCAGTGCTCTTTGTCGGAAAAATCTGAGGTTACAGCCACAACCAGTGATAAGCAAAAATATATTTTGTTGACCTCTTGGTTTGCGGACATGCTATAACGCATTACGTGAAACATGCTTATAGGGATACTCCACTAAAAAATGAAAATTCTGTCATGAAAACAGAATATATTGTTATTATATTCCGCGAACAAAACTGTCCGGAAACATGCCTAGAAACTTCAGTCGCTGCTGCCCGCTCCAAAGTTTGGTGTCTATGTAAAGCTTAGAGGTTCTGCTTTCGGGTTCATCTAATCTTCACAAAGTCATTACAATGGTAACTCAATAGAGAGCGTTTAAACAATCAATGGCAAGGTTATTTATTCAGCTTTCAAATGAGGTATAAATTTACCCTTAAAGGGGTCATATGGCGCAAATACGTGTTTTTCTGTGTCTTTCCGACACTTTATTTTTTGCAATTGTACGTGTCTAATACATGCATGGGCAACTTATAACACAAGTGTCGGAACAAAAGATGCATTCTATCTGAAGGCGAATGCTCACCCAGACCTGCCTGAAATGCCTCGTGTAACCACACCCCCACAAATCTACGTCAGTTTGTGGTATGAGTTGACTAAGACCGCCAAAATGTATACTCAAGTAAGGTGGGCGTACCTGTCAGTACAATTTCTTTGGAACCTGATGTTCCAAATATGGTAAGAGGCGTTACATTTCCATCACACGCTTGCAGTATTTCACCAATCACTACCCACTGGTTAACTGGCCAAACATAGCACACTTCGCTTTTCGTATCGAATGAGTCAAAATTATCTTTTATGCCAAAAATCATTAGGATATTAAGTAAAGATCATGTTTTATGAAGATATTTGGTAAATTTCCTAACTTCAATATATAAAAACTTTCTTTTTGTCAGATTATGTAAAAATCTCAATTTCGAAAAATTGACCCCTGAGACTGGTCTTGTTGTCAGGGTCACTTATGTTCATGTACTTGCATAAATGTTATTATAAATTATTATATAACTTCAATCACAATAATTGACTATCAAGTGAATTTTAAATGACATCATTGCTTTGAGTTTTTCACATTAAGCGTTTTAGAAGTCCCTTGGTTTTAATTTTTTTTTTAATTTATTGGTCCAAGATCCTGCTCCTCAGCTGTGCACACAGAAAATATTTGTCGCTGGAGACAAAAAAAAAAAACATTGTATCTGATCAAAAACTTCAAACTTGAAAATCAGCTCATTTGTGACTAAGTTCACAAAATTAAGTGGCATTAGGCCTTTTGGGCTACAGTTTGGAATTTGAAGTGCACACAGGTAAAAAGTAAAAAAAGCATTGCCATAAAAACTGACAGACCACAGCTGTTTTGCAGAAGCTTCTAGTTTGAAATTTCAGAGCTTTTCACAAAAATGCAAATTGGCAAATCATGATTGCGTAATCTAGTTAATTATTAATACCTCTGCAGCAAGCATAAAAAACACATTTTCTCCACAGCTGACACCCAGTGCATCCTGATGAATCCAATAATAACCGACCGTGCCATAATTCAGCTTCTTTTTCTGGGAAAGCATTCAACTCAGGCTTTTATCGCAAGGGAAGAGGATAAACCTAACAACCCGCTGTTGTCTCCTGCCAGCATTCCGATAAGAGTCAGTAGGTGTGCATTCAGAATCAGCGTTCCCAGTACAGCTCATTGCAACATGACCTTTCATTGCCGTCTGCGACCAGAGAGTGAGAGGGAAACATCACTTGACGCTTTTTGAAACGACACCAAAAGCAAGGACTCTTTCTCTGTAGACGCAGAGGACAGTCGGCGAATGCCTGTAGTCCTAGCCTTGTAAGACTGTTTGCGGGACCGGGGCATAAATGACATTTGCTGTGGGAGCCATAGGCGATTCTCGGAAACAACTCAGTCGGACGCCTCGCCTGTGACTCAGTGCAGTTGCTGTGGTGGTTACGAACATCGGTACTCAAGGGGACGATAGAGTTACCTTCAAATGACTCTGCTACATTATTAAAAGTAACCGTTAATGTGTCAACAGCTTAACAAACTTTAACTTGCTTGGCAATACCTACTGTTAATACTTAATGTTGCAGCAATTTGTCTTAATTAAACCTTACAGTTCCCTTATGGTAAAAAACATTTCCAAAAATTACCAATGCAATGTTTGAAATACCTGAACTTTGACTTCATATATTTCAGAATTTGGGTACACAGGGTTGCCATGAAAACAAAACCTTGTGCTATTCGCTAGTTGCACAAGATGGCGCCGATGAGCTTTTGGGATGCCAGAGTCGGCAGAGGAATTTCCAGTCGTATAACACTATATAGTAAAGGGAGGATTTTTGATAAAGATATGATAGATCCACTTTAAATTGGTGAGCACTTCGTTATGCCAAAATAACTCGATAGTGTTAGTCTTAGAACGGTAAATGAGTCTGCCGACTCTGGCGTCGCAGAAACTCACTGGTGCCATTTTGTGCAACTAGCCCGTTAGACATACATGTATCGAAAGTGACCCAGTCTGTGAAAACCAGCTAAACAGTTTTTTCCATTTTTTATTTACTGTTTTACACATAAAATCATTCTGTGAATATAGTATTGATACCTATTTAACCTTGGTATAAGTACTGTACATCAGTGATTAAAATCAATGTTTGGAAAGTCAACTTAAAACATTTTTTTTACAAAATAATCAAATGTTTTGTCAATATAATTATTCATTTGTTTATCATAGTAGGATTATTGAGCACCGTATCTCGAAATCAATCATTAATTTATCATTTCTATCCATCACGATCATCCATAAAATATATCATTTACATTAATAAACACGTGACCTATTTTGCTAATTTTTACAACTTCACTGTAAAAATAATCGGGGACATTATACTGTAATAATATATATTAATATAATGTTCTGTATTCATTTTGAATAGCTGTTTCATATTTATTTATTTAGTCCGTAAAATTAAGGAATAATGTACTGGAAGAAAATGTACATGCTACTTTGATGCTCATAATATTATAATTTGATTATTCAACTTTATCCTGGACATTTCACATAAAATAAAATAAAAATAAATTAAAAACCCAAGCTTCTAAGGTAAGATCAATAAAGAAAATGTTAAAGGTAAAAATTACAACATTACATAGGTATAATTTACATATGTCATTTTAAGGTAAATGTAAAATCTATTAATTTAGTATCAAAGTACTGTATAAACACATGGGTGCTATTGAGAAAAACACCAAATCCCCAAAGCCCCAGTCTTATACATAAGGACTGTCTCTTCAATGCCAACCATGTGGAGGGCCGAAGATGGGGGATGAGGTGCAAATGACATTTGCTGCGGGAGCCGTAGGCGATCCTTGGAGACGACTCAGCCGGACTCCTCATCTGTGACTCATCGGAGGCCGGAAGCTGCGAATCGCATATGGACTGCATTCTCAGCCTCACTTTCTCCTCTAATAACATCGCTTTTCGCAGGCTGAGCTTAAAAAAGGACTCCCACAATGCAACACAAATCCATTTACAGCGTATTTGAAGCCTAGTGAAAACACGGCCTGACCAATATTAAGTACGTGAGATGAGACTACTAGCTACAAATATGATTATTTTTGCTTTCGTGGAAATAAGAAAAAGAGATCAAATATTCTGAAGAATTACAAGCAGATGTCGAGGAATTAAACTGGGTAATACAATTTCTGTCCGACACGCCGTTGTCATTCAGAATAAATGGTAATAAATTTAGCTGTAGGCGGTGGGCGCTGACACGACAGTATTGAGCATCTTTAAATCTAAATTATGTTGACATCCTCTAGCATACATTATGTGTCTTTTTGTATGTGTTAAGTTTTGATGTGGATGGGGGCTGGTTGTGACATTACGATATAAACATAGCTTAGCTCGTGGATGTTATCTGTTCAACATAACATAAAGAGTCAATAATAATAATAATGATGTCTGGCAAAAAAATAAAGATTGTGAAATATGGAGATACAATGTTTCAGCAGGAATATCGAATGAAAGTCTTGTGGTGAATCCCCAACAGAATAAGTGGTCACTTGCACCAGTAAGCATAGACTTGGCACAAGCACATCTGGTTTGTATTTTAATTAGCAAAGATATAATAATTTGAACTCCCAGGTGTGAGGGATGTTCATCTATATGAATATATAATATAAGGTTCATTCAGAGGTTATAGTGTTATGAGGTTCTGTCTATTAAGATGTATCTTTTAAACGTCCCCAGCAATTACAGAGGACTAAATTATATTATGTTTGACTGATACGCCTGACTGCGCCCAACTGCTGAGCGTAGACAGAGCTTCCTGAACTAACAGAATCAAAATAACCGGAAAGCAGAAACCAGAGACCAGTAAGTGCGTTGATCGCTGATTATAAAATTTACAGATATTGATTATAGGCTACAGTGAAAAGTTTATTGGTTGAATCCAATTTTGGTGGATGAAGGCTTGATTGAGTTAATGGTGGCTATGTTCACATTTGGGGAATTAGTACTAAAATGGAAGTTTTAATCATTGTAAGGGACTAGAGAATGAATGTGAACTAGATGATGAATTTAATTGTATTCATTAAGAAGACTTACGTTGAGTTGAAGACTTTCTGTCCATTGTCCGATAACTTTGTAGAAAGGAGTATTGTTGATATTCATCTGGTACTGAAAAAGATCATATCGTCCTGGAGCATCACCGTTCCGGTTAAAAGTGACAGATGTTCCCGCACTCCCTGAAAAAGAATACATATTTTTTATATCTGATCTGAAGTTGACAATGACAATTTGCATTTAAACTTTAAATCAGACACTAAAAAAGCCTAACATTTAAAAACTAAAACATTGACTCTCGGTTATTATACAAATGTTAAGCTTATTTTATATAACCAATTAGTTCTAACTCAAGATTGTTGTAAGAATTAAGAAAAACTATGGATATAATAAAAGTAACACACACACATTTATATAAACAGATTCATATTGTGCGTCAAATTCTGGAAGTATTTATTTGTTTGTTATTAGTTTTTAGTGTTTATTTATATATTTATTTCTGTAATTACAGCTTTACATAAGTATCCCAAGCAGTCAAAGTAACGTTTGATCAAACCAACAAATGTGAGTTTAGGGGAGCAAATGTCCTGTATGTACAAATACATACATTTAAAGCAATATTATTGAGAACTTCTCTTAAGCGTATTCAAAACATTGCACAAATCATTGCGATAAGAGAACAAATATCTTGTATGCAATGTTGTGCTAGTAGTAAAAGAGTCATTGTTTGCATATGAATGAAGATAGAGCACAAAAGTAAAAGCAAAATAGTTACCCTTTGTTAAAGTGCCTTAAATACAAGTTTATTGTCGATTATAAAATTCCTTCTATTATGAAACAAAATATATAATGCAATATATTACATAATGGAAAGTGTCAATTATTTTATATCAACAAATATTATTTTAACTAATAAACCACTCTATGATTTGATTTTATAAATTATTGATAGTTAATTTAGAGGAAAATATATTTTCTTTAAGGGTATTGTCAGTATTTGCACCTTGAAATTGAAGTGTAGATACTGCAACACAATCTTGTTATGGTTTCGGGAACGCGGGTGTTTCCGTGAGCCGAGCTCCCGATCGCGCGCAGACGCTGATTAGCATCATATGCCAACGCTGTTGCTTCTGTAGCTGGATTGATACATTTTAAGCTCCTCTACGTGATTAAAACGGCGAAAATGTCCAAAAGATGACAAGGGTGCAGCACATAACTGATACAGTTTCTTCCTATAGAATCGTGTAACTGGATGTTGAATGCAAAACTGACTGTTCAAAAATATGAACATGTTTGAATGGGCACAACTCCTCTGCTGGTTAGTCTGGACATGACAGGATAACAAAAAGCAAGAATTAAAGGGCCCGATACTCAGTCCAATCAGATTGTTCGAAAGCTTTACCCGCTGTTTTTGGCACTAATGATCTTAAATCTGTCAAAATGTAATCAACAGTTTGGCTTGAGACACAGATGAAACCTTCACTGCATTTCGCCACCACTATCCTGTGCATCTGCCTCATGCTGTGGGCTGATGGGAGTGCTGACAGACTCCCATCACACTTATTATGTTGAAGGGCACTGGGAGTAAGAGGTTGTGAAAGTAGCTAATGGCAGGACTTTGTGATATCACGAAAACTTTCCTTGAAAGGCAAGTTCACTGCTTTAGCCTGATGTGCTATACACCAGTTACAAACATAATAACTCATAGGGCACTTTCACACTAGAGCTTTTGATGTGGACTCACAAAAAAATAGTGCTATATAGCAGTAAAAGTGGTCCTTGGCTCGTAATCAGGGGAACCACTTTTAGTGCTATATCAAACCATATTTTGGTGCTTCAGTGGTTCTTCAGCAGTTCTTTGGGATGACTGAGTTGCTATATAGAACCACTGCAGAATCATACATGGGCTTAATATGCACCTCAGTCACCCCAAAGAACCTCTGAAGAACCACTGAAGCACCGATATACTGTATGGTACTATACAGCACTAAAAGTGGTTCCCCTATGATAACAAGCAAATAACTTTTAGTGCTGTATAGCACCATTGTTTTTTGGATTGTGTTTAATGTCAGCGATCGAGTTGTCCGCTTAATGTGAAAGGTGATTCTGCATTGAGAATGTGGTCGGGGGTACAGTTCATGTGAAGTTAGGTTTAAGATTGATATGAAAGCAATCCAGTATCACAATTTGCATCTTGAAATGCTCTCTGTCGCAATTAGTGTAGTACAATTCCTTTTCTCTGGGTAACTTACCATTGCTAGACCCTAAGCATGCAAGCTCTCCAATGCATCAGCAGCAAACAAACGCAGGTGCCGCTAGCAGGTTATTACACCCACTTATTTTTACATTTCAGACAGAGAGGAAATCTTCTTTCAGTATTTTATGCAGCTTATTTAAACCGAATTTGAAAGCTACACAGGGCCAGACCCCAAAAGATTTGCACCCCTGTACTGTTGATGAAAATTTGAGGCCCACCGAGAATCATTTTGCATTTCCATTGTCACTTCCTGAATTGAAAGTGAATAGAAATATATAACAATATAACAAAACAAAGTTTCTTGGAAATTCTTCCAAATTATTTTTCATTGACAATGCGGTATTTTTAATGAATTTAAAACACATCCCAAAAAAATAAGAGTTAATGTTTATATGCTCTCCTACTTGTAAGTCGCTTTGGATAAACGTCTAATGAATAAATGTTATGTAAATGTAAATTAATAAATCTTGCATTTCTTCCCCTTGGAATTATAAGGTTTTTATAATCTCATATTTTGTCAAAATTGAGTTTTCACACATTCTTAATTTGTGACAATTTATTTACATTATGTGATGTTTTTCTTTATGTTGTGAACATTTTGGGACTTTTTTAGAGTCAAATGGAATGCAACATATTGAAACTCAATATCTCAAAACTGCTCAGAATGCAGATAGAACCTTAGAATTAAAAGATGGCAATTCGGGCAAAATCAGCTAATTTTGAAGAAAATTTCATTTAGTAGCAAAAAAAGATTATTTTTTACCAAGATGTTTTTTTGCATGTTTTAGTCCCTACTTAACCATCTCAGAACAAACTGCCTTAGATGTTGATTGAAAATGTTGCAATGTTAAATATAAATTAAAATGAAAACAAAACTGATTAAGAAATAATGATAAAGGTTAATTAGATATTTATATATATCTAAATTAGATATAAATAGAATAAGTCTTGCTAGATACCAAAGTCAGAGATGTTAAAGTTCAACAAGCTCACTTCACTGTTAGACATCATGGGTCCTATATAGATTCAAGGGTAATTAAACAAAATTAAGGGCAAAAGTAAAATTTTTAGCTTCTTAAGAAACAAACAAAAAAATAAACGCAATACATTGAACTATAATAAATTTGGATGAATCTAAAAAATGTTGGGTTATTTGGTTGGGTCAAAAAGGTACAAACCCAACCTTTGGATAATAAAGTAGCGTGCTGTGTTGTTTTACCCCAAAACGCTGGGTTGTTATAATTTTTTAATTATATTTTTAAATCAAATATGAAAATGTTCCTCCCAATATTTGGGTTTGTTCCTGTTTGATCCAATGCTGAGTTAAAAATAAATCTTCTTGTGTGTAATATTTCTTGACAACCTCAAAAAACTAAATACATTTACACCCTGTCCACAATAATAATAAAAATAATAAGGGAAGCTGTACACCTTTTGTGGTATACTTTACAGTATTGCAGAATCTCCAGATTATGTGACATTTATGTATACCTTTGAATAACATATATCATCACACTGGCCCAGCCATACGTGAGGTGCCTGTAGATTCCCATCCAGCTTAATCAAACTCAAATACAGGATAGTTCATCTCTCCGCCATCTAGATCAATACCTTGAAGAAGTCACTGTGCAAGCCGAATGTAATCTAAACCCTAACACAAAAAAAAGACCTTGCAGCATAAATAACTCTTCGCTTATTCTTTATAAATTCATCAGCTATTAAGAAGTAAAAAAGGCCCAGATGTAATTCAGTGATTCAGCAGAAATGTAAAAACTGACTGTCGCGCGACGGGTGACAAAAACTGCTGCTGTGCATCTTAAAGTCCTTCATTATTCTGTGACTTTGGCATCACCTGTTGCCCATTTCGAGTCTGTTTGTTGATGTTTTTTGGAGAGAGGCATCATGGGAAGAAGGAATAAAAGGATACATACAGTGTGCTGTGTTTTTCTAATAGACCGTAGGGAGAACGCAGACACTGAATACTAAAAGAAAGCGCAGCGATGAGAAAATGACTGCATGGTAGTGACACTTAAATAGCGGGCGATGGGCTGGAAACCCACCGAAAGCCACGATTAACAGGCCTGCACTTAACATTGAATTAACACGAGCACACGCCATGGGTCTTCAGCAGTTACACAATAATGTCTTGTTGCATTATATGGAAAGCTTTAAGAGGCAGCGGTTATGTTGATTTTTGAATAGGGGGAGCTTCTCAGGGGTCCACTTCATATATTCAGGTATATACAGGTAATAATAATCATCTCAGAGGCGACCAATCTTTCTAAAATTACACTGTAATTACGCTGTAAATATTAGATTTCGAAAGAACCTTCTTAAGCATATAAATTATTAGCACGCATGAAGCCTTTGAATTCGTTTTTCTGCTTTCGCCAGAGGATTTTTTTTTTTAAAAACCTTTGAAAAATGGCAAAAAACATCAGTTGCCCGACTTCAAGCTGCGTGTCCTTTTTTGCAAAATACCATCTTTCTATGTCTACGGAACAAGTGCTTTCATCACAAGAGTTGACATGCATTAATAACCAGCACATAAAAACAGGACTGCAGACATTTATCAATAAAAGCAGGCAAAGCGTTTTTGATATTTCCAGATGTACTGATTATAAAAAAAATATTTTCTTTCATGCGAGCCAGCTTTAAAAATATGACAAACCTACATATGTCATGTTCACATTGTTCACTTGGTCAAAGTATGTGGTGCTTCTTCAGAGTGTCCATATCAAACCAAACAGCGATAACTAAGAGGTCTGGTCTGAATCACATACACAGTAAACTCCATCCCATCTTCATCTGTTTTATAAATCTATTCAGTCAGTTCTGATCTTCATTTGCGTATTCAATAGCTGTTACTGTTTGGATTTAACAACAAACACCTCTTTGTTTTTTATTTGTTTTTATTTTTGAGTTTGCATTTTAAAGTTTTTTTTTCTTCCTATGTCATAAATGATCAACTTTACATTGTCGTGCCTCATTAGAGTAAACAACATAAGAAATGCTACTGACCGCTAAGAAAGCAATTTATTTGTGTTTCAATCTAACATAATATTTGTATTTGGATGAACAGTTAATGAACACATGTGAGAATAGTTCTTTCTCAGTTTCAAAAAACAATAATTTTCTTTTATGTCTTTTCACACATTGGCATATGACAGATTCCTCCTGACTGCTCACCTAGAAAGCCCACAACGTTTAAATTAAATAAAGCAATGCTATTCCAAGATGTCTTACTGTTTTTCATGTCTTCAAGTCACTAAATGAAACGTGTGCCCGTCGTGCATCCATCGCTGTCTGACAATGACTTTTAAATTGAGTCATAAAACTCTTTCACGGATGATAAATATTAATATTATAATCGAAGCTCAACAGGTATAAAATATAAGTGAAATACACAAGTGTTATGCTCTTAGGTTCATGTGTTTTGTTTACTCATTTATTGTGAATGCAACAAAGTCTACTATTTTACAAGCATCACAATGTAAACATTTACACTGCAAGTTTGTTTACTTTTGAGACTCTGAATAAACGACGCAACTAAATCTATATTTATCATTTCATTAGTATTATTATATACACACAAATACATACTGTACATACAACACATATACTGTAAATATAAATAGTAGTTTGTACAGACACATATACGTACTGTACATGTACACTATCAACCTGTCCTTTTTTAACCTCTTAAGTTGTTTTCTTACCGGATTCTGATTGGTTTATCTTTAACCAGGTGTTATAAGTTAGATCACATATTTACCCCAAATAGTATTTGCTCATCATCATCCAGACATCAAAGGTATGGCCGCCCTTTGATCTAACAGTTCAGTGGTGCAGGACTACAAAAAAGTTTCACTTCATTAGGCTGCATTAATACAATATTTCCTTTCTTCTTGGAGGTTTCCTCTTTCAAAGGACTAATACAAAGGCAGCCTTTGAATGTGAAAGCATCTTGAAAGTTAGAGAAAGGTGCACCGGCAGGTAGCAGCAATAAATTAGGAAGCTTAGATAAAGATAGAGGATAGACCGGGGCTAGTTGTCACACTGGTTTACATCAGTGAGTATTTCGAAAGGTCGGTTTTTTAAAGGGATAGTTCAGCTACAAATGACAATAATTTGATAATGTACACACTCTCGTGTCATTTCAACCTGTATGACTTTTTTTCTTCTGCAGAACACAAAAGAAGACATTTTGACGAGTGTTGATGACTAAACAACATTGGCCTCCATTGTACATTTACATTTATGCATTTGGCAGACGCTTTTATCCAAAGCGACTTACATAGCATTATCCTATACATTTATACATAGGTATGTGCAATCCCCTGGGATCGAACCCACAACCTTGAGTTGTTAACGCAATGCTCTTACCACTGAGCTTCAGGAAAGCCGAATAGTAGATATATATAGACACGTATAGACATGAGGGTGATTAAATGATGACAGAATTTTCATTTTTGGGCACCCCATCCCTTTAATAAATGGAATTTAACATACAAAGCACAGTATATATAATTTTGGCCAGAAAATATTGGAACGTTTTTTTACATTTAAAAAAGAATTGCCAGGCATTTGTCATATGAAAGTGTCATAGTTTACTTTCTTGGCTGGTAAACATCCAAGTTTGTTTGTGACCCTAAACAGTGTTCATCTATTTGTCATCTCTGTGGCTAACTCAAGCTAGTGATATTGGATTTCCTGCGTGGGTGTTTCAAAACATCAAGACACTTGTTTAGTTTTTTCAAATTTCTTTGCAGGCAGACCCTGAATAGACAGGTGCCAAAGATAGATCATATTTAAATCAGATTTAATCCAATGACAATATTCATTTTCCTCCCACGAGCAGCTGCGGCTTAATAAACAAATGACGTGCTGGATCTTACAGCGGGGTTAGGGTGGACCTTATATTGCTCAGCGCTGTGGGTGCTTGGAAATCTATTGTTATTCCTCATACTTATTATATTTTCCTCCCACAACATTGGTACGGAAACCGTCTCGCGCTGTTTGCGTTACAGATGTGAATGATACCTCACGTCATGTTGTTCATTGAGGGGAGGTGTTCGGATTTCTATGATTGGACATTGGACATTTCTCCTCGCAAACCATTAAAATGAGTAAAAAGTTAGAAAACACCCATTTGACCGCATTCATAAAGGACTCAGAGCTATATCCATAACATTACAGCAAATACTGAAAAAGTTGAAACTGCTAAAGAGAAAGTTTGTTTCAAAAGTTTAACAATGAAAAATGTTTATGTGAAATGTTTATGTGAAGAATAATATTTTGTGGCTCTTTCATAGTTCAAGTGACTTTATTGTGTTCTCTGTTAGATTTTATATAGATATCAACTTCAGATATCAGATACCAGAATGTTTAGGAGAAATAAAAAACACATAAACGGGACTATATAGAGCTATAAAATATTGTGAATGGAATAGTTCAGATCACATGGTCTTTCATGAGAAATGTTATATTTTATATACAGTAAATACCAGCAACTACCATTCATTTGTCCAGGAAAAGTTTAAATCTATTTTCATGTACACAACTGTGAAAGTCTAACTTTAGGGCACGTCTGAAAAATACATTACATCTAGAGGTGAACCGATATATTGGCAAATTATCGTTATTGATCGGAAAAAGCGTATGTTCATGCTATCGGGTGTTAAAACAGCTGATGATTAGGGACGATATATCCTGTCAATCAAAAGAAGACAGGAAAATGCAAAGATTTTGTGTTCAGTATATAGAAAATGTTAAGAAACAGCATCAGTGTGATGGTCAATATTAATAGTCATTATTTGAATTAATAACATTTAGAAAGTTAAGAAATATTCATTCTTTCTTCAGAATCGGTATCGGCATCGCAAGATATCAAATCGGCTATCTGTATCGGTGGGAAATATAGTATCGGTGCATCTCTATTTATATCTTTTGCTTTAGTGCGTCAGCCGGTAGTATCAATAGATTTCCAAATATTCTTTGCCATTAACTTCAATAATCAAAGCACACCTCTCAAGTCATATCTGTAAAATAAAATCATATCTGTAGCACAAACAGTGCAAGTTAAGCATTGAAGATTGGAATTTAAGGCCTTAACAAAGTTAGGGGTAGTAGGAAAACTCTCAACCTTAATGAGAAACGGTGAGGCAAATGTGTTTTACTGGACCTCGAGCTTGTATGTCTGCAGGCTTTAGTTGACTCACCGTTGAAGCTGACAGAGCGGATGTACTTGAGGAGCTTCTTGCCACCAGTCATCTCAGAACACACACCCGACTGGTTAGGACACAGATCCTTCTGCATGTTGTGCAGGGCATGGGCCATGGCATACACGGCGTCAATCACAAACTGCACCTTCCCCTCTTGCTCGTACTTCGAGTCTATTCCTATTCGCTCTTGCCCTGGAGGAAACATTGAATAAAAAAACATATACGTTTTAGACGGCCCAGGCAAAGTATACAGGGGACTGAATTTCAAGGGGCAGAGAACGGTTCAAAATGTAGATATTCTTATTCTTTTAACCACGCAATAGCCTCCAAACGCTATCCAGATTTCATACATAAATACAGTGAGATGTTCAGCATCTATGGTTTAAAAAAAAATATGAAATATGTCCATGAGTCACCTCAGTATATCTTGAATTTCCACCACTAAGTGTGAACAGTAAACACATACTGATATTCAAATAAAGTGAAGCTGACTAAAATCACAAAATTCGTTAAACTTTTAAGTCTATTTTATTGATTCATATGAAAAGTTCCAGAAAATTTCATATGAAAATTTCATGATTCATATGAAAAGTACCAGAAACTAGTTTTGTTGCTCTTTCATAGTTTAGGAGACACACAATGATTACCCACAAAATATTTACAAAAAATAAAAATACACACAAATTGTTAACATAATAGTACATAAATGTGGTGAGCAAGCCTACGAACAGTTCTCAGGTCTCGTGAGAAAAATCAAAGCAATTTGCTCGCCATTGTATTGCTGTCTAGGAGAAAATTCGAGATGGAGATATCTTTCTTCCACAAAATTTCCAATCTTTTAAGGAATTTCACCTTAATTCGCATTAATCTAAAACAAGTATGAATGTCTTTAAGACCTTCTCATGATTTAACCCTGAGTCAAGCACATAACTGTACTTTAAAATATCTTAATAATGATGGCCGTGTACTTACACACCTTAAACTGTGAGGATAGCTGTGACAGTTCTATTAAGACCCAATACTCCAAGCGTGGAAATTCTCACAGGACATGAATGGCGTTCACGCAATATTCTTTGCTATTTCTCTTCAATTAGCCCTGCTGTCTTCCTGAACTGACACTTTCCCTCAGAAGTCCGCCCTGGTCCCTTGGGAAAGCTACCCACATTAACGTTTTTTATTAAACATACTACAGACGTCTTAAATGAAGTTTTTTTTTTAAAAAGGGGAAGCAATGAGGGGATCTAATGAGGCCTGACACTAGCTTGGACAAATATCAGCCCATCCGAAAGTGCTATTAAACCTTTTCAGTGAGCTCGAAATACGCCTTGTGGGATTCTTTAGATGATATTTACTTGCAGGATGATCGATTGATGTCTTTAAGAAGGAAAATTCTCCGTATCCCTAAAGGAGAAAGCTAAAGCTTAAAGGACACGGCCATCATGAGGACATGTTTAGATTGATTAATGGTATGACTGTGACATAAAAGGATATTTTTATTGGCGCAAATTTTTGAATAGCACTTTAATAATAATATTGGGTAAAAAAAATCAGAATCAATGTTGCACATATTTCATTCAAAGTGAGAGCGTATCACACTAAAGCCTTTGTAAACATGGACTGAACGAGTTAAAAAGAGATTTCACACTTTTCAACATCCAGACAGCATCAGATTAAAGGTTACAACATTCTTCCTGTCAGGGTCAGCCGAAGACCTTGAGAGTTTCAGATCAATGGACATCAATGACCCTGTGCAGTGACATAAAGCTTCCTGCCAAAGGTAGGGAGACGCTAAAGGTCATTATAACCCTTAGAAAATAACAGGCTGGTCTTAAAGCGACAGCGAACCTTTTTAACAATACTTGACAATTATAGTTGTCAGGACTCTAAACCAATCTTTTCCAAAGCACAATGACGGTTCCATCTTCAGTATACAGAAATCAAGGGTCACACTTTCAGCGGTTTTTCATAAATTTCTGCCTGTAGATGTGAAAGAAAAGTCTTGATTTTAGCTAGCAGGCACACAGTAAGCGTCTGATCAATTTGATCCACAGACTTTTGGCAACTTCTTTTTCTATTTCAGAAACATTTTGGCTTTCAAACAAGCCCAAAAGCATGCATTTCAATCCGTTTGACTCTCACTTATCTTGGTAAGAACAAGCTTCACTGCAGTTGAAAATTCAAGCCAGATGTTTAAGTTAATTGGAGTGTCTGTTTCTACCTTCATCTAATCTGTATCAGCCATATGCTATTAGATCTGAGATTCATTATTGTTTTTAAGGTAAAAACAGGCCACGTTTTAATGCTGAGAAACTATCTTAGAAGACAGGTCTGTGAAATCAAAACCCTTAAAAGGTGTACAATATTGTATAATTTGGCTGCCTTTATGCATTTATATTAGTTATATTTTTTACATGTATTTGTGTCATTTAAAAAAGAAAGTATTGGTCTCTCTAATGGTTGGAGCACCAACATTTGGGTTGCAATGCAACAATTTAAGAAATTGTGTTGTATGAGTCCCAGATTACTATAGAGTAATTATACATTATATATATGTTTATTCTAAAAATGCTGGGTACTTCAACCTACGGTTGAGTAAATTATAGATAAACCCAAGTCACCAAGTGTGCATTTTAACCCATGCACTGTGTTCACTTTTGTCGACACAATTTTGGTCATTTTTATCCATGTTCACATGTATAACATATTAAATAGTAGCTGTGTAGTTTAGGTAATTCGGTTCTTGAATTCTGTTCAGTCCATTTACATTTATGGGTTAATAGACAATTGAGAGATCTGTCCTCACTGAGGCACCAGCCTGAGTCAACTTTACCCATAATCCTTCAGTTTAAAACAGAGTTTAATTTTGAAATTAAAACGGCAACAAATCTCTTTCTGTCACTAAAGAATAGCGAAAAGACCACCATATCACGATTTCACTGTTGGTACAGTCTATTCTGTAGTTACCGCTATAAAAATGGGGGATTTAGAAGGGTCTGGCAACCTTAAATAAGACTTGAGGCCGTAAAAAACCTTATAACTCTACGTGGTCACAAAAGTTTAGTCAGAATGTGTATTTTTATCAGTTGCATAACAGATGCTACCACACATAAGTCATGATAACCTATGGAGAATATTCACAAAATTGTCGTTTTCTTTGTTTCTTAGTTCATAAGCTTGTACTGAAAATGGCTACAGGTGTAGGTGGTACTTGGATGTTCTGGTGGTTCTTGATCTGAAACATTCGAGAACCACGGGTCGAACCCAATCAAAAGCTTCCATCTTTTTACGTTCACAGCGCAGCTGAATAGATGAATGAATGGATGTCGGGTCGTTTACTTGTCTCCGGTACATGAGGAAATGCCTGTCACTCTCATTATTATCAAGCTATAATTCTGTAAACCCTGACACTGAAATGGAACATGTGCTGTACAGATAAACACAGCATGTAATTATAGTGAATAGATGTCTGTGGGCTGATCGGCGCTCACTGAAACAGGTCAAAAAAAGGAAAGGAACGAATCGGCCTGTCCCCGTTTTCTCAGAACACGACATCCCACACGAGAACGGTTTGTTTGCTGCCGATACAACACTCTACGCAAAGAACGTTGTCTTGACACACAGCTGCTATCATTCAGGTGATGTGATGACGTAAATGTAAAATCGACAACTTATTGTCTTAAATAACCAGTTTACCCAAAAAACTAAAATGCTTTCCCTATTTACCTCACCCTTATGACATTCTGAAACTGTCCTGTATGCTGTTTTGTCAAAAATGTTTTAGCTTTACATACGAAGCATCATACAGGACCAAAAACACATGGTATATAACAACTGAATTAATTTTATTTGCTAAAGCTCCAAAATCTTCTTCGGCCTATTTAAACGGCAATGTTACATTAACTTATGACACACATATGTAAAGGTTTGGAATGACACTGAATAAAAAATGTCCAATATTGAGAAGTAAAACGGGTTGCAAATGTTATTTCAGATTGAACTTTTACGTATATACCAGAGCTCTTCTTTATATAACCAATGAAAAATCATGTGAGAGCAGTATAATGCTAATGATAATACTCGATACAGGACGATATACAGTACATAATACTAGAGATGCACCGATATATCGGCCAATAATTGGTATCAGTTGATCGGCTATTGGCCGATAGTTTAAAAAAACAGACGATAACCATGGCCGATATATCCTGTCAATTAAAAGAGGACCGGAAAATGCAATGAATTTGTGTTCTGAATATAGAAAAGGTTAAGAAAGATCAGCAGTCTGATGTTCAATATTAATAGTCATCATATGAATTAATAACATTTAGAAAGTTAAGAAATATAAATGTAATCTTCAGAATCGGTTTTGTATCGGCAAATATATCTCTGAATAATCGGTTATCGGTATCGGTGGATAAACATAGTATCAGTGCATCTCTACAAGGTACAGCTTGCAATTAACAATTTAACAAATAATTCACAAAAAAATATTTGAAAACAGAAAATGTAATCTTGTCTAGTGGCAATGGTGTCGGTAGATTTTGAAATGTGTCAAAATTATAATTTTGTTTATCGGATACAGATTTTGACCAATGCCGATAATCAGCCATTATTGCTGTTGGTCCAAAAGGTCGCAGGTCTAAATACAAAAAGATATATTGGTAAATAAGTCATAACATTAATAAAAAGCATATTATTTTTTGTTTGTTTTACACGCAAAGAGCTCATGCATTACTAAACGTGTTTTTGTGAAAGAAACCGTGACATGAAAAATGAAGTTCAGGGTAAAAGAATTAAAGTACATGGTTAGGGCTTTTTCCACAGCATTTCAGACACAGAATTCACAGCTTTCTTGTAATGTTGTTAGTACAAGTCAGCAAAAACACAAGTGCCAGACTCTCATTCTCTCTAAACGTTTCTATTGAAACAATGATAGTCAATCCCAAAGATAGGGTTCACATATTTTCCATTTGTGTTTGCTTTTGTGAGAGGCCTAAGACGCTGTCATTTTCATGAAGTCTAAAATCAAACACTTCACGCCTCAGAGGGAAATTAAACTCCTAAAAGCTCTCAACTCCTAAAAGTGGCTGTTAAAGTCAATCTGAAATAGAGAAACAGAAATAAATGACTGACGCTAAAAATATGAATTAAAGACAACCTGGCCCAGACACAGTGACATTGTTGGGACATTTGTTTGGTCGGGTGTGTTTGCGATTGTTTGTTGATGCTCAAACACGACACAATTTAACTTTAAGAGGATTCTTCCAGTGCGTTTTGACAGGAAACCACCAAAACGAACAGATCAGCCTTTCGATGCTGCCTCATTACATTTCATTAATTAGAGAGCATAATGACCCGTACACATCGGAGAAACAAACAAAAAAAGGATTACAAATTCACAGTGACTTTCCAATCCAGCCCCCTGTAATTGTCTCTTCAACATTACGGCCGTGATCCTGGACCATAGCCAACCCCCCTCTCTTTTCTCTCTCTCTCACACCGTCTCTGTCATCCATCAGACCCGACTCGCCTTTGGCCCCCAGCGCGTACTGTTATTCCGGGGACGGCAGCATGTGCTTTCACTCTCATCACATGGCCGGGCCCTTGATGTCTGTAAATTGGCCCTCACACAGATGCCGTATCCGGGCAATGGAGACTGATCAGCAAAGCCGAGACAACACTGACGTTGCCAGCTGCCGCTGACAGAAATCGTTGCCACATACAGTTCTTGAATATCTCACCTCCTTGTCCAGAAGCCATCTTAGCAGACAGGCTACTCAGTGAATAAGATTTCAAAATGTGAGACGTAAAAAAACGAAATGTGTAAAAGACATTGATGGTAATGCTAGTATCGAGTAGGCATACCTTTGACCACTGGCGAAAAGTCTCAAGCTCAAAAGTAACTTTAGCCAGAAACGTATTATTTAGTTTAGAATGTGAAAATAGACATTTCAGATAGGGTGTTATGTACCATATTAACTCTTTCCTTGCTAGATTTTTTACAAAGTTATAAGCCAACCCCAGCATTTTTACCCCAATTTTTTTAATCAAAATTTTGACAATTGATTTCAATCAATTTGATTCCCCGGATATTTTATTCTGTGAATATATGTGCATAGAGTATATCAATTTAAAAATATATATTTTTTTGTTCTTTTTAATAACCTCACAAACATGTTTATCTTTCTTTAAAAAATGCAACATTTTGAACAAAATGGTGAGGTAATAGCATTTTGTCAAAGATCAAAACATAGGATGGAATTTACTGCATTTGGACCCATACATGCTGTACTCCTTCAGAAGATGGGTAAGAGCGCACCCTTCCGTATAACAGCGAAAACATTGTATTTCGTATATTTCTGTCAATGGCAGGGAAGCGGTGTCTCATAAATGACAGATAATTCTGTCAATGGAGAGGAAAGAATTGCAAAAGAAAGCCGTGTAAGCAAAAATTCAACAATTCACACAAAGTCAGACAGTTACAGCATTTCCTTTTTAGTGGGATGCTTGCTTACAAGACAGCTGTCTATGTATGTAGACAGCAAGGCATCTCGCAAGATTTTGAAGCAGAGCTTTTTCTTGTATGCTAGCTGTTTAGGTCATTGGCTGATTATCCGAGTTGTCATAGTTTTGATTGCTTTATATATCTGTATACAGAAAAACATACTATAATTAATAATAATAATTCGTTAAATTTATATACAGCTTTTCTGGGTAATCAAAGTGCTTTATATAGAAGGGGGAATCTCCTCAAGCACCACCTGGATGATGCGTTGGCAGTCATATTGCACCAGAACGCCCACCCCACACCAGCTTATTGGTGGAGAAGAGATTAGTACATATAGGGATGGTTAGGAGGCCATAATGTATAGAGGCTAATGGGCGAATTTGGCCAGGATGCCGGGGTTACATCCTTGGATTTTTAATGACCACAGAGAGTCAGGACCTCGGTTTAACGTTCCTCGGTTCATCCGAAGGACGGTGCTTATTGGCAGTATAGTGTCCCCGTCACTATACTGGGGCATTAGGACCTACACAGACCACAGGTTGAGCACCCCCTGTTGGCCTCACTAACGCCTCTTCCAGCAGCAACCTAGTTTTCCCAGCAGGTCTCCCATCCAGGTTCTGACCAGGTTCAGCCCTGCTTAGCTCCAGTGGGCAACCAGTCCTGGGGTTCATGGTTATTTGGCTGCTGGTGATCCCATCTAAAGGCACATATTAACAACCAAGAACAAACGTGGGTAACAATTTATTTTCCCTGCTTTTCATTTAGCGTGAACCTAGTCAATAGTATTGATTCTCAAGTTAATTAAGCTACCTCCTCCAGATGGTTTACCCCTTGTGTTGATATCGACCTCACAACAGGTTACAGGACAAAAGACAATTTCAAACTAAATTTGCAGTCTACAAATGGCACTGCTTCAGTAAATAAGTATATAATTGGTTAAATGAAATGTTCTGGGTTACTGTCGGAAGAACATTCTAAAAGCCGAAAAGAAAAGCATTCATGCATGCTTCTGTTATCCAGTTATGCATATTCCCAAACTTCAGTTGACAATCTTGATGCCTGCCTAGTCTATCTTGTACCTCAGTGGGTATTGGAAAGCAGTCAGCCTGAACTAGCCATGATGAGCTGAGGGAAGCTCGTGTAATTGAGAGCTCTGTTACACAGGAGAATGTGCTTTGTATTCAGATACGCTGCGCTAATAAGCTGCAGCCGTTGAGCCTGACAGGGTTCGGCACAGAATGCCGGGAAACAGTGGAAACTTTCATAATTCTTGACTTCCAAGTGGTTTAATACGAGCTGTCAGGTTTGTGAGACAGCAGAGCAACAATGAAGAAACTTGGAGAAAGAAAAACTGCATGTTGGACAAAGCCAGATCAAAGCAACCGAAGTGGTTCGCTGGTTTTCTGGCCTTGGCCAAGCCGGTTTCTTGGTTTCAAAGATGAATAGGGAGATGAATTCAGATCTTATTATGTTCTTTAAGCAACACAAATTCAAAACTGATGGGACTCGTAACAAAGCTGAGATTCTAAGCTTTCAAAAGATACCATATATGATGTATTATTGGACCCCCCTGTTGAAAAAAAGAGCATATGCTGGGTTAGGTATGTTTTGATGCTGGTTTGACCAGTTTACACCAGCTATGGACCAGCTTAAACCAGCACATGACCAGTTCAAACCAGCACATGACCAACTTAAACCAGCACAAACCAGCAAACCAGCATAAAACATACCAAACCGGCATACGCTGTTTTTTTCAACAGAGCCACCCGTGGTTCTGCGGGGGTGTCAGTGTTCAAGAGGTTATACTGGTCAACCAGCAGGCAAAGACCCATCTAAGACCATATAAAAAGACCACAATATTCAGACTAATATAATTTAGAAAAAAAAAAAAAATGCATTTACCTGTGCACTTTCTGCTAGTGTCTTCCCTTTTGGAGGAGCTCATGAGCTTGCAGTTGAAGTTCTCCTCCCAGAATTCAGCAAACCACACGTTCCTTCTGTTGTTTTCAAGCGAGCGTGATTTAAAATAGACATCAAATCCTGAAAAGAACAACGCATCGCTGTCAATGATAACATCGGGTTATCTACAAGTCGTACACATTTGACTTCATTGTAACAGACACATAATTTAGTTGGCATCATTTTTCTCCAGAAGAGCACGAACCCTGCTGGATAAAGACAGCATTGATGTTTAGCAGAATATGTTGTGTTGTTACCAGCGCCTCAACAGGCGTTTATAAGAAAGACCATCCCGGTGAAACATCATCAAATCTATTTTGGTGGTGAACAGTAAGGCATTAGAATGGTACTAAAAAGAATTCAGGATAAAAACTGCAAGATTATGTCATAATTTTGTCAAGATGAGTGAAAACCCAGCTCAAGACATTTATTGTGAGTTAATCATCCTACGTAATGAAAAGAACATTCTGTGAAAGTTGAATCTTGATATCTTTAAAATTGAGAGAGTAAGACCATGTAAAAATGCTTGAAATGGAAATGCGATGCTAGTTATCTAAAAATGAGATGACGAGACTTTAGCCTGATCTTCGTAGACTTGGTCACGCTCTTAAAGTGGTCATATGACAGGGCTAAAAGGAATATTAGGGTTTGTTTTAGATGTAATGCAATGTGTATGCACGATTTAAGATTCAAAAACGCTGTATTTTCCACATACCGTGCATGTTTGTATCTCCTCTTTGCCCCGCCTCTCTGAAACACCCAGATTTTTGACAAAGCTCATCGCTCCGAGAAGAGAGGTGTGCTATGATTGGCCAGTTAACCAGTGCGTAGTGATTGCTCGAATACTGCAAGCGTGTGACAGAAATGTAACTCTTACCAACATCAGGTTCCAAAGCAATTGTACTGGCAGGTACGCCCACCTTACTTGCGTATACATTTGGGTGGTCTTAGTCAAATCATACCACAAACTGACGTGGATTTGTGGGGGTGTGGTTACATGTGGCGTTTCAGGCAGGTTTGGGTGAGCATTCGCTTTTTGATAGAATGCATCTCTTTTGTTCCCACACTTTCCTTTTTGCAATTTACGTGTCTAATACATGCACGGGCAACGTATAACACACCAAAGACGCAGAAAAACACGTATTCGCACCATATGACCCCTTTAAAAATGAAACAATGACATTCAACTCTTTTATATTTCATAATAATCATACATATGAACACAGACCCATTAGTCAGATCCATTTGGGTTGCTTTATCTTCTTTTGTTACACTTCAGGATCTGTTTAAACCTTTTTTCAAGCATCAAATGTCTGTATATTTTTGTGTGCAAAAGCGTTTTTCTTTTACTTTGATAATGTGTCACATCAGATTTGCAGTGAGAAAGCTACAACGCCATGTTCACTAGTATCCTGGTTTCACATGCACCCCATCAAGCAGCAGAGCTTTTAATCAAGCCGTTCGCCATCAGCAGACAAAAGGAAACATTTATCAGACCAGATACGTGATAAGATGCCTTCGGGTTTGTCCTCGTTGCCCGGCATTAAGGCTAAAACTAAACTGTGCGTAATGAGGCTTTTGCAAGCAAGCCTTCATCAACAGTAAAGCTACAAGGACAAAGGTCACCAGAACATTTAATTTCGCCAGAGGCATCGGCTAACTTTCCATAGTTTGTAGCTCATCAAACTTTGTTTGAATCCTCTCCGTAAACTGCGAATGAAGGCAGTTTGGATCTCTCTTGCCTCTAGTTAGAAAAGAAGTGTTAAGAAAGAGATAAGGTTTATCTTGCAGCTGCTACAGCAGAGCTGCCCCATGCCCGTCTCCAAATGCGGCTTTAATGGACTCATGGGCATCGCATGAGCTTGAATGGGAGCAAGCATCTGACCTATCCACAGTTCCCAAGCTGCATGATGGGAATGGCTGTTGAGAGCTGTGGTGTGGATGTAAAGTCAGTCCTTACTTCTTCCGTCTTCCTCATCTTCATCAGATGTGCCCGCCAATACATACACTAGCCATCACTCAACAGCCGAAACAGTTCCTCAGCAGGTTCCTGTACTCTCATCAATTCTGCTAATTGCAGCTTATTTGTAAACAAGCACAAGAAAGTCCCAAAGGTGCGCCTGTGTCATTTTCTTCGTGTCTGGAGGACAAAGCTCAAAGCCTCACCTTTTGTTGAAAGCGTTCAACAGCTGCTCTGTTTGCTGGCTAATTAACATGCAGTCGGTGAACCTCCTCTGTGATGGAAGTCCAGACCCCCCTGTCCCTGCTGGCCAATAATGTCACTTTTTAATAAATATTAACAATGTCTCTAAAATAAGACTTCTAACCCCTCTTTACACCAGAAACGAAGATTAGATTAGACACTAGGCTATGTTCAATAAACCACTGGCCATAAAAAAGAATGGAAAGGCAGCTTGAAACGATCCATTACAGTGGCGTCACATCCATAATTTATCTTCCTAATGTATTTGAATGGGAAAACCCTCTTTGCCTTGAAGTGGCAACAGAAATGACCCTTGATTGAGGCTAAATGACAAGCGGCAAATGAGAGTGAGCGGTCTGCAAGACGTTCTGACCTACGAAAGCGCAATAATGTTCTTTAACGATGAGTTTAATGATCTCGGGACACTGTTTTTTGTGTTACATTACTGTATTTGTGTTACATTTTTATAGTCAAAGTTTGGAGTTTGATATGTTGCCAGATGCTTGGTATGTTGCTATTAGCTAACAATCTAATAGGGAATGTTCTCTAAAAGTGATAAAAACTTTATTGCAGAAACATTAAACTTGAATTTTATAAACATTATGTCATTGCTAAATATAATTAAAAAAAATTATAAAAAGCGTATGTATAAAAAATACGATCACACTTTATTATAAGGTCCAATTCTCTGTATTAATAAACAATTAACTATGACTTTTGCCTCAGTGAACTACTAATTTGTTGCTTATTAATAGTTGGTAAGGTAGTTGTTAGGTTTAGGTATTGGGTAGGATTTGGGAAGTAGAATATGGTCATGTTGAATATGTGCTTTATAAATACTAATAAACAGCAAATATGCTAAAAATAGGCATCTAATAAGCAACTAGTTAATAGTGAGAATTGGTCCCTATACTAAAGTGTTACCCCAAATATTGTAAAATGATTCCAGGTTTGTCCTAAAGAAACATGCACCTGGCGTGCCACCATTACATGTCTCATCTCTAGATGGTTTCATCGTGCCTGGCCTGAAGTTGACTTCTGGTCTGTGTTTGGATGTAATACAACAATTTATTTTATATTTCGTTTATATTCATATTAATCATATTTTATTTTAAATTAATTCAATTTGATTATCTAAAAACTACTCAACAGTTTTTGATTCTTTGAGGAGGTCTACAGGAAGTTACATTTGGGCCATATAACGATTGTAAGAATTGAATAAATATTTTCTTAAAATACATTTTTTGTTCTACTATTCCTTTTATGCATTTGTTTGCATTTAGGTTCATGCTACAGTAACATGCACAGCACTGTAATGTAAGACGCAAGAAAATAAGTTTATAATAGTTTTTTCGGGGCAATTCTCACCATTTACTAGTTGTTATTAACATGCCTCTTATTGGCATATTGGTAATTAATATTAATAATGGTTTATCAGTACTTATAAAGCACATATTCTGCATGACCATACTCTACCTCCCTAATCCTACCCAATACCTAAACCTAACAACTACCTTACTAAATATCAATAAGCAAATTAATAGTTTATTGAGGAAAAAGTCGTAGTTAATGGTTTGTTAATTACGAGAATTGCCTCCTATAATGAAGTGTGACCGGTTATTTTAAAATAGTAGCTTTCACACTTTCCCGTCTGCCATCAGTAGAAAAATTCATAATGAATGATAGGTCACACTTTGCTGTGGTTGTGTCATCACGCCGTCAGCGGGCACATCTCTTGTATGTGTGAGCTGCCTGAAGTCCATGAAAGGGCCAAATTGAAGGAAAAAGAAAGACTAATGACAAAGTAAACAAGTTCACTCACTAAGACATGTGTAGTAATGCAAACTCAGCCACTTACGATTGTGCTTTATTTCAAATGAAAGGGGCAAAAACAGGTCAAAATATTGATTTGAGACTGTGACAAAATAAGTGGCGTAAAAGAACAGTCGTAGTAAATAACATTTGACCTCAGATTCAATAATTACAGATAGTTTTGTAATCTAATTTAATGAGCCGGGCTTGTCGACACTAATATTTTTCAGAGAAAGGTGCTCACATACCCATGAGTACAAAAAGCGAATTAACATTTTCTTCCTTATTGACCATCAAAATCTGAAGAGTTTCTTACAATCATGTTGACCGTTTGTGATAACATACACCAACAGCAACTGTCGTGCACAACTATATGGGGGAAGTTGTAACATTGGAACCTCAACAAATCATTTCTAAAACAACAAAATGTATAAGCAGCAAACCGCTGTTTGGACCAACAAAACTACAGCTAGAGCAAACACACATTTTTGTCATTTATGTAACACTGCAGTTACTGAGATCTTGTGACTTGTTCTTAGTGTGAAAACTAGCATCACCCTCCTCTCCACATGTATTACACGGCTCTCAGGAACTCTTGATCCTGATTGGTCAGCAGCATTGAGCAGTCAGATATGGCTAATGGCTGTTGCCCATGGGAACACACCAGAAACCCATGTGTCCTACATACTGTATCTGTGCTCGAATTCTGAATCTCCATGTAACAAGTAACCTAATACAATTATTTCAGCTCCAATGAAGATTCATATCCAAAGGTGTTAATATGGTTTATTATTAATAAATTCCTAACATTACAGTACACATGTTGTGGTCCTGTCAGAGTCCGTGCAAGAAATAACTGGCTTTGAATCACCAATAAATTATTCAAATGAATAAAATATTTTATTTTGCGTAATATAGCTTTTCAGTAGTAAAAAACGAGTTTAATAAAAAACGGATAGCGCTAGCGACAAGGTTCTCTGGGTTCTAAAAGTAATTTCAGAAAATAAAATTGAAATGTCATTTTATCCACTCCACTTGGCTAATATCTTTCGCTATAGTAGCTTACTGTAGATAGCTATTTGAAACAAATGATTTGATATGAAGTGACATGAAACTGTATTATGGTCAACCACCCTGAAGCTTCTCCACAGCCATGTAGTTTATTGACCGTCAGCCAATCAGAATCAAGCATTCAACAACAAGATCAAATCTGCATTATGAACGTATCCAGATACACTCCATGCTGACTTCTTCAGGTTTATTCATATTAAAGCACAGCCTCACATATCTTAATGCTTAAATATTGAGCAGATGACTGTACATTACCATACATATTATAGCAAAACGCATGCATAAGTTGCACAAATTTAAATCCGAATGATGAAAAACCAGTATATACTTCTTCTGAAATGCATGTGGGCAGCCACATGTGTCGTTTCTGCATTTCAGCGGCCATTGCCAAGGAAGATTAATTCATGTGGACGCCTACGCCATTCCCGCAACCCACATGCAATGCAATGTCAAGGAATTCTCCAACCTTAAACATCCTCAAACCCATTTATAAATCATTAAGCTACCTTAAAACTCCTTTCTTCCAAGTTTCCAGATTAAACAACCCCCTAGCAGTTCCAGTTGCTGCTACCTCAAAGCAACGCCACAGATCGTAGCTGTTGGCCGCATTCATGCTATCAAGCCATGCGAGAAACCTCAGGTGACAATCGCTAAGTCTGACGACACTTCAAATAAAGTGGCTGAGGCTCTAGTGCCAGGCTAGATCTTAGCCTTCTTGCTGTGATTTAATGTGCGGTCCGAGGTTAAACGTTGCTCAGAGCCTGTAGGGACAAAAGGCAAACCGAACTGATCTTCGAATCAACAAGGATCAGACTTCAAGCTGTCACTCCGCTTCGAGAGCCTCTGAGTGTCTCGGCTATAACGTTGTTGTCAAGTGCAACTGACTAATGCACTTGCAATTTGTCTAACCCTTTGAGGTGAGCGTAATACACACGGATGCTTCAGATCACTTATAGTAAAACAAGTCGATGGGGTGGGTGTGAATGAGAGGTAGGGTTGGGGAAACAGATGATTTACATTGACACTGTCTTTGCATAAAATAACGTAGTTGGCAAATACACAGAAACAATTTAAACTGGGGGTGCCAACATGGCAATTCAAAACTATTTTACGTTTTACGTTCCTGTAGCTTAACTGATAGAGTATCGTGTTAGAATCGCAAAAGATAATGGGTTACATTTCAGATAAAATGTATCATTTAATGTAAATGTCACTTTGGATAAAAACTAACGAAAAGAAACGTTATAGCAACCACTACACAATCTTATGGGAAAAAACTAACTATTTTAAGATGTGGCTAGTTCGTATGAATTCATAAGAACTCATTCTTACATTTTGCACGATTTGCTTTCGCGCCAGGGATGTAAGATTTTGGGTCAGGGTTAGGGATGGGGCTTCAGTGTGGCTTTTTTCTAGTAATTGTTAGTTTTGTACGATTCACAACATACAAATTCATACAAATTAGCCTGTTTTTGCCGCGTTACTGGTTGTGTTGTGCGGTGGAGTTAAGCGTGAACCTTTATTTTTGATTTTGTTTAAATAATCTTATTTTTTGTATGATTCACTTTTCAAACAAAATTCAAGCTAAATAGTTACATTCAAAAAAATGTTTCCATGAGACCAGGTTGGCAAGACAAAATAATTCATAAAGATGTGACAGTTATGGACTTTGGACTGTTATTACACCTCTGTTGCCAAACAGATAGTCTATATACTGTATATTAATAACATTGAAACCACTTATCTATCTATAAACGTTTTTGTGTAGTCAAATTCAGACTTCAGACGTCCACCCAACTTTTGATTTTAAGTAGTATTCTTTCTGTATTTAAGGTATTTCTAAAGAAATGTGATTAATTAGTATTTTCCAGAATTTCTACGGGTTGTTTCCTTCTTACACCACCTTTAACAATGCACTCGATGACACGGGCAAAGTGTCAATTGCTGTGTTCAATCTGAGTGTTTTGTTTATCTATCTATTCCTAATATCTCTTACATGTTTATCTCTCATTTGCTCATTCAATTAAAAGCAAAACAGCATGAATTATTGAAACCTGCAATACTTTTAATTATTCATTTTCAGCTGAAAATATATCTACCCGGCTTCTCGCGCTAAAGAGCCCTGCAGTAGATTGCGTTGAACTTCTAAAATATAAATAGGTCAGAAAACAACAGTCTCACATTTATTGTCCATGAAATCCGAATTGCTGTTGTGTGTCATCCATGTCGGGGTACCATGAGGCCATCTTAATGCTAGCACATTTTTAAAACTTAACATAACCAACATTTATCAGATCTACACATTTTCTCGTAAAACTGACCAAATTATTGATGACTTATGGGCGTGTCCACATGTGTGTCCAATTAAACATTGACTACTTAAAACAACTGGAAACAAAGAAACTTCCAGTTTAAAAAATACAAGAAAGAAAACAAAAATTCATTCAATATCACGAGAAATATCATTTCAATATCAAATATCAAGTTTTCCTATCAAAGCAAGCATAAATGGCAACGTTCAAAATCCCATGCTCCTGTAATGGAATAGATGATGGCGCTTTGGGTTGTCACTACGAGTTTAGGGTCATAATCGAAAATCCCGGAGTGACAATTCCAGGCCCCCCGCTGTTGGAAAGATGTCTAATACAAAATACTATAAGCACCCAAACAAACAAACTCAGTCGGAGGTCAGCGCAGAGGCCTGAGCCCCAGCTGTGAGTCTAATGGCCAAATTAAAACTAAACCGCCAGACAGAAATGCCACATGAAAAGGCAGCGAGAAATCGCTTTGTGCGCAGTTTGATCCAATTACAGACCAGGCCAGGAATGTCAGATTTCTGCCATATCATAAGATAATGGCCACACAACTGCAGGTGATGAAACTTTGATGTTTAGAAAGTAAGAAATGGCTGCTTAGTTGAGCAAAACAATGCTAATTGCAAATAAATGGCTCATCAGAAACATGGGCGGACTTGTGAAAAACCACGAACACAACTACACATGAAAAATGCAATTTATACCACATTACTGTATTTGTTACTGTTTTGTAAAATATGGAAACCTGGGTCCTCAAAAGAAAACTATGAAGCATGTTTAAAGCAAATGGAAAATGTAAACACTACAGTATAGTACAATAGTATAATAAAGAAAATACAATAGTCCAAAACATCATCATCCAAAATTGTGTAAAATTAAACTTGATTTGTTATATATTCATATCATTTTTTTTTTTTATATAATACTTAAATAAAATGTCTCACAACTGTTTGGTGTGGTTTTGTTTTACTTGTGAAAACATATTTTTTTATTTACATTTTGGGTAGGACAACCAGGTATTTTCACAATGTTTCGCAAATGTTTATTATTATTTAATTACACTATTTCTTTTCATTTTAGGAGTGTTTTCTAATAAAGCAATAAGCCCCAAGAAGCAGTGGGTTACAGTGCATTTTATAACAGCCAGCTAAGGGCGTGGTGGCACTAAAACCCCCGTAGCACTTGTAACCCACTGCTTCGTGTGGCTTATTGCTCTCATAAAACAGTTATTCCATATGCAAGGATTCATAAAAAAAAGTAAATCAAGTTATATTTAGGCTATGCAATGCGGTCAGCAGCTATAAATCGGGGTATTTTATAACGGCTTAGAACTCAGAGTCAAGGACCAGAACTGACCATTTTATCAAATGTTTTTAAAACTTTTCTACACTGTACTGTACTTTTAAAATTACCTTTTTTTCTTATTTTGTTACATGATAATTGTCAAGTTGACCACTTAGGCACTGTCTTGATCTATGAAGTCCAAGTAAAAAAGTTTATCTGGTTTTTATGTGTAGCATAAAGTATACGACGGCTTGGCTTAAATACCGTTAATATTTCAAATGTACATTCTGTTATTTCAGGAGTGTTTTTTAAAATGTTTTCAAATCTTTTATGCAGGTGATGCAATGTCGAGAAATGCGTTTTACGGCAACCAAAACAAACGTTTAAAAACGTTTCGTGTTTGCTGGGAACTGATTACCTAAGTGCTTGTCACATTGGTGCTCTTGGGTCATTTCAGAGGAGAGATCTTTGCCGACAGGCTGTCAGCTAGATTTCAGCACAGCATACCTGACTGGTGAACGAGTAGCTATTGCACTGCATCGCCGTGTTTTTATTAGCCTGTGATATTTTAAGAGCAATAAATGAAATGTGAAGACAAAAATAAACATTTGGGGTTAAAAGGACGAGCGTTTAGCATTTAAGCCAAGGTAATCAACCAGATCAATGCAGTAGCCAATCAAAAGTGTTTAAATTCGGTCTTTAGGCCTCTAAGTAAAGGCAGGCCATCATAACAGAGTTTGAAACAGAGATCGGCAGGTGCGAGTGTTTCATTTTCCATCGTGGTGGTCCACATAAAAATAACTGCTGAAGATTTATCAGGCTTTAGAAGACCTAGTTTGGGATTGTTACGTCGTGTTTTGCTATGTACATTGCAAAATCGAATCAAGTGATGTGACAAAACATGAACATTGCCATTATAAAGACACAGGTGGAGTTATTATATAAATAAGAAATGTATTATCTCTTGTGTAGACACATTTGTTTATTAGAATTGTTGAACTGTGGGGTTTAAACAGTCATTCAAATTGTATTAACCTGCAGTAAATTATGTGTATGAAATGTGTATAATTTATTCTAAATTTAAATGACAGTTTTCTTTATCACGTTGTTAAATGATTAAGGTGAAGTTGTAAACATCTGGGATTTTGATGTGTAGGATATGAAGGCTTGCCTTACACACAATACATATTTCAATGTACATTCTGTTATGAAATTAAAACAAATTGTAATTAAGCTTAAAATAAAATTACACCCCAAGACCATAGTATCTACACATTTTTATAAACACAACTCTATAACCAAAATATAGTATGACAACTGCATACTGTAGGACCTTATTAAAAAACATTCCTCAGCAACCACATTGTGATACTCTACCAAGTATGGTGGACAAGGGTTTTCAACGTGAAAAAATACACAAAAAAAGCATTTAAATACATATGGTACACTGTAGTTAAAAAAAATGTTCTTTGAGTTTATCTTACTCAAGTAAATACTAAATACTATAGTACACTGCAGTATTTACTACAGGTTTATCCAATGATTGTAGGTACGCTATATATTATAGTAACAAAAAATCCATAAAATAAGGGCACAGTGAACTTAGGGCACAATATACTACAGTTGTATGATTGAATTTTCACGTATGTTTTGAATTTTGCACTTTATAGTGCTGTGATTTAGGGTAAACAGGTAAGGGATAAAGTACAGGCAGCTGGTTGTTATCGCAGAAATAAGGGTCTTGTTTCACACTGAAGGGGCTTATTTCGCGATGACAACTGGCTGCTTGTACATTATCCCGCTTATTACACGGCTACTTGCCACATGAGAAAGAACTGGACATGACATGTAGATTTGAATTATTTTATTAGCCGAATATAAAAGCGAGGAAAAGCTGTTTACTTTCGGTATTAAGTTAAGACACATCAAATGTAATGAACAGGCAATTGTGTTTAATCATTTGTAAATATAATGTCATGTATGTTATTAAAAGACATATTTATATTTAATTTGTCAAAAAAACCCTGTCAAAATGATTTTTAGCATCAGGGCTACCGTGTGTTATTAGTTTTGAGAGGTTGTTATCTGGGAATAACGAACCAGCAAATGTTTCGACTGGCCAATCAGAATCAGGCATTCCAACGAGCCGTGTAATAAAATAAGATAACACACTGGCCTTTTTGTTAGTGTATACTAGGGCCTACAATGACCATAGTATACCAGAATTCACTACAGTTTACCAACTGTATTCTATTTTAGTATAACAAATATCGTTGTATTTTTTCATGTGGGCTTGCACAGGTGAGTCACGCATTTTCTTCAGAAAATGTAAAAACCTATTTTTATCTTTTAAATTAACACCAAACCTTACACTCCAGTTAGATAATAAAAAAACACCTTTCTATAAAGTATGCATACTTTGAGGTAAACCAGAGGCTGAAGCTCAATAACGTCTACTGGGATTTAATTACGATCAAGGAAAACCAGTTATTTCAAATGATTTCTTCATAAATAGCACAGGGTCTCTGGAATCCAAATCTACCCGGTAATAAAATCTAACTCAGAAGAAAAAGGGTGTTAAACCACAGATTACATAGTCTGGGTGGCATTTTCATGTTCCGGGTGTGAAAGCTGCATGGTGCCCTAAACCTCCAGCTTCTGCAGTTATGCATCAACACTCACATACGCTCCGTGCCATTAGATCAAAGCGAACCATCTGCATTGCTCGCAGCCTTCTGTCTATCCACAAAGACAACATCGGTTCACTTTCAAAAACAAAAGCCAACTCGAAAGATGGAGTTGTAGGTTTCTTGTAAGCACCGGCGCTTGCGGTGGATGTCTGCGGTGGGGCGCATTCCCTCTCCGGCGATACTACATTGAATTGTTTTCACAGGTCTAAAAAGCTTTAAGTGTGATGCTTTCCTTGTCGAGTGCCTTTCAAATTGTTCCATCAGCGCCGTGAAACGCAGGGGCAATTGCTCGACCCTGCAAAGCACTGCTCAACACACTTATCAGCAAATGGCAAACAGCGCACGCAACCGCAGGCAGAGAGATGCTATCACGGTTTTGTGGATACCTGGAAAATGCAGTTCGCTATGTGACATGACTTAGATTTGCAGAATTGCATGGCATGCATAAAAGTCAGATTAACTGGCAGGTGAGGTGAAGATGTAAATATGAAATTATCAAGGAAAGCATTTTTCCGGAGTACAAAACCGCTGGTTTGAAAACAAGATAAGAGGAAGGCGTGTGTTCGAACTGATTACATTTTAAGCGAATACTTCTCTTATCTACACTAAAAACTTCCCCAAACGCACAACTTCTTGTACTATAATGTTTATTGTACTCTGTGGCTTCAAAATGCCGATGCAACAGTATTTCAAACTGCAAGACCACAAATGGGTAAAATTTCTGCAAAAACATGTAGTTCTGTATTAACCGTAGTATGTGCGTACTAAACAGCCAATATGAGGGGACACTAGTTGGGGATATTTTTTTTCACATTTTTAAACCATATAAGCCAAAAATGCAACTTAATGTAGGTATAAAATGTGCATAGCGTTTGGAGTCCATTTGATCCAAAATGACCCCTCTTGAAATTCACTCCCTGGACACCTTCCGCTTACAATCCCCCCATATTTCCAGCCCTTTGTGTACAATATAATAGATATTTATACCATAAAAAGTTGCACAATGCTAGCCTGTAGGTTCTTGTGTGGGCTTTGCTTTTAAATGAATGTTATCAGCCATAGACATCGTCAATCCCTATTTTCGGGGGCTTCAGGAATGCCCCCTGTGTGTCATCTCAACCCCCATAAAAATCTGATTGTGTCTGATCACGCTTGCTGACAACAGAGGCTACGATAAGATACCTGAAGTTATCTCACTCTATCCTCCCCAAACCAGCCATTAAAAAATATGAAGTCTTATATTTAGTCGGTGGTGGTGCGGGTTACAGTCTGCAATGTTCTGCACCGCACCACCATTAATGACAAACATCTAGAGACGCTTTTCATTTGTTTATTAAGAATAGCCAGTCGAGTTGGTCAGTCGCATGGAGTCAAATAAACATTCAATTCCAGAATCGAATCTGCTTGGCACTTTGATAATCAACTGATATCAAGGTACTGTGACAATCCTTCTTGGTTTTGGATTCATTATCATAGAGAATCCAGCACCTCAAGGTCATTCCTCTTTTGCGCCACACAATCCCCTTTCATCTACAGAAAGCTTTGTATCAATAGCCTGTGTCCACCACAAAATAATACCATTGGGCCCTAATTTATAAATCTGGCATTGAGACCAACCCCATGGTCTCCTTCATTGAAGGACCGGATGAAAAGTCGTGCCAGCCGGGTCAGGCCGGGTCCAAACCTCCAGCTGAGTTCAGATTTCTCTGGTGAAAAATGATTCAGCTTTATGGAAACTGATGTCCATGTGTGGCTCCACACGCACCAGGTGCCATCTCTATAAAATGTGACACAGTTTCATAGACACCAGAGATGTGTTTTCTATTTTTAGACCAACATTTCTTTCGTCCCTTTAGCCAGCTGAGCGTCTAAAATTACTGTGAGGAACAACATATTGCTTTCCATTCAAAAATCGGATCTAATGACATGTACAGCCGCGGAAAAAAAAGTTTCATTTAATCAGCATTTCTTGATGTATTGGATCCAGTCCAGTGTCTGTTGAATTTAAACAAAATGAAACCTAAGGAGGGACACAAAGTCGTCCAAGAGCAATGTGGAAGATGGACAGCATGACAAGACACATGAAAACTGTGATAAAAATCTAGATGATCACATAAAAAAAAATATTTGAACTTTTTCTAAACACATGTACGAATATTACTGTTGTATTGTTTAAAAGTGAATATGAACTTGTTTTTTGAGGTCTGAATATTTTTTATTTGGAATTTGGGAGAAATATTGTTAGTAGTTCACAGAAGGAAGGAAACATAACTTAATATTTTATCTAAGCACATACCTTTTAATAATAAAAAAATTATGAAAATAATGAAAATAATTTTGAAATGGTCTCTTATTTTTTGCTGCTATTAAAAACTAATAAAGAGTATTTCTTGAACCATCAAATTCGAATAAAGACCCCGTAATACAAAATTATAACTTTAAATTACTCTTCATTTAGAAATTACTTTTCAAATTTGTTTCAATAGTAGTCCACACCACAACTACAACAAATAATAAAAGTTTTTTTTTTTTAGTTGAAGCCAACTCATTGGTAATATTTCAAGGAGTTATTCCACAATGACGCATATTATACATGTTGGTTTTTAATTATGGCGTATAAGGCACTGAATGCCACCTAAGGGGGGCCTCACCCAAAGAGCAGCCTAGGGGCCTGTGACCACCTTAATCCGCCCCTGGACACATGCAATTGAGATGTGAAGTTGCAGCGTGTGAGCTAAGAATAAACATTACGTTATTGTCCGTTGGACTCTAATATAGTTATCGGTATAGTTATCATTATTCTACATTGCAATGGGCCTTAAAAGTGCTTTTGTTCCCTTCAGTGACTATAATCTTGTAATCTTCTAAATAATCTTCTTTAAAGCACAATGCTTACATTCTTGTTAGTTAAGTACATTACATCTACTTTTACATTCACATTAAGTAATTTTTTAATGGTTTTGAGTCACATAATACGGCGAGAATGTGGTCTTCTCCAGATATCATTAGCATAACGGCTAACCACAAAACACACAATAAATAAAGCTACAATCTCACCTTCAACGGTGGCTCTTTTTGGCAGGATGGTGATGGCACCAACAGCGGCATCTTCCAGGCCTTGAATGGGGCTGTTCTTGGCTCCCCAGCTATCCGACCCAATCCAGAGGAAATGACCCACTTGGTCTGCTCTTTTGCTGGCATTGAGGATCCCCCTGCGAACGTTCCCACGCATGGAATCATTATCATGACACTGAAGCCCTCTCATACTCTTCAAGAGAGCTTGGCTAGCAGTTACAGCATCAATGTAGGAAATACAAAACAGCAATTTTGAATCAGTTTGCGGATTGATGGCCCGCTGATGTCATTAATCAATACCCCTTGCGGCTGAGCTTGCACAGCAAACAAGATATAACCCGTTAAAGTGCACCCTTGAGTTTTATCTAAGTAATAGCATCCCCAGCCAGTAGAGTATCGATTAGTTGTCATCAAGAACTTTTACGTCATTATTTTTGGAGCTAAGAAGAGAGCATTTAATTGTTTTACGATCAAATTTATCGTGGACTTTTCTTGCATTTTTCCGCTTTCTCTTCTGAGCATCCGGCAAGGCAGTTAACCGCTTACCGAATGTCCTCGTCGTAAGCGAAGATGATGACCGCCCGGGCGTAGCGCGTCTCCAGCAGCTGCTTGATGATCTTGTCAAAATCGGCCTGCTTGTGGTCGTGCGGGATCTTCAGGGACTGAGCGATGCAGATTCCACCTAGAGAAAGCAAAAGAGATGTTGAGAAGAGTCCGATCACCTTGAAGAACTTCTCCAAGCTTTAGACGGTACTGCTACGGGAAAAGTGTCAAGATACGCCAAAATCCACCAATACTTCTGCAAGTTTCATGGGTGTGAATCAGACGGTAATGGAATATGTCACTCACTTGCACGCATCAATTTAAAAAAAATTGCAGGATATATAAAGATTTAATATCAGATGTTTGTTACAACTACTGAAGGCTCCTTTATCGACAGCAAAGCCGGAAAATGTGTTCTTGGCAACTCATATTTGACTAGATTTTATTCAGCATCATCAATATTATTATTGGAAAGGTCATTATTACATTGATTTACTTCTAAACTGAAGCAGTCGATACTGTGAATGAAAAACAGACACAGCAAGTGGACTCCTCACAAAAGTGAAGGCTTTAAAGGGATCCTTTACCCAAAAATGAAAATTCTGTCATCATTTACTCACCCTGAGATTGTTCCAAACCAGTATAAATGTCTTTGTTTTACTCTTTCACACAGGAAGATATCTGGAAGATTGTCAAAGATCACCTCCCCCCATTGACTCCCATAGTATTTAATATATTATTTAAAATCTTATAGACCCAAGTTTAGTTTTTAAATGATATTTAACAGTTAGTACGCTTACGTTCAAAAGTTTAGGATCACTCTTTATTCATATTTTTCCACAGTTTAGAACAGTGGTTAGGCTCCCTTTGTGTAGGATGCATTGCTTTGCGGCCCCCCAAATAAAGACTTATAATCTTAAACGTATAGTTTTTATTGAAACCAAAAACATATTCAGTTATACAACACTGAAACATCAATTATTTTGGTTGGTGGTCTTATTTTTGGTGGTCTGATGTTTGATTGCATAAAATATATGATACATTTCTATATTTTTTATAAAATGCAACAAAATCTGGGCCCCCCTAGATCCATATTGGGCCAACAGTTTGAGAACCACTACTTTAGAATAATATTAAACCCATCAAAACACAAATGTAGCTGTGGGAATTATGTTGTGACTAAAAGCATCCAAAATGTCTTATATTACATTTTAGCATATTTAAAGTAGCCACCCTTTGACTAGAATCGTACACTTCGCATTTTATCATCCAGCTTCTTGAGGTCTCAAACTGGGAAGCTTTTGTATACAGTCCAGTACTGGACTCTTATTGACTGCTTATTTATTTATTATTTGGTCCACATAATCCATTTATAAAACATTTGTTAATAAAAATGTGGGTTTTTATAAAATAAACTAATACAGTATGTTGGCACGATTATATTTTTGTCTACAAAAGTGATTTCAAACATTTAAACACACGGTAGTGTATCGTAGATCGGTAGTGTATATCTATCAATACATGTAATTTTGTTATCACTTATATATTCAAGTAATTTTTTTCTTTGAACTCCTAAGAATCCTTTAAAAAAAAAACAAGATTATGTCTATTGATTTATAGAGATTTATAGAGTTTTAAGGGCTGTCAACAGTGTGTTCAGGGATCCCAGTACTCATATTCCTGATATGATACACAGGTTCACTGTTAGGAAAAAAACAGATTCACAGTTTTCTAGCAGAGTTGCAAGCAAAAGTGAATTACACCCCCAGCTTTTTATATTTTTGCAGGTTAATGACGACTCCACATGCCCCCGGCGATTTATTGTTCAGCCTGCGTCAATATTCCAGCCCATGCCAGCTTCCCTGGAGTGGAGCTTTTATGAGTGTGGAATCAGAACATCGGAAATGTGATAAAAAGGGACAGTCGAGTGAAGTAAACCCTTCACAGTTTGTACAAGTCGCTGGCTTTTCTGGAAAGGGGCTCATTGATTTTGGCATCACTTCACATCTCGTCTCAATGACTCCCCATCCACGCTTCTCTGTGCTTATTCATTCATCCCACTTAACCCTGTGAATCTTTCCCATTATCTGGTGTATTTATGAGGACAGCCCACACTGATATGGCTTTCAAAGATAAGGGATGTAAACAATTAAACAACGTTATAATTTAACGATAATTTAAACGATAATTTGCGCCTTCAGATCATAAGGTTTCAAGAAATATCATAAAAAGCATTTCCATTGAGGATGTTTCCACTTTATAGATGTGATAATGTGGAGTTCACTATGTGTTCTGCGGTTAATGATTTATCGGTTGATTTATCGATAATTTTCATGATAATTGACTTATAATTGTAAATGTATAATGTTGAATATCATATTTTAACCTATATGACTATATATTCTTTGACTTGATATAATATTATTTACATCTAAGAATGTTTGGGATTCACACATGCAAAAAAAATGGGGTAGTAATTTTAGCTATCTACTGAATTTGGCTTATAAACATTTTAAAACTTATGCTTAGAATGATGTACAAAAAAAAAGTTGAACTGATTGTCTCCAGCGGACTATGTGTTTTACTCTTAAAAAGTAAACAGGTTTACAACCGTTTAACAAATTGGTTTGTTGGAATCGCGGACAAAAAGGCCGACATAATCAAACGTATATCACTCTGGTGGGGTTTCGCTAGAGGAAAAACAGAAAGGCAAAGGATTGTTTAATACTTTGAAGTAAAAAAAGATCTAACAAATGTAATGCAGAATACAAGTCTAATATGAAATGCATAGAAATATGTTACACTGCACAGCAGTCAGTTAGATTAGAAAAAGAGATTACAACGATTTTATACGCTGACATGACTGAAATTGCAATGCGGAATGATGGATATGTTATTTCCTGCTGTACTGCACCATCGGATTACACTGATGCCGTAAAAATAAGAAGCCCAAAATCTGAACCTTTCCGGCCGTTCGCGTTGAGTTAATGTGAGTTAATTAATCTGTCAACTAATGTTAACCGACCAATTACAGTCTTCCAGGAGAATGTCACCAAGTGGCAAGACTGGCGCTAAATTGACACGGACAGGCCCTGCAGACACCAATTATAATTAAATCCCTCTTAGCTATGGGACTCACACGCCATGAAAGATACACAACGCATGCTGACAATATATGGCGCATGAATCACCGAGGCGGATTTGGCCTTGATTTATTTCCCCTATACAGCGTGCCTTGAAATTATTCAAACGTAATCCAGCCGTTGTTTACGAGTCACCGATTGTTGACGAGTCTTACAAAGACGTTCTTATGATTCGAGGTATTTTGAGGTAGTTAAACCTCTGCCTATTACACGGCTCATTTGAATGCTCGATTCTGATTGGCCAGTCGCGACGGGTTATAAGGGTTGTTATTTTCAAATAACAACCGCTCACAGCCAATAACACCCTGTAAACTAGATGCTGCAAATCATTTTGAGAGGGGAAGTTTAATATTACACAATTTTTTTTTATAAATATGTCTTTTAATAACATACAGTATATGATATTATATTTACAAATGATTAAACCAATTTGCCTGTTTGTGACGTTTGAACGTCGTTTCTTACTTTAAAACCGAAACTTCCTCGCGGAAGGTCTGCATTTGTAAAAATGACCTAAAAAATATTTCAAATTCACATTTTATGTCCAGTTTTTTTCTCATGTGGCAAGTAGCCGTGTAATAAGTGGGATAATGTACAAGCAGCCGGCTGATCACATAATTACGTATTACGTGAAGTCATGAACGCGCATCGCACAACAGAGCAAGGTGAGCATTTGTGTTTATAAGGCATTTACATTTTTTATTTTTTAGAAAATGACTGATCGTTTCACTAGATAAGACCCTTATTCATCGTCTGGTATTGTTTAAAGCCCTTTGAAGCTGCACTGAAACTGTAATTTTGACCTTCAACCGTTTGGAGTCCATTGAAGTCCACTATATGGAGAAAAATCCTGGAATGTTTTCATCAAAAACCTTAATTTATTTTCGACTAAACAAACGAATACATAAACATTTTGGATGACAGGGGGTGAGTAAATGATCGTGAAAATTAATTTTGAAAGTGAACTACTCCTTTAATATCTACAGTATAAAAATTAGATTTAAAGGGCGAGATCACTGCAAAAAATAATGTGTACCATATTATTTTTTCACATAACACGTTACTGCAAGTTCTCAAAGTGGTCGACAAAGCTCAAAGGCGCTAAAAGCGAAAATATCCGAGAAAGTATCTCTAGGTTCAGTGAGAGGAACTGACATTTCTCCGGGTATGTACTGTCGCTTAAATCCTTAAAGCCGGATGTCACTTGTAGGTTCTCAAGACATCTCCATCAAACTCCTTGGCTTGACCAGAATCAAATATCTAATCTTTTACTGTCCGAGATGACCACCGTGATCCAGGGCGAATTTTAAGACGTGATGACTCGTAGGAAAGACTCTGTTTGATCCAAGTGTCATGCTAAGGATAGTGTTAGATTAGGACATAATGAACTACGCTTAAACTTTTGTCTGTGGACATCATGACTACGAATAATGTGTAATTTTAATATTACGTGAAAAATAAATCTCATATACCTACGACTATTAAGTAATCATTTATATAAAAGTGCAAACAGGGTACATACTGGGTGATAATACATGGGAGTGACAACAGCTTGAAATCATTCTGTAATGGCTCGGCTTTGGGGTTTTCGATTCCCTGCTCATGCTACGCTCACTGGAGAGAGAAAATGCTCAGAGTGATCTTGGAATGAGAAAAAAACACATGCGCTCGACTTCTGTAACAACCTGTTCCTCACCCCTTGCACCCAATGATCCATGATATCCCAGCACGTTCCAATGAGCATCTTCTGTTGTCCAGCGGGAAGCAGGAAACCGGACAATTTGTACAAGAGAGTAAACATGGCCAATGTCACAAACTGGATAAGCACATAATCTTCAAAAATAAATAAAAAAACACAAATCATATAGATTTTTAAGGAATAGTTCGCCGATAAGTAAAACGGTCATGCCATCGCAGATGTACTGTTTATCGTTTTTCCTTAGCTATGGTGTCAGTGGTGTGATAGTTGGCCCAAAAATCATGCATCATTTACTCACCCTCGTGTCATTTCAAACCTGTATGACTTTCTTTCTTTTGCAGAACACCAAAGAAGATATTTTGAAGATCCTTAGTAACCAAACAACGCCGGCACCCATTCACTTCTATTGTATGGACACAAAACCAATCGAAGTCAATGGGGGTCAGTGGTGTTCGGTTACCAATATTCTTTAAAATATCGTCTTTTGGTGTCATACAGGTCTGAAATGACATGAGGATAAGTAAATGATGACAAAATAAAAATGTATGATTGAACTTAAAATTTACGCGTACCATACACTTACATCATGCAAAGGGCAGCGTAAACTTGACTCTCTCACAAATCTATGTACCACCTAAAGTTAATGAAGTCTTATACAAACCCCTCATTTCACATCAGAAGACATTTTTTAACCCACTGAATTACTTGTATGATGGATGTGCTTTTTTGGAGCTTCAAAAATTGGGAACCATCCAGTGCCATTACAAAGACAAGTCAAGGAAAATTTAGCAGAAGAAAATAAGTACATCTGGGATGGCATGAGGGTGAGTAAATGATAAGAGCATTTTCATTTTGTGTGAACTATTCCTTTGAGTCCTAACGTTTTTTGTAGAGTTAAATAATATCCTAGATTTTTAATCTGGTCTCAGACTTGTATCCCGGTGTATGGAGAAACATGGATTAAATGGTCCTTTGTATTTTGGGCTTTTTATATCAGAGTCAGAGTCTTGAGACGGCATTCATCTGATATTAGCACTACAAAAAGGAATTGACCTACAAAATGCCAGATTTCAACTTTCAAACGTGTACTTCCATTATTTTGGCTTAACTGCGCAAACGCGTTATACAAATGTTTTCACATAAACAGATTTCTCGTTCCCGTTACGAAAAAGTGGCAAGTCTTGAATCGTACGCATCATCGCTTTAGGAAGGTGAATAGAATATCGTTTTGATGAACAGTCTCTGGTAATTGGCTCTTTGGAGACTGTTGATGTCTCGTCTTTTCATCACGGCGCTTCAACAGCCATCAGAGACACTCAGTGAAATATAAATGTTTGAGATTCAAGACACTTCTCGTCATTACGGGGTAATTTATGCTACACGAGTGTGGAGAGGTCTGTTTAAATGAAACATGAAAACGAGGAAGAGACTCGTGCTACAAACATGCAATCAGTCGCACGGCGGCAGGCGGATTTACTGAGGAAATCAGAGCCGAGACAACGTGCTGGTGCTCAGTGTGAAGACGCTAGATTTGGTGGAAATGATTCTCCCAAAGGGGGATCGTAGGTATGCTGCAGTCATAGGAAAGAGAAATAAGATCCTTCTCAATTGTTTCCTAAACAGAAATGATGTTTTGGGAATGTTTCTCCTGGGAAAATTATCTCACTGTATATGATTTTTTCTTCTTCTGTGGAACACAAAAGAAGATATTTCGAGAAATGTCGCAGTGGATTTTTGTTCATACAATGGAAGTCAATGGGGGCCAAGGTTGTTTGGTTACCAACGTTCTTCAAAATATGATTTTCTTTTAAGGGCTGTCAACGTTAACATGTAAACACAATGCGATAAATAGTTTTCAGATTAACGTGTTAAAATATTGAACGCAGCTATATGTTGTCATTCTTCGTCTAGCGTTACATTATATAATCACGCTCTCATTCATGTAAAGGCCTTTACACCATTTAAGCGTGATTTAAAATAGTTGCTTTGGCGCGTTTAGTATACAGTCGTTGCCAAAAGTTTTGAGATATACATAAATATTGGAAATTGGAAAAGTTGCTGCTTAAGTTTTTATAATAGCAATTTGCATATACTCCAGAATGTTATGAAGAGTGATCAGATGAATTGCATAGTCCTTCTTTGCCATGAAAATTAACTTAATCCCAAAAAAACCTTTCCACTGCATTTCATTGCTGTCATTAAAGGACCTGCTGAGATCATTTCAGTAATCATCTTGTTAACTCAGGTGAGAATGTTGACAAGCACAAGGCTGGAGATCCTTATGTCAGGCTGATTGGGTTAGAATGGCAGACGTGACATGTTAAAAGGAGGGTGATGCTTGAAATTATTGTTCTTCCATTGTTAACCATGGTGACCTGCAAAGAAACGCGTGCAGCCATCATTGCGGTGCATAAAAATGGCTTCACAGGCAAGGATATTGTGGCTACTAAGATTGCACCTAAATCAACAATTTATAGGTTCATCAAGAACTTCAAGGAAAGAGGTTCAATTCTTGTAAAGAAGGCTTCAGGGCGTCCAAGAAAGTCCAGCAAGCGCCAGGATCGTCTCCTAAAGAGGATTCAGCTGCGGGATCGGAGTGCCACCAGTGCAGAGCTTGCTCAGGAATGGCAGCAGGCAGGTGTGAGCGCATCTGCACGCAGTGAGGCGAAGACTTTTGGAAGATGGCCTGGTGTCAAGAAGGGCAGCAAAGAAGCCACTTCTCTCCAAAAAAAACATCAGGGACAGATTGATCTTCTGCAGAAAGTATAGTGAATGGACTGCTGAGGACTGGGGCAAAGTCATATTCTCCGATGAAGCCCCTTTCCGATTGTTTGGGGCATCTGGAAAAAGGCTTGTCCGGAGAAGAAAAGGTGAGCGCTACCATCAGTCCTGTGTCATGCCAACAGTAAAGCATCCTAACACCATTCATGTGTGGGGTTGCTTCTCATCCAAGGGAGTGGGCTCACTCACAATTCTGCCCAAAAACACAGCCATGAATAAAGAATGGTACCAAAACACCCTCCAACAGCAACTTCTTCCAACAATCCAACAACAGTTTGGTGAAGAACAATGCATTTTCCAGCACGATGGACCACCGTGCCATAAGGCAAAAGTGATAACTAAGTGGCTCGGGGACCAGAATGTTGAAATTTTGGGTCCATGGCCTGGAAACTCCCCATTGAGAACTTGTGGTCAATCCTCAAGAGGCGGGTGGACAAACAAAAACCCACTAATTCTGACAAACTCCAAGAAGTTATTATGAAAGAATGGGTTGCTATCAGTCAGGATTTGGCCCAGAAGTTGATTGAGAGCATGCCCAGTCGAATTGCAGAGGTCCTGAAAAAGAAGGGCCAACACTGCAAATACTGACTCTTTGCATAAATGTCATGTAATTGTCGATAAAAGCCTTTGAAACGTATGAAGTGCTTGTAATTATATTTCAGTACATCACAGAAACAACTGAAACAAAGATCTAAAAGCAGTTTAGCAGCAAACTTTTTGAAAACGAATATTTATGTAATTCTCAAAACTTTTGGCCACGACTGTACATAGACAGCACGGCGGCCGAAGACCACCCCGTGTGGCTGCCGTCGCCAGGGTGGGGGGCGACTTCCTTCGCGATCCTCCTTTTATGCTGTGTTTACATAAACACTCTTTATTCCTCGTGGAAATAGTTTTGCTTGAGTATTTTTGCATGAGTGATGCGAACTGACAAATATTTTCAACCTTTGTGGAAGACCGCATATATACGTGTCTTTGCATTGACTTTGTATCTAATTTAAATTTGACACCCTTGAGTGGTTTATTAAATGTTAAAAAGACTCATAAAGTTCTGTATTGAATTCACCCAACCAGATATTCATTATATTTTCATTGTTTGCGTTCAATAGAAGAAAAAAGTCAAACTGATATCAAATGGTAGGAGGGTGAGTAAATGATGAAAGAATCTTAATTTCTGGGTCAACTAATCCTTTAAATGACACATAACTGAGAACTCAATTAGGTTTCCTCAGCTATAAAAAAGCAATAATGCTTTCTCTCTGGGCGCTTTTAATTTGACAACAACCTCATCTAAACAAACACAATCAGGCAAAAGTGAGTTTTTCCACTGTATGCTTGTATGGATTGTATAAAAAAAATATCTATCGAACAGTGGACCCGATGGCACATTAACTTTTCTCGCTGTTTTGTTTATGGTTTTAAAATACCTTAAAAAAATCTCTTTCCTTTTGACTTTATTTTGCTGTTATAGTTAGTTTAAGCATTTTGTTGTTTTATCCTTGCTGTCTGAGACCTCATCAAAACAGACCTGCGACCTTATGCACACAGCATCTCAAAGCACCAGTTCAGAGCTACTGCTAAAGCATTTGTACTTGAATAAAAACATTATTTTCCCACATTAAGCTTTTAAACAGCAATGTGTGGGTTGATAGGAACCGAAAAATGCATTACGGCTAAATATCCCAAGTGTACATCACAAGCTTTTCCATTAGGTAATGGAGCAATGTTTGTGTAAGCAACACATAAATTGGGGTAAATAATAAAATCCAACATGTAAGTGGTATACAGAGGGAGATGGACTACTGACAGAGTTAATAAGCATTTCGTGATCAAAGGGAATTGCACGAATGAGGCCGGCGAATGCACTGACTAGATTTCACTTACACGCATTGATCTCCCTCTAATCCCCTAAAAAAGCCCATTTCCCACCGATTTTATCAGTGTGGTCCAGTCGCCGCTGACATTTCTGTTATTTCAGTCTGTTCATTAGTGTTGTGCTTTGATCGAATTAACATTAGCTATGTGGGTTTCTGTACTCAGAAACATGTTCGTGTGTAGGAACATTTGAAGAGAATTAGCATTTGGACAGATGACACATAAAAATGATGCTGACTGGTCCTGGAAGCTGACCGGTGAATGCTAATATATTACCGGTTCTGACGTTCCATTGCTGTACATTACACTAGTTAACCTACTGAGCAAACAATGTCACAGTGATAAAATTAATTTTGTTTATGTAAAGTAAAACGTGTGAATACTCAAAATCGCGATTAATCATATCCACAATAAAATATGATATATGTCTGTGTACTAAGCATATTACCTTAGTATTTATAAAAACATACACATACATGCATATATTTATAGAAACATATACAAAATAATAAACATTTATATATGATATAAATAAATACATGTAAATATTTTCTAAATAGATAAATTGTATATATATAAATATATGCATACATGTATGTGTATGTTTTTGTGTTTCTAAATACAAAATTAATTTGCACAGTACACAGACATATATTATGTAAACATAACATTTTATTCAGGATGCGAATAATCACGATGAATCGTTTGATAGCCCTACTTGAAACGTGACTTCATCATTTCGCTGTGTTTCAAAGGAAAGTTTAGGAAACTCCAACCTGCAAATTCATATCACGTGACAATGTGTGACCAACAGAAGTTTAATACGTATAGTAAAAGTGCGACCTCTTCAGGTAAAGGAAACATTGAAAATAACTTTCAAACAATCTCATTTTGTACAACTAAAATTGCAAATGCGTCGGAATCTATGACGTGTGGATAAAACCATCTATGCTTTAGCGCGATATAGCACACTGAGGTCTGTGTGGAAGTTTTGCATGATCAAATGCGACCAACGCATTATTGTCGGCATGAAAGGGATGTTGTGGTGGTATTTTCTTCCAGCGTATAACTGAGTAAAACCGCTTTGTGGGGTAGGGTTAAGTGTGTCCTTCGGGAATTGATATTTTTTAAGACAAGACTTGAAAAGTCATTTTGTTTCTCAAGTAAATATCTAAACAAATATGAATAAATATATTTAAAAAAGACTGAGTCAAAACTGAGTAATACATTCAATTTTTACAGTGATCGACCCATGAAGCACCCAACCCCTGTTGAAACACCACTGGTGCAAAACACGCAGCTCTCGGTTTTGTCAAAGGACCGTGTTCACAACCTTTGAAGTCTACTTCCAGGCTAATTCTAAATACAATATGGGTTCTCTAAGTCTAATTCTATTAGGCATATTAGATTTAACACCATTTTGATTGTTATCTGAAAAAGGCAATGTAGTAAAGCCACACTCCATCAATAAAGATCCCAATGACAGTCTACTGAAGGGGGCTACACCAAACCTAGCGTGTGGGCTGGACTCTCACTCAGTTTTCAGGATATTGGACACAAATCACATAAAAAAGTCCTGTTATTACCAATCTTGGCCCTCTGCCCCGCTGCCAGCGCTCCAAGGATGAAAGGCGAAAATCTATCAGTGTTATGAATGACAAAATATTGATCTAGGTAATCATTTTTAGGTTAATTCATGTCGATTCCCCAGCCGGGGCAATGGTCTGAAATATGACTTCATTTCAGGGCCACTAAATCTAAAAATTACACACAGACCATCAAAACTTACAAGGTCAGCCTTGAGATCCCGGCAAAGCCTCCGCAAGCGTGAGCGATCCGACTGCGGCAGGTAACTCAAAACGTCAAGGTTGTAATTAAAATTGCGAGGCAAATCTCCGTGCCACTCAGCGAGCCAAGACGCTCTCCATCATGTGGACTTAAAAGCTCGATATCAGCCGGCAAGAATCCAATAAGATGCCCCAACAGCGTCTCATTTGTGTATCAGTAAGGTGGCGTAAACAATCAAGATATCATCGTCGCCTGAGATGGCCTTGCATAGCGCGTTATGTTGATTTGTGGCTTAGGGGAAAAGATGTTTGCATGGGCCTGCAATTAATCTCTATTGAATATGTAACAAAGAAAAATCATTGCGAGGCTGCGGGCGAAGAAACTAATATATTTTATCATCCCCTTGTCTTCCATCTTAAGAGGGTTCACCTTCAGTATCTTCAGCACTACAGATACACATTTTTCTCTTCGAGTCTTCGCACGAAATGAACGAAGCATCTCTTGGACTTTCTTTGTGTGTAACATCGTAATACATAGTCTGGACATTGGAAACAAAACATAACATTCATAAAGTTGACCTAGAAAACTGTGCCTAGACCAAGCAAACTGTACCTCAAGAAAGGCAATTTGTTATGGCAGAACCTGTGGACTTTGCAAACTACATATGTTTGCCAACTGTACCGATGTCAGACGTGATCATCAGACTCATCTATCTTTGAGGAGGCTTTCTGTATCCACTTGCATGGGTTTTAACAACAACCCAGAATAGCGATAGTGTCCATACAAGAAGAGAAGACTGTAAATGAAAGAGAATTCCACACCTAAGAAAGCAAACTCATCATTTACTTAAAACCAAAGACAAAGGGAGAACTGTTGCAAAAGGTTCACACGTCATCATAGAAAGCATAACAAAGTAGTCCATACGACTCTAAGAATATAGTCTCCTGAAGACAAATGATACATTTCTGTAAGGTGTGACATGTAAATAAAACACTTTTACATTTATGCATAATCAAACTCAATGGATTTATTTACACTATTTTTGATAAGTATTTATGAATACTTTTATTTTGCTTTTTCCCTTCTTGTAATCAAATAGTGTAGTACAAATGGGTAGGTCAAATTATCCATACGTGTGTCCTATGGTGTGAGATAACAATGGCAAAACAATGAAGATAAATATATGTTATGCTATTTTATATTATAAATATAACTATAATAATATAAAATAACATCTTTTTAACAATTTGTTTTCTAAATGTTTGCTGTCACACCATAGGACACATGTACGTTTTATTTGTCAACTGCACCTTGAAAACTGAGATTAGCACATATTTTGTGATTTTCATATTTTGCATCATTTTGATTTGCATGATTCCTATGTAATAAAACATTACGAAATAAAACAGCACAGAACATTTTAATTGACCTCCTCTTTGATGGTGATTTACAGAAGTTTCTTTATGTGACTTGGAAGCACAGCTGAGAGACCACAGAAAAGAGAAAGAAGAAATGTCCAATTTTCTCTTGCTAACTTGATTTAGCCTGTTTTTATAGCCGGTAAATGGATGGATGCTGGCATGGTGAAAGCTTTGTATATCATTTTGTCCTCCGGGATCTCTGACATTTTCTACATTTGCTCTGAGAAATGTGACAAGCACCCAATGATATCCAAGCCGTTACAGGCAGTCCGAGTAAACAATAAACTCCAACAAAAAGCATTTTTGGTTTGAAAAACGAACCAATTTTGCTTCTAGCGGTAACAAAAGATAATACAATAGGCTTGTGCATTCTCTCCTGAACTTGTGTAAGTCAAAAGCTTGTGATTTGAATAGCAGGCATGTCACTGCAAGAAGTGATTATTATGAAATGCATTCAAACCTTTTTGTTCTTGCACCTTTAGCCTTGCGGAAAAAATAATCAAATCTTACTTTAATCAACAATAACTTCTGGAGATCTTACCAGTAGACATCATACGAAAAATAGGCAAATAGTCCGAAAAATATGTCAGTTACAAAAAAGCTAAATAATTCAATGTTAGGGACACACTAAAAAAAACTAATAGGATTTAATTTTTGGTAACGTGTATTTTACTAAAATAATCTGTGTGCAACAACTTGACAAAAAAATGTGAGTAAAATGTACTTAAAAAAAACCTGTGTGCAAAAAATTACCTAAAGTGTACTAAAAAAATTGTAGCAAAATGTACTTAGGCTAGTACAAAGCCTAAATGTTTAAGTAAAATAGAATTAAAAAGCTGTGTGTAAAATTATGCAAATTAACACAAAAAATAAGTAAATCCTTCTAGTTCTTTTTTCAGTGCTTAAAATATAGCAGTAGTTCTATACCAAATAAATAATAAAATAAGAAATAAAAAATTATTTCACAAGAAACCTCCCATAAACAGACTTATTGATTGCTTGTTATTTCATTCATATTGGCGGTGTATGTGAATATTTACTTAAAATGCCATGTACCCTTTACATATTTTTTACTGTTTTCATTAACGTTTACATTTTACATAAGGTTCTATAGTATTATATCTTAACAACACATTCATTTGTGTGTTCAATAGAACATAGTCGAAAGCATGTACTCTATAATTTTGAAATAAACCTTTGCTTTCCCAAATACTCACGATCCTTCACTCTTTAGCATTCTCACTCTCTGTCAGCACATGACAAGTATGTCAATTATAGAACCTCCAGGAGAGAATCGGTTACTGTCTATAGTATTAAAAATTTAAAGTGAAGCCATAAGACGGTAGCGCGAACACAGCGTAAACCAAGTAAATGAGCGACCAGGCTCCAGCGGGAGCAAACGTGTGATTCAAAGAGGGCTTCCTCTTGAACTTCAAAGCCAATGTTTTGTCGCTGTGAAAACTGTGTTTAGTCTCTCTTCCTTGTTTTTATTGTGCTGAAGCAACAAGAGTGACAAAACACAGAAGGAAACATTAAGCAGATCAATCCAGAGAGACTGAAATGCACTTAGTCATTTTTCAGAGCACTGAGGCACGTGCAAAAGCTCACCACAGATGTCTGGAACCATGAAGGGGAATCGTATTGGTGTAATGTGCAGTATATTTGGTCGATGGAAAATAAGTTATTCCATTGAACAAATGTTCTTTGAATGTCGCTTTTCTGAAAAACTTTACAACAGGGTTTGATTTGGTAGCATTATTCATTAACACTGTTGAATGTTAAGGTCCATTTTAAATGTTAAGGGATAGTTCACCTAAAAATGAAAATGATGTCTTCATTTACTCACCCTCAAGTTGTTCCAAACCTTTATAAATGTCTTTGTTCTGATAAACACAGAGAAAGATATTTGGAAGAATGCTTAAAACCAAACAGTTCTTGGCCACCATTGACTACCATATTAGGAAAAATTACTTTATAATTATTTTGTTCTGTTATTATTAGAAGATACTGTTATTATAGAAGATATTTTGAAGAATGTAGGAGAGCAAACAGTTCTGGGGCACTTTTGACTCCCATTGTTATTTTTCCTACTGCTGCTAACAGTTGGTATGACATTACTCATAAATACACAACTGGTAATGTGTATTATTAAAAAGTAAAATTTAAGCTATAAATCATATTTGCTCTTTTTCCTTTCAGCAGCACATTGTACTGTTATTGCTGCAATAAAAAAACAACAAGCCAGGCAAACAAAAAAATGTCAAGAAAACAGAACATGTCAATCTGATCTTCAATGTTCAAGACAAAGTATCAAGGCAAACTTTCTTCCTTGATTTTATGTGACCGTTCCGGGAAACCAATGACCCGAGATTTTAATGTGCCCTGTCCTCCAGACGGGTTGCATTGTGAAGATTTTTATCTGCCTTTGGAGGTGGTGTCTGTGTCACAGGTCCTGAGGTGGGCGTGGAAAAAAACTGGAGTGCTTCCAGGAGCTTCGCACAAAAGTGGAAGAACATAGAGGTGAATGTCAAGGACGGAGACCTTGATGTCAAAGACCGGAGAAATCATAAAAGAGATGGTGAAAGGCAGATCATAAAACTTAAATAGTTTCAGCTCTGGAATCCATACAAACCATTTGTCTTTTTCCTTTTCTCTCTGATAAAATAGGTTTCCTTAAATCCTAAAATGCCATGAAGTTTATTTGTCATACCTAAGAAGAAGACTCTTAGAAGTTTCTCCTAAAATGCCATAGAATACAATATATTAAAGGTGCCATTCTTTGGTTGTTTTCGAAGCTTTGATTATATTTTTGGGTGTTTAACACTGGATGTTCATGTTTCTAGTTAAAAAAAAAACGCTTTATATTTCACATTTATCAAGCCTATTGTTCACTACACGATCAGATTTTTTCCGGTTTCTATAAAGTCCCTCCTTCGGAAACGCTCTGATTGGTAAAGCTGACAAGGTCTGTTGTGATTGGTTCGCAACTTAGAGCGTGTGTCTGAAGATGCCCCCCCCCATATCAGCAAGCTTCTGCTTCTCAGGCTGTTGTGATTGGTCGGTCCCCCTCTCAGTGCATGTGCATTCATAAACTTTGGCTTTTAGCAATAAACAGTAACAATGGCGTCAACTTCACATTATCAGTTAAAAACATCGAATCGAACAGCGATCAAAGTGTAAGGGAGGTCTGCTAGTGCATGTGCAAACGTCAATCTTTGTTAGAGATCGCAATTTTTTCCTGAAAAGGGCGAGGCAAATGACACCGGACCAATCGGCGTTATTTTAATTAACACTAATAACAGAAGCGTTAGTTTTGCCTTTTTATATTGGACCTAAGTTAGATAATAAAACAAGCAGACTGACCAGGAGACATTTGCAAGCAGGACTTCAAAGGACGTTTCATAGAAGTGTTTTAGAAGTATGCGCACACACACACAATATGAGTGTATTACACAGAACAGCTTTCACAGCCGATGTTAAAGTCATGGAAGCTGTTATTTGACCGTTGGTTATCTTAGAATTTGTGTGGCTGAATTCTAGTTACCAGCTGTAGGACTGTGATGAAAGTGAAAGTACCAAACACTACTCCAGCGGCTCTTCTTCTTCTCTAAGGAAGGCCTTGCCCCTTTTTTGGCGTATTCCTTTGGGCGGAGGTAATTCAAAAACTCGGAATAGTGACATCATTTACACTGGAAGTAAAGGGCTGTAGTCCGATTCCTGCCAGTCCCCTCTGTTAAAGAGAATATCTCGCTTGGCATTGAAATTTGAGCTTTATCATTTTACAGATATTATTCCTGCTCTAACAGCAGAATAACACACTTACTAAAGTTTGAAAATGGGCATCACGGGGAACGGCACCTTTAGGAAACTCTTCTAGTAAAAATATAGAGTTTAAAGCTGAGATAACACATACAGTTTATGCCAATCTCATATTAATCTTGAATCCCTATAGAGTAGTATTGCATATACGACATTTATAAAAGACAGATACAGCTGTATGGTTCTTTTCGAAAGCAGTCGAGTTCCTGGAGGCGTGCAGTGGGTGGAACTAAAGCACGAGCACACAACACATCATCGCGTTATCTCTACATAACGGTTGATTCACTATACGTTCGTATTGTTTAAAATCATCACCAAAAGGCAGTAAACGAACAAACACACTTGTACAGCTCAACGAAGCACATTGACAGACGTGCTCTTCCTCTCGCTTTCTTTCTGGTCGATGTGTGCACGTGCACTGTTCCGGGGGAAATTGCCCAAAATTAGGACCTCGGTTTCATCACAGTAATTCATAGCTTAAAAAAATGTTGCGAAATTTGTACGAAAGCCGATGGAGTTTATTTTGCATACAAATACTACATAATACTGTACGTCCAATTAGTTTTTTGACACTATGCTCGTGTTTAGCATGAAACTCCAACACTTGTACAGTGTAAATAAGAATGCATAAAATAGCTGTGCACCCTTTCTTTAAAAAAAGAAAGAAATGTGTTTAGCATAGCCCACATTTATGTATTTCACAAACTGACATACAATGTTTAGAGGTAGGCAGGAACTTGAAGCCATTCGAAAGCCATTCAAGGCAGTGTATAATAGTGATTTTACTCCACAATCATGCATCCTTAATCTTCACAGGTTCATTTTTACCCCTCACATATAATAAGCTGAGCAGCAAAAAAGAACCTCTTAGATTTTGCCCCCTATATTTGAGGAATCTTCCGCCGCAATCCAGTTGATCCCTTCATTGTCCGTTCGATTTTGTGACTGCACAGGTCTCCATGTTAATCATTTTGGCCAAAAGAAATGTCTCAAAATGATGAATTACACTGAAACAAATGCGAGGTGAACCGTTACATCACTGTGTAAAGCAAACTGGCACATGATGGAGAGATTAGCTGTTACGTTTGCTCAGCGATCCAAGCATAGGGTGGTTCGGAAACAAATAGCTAAACTGATCGAAGGAGTGCACAGTAGGAGAGCGGCAGAAATCACTGCCTACATCACTTCATCCAGACTTTAGACTCGCAACCCAACCCCTGCCCTGTCACTCAGGCCTCAAATAACAAACATATCAGCCGAAAGGGTGCAAACAGCATAACCCGGCATGACAGACTAATGACTAGACAGCAGTCTTCTTTCATCTCCAACAACAGAGCAATTCATTCCTCATAGCTCTTGTGTCTCAACTTCGATGCACATGAGACGATGACTCCAGTAATTAGTCAATGAAATTCTTTTTTTTTGCCGAAGGTGCCACGTACAGTAACACACAATCTTTTGGCAAGACATGACTGTTATTTTCTGCTTCGATTTCTCTGCGGCGTGAAACAACAAAGGACTGGAAAACACAGTTAGAGAATGAATGCAGATTGAAGGGTTTAGAAACCAACGGCGGACAACCGAGAGAGGCTGGAGCTATTTAACAACATTAAGGATAACCAAAAAGAGCAGCATTCGTGCCCTGAGGTGGAACTGTGATGCAAGCACGGCCCACCGTGAAAAAAAAGGCAAGAATGTGAGAGGAAAACAATGTGAGACTGATACAGCGGATATAAAACGCTTTTATTGGGGAGCTTACGCAGCGAGAGAAAGGTGGGATTTTCTAGGAAACAAAAGGGAGCCTTGTCGATTCGCTGACAGAAAAACGCTCCCCGAAGGGATCCGAGAAGATTTTACTGTCACCGGAGGATTTTAGAAGACTCGGGTAAAATATTAATGTGCCTTTTGCTCACTATCCACCAAACAAATGCTGTGGTTTCTCAAGGGATGCGTTAGAAGAGAACAGAGTCCAGAACGGTGATTAGCACCTGGATCAATTCGGATCCAAGTTGGCTTCACTGTCGATTGCTAAAGGATGAGCTCTTCAACTACTATCTTTTGAGGGCCAGATTATCCAAATGAGAATTTCAGTGAGACGCATCGGTTTTAGACCCGAAGCAGGGTGTATAAAAGCCTCATTTTCAGTCCGTTCCTCTTTGAAGGGATGGTTTTGGCTTCTTTTTTTGGGCCACCACCAACTGCCCTGCTATCAGACTTTCAGCAAAACCATAAGGTTGCTAAGTACCGGGTATAGCAATGATTCACAATGTCTTAGTTCATCGTTGCCTCTAGGTTTTCTGAGATAATATTTTTCCTTTGGTTTCCCACAAAAGACATTATAGCCGGCCATAAAACGATACATTTAGCAGAAGCCCCCGCCAACTGTCTGCATTGGCAATGAACGAAATGGCCAATTGCTGAAAGGTAATGATCGCGTGGCTGGTGCCCACTTTCAGTGCCCACCTGTTAGGGCTAATGGGCAAATGTTTTCACCTAATATTCATGAGCTAAACTTTAAGACGGTTTCAGTGCCAACAACATAAATGTTATGTCGCCGAAACTTACGGTGGACCTCTACAAAGAATCATAACTGTTGAGTAGTTGTAATTTAATGTAATACAATGAATACACAATGAAATGTTCATATAAATTAATAATAACGTAAATATCAAATAAATTGTTATATTATAACCAATGAAACCGTCTAAAAGGGCATATCTGTAGAAACCAACAAGAAAATGATGAAACTGTCAGTTGTTTGGCAACCTCTGACAGATGCCAACCTGCTTCTTCCAAATCTCATCCATCATTAACTGAGTCTATGAAGGAATGGACATCAGCATTTCTGACAAACCCTGTTCCTCATTCAGCCTGTCAACACCAAACTAGAGACAGCTGTAGGTCTAACTGTTGACTTTTCGTCCGCTCGCCTAGAAAGATTTGGTGCCACAGATTGTCTTTTTCTTGCCATTCTTGCAAAAATAGTAGAAAATCCAACAGCCTATATACTGATACACTTTTTCAAAACTTTCACTCCAGGATTTTAGGAGACACAAGTCAAATAATAAAGTGCATATTGCTTTTTTACGATCTACTATCAACCAATGCTGTGATTTTCCAAGGGACGCATTACAGTATAAGAGAGACACGTCCATATTCCATACTGTATATACAGACATGTGGAACAATGTCCTTTTTTAAACAAGATCAAATAAATGTATTGTAAAAGCATGAATCTACCATTCTAAGCCTATTGACTTTCATAATTTGATGTTTTTCCTTATTTCTCAGGTAACAGGATATTTTATGTGAAGAATAAAACCACCTTTTGTATGACGATTATCAAGTCACCTCACGTTTTACATTCATTTTATTCCAAATAATGTGCATCTAGTAATTATTCCAATAACACCAGAACTCAATGATAAGAATGTGATTATGGTCAATGTTGACATTTGTGATCCAAGTTTTAAACTAAAGCAAAGGAATAATGCCTGACTCAGTCGATAAACACTGCTTTATCGCGCTAATCGAGAGACTTCTGAGAACAAAAACAAGCCTCAGCAGAACATAAGCTGGACATATGCTCTTAGCGGCTCCTTAATCTTGCTTTCGTGAGGGAAAACCTCAAGCAGTCTCTCGAACGGCGCTCCCACCATCTAAACAATTCGCATTAATATTCCACTGCTCATATTTCCATTTGTTAGGGCACGAAAATCTCTCACTACCCACACAGCTTAAGGGACTCTGGGAGAACCGAAAAGGTCAAATCCCCTACGTGAGAAGAAGAAATGAATACCGCATGTCGGAAATATCAACAAGCAAGCGGAAAACTAATAGTAACGAATATATGATTTACATTGTTACAATTCTTTCCAAAACTGTTTTTTTAATATTGTTAAAATTTGTAATTTTTTAATATTGTTAGAATTAGGTGCGTCACAACTGGTATTGACAATAACCGTGATATTATTAGCTTTGATTATTGATATACACCTTTGATATTTAATTTCAATAGACATTGTAATAATATTGTGGCCATGATAACCGTGTAGTGAAAATCTGACATTGTGACAGCCCTAACTGAAACACTTTTGTCATTTTAATGCTTAATCAAATATTTTTCAATTGTTTAACGTTTTGTAATAATTCTGTTTTGCGATTCTACTGACCCTGAAATGCCATACATCACAATAAGCATATTATCACAAAATGGGCAACACAGGACATTTAGTTTAGCACTTTAGCACCATTTTACTACTTTTAATAGGGCATTATAATTATGGCACTACCGCAATAAATATCGTCTTGAAATGCTCTGTTCCTTCCTGTCTCCCAGCATGCACCTTGACATCAGTGCCATTAGAAGCTCATAGATCTGTCCTTAAGAACGTCTGACCGTCTAATCTATTTTACAGCCTCTTTTACAGGTCTTTTCGGAGGGAATCCAAGTGAGGAGTCCACAACACAAGATGAAGTGCAAGTTGAGAGACAAGAGCCTTGCAAGTAAGATGCACTTCGGCCGTCCATTATCCGGTAATGGACTTAAAAAGAAAAGTGAGAACTGTTCTCCAAATGGATGGGGAGGGTTCGGTTTCCTGTTGGATTGCCTCCATAAATCGAAATGATTGGCTGTTGAAGTCATAATGTGCAAAGAGGGTCACTTTAGATATTTAAATGAATCCTCAACATCTATATGTTCATCGATATACGAACTGTGAAAACATGGTGAGCAAAAAGTAAATCAAAAAAGTTCGACATAAAATCAAAACTAAAACAATTTACGTTCTTAATGTACGTTCCGGGTCCCAGAGTGAGCATTACTCTAAAGAAAGAAATGTTTTCATACTCATTTAGCCTATTAAAAATGTATAACTTGCTCATGCTTTAAAATGGCTTTCTTTTGAATGACATCACGAATCACTCTTTCCTTTCAACAAGGCGATTTGTACCGCCACCATCAATTCCAAGTGAACAAAATCAATCGTCCTGAATAATTTAACCCTCTGGGGTCTGAGGGGTTTTTCGTGCCCTGGAGAAGTTTTGACATATTACGTATCAGCATTCTCAAACTGTACATGTTGTCACGTACTGTTAACCGGTTTACGCAATTCCTCGTCAATTTAGCTTGAACTGTCAAAGAACACTATAGTGCATGTCATTAGCTAAAATGTTTTATTAGATCCACAATTAGAACAAAAAAGCATGCCAAAATGCGTCAACCAATGATCCCGTGTCTGCTTTCATTTGATACTTTTGACAACAATCATTTGATATTTTTTTGAAGTAAAACATGAAGGTTACATTTCCATCAACGTTTAGCGTAACACCATGACAGGCTAAACTCTGCATACGCTCGCTCTCTTGGGATTGTAAGCTTGTGGGCTAGCATAGAATGCTAAAAAGAAATGTGGTCTTTTAAGCTGGCACTGAATTATTCAGAGCTCATTTGTTTTGGAGTGCGCCATTGCTCTACAGAGCTATTAATACTGAAACAACATGATTTCAGGGGGAAAAAAGACTCAAATTGAGCTAAATGCCTTGGTTTTCCTAAGGCATGGTGTTGACAAAGGATTTTCACATGGAAAAGCTATTGGTTACAATGCACCTTTTACGCCAACTGCTATGTAGCACTTTTTCGGCACTAAGTGCCCTTTACTCACAGAGGCAAAGTCTGTCAGGTAAAAGAGCATTTTATAAAACATTGCTTATTACTGGAGTATGAAACTGCAATGGGTTCACCTTGGATCTCGGCAGGGCGCAAATAACATTTCTGATGACTCATAAAACCGTAAATCTGAAATGATCCGACTTGTTCATAACAATGCCAAGACTGCAAACAAGAATAAAACGTGGACGGTATTTGAAGCATACTGTAACGAAACTGAAATAAATGAATAACAGTGAAGGGAAAACTCCCATGGTGCACTGCTCATGTCAAGAATTCTGTTTGAGGAAGTCGGCGAGACTGAAGCTTGTCTTCGGGCTCCGGCTTCTGGTTTTAATGTAGGATTTGTGGCTGCTCAGTTCCGGCAGTGTTTTTCCTTTTAAAACAGCAGATATCAGCCCTGGCTGCATTGTGAAGCCTGCAGTTTAAAGCACATCCTCAGGCCACAGGTATTCCAGTATGCTCTGCAGCGCTCCTGAATACATTTGCTATTTCAATAAAGCACGTTTGAATAAAATGATTTTACGCCTGCTTAAACCCAAGGCGGATGGCGTGTTTTCGATGCACAGCTTGTAGTTTTGTACTCGAAGGGGCCGGAGGTGCATCGGGGTCGTTAAGCTGTCTTGACGATTCATCATGAGCAAACTACGTTGCATAATGAAGTTACGAGTGGACGATTAACACATTGACAATTCATAGGATGGATGAAGAGCGTAACCTCCCATGTTCGACCCTAATTACTCTTAGGAATGTGGAGCAGACACCAATTTGTGTGACAAATTCGGCTTGGCTAGTACATGTGCAAACAATGCAAAAAAATGAAAACAGAATTGATAGTGAATTGCCAGACTGCATAGATACCTACTTTTCAGCCAACTATATATGCTATACAAAACTTTCTTTTGCATGAAAGCATAACCTTTGATAGCAAATATATATATTTATTTTGGAGTGTTCTGCATACCATGCCGTCTACCACTTCTTCGCCATCCACGGTTTCCCCACCACAACAGGATTGACATTAAAAATCACACACTACGCAGACTCTGACCTCCATCTTGTCTGCAAGACGATTTCAATGTATATCCGCGCAATTCAACTGTGCATCTAATACATTAGTCAACCGTTCATTTTACAACTGTCGAACAAGCTTTTAAACAAACCACTATTGATCAGAGTCACTCCTGCAACACTTTCGGCAAAGGGTAAGTCACATCTCATTAGTCCGTCATTACCATCCTCTATTCCACAGATGATCTTCTGTGATCTCTTTCGAAGACAAAAGAAAAAAATCATGTATATTCCCATTGGTTCTTTGAATCTCTATACGGTGTGTAGACTTGTAATGCACTGGCTTTCCTAATATAGCAAAGTGGCAGTGAATTCTCTGCGTGTACAATTTGTACGCCACTGGCGCTCATGGAAGGGTAAAGCTACGGAAGCTGGATGAATAATGTATTGGCGAAAGGCCTCGCTGTGTGAAAAGCTCTCATTGATATGTTGGCGCTGCGTTCCCAGCCTGAAAAGAACAGAGGGAGAGACATCTTAATAACAGCTTCCCCATTCGACTCTTCACTCCACAGGGCACTAAATTGTTACCTGAGCAAAAGTCGAGTCTAGTGACTGACTAGCTAATACCCCTTCGCCTCTGCTTTTCTTTTGATCTGCCGCTTTTACTAGATTTTAGCTTGAAATCGAACGCAAACGATCGCAAGCAAGCAATGAAGGGCAACCGTCTATCCATATACTAAGGAACGATGAGGTCTTTTGAGGTTGTAATAGTGCGATTAAGTCATGTCAGAATTATTGCATTTATGATGTGAGCGAACATGAACAGCATAACAAGTATTTTCTAGTAGGAACCTAGTACGACTGTCTTCAGGTTTTGATTTTACGAATTGAGGCGTGTCAATTAAATACTTTATTTAACCTTTAAGCAAACCGTTATCAATTCTAACATCATCAGACAACATTGTACTGTCAAATTTCATCGTTATAATGTTTTATTTTTATATTATTTGCAGCTATTACCAGACTTTAGCTTGAAATCGAGCGCAAACGATCGCAAATAAGCAATGAAGGGCAACCGTTTATCAACATACTAAGGAATGGTAAGGTCTTTTGAGATTGTAATAGTGTGATTAATTCATGTCGGAATTATTGCATATATGACGTGAGCGCACTCAACCTTTAAGCAAACATTTATCAATTTTAACGTCATACAAACAACATTGTACTGTGAAATTTCACAATTATAACGTTTTATTTGTAAGTTATTTTTATATATTTCACTTATAATAACTACTTGTTGGGTCAGCTTAAGAGACTGCATTTCACATCATTCTCTTTGCAACGCAATAATGAACCGAAAAATCATCAAACGCACAGCTAAATTTGCGTTTTGCTGTAGTACAAAAAGTAAAACAGAAAAATAAATGGAATTTCCCAGTGAAACATTTTTCCTGACCAAACTCTCGAGCGTGGATCATTTTCAATTGCGCCTTTTATGGTTAACTATTTATGAGGAAGCTAATTCGTAAGAATCCGTACGATGTGAATTGTACAAAAATGTACAATTATTTGAAAATGGAATTCTGAAGCTCCTCCCCTAAACCTAAGCATCATTGGCACGAAAGTAAATCGTACCAAAACTAACAAATACGATCAAACAAATTCATATGATTTAGCCACCTCAGCGATGAATTCCTGTGAGATTGTGTTGCGTAATTCACAGCATTGTGCTATAGATCCTAGTTTGTGATTTACAATTCAACATAATGGTTCATGGCAGATTAGGAGGAACAATCCTACAGTTTTTGGAGGAGAATATAAAAGAAGACACATGCAAAATTACAGTGATCATCTCCGCTGGGGATGATACAGAATATTCTAAACGGTTAACTTTTTTTCATTGTGGTCTACTTTGTGACGCTTACATACTGTATAGATTTCAGACGCTCACAAGGATGTGTTGCCGTGGCAATTATTGAGACAAATATTGATCAAAATTCAACAGGACACCCTAGAGGCAAAGAATATGTTTGTCATTTAGCAACAATTATCATCTAACACACTGGAGGTCACACGCATGTTCCGTATTGTGAATCTTAGTAAAGCGAAATCACAAAACTATGATTTTCTCTGACATGTTAGATTAAACATTTTAGTCAAGTTCACTTCAGGGACAGAACACTTGTCATCACAGCCCTCGTTGACAGTGAATCCATTTCTTCGGAACAAACTGTGCAGGTAAACAACTTACACAAAAAAGCTGAACCCAAAGGTATTTTATCTAAAGCGCACTAAATACTACATTTTGGTGTGAACTGACTAAACAGTGCAGTAGTTTTACAAATCCCCAAACAATGCGATTTAAATAGATGCTAAATAGGAGTAGTACTATCCCGAGATTGAGACATTATTCTCAGCCTCCTTTTAATGCTAATGAGGCTTATTATAGAAAGTGCAGTATTAACCAAATCAGCATTTGACTGGTTTAATTAACATTGTGCTACTAGCAAGCAAATGAAAAAAGTAAATTGAAAAGAGACACTTCTGTACATTTTTATCCAATGGGCAACTGCGTGTATGTCCAGACTCATAGGGGCGGTTTCCCGGACAGGCCTTAAACCTAGTCCTAGACTAACTTCAACGAAAACAACTTGCACTGACATATATTAATATATATCAGTGTGATTGTTTTGTCTCAAGATGCTCACCGGTAATGTTTTTGGTAATTTATGTTTTAAAAAACAATTTAAATATTCTATTTTAACCAAGGCCTAGTCCTGGTTTAAACTAATCCCTGTTCGGGAAACCGCCCCATAGTGTATTCAAGTAAAATTTTGACATTTTAAAGAGTCGATGACATGGTTGAGTGGGCCTATACACTCCTGGTAAATTATGCCAGATTGTCTTCCGCATCTTCCCAACCTGGCACTCATGTCAACCTCACACCGTTCCTATTTAGTTCATTACTAATCTTTAGAACGTCTTGGCTGTCTTGTAGATAATCTTGCATTATTTTTTTTCGAGTTAAAAATTTCCCAAATCACCTAGCAGATGTTTAATCGCAACTCATGATGCCAGAAGCAATAGCATCGACACTAACACGTACACTCATTGAATTAATGCGTCCACAGTCTCAATGTCAGCACTTCCACTATTGTCACCATTATGTTAGCTGCCAAATTAGCCGCTGCACTTCCTAGATTGAATTTTGATACTGATTCAGCAAGACCTAATGAAACACAAAATGTTTTGTCTCTTGCAGAACGACCAGTCGCTGTTCTGACCGTTACCCCAAAACCAATGAGACGGTATGAAGCGTCACTTTGGAGCCATTAACAGACAAATCACTTTGAGAAAGTTACACATAGTGGTTTCCTACATCAGAGCATCTGTTGCGCAGTGGGTCTGTTAACCGTAATACTGCTGAAAACATTATCCGTGATGCTGCAGTTGATAGATCAAAGGTTTCGAGCGGATTCCGGACCGCTGCAAGTGATCATTTTCAGAGATGTAGTTTGGATATTATTCTCCAAAGCCTTCAAAGGAATTTAAAGAAATGGAGAAAGATGATAGAAACATTCAAATAGCCCAATTTCTATCTCCCGCTTCCCTGAGCTGATCTCAAATGTGTAGAAACTGTAGGGCGAACTGTAGGGTTTACAACTCAAATCAAAGCAGTTTTCTTAAACTACATAGACATACCCAAAGCTGGCCTCAGTAACTTGGAAGCATTTTTTATTACAGATATACCGAACCCCCTCGTGCATTGAAGAAAACTGCTATGGACAAAGTAATAATGCAGCTTTCAGAATTTCCAACATCATACAATGTTAATTTTGACTTCCATTGCACTTTTTGGGGAATTGTTGACACGTGGGTGCAATATGAAAGGGTGGGGCTTCATTACTGGGTATTCACTTTTGTACAATTTCGTAAGAATTTGCCACCTTGTAAAATAGGTGCGAATTCCCATGAGGTCAAGTTTTGTACAGATGAGCTTCACTTTCCTATTACTCTTTTTTTTGTACTGTATATAGCTTTAGGAACTTCAAGATCAAAGAAACTGCAGTAAAAACTGTGTGAACTTACCCATTAAAATTCGGCAATTACAACTATTCATATTTCAAACGTTCACCACCGCATTCTCACAGAAGTCTGACTATGCCCTAGCCACAAGGAGCCGTTTTCCAAACAAACTCTCATATAATATGAATGGATCTGTCGTCTATCCTCGCCTGCCCTCTCGGGCTGTAGTGTGTTTATTTAGAAGACCATCCGAATGCTCTGCTACTCAAAGGAGAATCGCAACACTGGCCAGATCTTTTGCAATTTTAATGAGGATCAGACAACATATGAAGTCATTTCACTGCAATATTAATGTCAGGTCCTCCATTGAGATGTCCATAGTTTCTTGGGGGGATGATTTCTTCAGAATTCCTCAGAAAGTATTCCAAAATACTTTTGGAGCGGATGGAGTTTAGAAGAAACCTTTTCAATAACTTATTTAGTGTGAGAATTAGTTAAAAATCGGGGTAACACTTTATTTTACGTTGCCCTTGTTTGACGTTACATGTATTTAATATATTATTTACTATACATTAAGCGTAATTACATCCAAACCAAAGCCTAACCCTATAGTAAGCACATGTAGTTAATTTTTATTACTCAGTATTAAAAATAATTACACTTTCAAATCAAATCAAATCACTTTTATTGTCACATCACCACAGCACAAGTGCTTTGGTGAGTGAAATTCTTATGAGCGTGCTCCAGACAGTGCAGAAAACAACAGACAATTTACATATGGACAGTACATATTTACAGACTGTACAGAAGACAATGTGCAAAAATACACATACATATACATATACTCAGTACACATAGTGTACTATAAAGACATACTCAGATGTCAACGGTATGGGCACATCCACATTATATATAGTATCTATGCAGTATCTATTATATACAGTATCTAAAGTGCAGTGCATGCTAGGTGAGTTATTTGTGACTGTTCATTACTCAGTATTAAAAATAATTACACTTTAACACGGGGACTGTAAAATAAAGTGTAACCAAAATTGAAAATAAGAATTTAAGAATATAATCATGTTTATAATGACAAATATGTAATATAATGGAATTTCAAGTGTAACAAGGCATGAAACAACGTAGGATGGGCCTTGTTTTGGATATCAGGCCTCTCATCCAGGATAATTCATCTGTGCTACTTAAATGTCTTCGTAATAAAATAACTAATAAAATATTGAACCTCAAATCAATATTTTGTGGTTGATAACTTATTTATGTGGTAAGTAGCAGTGGAATAAGCAGGATAATGTACAGCAAGCCAGTCATTAGTGCAAAATAAATCCAGACAGGGTGATCAGGACCCCAAACGTTGGGCATATTTGACAAAGCTGTCCAACGATTTATTGCGATACATCCAGAATAAAAGTTTGCATTTATAAAAGTATATGTCTTTGCACTTTGCAAATTGATTTTGTATTAATAAACTCATACACATACATGTATATATTTAAGAAAAATATTCTTAGTTTATAAATGCAAAATAAATATGCACAGACATATATAATGTAAACACAAACTTTAATCCTGGATGCGATTAATCGCAATTAATCCTTTGCCAGCCCTAAAAACTGCAGCCCTAAAATACATGTTACTTAATATTTGTCACAGCCCTGTCTACCCCCCGGTGTTTCCTATGCCTGTTTCTACTGTGTTCCTCCTTGGACTACATTACCCATCATCCACCACGCTCCCTCATCAGCAACCACAAACTCTATATTTAACCAGTCCTGTCATGTACTCGTTGTCCGATCTCTGTTTTGTGTAGTTGAAAGTGTATTCTTTGCTCTGTGATCGAGTTTGTTAAATAAATCTACCTTATTTGGATTTCCGTCTGCTGTTTTCTGTGGCGTACTACAATATTACTATCAAATAACATTACCACTTCTGTTATTGTAGAGGCTCTGCGCATGTTTTAAATGGACAGAACAAGTAAACCTCTCGTTGTTGCTTTCCATGCGTGGTTAGTCTTTAAAACAGCTGTGCATTTCTTTTATAAAGATCTGTACCGTTCTTGGAGATAAACATATGCTCCTAATTCAATATATGAAACAACTAGAGCGCCGCAACCCATAATTATGACCAACCATAAATAAATCATCCCAAGAGAATTCTTGACTTTCCAGAAATTCTCTCAGGTGCATCTTTCCCCTTTACTGGGCAGAAGTTCAGTGACCACATTTAATTCAAGTCATAAGTAACACATTAAAGTCTTCACAGTAGCATATACACGCACAAACGTAGCTTCAAGTAATCTCGGTAAAGTTATTGAGCATCATACAGAGCTGTGTCCTCATCTATATGATAAAGCATTCCCGCTATTTCCACTGAAATAACTGCTATGCCACTAATGTATGTGCGTCAAAGCAATAACTGCTAGTCAAATAAGTACGCAAATAAGGAACATTAATAACTTCCTTTTCTCCTCTGATCCCGACTGGACTGGAAGATGGCATCACAAATAAACACTGAAAATGAACACGTCATGGTGGCCTCCAAAGCAAATTCCTGGCATGCAAGGCTTCATCAATATTTGGATAGGAGTCGTTTTTTTAACAATGTTAGTGTTTGACAAATATTAGCATAAGACGTCTGTGAATTCGTGTACCGTTCAGATGGGATTGGGATCTAGTATAACTGGGATGCCAGCGTGAGACACAGAAACAAACAAGATGTGTGATGGATTAAAGTCACAGAGTATGTCTGCAAAATACCCGTTAACTTAACCTCTTCAGGGAAAACTAGTCCCATCTGAATAGGTCTTAAGATGACAAATACCTAATGGACAGAGGTAGATAGAGATAATATGACAGGGTAGACACGTAGGTGTGCTAAAATGAATCTCTCATAAGGAAAGTGACGGAAATGCAACAGCGTAATAAATCTGGATTAACGGCTGCAGTCAAAATGTCGGAATTCGCACGGTGTAGTGTCTATGAAACGTTTGGAGACATACTCGGGTTCAACATGCACATGTCCTGGGATTTGGCAAAAAATCAGGGCCGCAAAAAATTCACAGTTTTAGCATTGGAGGACAAGATCAGCTTGCACATCCAAATAGAATTATAACCGGCACATTAGTAAAAAAGTTAAATCTTTATAGTCCCATCAATCAAAATAACCAAAACCCTTTATCTAACCCCATAGCAACATTGAAAACCTATTGTTCTCCCGATGTTACAGGAGGTGTGGTGGAATTGTCTAGTCTGACTGTTTACTTGTACTTTGTCTATGCTGCTTATTCTGATTCACAAGCTACAAAAAAAATGCTTGCAAAAATAGCGCACACACAAAAAGGTGAGGTTACAATATGTTTTACAACACGTGAAAAGACTTGCGATGAAGTGAGAAATGCTGCTTATGTAGGCTTTCTACAGCACTGACAGTCTGTGGAGTTATATTCCACCTCCACACTAATTTGGACAGTGGCACCAATTAGCACAATGTGCTGATCTTCCAAAAGTCTCTAAAGTTGTGTGAATCCGGGAAGAATCCATATGTGAGCTGTTACAGCATCAAGAGAGAGTTTGAGAGCTGTGCAGTTTGAACGTAATGCCGGTTTTCTTCATATAACGCGTTTTCGATAAAAGTTTAACTATCAAGTTTCAGTAAATATATGTTTAACATAAGCTATTTTATTGTTTTGTTTTTATTAAATATTAATGAACCACACACTAAGCATTCGTTTTAAAGCAGGCCTAAGTGGACCTTTTGTTTATTTGTGTTATACAACACGAGTATCGTCTTATTCTGATATTAATAAATAAAGTTAATAAAACTTTTTGTTGGAGCAAAGGGAATAATCTAAATGTCTAACATTGAAGATCAAAATAAGTTTATTATTCACCTGGAACATTTCCTCACCGGCACATCTCTAATGGGCTGCAACTCGATTTTTACTTATATTTGGGATATTTAAAGAAGTTTTATTGTTTAAAACTGGACAAGCTTTTTTTGTTAAAGATATTAAATGTCAAAATTCTAGATTATATAAGTGAAACTCATTTTTCAAAGAATACAATAAATAGCCTTATTTGGGGTTTTATTTAGTTATTATAAGCAAAATATAAATTGATAATAAAATTGTAAAGCCTATTATCAGATTAATCAAAAAAGAATAATCGTCAGATAATTCGATTATCAAATAATCGGTAGTTGCAGATTTATTGATTTATTGTGTATGTCTGAACAAATACTTTATGTACGTTTACAAATTTTTCTCCATTGTTTTATTCGTTTTCAGATGTGTTATTTATCTTTTCAGAATTGCCGGTTGGGGGGCAAAACTTACTACAGTAAAATCATGGTTACTGTAAAACCAAGGTTACTACACTTGTACCACAAAAACATGTTTAATTTGTGTGAGGAAAATCATATTAACAAATACACTCTTAAAAATAAAGGTGTTTGAAAGGTTCTTCACAGCGATGTTCCACAAAGAACCATTCAGTCAAAAGTTTTTTTAAAGAACCATATCTTTCTTACTTTATCATAATCTAAAGAACCCTTTTCACTACAAAGAAACCATTGTGAAACAGAAAGGTTCTTCAGATGTTGAAGGTTCTTTATGGAACCAAAAGGAAGAACCTTTTGAAGCACCTTTTTGTGACATTAAGCGTGTACAAATGTCTTATTCAAATTCATCTGAACCTCGTAAAACACGTACAAACTGCCATTTTCTATACCGATCATGTTTATCTGACACAAATTAACCATTATGAACATATTTACCACAGGTCACATTCAGCAACCCCGACTACCCATCATGTCGTGTGGCAATTTACAATCTAATTTGTGCCCTAAAAGATACAAGACAAGTTCCAGTAATTGACTTTTCTTCCTAATGAGGAAGACGGTTTGAATTAATCTCCTTTCCTCGGGGGCGCTTTTACACTGTTTTGCGAGACATTTGAGTGTGCGTGTTTTTTGCGTCGGAATCATCAACACTTTCAACATTGACAGCCATTCGAACTGTTTACACATTTATTTTTGATAAGTGGGTTTCTGTGTGGGATCTTGTTGGGGTAAACACTGCAAATTTCTCATTGAGAGTTTGCAGCTGTCTCTACCGCTCAACGTTGTGTTGCGAAGATGAATGAAATGTAATCCAAACACTTGTCAGCAAACTGGACTTTTTGAAAAATATATAATGACAGGCTGTTATTAAAACAGCAAAAAATATTTTAGAAGCAATCCTTTCATTTTTTAGATCGATTTCTTCAAAGACGATTTCTTCATTGTTTAGACCGTTTGACTGACCTGCTTCTCTTGAAATCTGCATGAAGGCCTCAACTCCTTTCTCGCCATAAGACCCCTCGGAAGCCACTGTAGATACATAGTTCCATCCCATCGCTTTCACTATGTCCACCATGGCCTGTGCCTGGAAGGAGTCGGGTGGCACGACGCGCGAGAAAAAATCGTACCGGCGGTCGTCGCTGAGTTCCGGGGCAGTGGAAGCGTAGCTGATCTGTGGAATCTGAAACCAGATGAAAAGAAGGTGGTTAGATATGCTACTGCGGCTGTAGAACTGAGTCGGTCCAATCTGTATTTCTGTCAACGCTTATAATGAAAAATGATATAGAGCGTTCCCCACTGTGATTCTGCGATTGAATGTCAATTACTCAAACTTTCATAGACAGTTGTGTCTGCCAACTATGTTTGACTTAGTCATGATGTGAATGCTGAAATGCTTTGGGTTCTCAAAGAGAAAAGTGAAGACAAGGGTAGGATAATATTGAAGAATGATCCTACTGATAATGATCCCTACTGGGACTGAGCGATATGTTGAATATTGGGGTTTGCATCATTATTCAAAGTTGTTTTTGGAAGTCTCATTCCATACTTTAAAATAAAAAGGTTAATATAGTTAACTAAAACTAACACTATTAAAACATATGTTTATTGAAATTAAATAAAATATTGCCTAAACATAATAAAAACTAAACTAAATTCAACATATATATAAAAATAAGCAAATACATAATAAAACGTCAAAATCACAAATGACCAAAAAACACCTAAAATTAACATAAAAACAAATGTTTTATTCAGAATTTCTAAAAATGAAAATTAAACTGAAAACAAAAATGAACATGTTCTATATTGTTGCAGTTTGTATTGTTATATTGGTGCTTACACAAATATATCTTTTTTTGTTAATTTAGAGAAAAACATTATGGAAACAATTATTAAAAAAAAATATATATATATATTTTAACTTCTTGAACCTTTTAAATCTACCTGGTGACATCAGCAGTTCGGTTGCAAAAATTCTTCTCTACTTTGGGGGAGAATGACTTTCAGTAAAATATATTAATACTGATCTTTGTATTAAATGTCAAAATGCTGAAAAAATTAAGATATCATGTATTTGCATATAACACTGAACTCTAATCTCGTCCTGCGAATAAACTAAACCAAAGAACTACATTGTCTGCCACAGTTTGACCGAGACGTGATCAAAATCGGCATTCGGCAGATAAAAGAAAAAAACACCAAAACAGAATTTCATGTCACCCACCAGCTGCGTGAGCAAACCACAGAAATACATTTATCATCTTGGACAAGCTGCATAATAACCTCATTGTTTTTTGAGTTATGTAATGAAACAGCGAGCGCTGCATTTAAGTAGTTCACCTCAAGAGAGGCCATGCTGAGAATGTACACACAACGCTCTGATATCATGTTTTTCTGTTCTCGTGAACTTCCTGGCACAAAGCATGTTATTAGATTGTGGAAATGTCTTTGGCTGAGACAAGCATCAATGATAGCCAGCACATTTTGGACTGTGCCGCAATGTTCAGTAAGTTGCCCTTAATCAAATTGCTGCGTGCATTAGCACAGTTTCTGTACAAATGCTGCCATGTTATATTTTGTCAGTTAGAATACTTATGCAAGCCTGGGAATTGCTCAGATTTTTAAGTATAAGCATGCCATGCCAGACACGTGTCCAAGCTGCTTCTAACACTTTTCAGTGTTTATTAAGTTAAGTATCTCTCCGTACTGACCCTGAAATAGCTATTTAAGAAAATAAAGACCTTATTAATGTTCAACCATGTACAGTAAGTCAGTACTATCAGTACTATAAAAATCACACCATTAAATAAACACTAGACATATAGTGAGAGAACCTGGATTATTGGAAGAAAAACAAACAGAAGAAATCTCAAAACTCAGTATATTTGAATATGAACAGAAGCCCAGCCTTTGAATTAAGCAAGGCTAATTGTCTTTGTAGTAGACATTGACCCTTGATCCGTACGAAAGCTTTGTCGCCATGTTGGACCGGGCAAAACTGCCACATAAACATACACAACTGAACAGGGACGCTAAAACCAATTTTTCAATGGTTTATGATCCATAGAAATGGTTTATGAATAAGAAAGAGATAGTTCAACCCAACATGAAAATTCTCTCATCATTTGGAAAGATATTTAGAAGAATGTTGGTAACCAAACAACATTGGTCACAATAACTGCAATTGTATGAACGAGAAACCAGGCATTTCTTAGAATATCTTCTTTTGAGTCATATGCCGTTGTGAACGACGTGAAGGTGAAAAAACACAAATTCTTATATTTGGGTAAACTATCCCTATTGAGTCATGCGATCCTCTGGTTCCTAAACTACAACCTTAAGGTCATCACACCATTAGAAACATATCAGATCCACACGAAACTTCAAAATGAGTTTGCCTGAACTTGCGCTTCGGGTTTTCTTTGCAATCATCTTCATGCTTTTTCAAAGTTTGACACAGGTCTGGGATTACTTGATCTTTGACCAAGTCTGGCCAGATATATTCTTCTTCAAAAGTTAATTCCCTCCTCTGGAGGGGCCTTCCCTGCGTCGAACGGCAAAGTTTAGCCAGACGCTGTTTTTTCAATTAGCCTTATGATCTCCCTTGATTTAACGTTGAGCTAGGCTCTTCCTTTAAATCTGTGTGTAGAAAGATATATAAGGGACAGAAATCTGGGGGTGGATGTGAGAATGGAGAAAAACACCAGCATATATAACAGAAGGTATGGTGAACAAACAATGGTAATGATTGTGTTGCAATGAAATCTGCACCCCTTAATTAGAGCTGGATGCTGTATTGAACAGCGCTTTGTCCAGAAACTCTTTCGCAAGCTGTCAGTTTATACGCTAATTCTCTTTCTGGCGCCCGTTTATGTTGGCTCTAGCATCGCAGATGCAATTTATGGAAATCTCAGACAGCTAATTTTTGGAAAGAAGAGGTGTCACAAAGACTATTTGGCAATATAACTTATTACTTTGATTTGAAGTGAAGTGACTTAAAACTGGTTTCTATTTTATTTGTGGTCACTTGTTTCATGTACATTTAACAGTACTGTACAGTGGAAAGAGTGGACGTTAAATTATAGCAAAGAGTTTGGGACGAGTCAAGAAATGCCACGGCCAATTATTTTCAATAACACTGCCTTAGTGTTAAAAAAAATCATGTTCGACTCGTAGGTTACCTTCATATTGTGATTATAGGGATTAGTTAACCAAATACAATTTTAAGTATTCTACAACTTATTTTTTACTTTTGATGCCATTTTTGGTCATTATATTTGGCAGTAGATATAAAAGATTTAAACAGGATTAAAAGTGTTACATCAGTGAATATTAAACATTTGTAGCTCAGCACAAACAACTTTTGCTAAAATTAAAGAACAAAAAAACTGAACACACAGGGACAGCAAAACAACAACTTCCAGTTTAAAATATTGGTAGCACTTGAACTACTTTTGTTTCACGGAGGAAAGTCATTTGGAGTAACTGTTGTGGATGAACTACATAGCACTCAGGCAGTATCCGGAGGAACAAAAACATCAAGGCAAGTCGGAATTCACCTATTATATCCCACAGTCCTGTGTGTGGTTCAGTGGTTGGTTAAATTGATGAAAGTTCAATTTGATGAAGCAAGTGAAAGAAGTCAATGAGTTCACAAATATCATAGAAGCTGTATTCATGTGTTTTGTGGTGTTATCACTGAGCCATCCCTTTGAAAGACTATAGTGGTGGCCAATAACATTTTACAAGTGTTATTTGTCAAATGTATTTTACAAGTTTTAGATTAGATTAGATTAGATTAAACTTTATTGTCATTACACATATACAAGTACAGTGTAACTAAATGTAGTTTAGGTCTAACCAGAAGTGCAATTAGCAAGTGCAGGATATACAGTGTTAATAAATACAGAATACAATATTAGGAAAATACTTTACAATGGGCATGTACTATGAAAATATGACAGTCGGTATGTACTAGAACAATATAAACAGAAGGCTATATACTGTGAACATTAATGTACAGGTGGTTATGAACAGATAACAATATAGACTATACAACTATACTATAACTATACTTGTGAGTACAAGTATTCACAATAAATGTAAACATTTATCAGAATAATACTCACGTACAGTATTGAAGTACAGTTACACAAGTAATTTAAATCTTAGTGTTTGTATGTGTGGAAATAACCGCTTATTGAAGTAGTAATATTGTCACGGATATGGTGGAAGAACCCAAGCGCATCTAGAGATGCGGAACACGAAACTTTAATGACAATAACTAAAAGACCCACAATGGGGATAACAAAACACGAACTAGAAACAAACACTTCCCACCAGGTGGACAAAATAAGAAAACAAGAAAACTAGACTTACACTAAAATGACACGAACAAGACTAACTAATAACACGACATGACACACGACAAGGTAATCCAATAAGACAAGGCAGGGTAACAAAGAAACGAGCATACAAGCAAAGTTTGCAACTTGGTATATTGCAAAGTAGTGCAACGTACAAGCACAGGACAGCAAACACAAGGGCATTAAATAGGAAGACAAACAAAGGATAATTAACAAGGGACAGGTGTCGGGAATGAAACACTGAATGAAAGCTAAACGAGGAAACGAGAGGGGTGGGGCCAAAGACGAGACTGGAGAGAGTGAATGCTATGTCAGAACCAACAATAACATGTCCCTCTCCACACAAAACATGAGGCTCTGCCATGATCCTGCCACAATACCAAGAAAGACATGACATGTTGAAGCAGAATCATGACAAAAACGCTATAAAAAAATGTGTTAGCTTATACTTTAGAGATGCACCGATATATCGGCCAATAATCAGTATCGGTCGATGATTTGTAAGTCGCTTTGGATAAAAGCGTCTGCTAAACGACTAAATGTAAAAGCAAATTTTTACAATTGTTTTATCGGCTAAGAGGAACAGGAGATTTTAAGCATTACCAAGTAATCATTACAGCTCATTAAGTCTCAAAGTTACTAATATTTAGTGGCTAAAAAACTCTGGAGAATAAAATATTATGAATTTCATTATAGTTATTTAGCACACAATAAAAACTCCTCTCAACATTCCTTTCTCACTTCAATACACACAACAAAACCAACTTCTTAATCATTTTTCGGTATTACCACGATCTCCATCTTTCTGCAATTCCCCTCAGAGTTACCTCGACAGGCTAATAAAGTGTCATAGATAAAATACTATACGTTTTTTTTAAGCATTTCTGCACCTTCTGAAGAAAATGCAGGTTGCATCTTTCATTTAAGTCCTGAGCAAGAACTTGTGATTCAAAACACTCAAAAATGGCCTGCAGCAAGCTTTGCCAGTTCGTTCCTTAAGGATTCATAAGGAACAGATCTCACACCCACAACAGAGGACATAACAAAGATCGTCTTAAGGTAAGGCCTCGAGCTGTAACTAATGCAAAAATGCCCCCTCTTCCCTCAATCTTTCCTTCATAGACCCGTCTTAAGCACTTTCTTATAGACACACAAATAAAATCAAGGCCCTGGATCGTAGCCTTAGCCCTTGTAAACTGCCAGCTGTGTATTTATGTGTCTGTGCAGATGACAGTAAAGGCCATGATGAACATTGTTTGGCCTCTGAACGACGCCCCATTATCGGACTCCATTATCTTGTCTATCAGAGTGACTGATCCGAGTGTGGCGGCTACTGTGTCCCTAGAATGCAGAAGCCCGTCTTGTGTCAAGTCAGGGGCTGCAAGAATAAGGTGTCCCATCCAGGGATCCGTCTGTTGAAGGCATCCTTTATTCAGCCACACAAACAAAGCTCAGAGAGCCTCTCACCATATTGCGGCCTTCTCATTTTGTGGTGATTACTAGTGTCACTGTAAAAATTGGCGCTCAAGATGGGATTGTCAGTGTGACCCACAGATAACTCTGTGACTAAGAGAGTCATAAACTTTGAGCCATGGTTAACCAATGTGATTAGCTGGAATGATCCCACACAGAAAGAAACACACAATTCTTTTTGAGGGGGAATTTACAAAGCAGTTTTCAACTGATAACTGATCCCTTTTGGTGGGTTTTGGCCATTCGTTTACACGACAACTGCATTTTGGAGGACTTGAAAATGGATTTTAGATTACCCAAACCCAAAAATGTTTGTCCTGCACCCACGCGTTTGGTCCTGATGCTACCGTAAATTCTGTTTACTTAATCTATCCCAAAGTGGACATATATTTTCGAAACGTTTTGTTTTCTTAGATGCTCAGATTGTGTTATCTCTGCTTAATAGATTAATACCATCAAGTTCCTTCCACTTTGTGCTTATCTCCCAGTGTGATGTTTCGCTGTTACCATTAAACCCATCTGAAACAACAAATAAAGGTGCTGTGAATACTATATTTGAAAAACCTCATTGAGAGGAGCTTCTTCAAACAGAGAGGAGTCTGGATCAAGCCACCACAAAGCAGACACCATATCTTTTCTAGCTAAAATCTATTAATGTTATCATTGTATAGCTTCTCGTGAGCTTGTAAACACGTCCCAGGGCTGTCACACATCCAACCACACTTCCTCATAAGTCAACGTTCGGCATGCACAACAACATGAAGGGTTATTCTCCCATACCGATGGTTAATGCGGTCACGACCCTGAAATCTTCTGACTGGGCCAAAGACGGATGAACAGCGGTATAATAGATCCGCCTTATGACCGCTCGGGGTCATTTTTTGCATCACGCTGAAAGGTCAGGTGTGTGTTGACAGCACCAATAAAAAGAAACAGACGAGGTATTTGAAAATGGGGCTCACACAGCATTGATCAGACGTGGAGTGCGTCCGACTGAGCAAAACGGAGAATCTGTGCAGACCCGGGCTGGCGCATTAGCACATATGACATGCTGGATGACATTTCCAGTGGCATTTTCTCTACTTCCATTTCCCCCCAACATGAGTGGAACTTTACACTGCTATTAACTTTTACGGAAAATCTAGAAAGGAAAACCATTAGAAGGGTGAATTTGTAACTGGATCGAGGTGAGACACCCTGAGGTCATTCCAAAGCCGTGACTTTTATTTCTCTTGTAGAACTAAAAGAAGTCTTGAAGAATATTTATGCTGTTCTCTCCCTTCGAATTCCAGGGTTAAAGGTCCATTAACACCAAGTATGATAACTATATTAGCATCCACACCAATCTTGCGTGCATGTGTGAGCCCTTTAAATTTAAATGGATTGCGATTGGCTGTCAATGTTTTATTATTCACCATCTAACAAAAATCGCTCAGAAAGCAATCCCAACGTTGAATGTTTCCAGGAATACAACAGAATTGTGTGTCCTAAAAATATGTATGTACAGGACCAAACACGGCAGGACACGTAATTGCATCATTGACATCCAACTTTTCCATTGGTGTAATTTCAATTGACTAAACAAAAACTCAAACTCCTTCTATGCAAGGCGTCGGCAGACAGTCCCCATCACATGTCAGGAATTATCTGCACAAACTTCAATTGCAAGGCTCTGTGTTCCCAAGAAAGCTTGACCCTTCACCCTTAATTATAAGAACCATAGATGCAAGAATCCAGATGCACTTAAGCTTCTAAAGGCTGGCAAAAATGAACACAGCAGTGCCTTGTGACTCGAGTCTCTGAAGTATGTCTATGTCAACAAAGCATGGATAAAAAAACGAATAATCTAACGCCCGTGCCACATGCTGGTATCGCTAATGCAGTGGCGGCTGCTGATCTTTTAAAGAGGGGAAGCTCATTTTCGGCCTAAATCATAAAAATTGTCCATTTATTTATATGTAAATTCTGCCCTACGTTCCTTTTCAAGAAAATGCTCTAATATATCTAATATATATATATATATATATTTAACACAACGGGAGGACATGTGGGAATTATGTTAAACTGAAACAATGAATGTGGTGTGAAATTGTGTGAAATATACGATGAAGGTTGCAGCAGTTTGTCTTTCGACTACACATGCAAAATCCGCGATGGGACTGAGTTGGAAATGGAGACACAGAGTGATACGCGTCATAATCTGAAGACCACGCCCACACCAACCGTCTCTTTGCATTGCGAGAAGCTGCCGCCTCCTTGTCATTTATGATTTATAAAAAAAAAAAAAAATGTCTAAAAGCTGATATGTGACAATGTGTATAGCAAACAAGCTAAAAAAAACAAGAAATACGTTTTTATAAGCTGTCGACCCCAAAAAACGAGCGTTTTAGGACATAAAAGTGGATTAAAAAGAGATGACAGACCCTCCAATCATCACGCAGACGCTCGGAGTCCGGGCCAGCCCACTCCTCCATTCATCCCAGAGACGCTGAGCGTCCGTGGGCGGGACATAATCGCAGCATTATCCAATGACCGTCTTGTTTCTAAGCACTGAAAAAAACTGTTTAAAGCAGCCCCATTGAAGTCAATGGACGCTGGGCTTCAACAGAGTAATGCACTGTACGCTACGGGAATGAATGAGAAGGAAATCGAGTCAGCCGACCTAAGTAGCTGATTCTGAACGAAATTGTTTTCGTTCGAGATGAACGTGTTTAACGCATTTTTAGTCAATAAAATGTTAACATAATAGTACATATATTTGACCATTCATTTTTTGACAATTATAGGGGAAGCTGAGCTTCCCTTGCAGTCTTAAAGAAATCGCGACTGCGCTAATGTTCTAATATGTGACACAAGGTCCCGGGCGAGTCAAGCTCTGGAAATCAAATTACTATGCGGCGAGTACCACTGATGTGAAGTTCATTTGCCTGAGTCTCAGCAGCAACGCATTTTAATCACTCTGACCCGCTGCATGGAGGTGCAGCAAATCACTGATTTCATTACAAGTGCGCATTCTTCCCCGCCTGCTGCTGATTGTCAGCCGAAAGAATGTCAGCACGGTTTCAATTCTCCGGCACATTGGACGACGCCGTTGCCGAGGTGAAGTGAAGGGGAGTGAAACATTATAATGTCAATACTTAGTGACGTGAAAATAGTTTAGCTAAAGAATGGGCAGTGGCATTCAGTCGGCCCGGTTTATTTCTTGTTGCAGTAACTCTCTTACATTGAGTTAATCCTACCAAGTTTACCCAAATAGCCTAATCCATCACACAGGGTTTATTGTCATGATGCAGATTATTCCTGTTTAATCGGATGGCTTTAATTAGTCTTTTCTGCATGTCTTTGCAAAACCGAAACAAGATGCCCAAGTAAAATTCAAGGGAAACAATTGTCATCGTTTAACAACATCTCGAAGATTAATTCCTTGTCTCTGCATTAGAATGACTCAGGCGGTGCATCAGCCCCCATATACATCTTACAATAAGCAGTCCATTGTGCCTATGGACATTAAACGTTGCCTTGGGGAAAATATGTTACAAGTAGGTCAACAAGAAAGATACGAATCCTCTCATAATTACGAGCTGTTGAGTAGTGATATATGTCAGATAGCAGATATGTTTCTTGTGCTTTCGGGGACAATGCGTGCCATGAACACTCAGCAAGTGGAAAATGAGAGTTATATATTAAAATAAATCAAATTGTGAAGTAAACAAAGTTACCTGCCAAATGGCTGGTAACTATTTAAAAAACTGCTACGTAATGCAGTTAAAGTAATGATACTTTGATATGACTTAAAAATACAGTATATACGTATACTACCAGCTTTCACATCTGTGGTGTATTTTGGTTGCTTGTAATATTTTGCTGCAAACTCCATTTGAACCGACGCTTCACAATAAGCAACCAAAAAAGAAAATATGAGTATCGAAATCAAAATTTATCCTTCCATTCTTTGGGATTGGTGTGGTTATGTAGCTATACACCACTTCAGAAAACGTAAGGAACGGTGATCCAATGTTGGTCCAGAAGAACTTCCTTTTCTCAGTTTTTAACACTACACAAACATTTGAACAAAATACAACCAAGCTAACATTTGTAACCGAATCAAAATGTTAAACAAATATACTTATAATGTTGTAATAAGATTCATTAAAAGGAAGGAAGGAGTCAGGAACCGGCAGATATTTAAACATTTAATAAAGTAATATAACAGCCGGCGGCCCCTCACGGACGACCGCCGGCGAACAAAACATAAACATAAATACAAATACCAACGTAACACAAGTTCGGGCCCGGTCCTCTCTCATCGACGGTCCGGTCGCTCGTTCCTTTTATATGCTCCCAATCTCCTACGTGATTCGAGCCCGGTGTGCGCACAGCTGGCGCTTATTCACAATTACTCACCGGTCTCGAACCACGGTCTCGCCCCGCCTACTCCACTACAAATGTAATTATATATGTAAGATGTAAACATTTATTCTGGACCAGTGTTTTCATCTTGTGAAGTTGTCTATACATATACTATACAAAACTCTCGCGTATTTTGACAGCTGGATCACAAAAAGCCTCCAGCCAACCTAGCCTACAAAACCTCAAAAAAACATTCAAGCTCAAACATCAAAGATTATTCCTGATAGAAACTGAAACTGCATGAATCGAGCATAAACTTCAAACACCATGGCCTGATACCAATTTTGAGTCTTACATAAACTCTCTTACAGTACAACGCAACATTTCCTATCAAAACATGGTTGATTAGCTTACATTTATTTAGAACTCAATTTTCACACATCCTGATATTATGGATGAATTTATTCTTCAATTAGAAAGCGTAATTAGTCACAGTTCATCGGCACTTGAGCAAAACTGAAAATGAAGTGTTGATGAGAAACAATAAAATCTTGTTAGCTGCTTGCGTCGTACGATCAGACACCATAAACATCAAACTCAACAAAGTGAAGACCCACATGGACAACAAAGAGACAAGAGACGATAGAAACATGAAGGCTATATATCAGAGATTGTCTTATTATAGGGAGATGGATGAGTCTGTAAGATTTACAACTGGAGAAACCGTAACTGCCAACATGAATTACGTGAGGCACCCTCAACCAATCATATAATGGCAGTGACGTCAGTGGCGGATGTTCAGTTTAAAAATAACATGTTTATTATAGTAAAATCTACACATCCCTTTATTTATTGTAGTAAAGCATATGCATAAAAAAACAGCCTCTGGTCTCCTGATCTGCTCTGCTCTCCTCTGAAGCTGTGGTGTTAGCATTAGCCATGATTTTTTGGTTAAAGTTTGCAGGCTTCCCATCTAGTGGTTTTGCTATATTTATATCTGCACACAAGGACTAATAACTAACAAGACACACCTGACAGTACTGAAGACAATAAACCAATCAGAACATGACACATAGGACAAGAGAACCAATAGGAACATGACACATGAGCAAACTATGGCCGTTTCTCAATATGCGTTCTTCAGCGGATTTGTGTCCTTGTGTTCTTGATCTACGTCATCAATTCGGTTCCAACACCGTTTCTAATACTGAAGAACACATGAAAGTCCCCAGATGTGTTCTCGATATCAAGGATGCATCAAATGCAGCCTTGCACGCGTATGGAACCCGCTTTGATTAAATTCAATCCCATTTATTTATTAAGATAGTGATCGGTGACATCGTCGCTTTGAGCTATGATATCGACATTGGTTAGATCGACTAGATATAATCAAGTCTAGTGTATGATTAAGTCGATGACTTGAAGTCACAGAATTTCGTTCATTTTAGGCTGCCTCGCAAAACCGGTCTCCATAAGAACACAAGTCCGTTTTTTGCGTTCTTAGAATTGAGAAACGGCCTACAAAGACAATGGACAAGAACTACAAAACACAACTTCAAAATAAAAGACATGACACTAAACCACAAAACCCTGACACAAGTCACCCTTTTATTTTTCTCGACCTTTGTGGAATAAAATGTAAACCGTCACGTTAATGTTTTGCTAGTTGTCTACTAATATGGGAAGTCTGTTGCTTGTCTTATAGCTCACTGGCCCCTTTTAGGAAAACCTTCCAGTATTAAACAATTCCAAGCTGTTTTGTGTAACAATCAAATCATTTCTAGTATAAACACAGTATAATTGTCAGACAGAAGGTGGGAAATGCTTGAGCAGAAAAGATTGAGGAACGTGTTGAAAAAAGAACGGTCTTTGTGTTGCCTTCCCATATACTGTTATAATACCCGTTTTGTAATAAATTTATGCAAGCAGGCACTGTAATAGTAATTGGCACCAAGTGGAGCATCAAAATCCCAAAGCATTTAAAAATAGGGTTGGCATAACAACGCAGACCGCAACTTAAAATATCTCTCGCCGATTTGTTCAGCGCAGTAATTCTCCATCTATCCTCTCCTCCTTATTTTGCAGCTAAGGATGCTTTCCTCTGCATTTTATCAACCGGGGATGACAGGGCCGTGTAAAATGACTTTTTCTAGTTAGCTCACGTTGGTCCTTGTTTTGCAGCCTGTGAAGCAGGGATGAAACGTGCTTAAAATAAGTCACCCACCCAACGCAAACATCTGCGCACACACATACCCCAACAACAAAGGCTCTTGCAAAACCCAGTGCACCAGACCCACAAACATCAATGGGAGGGGATCCAGTCATAAAAAGTGTGGAAATAAAGACAGAGCTTCACTATCTCAAAAGCCTCTGGGACGCATTGAATCTTCTTCATCGCCTCACTTCATAAAGCACTGACGTTGACATCAATCAAAACCATGTGGAGGCGATAATCTATATTGATCGACTCAATGGTGAAATGTGTGGGTTATATACAAGAATGGAGGCAGGTGGTTACATTTACATTAATGCATTTGGCACACTTTCATTAAGGAAGGTAAAGTGCATGAATTTTTTTATCAGTTTGCGTGTTTCCTAGAAATCAAACCCACAACCTTTGAAGTGCAAACGCTCAACCAATTGAGCTACGGGAACGGTAGCTGGAAAGGAGGGGTTTGTTGAATCATCGAAAATGGACAAAACATTTTTTTTATTACACTACCGGTCAAAAATGTTTCTCGTGATCTTAAAGATCTTTTAATCTGAAGGTGTATGTTCCAATGTTTAAAATGACTTGTGTAGACAAAAATATAATTGTGACAACATAATCATTTCTTTCATTAGGAAACAAAATAGGCTATTGGAGTGTACAGTACAATACAGTTTACTATAGTAAAAACTAAATGTTTCATTAAGATCTGTGTAATGAATGTGAAATTTGGTTTATTTTGCAGATTTCATTTATGAACATGGCACAGCATTGACTGGGTATTACTAGCTATAGTATCGCAGGATATGTTTATGGTACCATGACAACCCTACTCCAAACCACCACTGGCACAAATAAGATCATACAAATTCGTATAAATTGGTCACCTCATAAAATAATCATGACATCGTGCCTTCCTTTTCCAACAAAGCCGGAAAACATTAAGAAAATGCATTCCGAAATGCATCGTATGCATTGAGCCTAAACTTCCAGTTTTCTCATTCAATGTTCTCCACGTCCGAAGCGCATCTGAATGCAGTGCAGTAGAGTTGCTGAGCAGAATCGTGTCTGTGGCTTCAAACAGAATCCTTGACTCCTGCAGCGTTCTGTTTGGATGCGTCTCTCCCGTGTGCTGCGGCGAGCGCCTGCAGAGGGGCTGCAAACAAATGAGCCCGCAGCTGCAATTGGAGTAGATGCTGTGTGCCACACAGTATCCACAAAAGTACATTTTGCAGTGATTCATTTGAGCCAGAGAATCCCTAGGGTGGAGGGGAAATGTGGAATGGAGAAAAGGTTGATGCGTTTGTCTCCACTTTTCAGAGGGACGAAAACGCCTTTGGGCTCATGAGGCCACCGACTGCAATACCTGAGCCTCATCTGGCGGGCACCAATTGGGCAGCCAAGCCTTTTTACCCACGGGACAACTGTGTAATTGGATCACAGTGCTGTCGGTTCTACTGTCATATTACAGTGTGTGAGATAAACCTGTTGCGTTTTTCCTAGCGAAGGATTCTTAAACCTCCAAGACAAAGAGCAGATTTAACGAAGTAAAATGTGCTAGAGGTCTAAGTATATGTACATGAAATGTATACATTTCATGGTCCAGATTGTCGTGTGACCAAATGTGGGCGTTTTTTTGTGTGTCTTCTTCAAGTGTCACTAAATTCAATTTGAAAAAGAATGATCTTCTATAGTCTTCTATATTATGATAGGGTGTCTTTGGGATGCATCGCAATACTCATGTGAACGTTAACTACATCGATGCATAAAAACAAATAGTTGATTATTAAAAAATGCAGTTAAATATCACAACGATTACTGTTTTGTTGTAAATAAAGTATTGCTATTATGTCGTATTATCTTAATTGAAAACATTACTTTTGACATGAACAATTAAAAACAATTTAAATACATCTTTCAGACTTTCGTGATGTCTGATGTTTTCAAATAAAGTAACTGTTTTTTACGTTTTCGAATTTGTCTGTTTTGTTTTTCTATGTTAAAACCTAAAATAGCACTGGTAAACCCGACGGAGAGCAGAAGTCTGATAACAGACAGGCTGCTCCGCTGCGAGAGGGACACATTTCAATGCCAGTGGAGAGAGAGAGACAGCTGGTCCTGTCACTGAGCCCGGCCGTCCTGCAGAAGGTGGTAAAACTCTAGAGAGGAACATTTCTTCCAGCTCAAACTAATTATTGAGCCTGCGTTCTCTCATCGGCCCACGACGAGCATTGACACGAAAGACATTCCGTTCTCATTCACTTTAGCGCTATGTTCATTGGTTTTATATATATATATTTGATTTATAATGCAGAGGTCAGAAGAGTTCTTGTCAAATTTATTTTCATTAGAAGTGCGGAAACTCATCATTTTGCTGTATGTTTACAATAAATATGTAGAGTTCCACATTTTCACAACAATTGGCCATTCAAAGTTTTTATTGTAATGCGCATTAGTTTAAATTGATCTTTGTATTACTGTGGTTTTATACAATAATTTAAGATATATACAGCAAACAAACATATAGATAAACTAACCAGATGAAAAAATATATACTTTGCATACATTATAAACTAATAGTGAAACTAATTTGTAACTAAATCTAAACTTTAGCATAAAACATAACTAAATCTAACGGTAAAAATGTAATTTTACAGAATTTTACCGTTTTATTTTACAGATTTTCAAATTACATTGCAAATTACAAAAAAAGCAGCAAATATGGATGAAAAACAACATGAGAAACATTCATTTTATTCTTTTTTATAGTATAATTGTCCTTAAATGGAATATTACTGTTTTTTATTTATTTATATTTATACTTTTATTTATATTTATCATTTCACATTGGGTTTACAAACATGTACTGTAACAATACGTGACAATTAATGCAGTTGAGATTAATGTGTGTGTTTTTTGTGATTGCTATATTAATGACACATGTGTATATTGTATAGGATTGCTATGAAGTAAAACCCTTAGTATAATGACAAAATGTAAATTGTAAACATGTCATTTTTACATTTAGAAAAATGTTCAGATACAATACAGTACAAATAGGTGGAAATTGGTTTTATTGTTTTGAAAATACAGTGTCACAAAAATATATTTTAAAGTCCATTTCATCTGGCACCAATATCCTTATAGCCTTTGTTGGTACGCTACAAGAATCAGTTCAGTGCAATACTACTATACAATAGTATAGTATTAGTAAAGCCTCAATAAACCTCAGCCCTATACATCAAAATCTGAGATTCACATCAAATGCTAGCAGCTTTTTCTAATAAAAGAACCCATTGTATTTGTTTCCAAAAGCAACTCGGCTACGATAAATCTCATCTAACCAAGTGCCAGATGATTCGGGAACCTCCTGCCAACAGCCACATGGCACACGGTGTGGTTGTTAGCCAGACACTGGTGCGAGGGTATCTACACCAATCAAATACATGCTACTAACACACGCCGACCAAGCTTAAAACCCCCACCAATCCACCACAGCCCTATATAATGTACTCTCTCCAGACAGACCCAGACACCTGAAAGATGTGACTGATAAGGTAGAAAGATAAAAGCATAAACAACAACAGTGAAATAGTGGAAGAAATGTGAAGGACAGACATCCTGCCAAGAATTCTTCTGCCATCGGTGAAGCATGAGGAGCTCAGAATGCCGTCATGGTTGACCGCTGAGAACAAACTGTAGCCGTAGCGGTGTATTTTAAGAAACACGCAACACGACATCACACTCTAATATGAGAATGTTTCCGTCCGTATATGACAAACAAAACAGATCCGATGTGTCCTCAAAGAAAAATAAACAAACTAGTGGAGAATGTACATAAAAATCTGTTGAAACCTATATCCTTAGCTCCAGGTGAGATTATAATGATGAGCTGTCAGTTAAGACTTCCCAGGAAATGTCAGTTTATCGTCCTTTGATGTGAAGATATGTAAAGTAACCTGCAATCTTATGTTTTAAACACAGGTGGCGACAGAGAGGCAAACGTTACAGATTGTAGCCTTAAAGTACAATTTGCACTTTTTGTGAAGTGAAGATATCAGTATAGCAACCGTAACACTAGTAAGTGTCAAATCATTAATCTAGTATAAATATCCGTGTAGTTGTAGAATCGATATTTGTAGTTTAGTCGTATTGAACTAGTTTATCAGTATATTGTTAGATTAGATTGAATAACATTAATTGCACCTATGTTAAGAAACAAATTTACCAGAAAATTATATAGGCCCATTAACTAGAATTTCTTTTAATACACTTAGGAAATTTAATGCATTAAAAAGCACATACGTGAACCCATAATGTTAACAATTTAAACCGCCCCAACCTTATATACAACATTCATGCTTATGCGTGAAAAAGCATGATGTGCATGATGTGCAACAACTGCTGTTTATTCCATCTCTAGCTGGTTTTATTGTCTTTAACCCTCCTCTCCCATCCGCCGCCATATAATGAGGCTGAAACTATTGAATAACGCGCTATATGAACATTATCTGCATCTCCTGGTTTCATCTGACGACGCAAATGGCAGCAAGGCCGACACGTTATTGATGACACAATATCGCTTCATAATAGCGGCGCAGTTAGAAGATCAACACGGCTTGTGCGGCTGTGTGGTTTCGAGTTTAAAAGATAAGACAAACAAACACGATTCCTTCCCAGCAGCCCCTGAGGGGAACATTAGAGCTGTGAGGCATAGCAGTGTGCTAGTTACTTATACGCTGTGTTCAGTTACTCACACTGTCCTGCGGTTTAAGCCTCGATGTAGACTTGGTAACCCAAAAAATTGTGTTAAACTGCATTGAGACGCTTGCAGCAAATGGACTGTGGCAATTAAGGGCGTTACGGTATATTACACAAATTTGGAGCAATAGACCCTGATGCTTTTTGAAGGTTAAATAGCCAACAAACCGCTTCTTTTAACCTCATGTTCGGCTTTGCACCTCACGCCATCTGGCATTCCTGTACATTTTTATTAAACATAGTTCCAAAATAGCTCCTATAATCTCCAGTGTAAAACAAGCCATGTCGTAGTTAATAATACATCGCGACCTGGCGCGTAAAGTGTTTGTGCCTGAACCTGCCTGATCCCTGAAGTCATTATAGTAACTGATTTGAAGTAAATTTGGCAGCAATTAATCGCGAGGCGTCCATTCCGCCGCCTACATCGCTTATTTAGCTCTTAACGACTTCTACTCTCCAACATTGGCCAACGTTTTCTCGTCATACTTCATGTTTCACTGAAAGTTTTCAAGTTTGTCTAGGATTTTTGTTTTCTAGCATTCGTTCGAAAAAAGGATCGGGATGTTTACTGCTTTTTTTACAAAACAGTGATGATTATCAAAGCCTGTCAAGAACAAGTTATATTTCATATGATTTTTAGGGCGAAGACTATTTTGTAAACGTTTAATTTGTTGTGGCATTATTTTCATGACAATTTAGCTAGTTTTTCATTATTGTACAGCTAATACAAATAAAAAAAAACATTATAATGTTAATTATTATATTAATGTTTTTTATTAATATATTTAGCTGTTTTTTATTTCTGGTATCACTAGTAATAATAATTAATAAATAAACATAGTTACGTCTCTTCTCTATAAAAATACTTTTATTTTATAATGAATCAAAATCAGATTTTTTTATGTATTATATACACTTTTATGCCTTTAATAGAGTACAGTGGAGAGGAGACATGAAGGCATTGGGAGGAGGCAGGGGAGCATGGCCGGCAAAGGACCGCTGAGAATGGGAATTGAACCCGGGTTGCCCTGAGCGCATTAGCGCTATGTGTCGGCACACTAACCACAAGGCTGTCAACGCCAACAAAATCAGAAAATATTTGAATATACTGCAAAAAAAGTTATGCGGTATTCTCTCAAATAACAAAAATAATTGGAGCAATCTTTCTTTCCTTCCAAGTTATGGTAACACTTTGGTATAAGGTCATATTTATTAACATTTGTTAATGCTTTAAACAATTTAAACTAGCAAATTTTAACTAACAAAGCATTTAAGCTTTGTTATTGTTAAAGTAAATACAATTGCTCGTGGTTTGCTCATGACAGTTCATTGGGCATTAACTAAAAATAAACTTTTGATTTAAATGTATTAGTAAACTGTGAAATAAGGATTACTTTCAGATCGTAAACGAAACAGAATAGCACTTTACTGTTTAGTGTGTGACAAATCATAGCCTACAGTGTTTTAACTAGCTGGCTCAGGGTGCTAGGGGCTTAGGCCTCCATGGCAGGTCACGGCCGAAGCAGAAAACATGCTCTGACCCTCCGGGGGGGTGAAGTCACCATCTGTGTAGCTTTTATTAAATAAATGAATCATGCTCTGCAGAAAGGACAGCTAAGAAATCCTAAGACATTAAGTGATGTTAGGGCTTTTTAGCTTGTGCCTATCAACAATTCACAAACCCCTTGTGTGTTTATACTAGTTAGACTTGTTAACCATCAAGTAGTGCTTATTAGAGGTTGCCCAGTTTTGGTCATTGATGTCTATTTAATGTGATAGTTCACCCACAAAGGAAAATTCTGTTATCATTTACTCAACCTCTTGTCAATTCAAACCTTTCTTTCTTCTGCAGAAGAAGTTATTAAACGAACTGCACTGGACCGCATTTACTTCTATTGTATGGACAGAAAGCCAATGCGAGTGATTTAACAACATTTTTAAAAATATCTTCTTTTGTGTTCTACGGAAGAAAGAAAGTCATGCAGGTTTGAAATGACAAAAAGGTGAGTAAATTATGACAGAATTAAATTTTTGGGTGAACTACCCCTTTAATTCTCACTTTTGTCACAACGAATGGCTCGCACCAACGGGTCACACACGTGTGATCTAGCAAGAGGACAAAGCAATTCACATCACAGGGATGAATATTGGAGTCTTCATGTATGGAATAAACAGGGTCTCATCTGAATGTAAATGCACTTTGGAGATCCCATTTCAAGGAGCTAGAAAATCTGCGCAAGATTGATGTGGAATTCCAACACTGCCACTAGTACTGTGGGAAATAAAAAAACATCTACTGTAGGATAACCATCAATGGAGTGCAATAAAAAAACCTATTCCAGCCAGCCGATTAAAGCCATTGAAGAGATTGTAAACCGTGGTTGTCAGTGGGTGTTGCTTTGAGATCCAGATTATATAGAACCCAACATGGTACCAGAAATACTTGCGATAAAAAAGTAAAGAGAAATATCCTTAGAAACAAACATTTAACAATAATATTACCATGTTCTGTACAGCAAAAGCTGAATATTTTGTATACTCAATAATTTACAGCTTACTGTGCTAATTGTGCTACTTTACCAGCCACATAAACATTCACGTCATCATAAAATAAATCCAAAATTAAACCTCAAATCAATATTTTGTGTCCAATTACTTACGTAACTGTGTATTAAATATATGGTCAGCCGGTCATTATCGCAGGCGTGACCCATTTTTTAAACCTCTTGAAAACCACTTGCCTAAAACACACTAGCTGTTCTACTTTTGCCTTTTCAAACGGCATGGGAAACCAGTGAAATGTGAATCTCAAAGGGGATCATTAGTGTTAAATGAAGTTATGACCTTCAGTATCAGAGCTGGGAGTTGGTAAGGCCATATGCTTCTTACAAAACAACTGTAAGAAACTAAAAATGATCTAAATTTTATAATAATAATAATGTGAGCTATGTTTGTCTATTCAAAAGCTAGCTGCTGTAGCAGAGAATTGTGGGTAGTATTACGCAATTGCTAAATATAGTTAGTTAGTATGTTACCAGGGTGTAAAACGCATCGCGTCCATCGGTTCAGAAGACTTGAGACCGACATAATTTCTGTAAAGCTTATTCATTACAACGAAAGAAAGTTATAGCAGTGTCTTTCTCGGTGAGTTCAGTGTTTTCGCTTATGTCCTAAGTGCGACAATACTTAGAGCGGATAGAAACAGAGTGCGCATTTGTAAGACGATGAGGTTACGCAAAAATTGCTACACACAACGCAATAACACCTGGTTGCCGATCTTTACATACCTGTCTGTCATATACAAGTACTCTGAATGCATGTTTTTGCCTATATCCGTGTTTACAGTGTTAAATTTGTATTTATGAACAAGGCGTTAAAGTGATTTTTATTGCAGTTAGTGTATGGTTTTGGTTGGAAAGGGCATTACAGACAGATTGCACTTTCCGCCATATTGCTTGTCATGATGTCATTAAAAAGCACATGTGTTAGCGCTCTACCTCCTATTTTGCATAAGGGGAGGGGAGCAGAGGTTCATTTGCATTTAAAGAGACACACACAAAAACGTCGCGTTTCCATTGCAGCCACAAATGGTCATGTTCAACATCTTGTAATGAAAGATATGTGGTGTATTTTGAGATGAGACTTGAAAGACACATTCTGGGGATACCATTGTATATTTTTACATTGCAGAAAACACCTGGGATTGCGGCCCTTTAAGTCACTTAGCAAGCACAAGTAATGAGATGAATAAGACTAATTCTAATTCAATGGAAAATTATTATTTGCAGCCAGTTACACTACCCTGGCATATTTCTTAAAATACTGCATATTGAGAAAACACCCCAAAGTGAAAATCCTGTCATAATTTACTCACCCCCTAGTTGTTCCAAAACGGTCTAAACTTTGTTGTTCCACTGAACACAAAAGGTAACATTTAGAAGAATGTTTGTATCCATAAGTTGTAGGGTACTATTGACTTCAGTAGTAGGGCGAAAACTACTATAGTAGTCAATGGTGACGCATAACTGTTTAGTTTCCCACATTCTTCAAAAAATCTTGTTGAGTTCAACAGAACAAAACATTTTATACAGTTTTAGATCAAAACTGTATAATGCCTTCTTCAGACGAGATCTCAACAATGTATCGTATACGTTGTGATTTGCCAGAGTCTGAAATCGAAATAGAATTTTAATATGCAGTTAAAGTTTATAATTAAATAAAACTAAGACATTCTATTAAAGCCTGCTGACCTATGACAAAGCAACATTCAAGCAATGAAATATTCATCTGGGCATGTCTAAACCACTGCCAAACAAATTGGAAAGAGATGCTGCTCATGAGATGAGATTACAGCAAACAGTTTCATCACTGTCATCTTTTACTTTCATGTCCATACCTAATAAAGATGCTCTTTCGTCCCTTTGCCCCTTATGAAAAAATCGATTAATTCAGAATTGATAAATCGGATTTCATATTCAATGACTGCGCAAGGGCCGAAGGGCATGACTGCGCAAAAAAGTGTCAATCTGTTAAACTGTTAGATTGTGGAATAGTGATAAAATGTATGCCAAGAATGCACTTCAATGTATTTTGACTTTCTTCTGCAGAACACAAAAATGTAACCAAACAACGTTGGGTCACCATTGACTTCAATTGCATGCACACAAAACCTAAGAGACATTTCTCAAAATATATATATATTTTTGTGTTCCACTGAAGAAAGAGTCATAAACAGATTTGAACCAAGCTTATTTTAATTTACTAATATTAAAACTTTGAAAACGTTCCTGTTCATTGAAATCCAATAAAATATTGACCTAAAATCTATTGTCAAAACTTAACTCAAGGAAAAATTGAAATGTTGCCTCAAAAATAAACTGAAGTCTAAAGCAGTAAAATTATAATAATAAACAAAAACGAAAATAAAATTGTATTAATCTTATATGGCAACATTAAAAATAAACCAATAATTAAATTGTTTTTATTGGTATTTATTGGTTTATAAAACCAGTAAAATAATAATAACAATAAACAAAAACAAAAGAAAATAATCTTATATGGCAACATTACAAATAAACCAATAAATTATATTGGTAATAAACCTGGTATTTATTGGTTTATTTTTAATGTTGCCATATAAGATTAATTCATTTTTAGTTTAGTTTTATTTTAGTTTTTGTTTATTATAATATAATTTTACTGGTTTTATAATAAAATTATAAAAGCATATACAAAAATTTGATACATTTTTGTATATGCAAAATAAAAGCTAATTTAAAATATGAATAAAACTAAAATCAAAACTATAATAACTATATAATAAATCTATAAAAAATATAATAACTCTGGTTTGAACAACATGAGGGTAAATAAATGATGACAGATTTTTAACCTTTAGGTGAACTGTCCCTTTAACTACACAATTACTTTACCAAATTAACAAATTGTATATACATTTTTATAACATTTTTGGATTGCTTTACCCACAGATATGTGAGAAACCTGATGTTGTTCATAACACCCACAACGCATTGACACGCACATTGAAAATCTGCCATTCCTACTCAACGATAACAGTATCTGTGTGTCTATTTCAAGTGTAACCTCTCATTATTTTCCTGCACAAACACCAGCGATTATTCTGCTCTGTTTTCATTTCTCCTGCCTTGCATAAGGGCATCGTGTTTTCACAGCTCAGTTCCCTCCGGCGATATTTCAATGGCTTTTTTCACTGCCACGTTCGTTGCTCTGGGATCATCGCACAGAGCTGCGGCGTCTACCCAACAACACTCTTCAGAAGCGAAACCTCCTAGCATTCGTATTCATGCCGTGCTGCTTTTGCTTAATCCTAGCCTACACGCAGCAAAAGCTGCGAAGATAAAACAAGACCATCGATTGAGTTCCCTTGTAAACATCTCCAATGAGCCGCCTTGCGATACGAACGAGGTGTTTTTTGTTTCTTGCTCATTAACGCGGCTCGCCAGCGCTGCTCGGAATATGAACATTAGCTGATAGCGCTATCTATTAACCTCTAGCGTGGTTCGAGAGATCAAGAGATTTCCACACTTGTACACAGACACAATTAGCTTGTGTTGCCGACAAAACAGACGATGCGTAACCTGGGCCTTCGTACAATGTGCATGCTCAGGAAATTTGGGTTAATAAGTAGTGTTGTCTCCAAAGGCAAGCGTCATTGTTGTTATATTCGGGTTTGGGACGGTAAGAAACAATGGTTTGTAGCTAGATTGCAGATACTGGGCACTTGTTTATTCAAAATATTTTGCCAGTTTGGTGTGTTTTTGGAAGGTGGCAAATGTTTCTTTTAGTGCTGTCAATCGATTAGAAAAATGAATCTGATTAATCACACATTTTCTTCTGTGATTAATCGCGATTAATCGCACATAACATTAATGTTTTAAAATATACTTCTACATTCTAATAACTTAGTACTGCAACTGATGTCTCTATTAAATTGATTCTTTTTTATCTATTTTAACATGAATTATACCCATTCAACAGTGTATTCAAGAACTATCATGTCTTACGGGTAGGAAATATACAGAAATTGAATGACATTCTCAAACACTTTACAGTTCTTAATGCTAAATGCTAAATTAAACACAGAAGAATTCATTTAAGATTTGATTTAACATGTTGAAGTCTGCCGAAACTGCCGAACAAAACAGACTTTCTGGCATAATCTTGTGTGGTTTTATTCATTCAATCCAATTCAATTCAATTCTTTAGCCCGTCATTGTATACACCAGACTGGACCTCGCGTTTTGCCGCATTCCACAGCTTGAAGCTGTCGCTTCAAAGCAACTGTATATCAAATCGCGCTTAAGAGGTTTAAAGGCCTGTACATGAATAAGAGCGTGATTATATAATGTAACGCTAGACAAAGGATGAGAAATACAAACGGATGCTCCATTAACTTAAATGTGCAAAACGTTGGACGCTTCAAATGTACGTAATTTCCGCCTAGCGCTTTTTTTTTCGTCCACGATTTCCACCGTCAAACAACAATTGTGAGTAACCATTCCGTGTCCTCTGAAGAAAAGAAATCTGTAGGATGTACAACCCTCTCTATCCTTTCACTATCCACACTGCAACGCGTAAAGGGCCGTTAAAAACGCTGTTTTAATGTGGACGGAAAGCCAAAATGGAGAGAAAAATATGCGTTTTCTAACGAAAACGCACTAGTGTGGATGTGGCCTGAAACACAAGGGATATATATAATCAGGGAAATGAGAGGCTAACAAGACACACCTGAAACTGATAATGACAAACCCAATGAGCAAAAGAACTACAACACTAGACAGGAAACAGGAACTAAGGCATACAAACTAAAAGTCCACAACAAACAAGAAAACAGACAGAATCGTGACAGGCCGCAAGAAAACCTTGCAAATCCTGACAGGGTTTCTTAACACTGATATTGCAACATTTGACAGGAAACACAAATTCGTCTTTCTCCCTGGCCTCAAAACTCCATCCTAATGAACAAAAGTTGAAACCTTCATCATTGTAATTTGTGAGAAGAAAAGATGACTCAGTTAAAGGCCAAAAGCGGAATACGCTTTGTAGGGAAATATGTCAGATGCCGAGAGGTAGAAGTGCATGGAAAATAGATCGCTGACAGCTTCTTTCTCAGCTCCCCTCATTTGAGGACTTCAAGGTTACGCAGATGTCCCAGACACCAACGCTTGTGTTCCTCCAAGTCTCAGAGCTGTAATGAGCTCATTACACACTTTCGGAAAATGTCACAGACCCCGAGCGCCGTTATAGTTTTTTCCCTTTTGGAACAGCGAACAGCGAACGGTTGAAGGTTCTTGTTCAAGTGCATTCGAGGCGAAGCCTCACCGTGCGAGCAATGAGGCGAGTCCTGACCCAGAATTTCAAATGATGGTTCAAACGTCACGTTTTACATTGTTGTACGAATGTAAAAAAGAATGTAAAAAAGGAATTCGGCACAGTGTCTTTTAAAAGGTCAATTGTCTGAAACCGCCATGTTGCATACGGGAAGAAAGGATGTGTTCAATCTGAACATGCTAGCTAAAGGTATGTAACAAGCGCTAATGTGTTAAATGAGTTAAATGATCCAAGCAATGCAATGCATTCTGGTCAAGATTCTACAATTAATTCAGCCCAATTCAACTTCTAACGTTTTAAGTCTTTAGGTGTGCATATCTATGTTCACATTGTTTAGGCCTTGTCCAAACGAACACGGGCAGCTTTTTCTATGCGGTTTGGCCTTTCGTCCACACGCAAACGCAGTACCCTGTCACTGAAACCAAATTTCTTTGAAAACTTCTCTAAGAAAATCTAAGAAAAACAAAACATTTCGAAAATCATTATGAAAATCCCCATTGATAGAATGTGCATAACCTGACACCAATGGAAATTAATTTGCATACATAACAAAATTGTTGGGTTATTTCAACCCAGCGTTAGGTCAAAAACAAACCCAACCGTTGGGTTGGGTTGTTTCAACCCAAAATATTGGTTTGTTTTAGCCCATTGTTGGGTCAAATATACTTTTTGGGGGGATAATTTAACCCAACAATTGGGTTTGTCCATTTTTGACCCAACGCTGTGTTAAAATTACCCAACATTTTTGAAGAGTGTAATAAACTGTGATCAGTCTGATCTAAGCATTTATAGCCAAAACAAAACAAGATGTATGCTCACTATAATAAGAGGTGGTTCTGAAGCATTTCATTTACAAAACCTATCCTTACATAAGACTTTATGCTCTTTTCTTCAGAAAATTACACATTTGTGTGAATAGTACTTTCATTTTGCTCTGATGTTTTGCTCCTTTGATTTTGTGCATACACCCCTCCGCTTAGCACACAAGAAAGAGCCTATTACCTCACCACCTTAAGGACTGTATTACATAAAGCGTTATCACGCTAAAGATAATGAGCACTTTTACTGTGAAAGTCTCAAGAAACACTTTCCTCAGCCTGAGGGACATACGCAAACACATAGACGTAAGAACATCACATATAAGTGTGACAGTATTTTTAGTTACAAATTGTTAGTAGAGATTACTAATAATGAAGTATTAAACACTTAAGATGTCTGTTAATTGGAAAATCTAGAAATTGTTTCAAAAGCAATGCTTGTCTTGACTACTAAGGAGTTAGTTGCATGCTCACTGACTGCGAACGAAAAGAATAAAGGTTGCGGTTTTAGATCACATCTCACATATTCCTCTATTTGTATTAATTAAAGATTTGTCCATCACATACACAGATGGCAAGTGGCTTCCCCAGTAATTGAGGTGTAATTGCTACATATCTACAGAGTAATGCAGCCATTGATTTGTGTGCAATTAGGTTAATGCTTGATGCCGGGTCAAGAGTGAGAGGTGAAGTTCATGGTTCATGCAGGTTAGCACAAAAATGAATAGATTGCGATAAGGACTGTTACACTTCTGCAACACAATTCAAAGGCAACTACAGTGAAGGTTTCTTTAAAACAAGATAGATTTCGCTGAGAAGCAATATTTTGTTCTTTTAAAGACTATTCAATATTTTAACCTGACAAAGACAAAAAATATGAATGAAATGCTATGTAATTTCACTTTCCTAGTCTCCATTCACAGTCACTGTTTTATACAATACAAAAACAAAGAGAGGAATTTGAGTTTTGGTGTTTGCTGTAGGAGAGATGAAAGTATTTTTGAAGAGGATGCGGGTGAAGTGAGATGAGAGAGACACATAAGGGCTCTTTGGAATGACTGACATCGTCTCAGGCTCTCTTCAAGAACAGAGAAAGATCAGACTTCAATTCAGCTCTGCCCGAGGATGTATGAACCTGCCCATATTATGTCCAGTGTTGGGTAGGTTACTCTGAAAAAGTAATTAATTACTAGTTACTAGTTACATATTCAACAGTGTAATTGGATTACTGTACAAATGACTCTCTCCAAAAAGTATTTAGTTACTTATTACGAATTACTTTTTATATCGTACATCTACCTTGATTAGTTAAGTGATTCAAGGATTGACATGAAACAGCTTATTTAATTCATTTAAATAAATAATATTAAACTGCATAAAGTAGTATTATTAACTGACCAAAATATAAAAAATGTGATAATTATTAAAGCATGGATTTTAAATATAGACTTTGAATATTGATGTCAATTCCTCTATCGCACACACATATATTACACAACGTATTTAGTTTAATTACATCAAAAGTAACTGTAAATAAATTACAGAAAAAATAAGAGTAATCCCTTACTTTACTTTTTCGACCCCCTGTGCTGGGCTCAGATATCCTTAGGGTGTCATTGAAATGACAACATTTTGAAAAAATTACTTGTTTTACGGATTTGATAAATTGTGAATATTAGTAGCTGGGTTTCCATCCAAAGTTGCGAATTTAGCTTAAGCGCAAAATTGGAATATCGCATAAAACATTTGCTATCCAAGTTTCTATCCAACTAGTCAACCGTCACTAATAAACTGGCACTAAATATCAGTAAGAAAAGTAAGAGAAGCCACTGAATATAATAATTTCTATATACACTGTATAATATTTACGCAGGCAACCGAAACACAATAAATTCTGTGCTTTTGTGGATGCCTGGGGTTTGGGAAAAGCAGTCGTGACAGTTCCGGGAGGCAATTATAGAACTACTTTGACGACTTTGCTCAGGCATTTAATGACCATAACAACATTTCAGATGCTGTGTAACAAGATCAGTACTCTGGGTAGTCAGGTTACGCCGTCTCATAGTGCAGTTACAGTTAAATGATGTTTTGGAGGAATTTATTTGGGCAATGCGTTTCCATCTCCCATCATTTCCATTAACCCATTTTGCAAAAAAGGAAAAAACACCTCAAGCGAGCATAAAATTGGTTTTGCGAATTAACGTTTTTGTCACGATTCTCAGGGGGAGACAAGGCAGGAGAACCCAATTGCAGGCAGAGGCAGGACGACAGGTGGTTGAGGGGTTAACAAGACTTTAATGATAACATAAAACAGGAACAAAGTAAAAACCCACGATGGGGAAAACAAGACAAAGGCAAAAACTGGAACAGAGTAACACTATACTAAACTAACAGACACTAAATATAAACTTGACAAGACCACAGTAAACTCACAATACACTAGACTTACTTTGACAAGGGGATACTCTACGACAAGATTCTGCATACGAGGACCTTCATACATACAATGAACCAGACAGGACAAAGAACACGAGGATGTTTTAAAAGGGGAGCAAATCAAGAGGGAACAGGTGCAAGGGATAAACTAATTAACACAAACTAGGAAACAGGAGGGTAGCAACGATGACGCAGACTAGAGAAACAAAGGATCCTGTATGATTCCACCTCTAGACCAAGAAATACCTGACAAGGAGAGGTGGAACCATGACACGTTTTACTATTTAAAAATTTGCCGTTTCCAACACTCGTTTCTGATGCGAAACTGAAAAATTGCCAAAACTGGGTGATGCAAACCCGGCAATTGACATGTTGTAAAAGTAGTTTATTGAAATTATAAAAACTCCTATGCATAGTAGTAGTAACATGATATGAGAGTAATTTGAAGAAGTCATTAAAGAAAGTACTTTTTTACATTTAAAATGGCAGAATATCTAGATGTGTGCAAATTCATGCCATGCTATGCATTTGATGAGTTTTTTTTCCTAGCTGACTCACATCTACCCTATGCTAATTTCTCAATAATAACCCTAATAAAAAGAAAACGTTTGTACTTGAAAAATAAAAATAAGATTTATCAAATACAGCTAGGCACACTTTTCTTTTAATCAAACCACAAGGACGCTTTTTTACTTTACCAATTACTAGTCTTATTGTCACATATTTCAATTTAATTGACACAGTATTCAATGTCACCTATTATTCTTTTCATAATCTGCCTCTAAAATGAATTTTAGTTGCCATCACACCAAGCCCATTTGTATTTTAACCCCTTTTATCAACGTGTCACATTGAGCCACTTTTCATTCTCATTGAATAAAATGATGCCCCACCCTTCATTATTTTTTCGTAAAATGTCCACTCTTATTAGAAAATATCACATTATGGCAGTAAAATGGGTTGTGAACACCATTTGGTTAACTATTAATTACAGAGCAAAAGGGGCACAAATCAGGTCAATTATTCCGCCTTTATGCCCTTTTTCCACTTCGGGCAGATGTTCCTTTTCCGGAAAGGAAAGAGACATCAGCAAGGCCTGATCACCTACAAGCTATCAAACGACACTGCATGTCAACCGTTGGTTGAATCGAAAGTGACGCAAACGCCCGTTCTTGTAACGCCACACAAGATGTGACACTCCAATTAGCTGTGTAGAAAACCAACAAGCAAACGAAGCGTCCCCCCTAATTCTGAGTCAAAATACATGTCAAGAAGCAACTAAACCAACAACTGACAAGCAATTAGGAAAAGTTACACACCATAAAATAACAAACCTTTAAAGAAATGTAAGAGCTCAGACATAAAATTCAAGGTTTTCGTTAATGGACACAATAACTATGAGTAAAACAAACAGCCTGTCATTACTAAATTACTGTGTTTACTGTCTATTTGGACATGTGATTGCTAAAGGCGGTAATAGCATTTTAACTTGTGTGTTTGCCAAACCTCCTGTGATTTTTTTTAAATAATATTGAATATGTAAGTTTTGGTTGTGACGAATAAAAACGTATTTTTGGTAAACGTGGACAATTACAACAGCTGACATCAGTACTGGACAAAGATGGACCAGACTTGATTGCTCTAAATGAGTATCTCTATAGGGAATTGCCGTCATTGTGCATTTAGACTTAACATTTTCGTTTAGATCTAATTTACGACCCCAAGCCTCAAAAGGTGCTAAGTGACTATAATGAGACCGCACTAGATCTAAATCAAGCACAGGGAAGCATCATGTACATGCTTTTATTAATGTCGTGATGTGCAAATAAATAAATAATGCAGAAAGTGCAGATCATTAATATGCAATATTTACGGCGTGATAAAAAGTGCAAGGGTTGGGTTTGTAGAAAGGCTAATTTTACGACGTCACAAATTATAAGCCGTGAGCCGGCCAAGGACATGTGGGAGAATAAAAATGTACGCCAAGAAGAAAATGTGGCGTCTTCATTGCTTAATGTTATTAACCTTAAGAGCCAACCCCTGTAAAAAAAAGTGGTGCAATATAATTAAAGATCCATTATCGCAATGTCTAGTGTTTACAGTGACATATTTACAAGTCTGTAACATGAAATGCAGGATTTAGGAGACAGGAAATGAAATCGGAGCCAACAGAGTGGCGGATTAATTGAGTTATGGTGAGAGAATGCTATTGTCGTCCAGAAGTACAGGAGAGCCCATTGCTTAAAGTCTATTGAACACTATAAGACAGCAGCTTCATTGCCCTGTCATGTTAAAAGTCTGCAACAAAAGCCCTGAATCATAGCCGTGTCCGGCGCGTGCCCATCACCGATGCTTTCTATTCTGCACACGTAACTGCAGACAGTATAATAAATGTCAAATGTCTTTAAAGTCCACATGAAATCAAAACTGACCCTCTTTGCTTTGTAACTGCACATTATTAGTTTTTTAATAAACAATTAATACGTCAAAGTCAATCCACAAAATATTGTCTTTAAACTAAGGAAAATTTGAAAACGTACTTCTGCTCTTGAGTAAAAATATGTTAACCGGGGGCGGCGCTAGGGGTGTGCTAAGGGGGCTGAAGCTCCGAATGTTTTCAGTAAAGCCCTGAATTTTTTAATTACCCTGTGCGTTCATTTCAAATCTAACCGGGAAAAAAACCAAGTACTTAAATATCCAAAAATTATTAAATCAAGGTACATACACTTGGAAAAGCGACCTAAGATATGAAATATTATTTGAAAAAAAAAAAACTTTACTTTGACGAAAAATACACTTCAATTGAGTACTGAGGAAAAGATTCAAACATAATTTTAGTTTATTTTTCTTACCCCACTGGCAGATATTTCTGCTTGTTTCAGGGGAATAACTTACATCATTTTGATGTATCAAGTCATTCTGCTTCTGAAGAAAACGCAAAACAGGACAAAAATACTTAGCAATGTATTTCTTTCTTTATTTTTTGCAGTATAGGATCGTGTCTCATTAATGGCCTTTCAAAATGTTTCCCTTCAAAGTATATTCAGCATCTTTGGACATAAAACTTAGAAAACTTCACACCGTTGTCAGTATGTCTGATTTGTCAGTACTAGGCAGGTGTATTGCCCTAGTTACGTTGCAAACCACTTCGTCCACACATAAGCAACATTTCTAAATAAGTAGAGCATTGGCGGCTATGCCAAGGAGAGCTTTAACTTGACTGGCTGACCTGAACAAGCATCTTGGGGCAACGAGGAAAGGTACGACCTGAGGCTACGAGTCCCAGAAGCAATAAAAACTCGCCACACGGAACAAGCCGTGAAAGTGGCCATGTTACTCTAACTGGGTCGTGGAAGGTTGCTCCAACATAGCTTGTTAGACTGCAAACATAAAGAATTCAGAAGTTCACAAAGTTCTTGCAATACCCAAATGTTGCATACTCTTCATACTTCAATAGACATTTTCGGATGACGCAATGCCCTACTTTCATCGCAGAAACACAATAGACTTGTTAGACTCTCAAAGACATCATCCTCGGAATTGAAATTAACTTCCTGCGATCGATGGGAAAACCACTTATGGTAATGGAGGAAACCTAACACTCTTGAGTTCATGTCAAAGTAATATTCATCTAATGCTCAAACTACACCCAGTTTTAATTTGTAAGGCATTTTGATGATTTTTCAGGAAAGCCTAATCGGGGTACATTTACTACAAAATGTTTACAGAACATGGATAGATATTGAGTTGAGTAAGAATTCTGAAATCCAAAGAGAAGTAATGATGTGAATAAAGATTTTAATTAAAATGCATTTAACGTCTATAATGTGACATATTTCTGAATAATAAATGAATACTTAAGGAACACAAAGGATATGAATTTCTTATTTTTATCTTCATGTTTTGACTGCTTAAGTAGTGAAAGTTGGTTCGGACAGGGAATGAAACAAGTTCTGTCTGCAATATTTGCTTATTGTTGGTCAATGTACAACTGGTTTGGCAGGTGCATATTAAAATACGAGTGCAGCCATATTAAGACAATATTCCATTAAATTCAGAAGGTTGTTTTTCCAAAAAATCGAATTGAATTGTATTCCATCGGTTGCTCACAAGAATAAAAGAAATCAACATTTTTATAGATTTCAGATGAAGAGATGAACACCAAGTTTTTTTAAATCCAACTTCTCTTTACAAGTAAACTGTACAATTCCATGCCACAGTAACATGCCACAATAACACAAATTGTCTCTACTGTACACGTTAAATTGCATAAGGATCCAATAAAACCTTTGCGGATATGTGCTGTATAATCAGCATTTCTCTATATATCTCTACAGCATTCCTGGAGAAGGTGTTCTGTTGCCTTGGGCACAACAGGTTCCTCAAAGGCATGTGACCCAAATGCAGAACAGACAAAGACACGTGCTGCCCTCTGTAGAAAGCGCGTATCCACACATGCTCTGAACAGACCACCCTCAGGAGCCGAATACAATAGAGTCAAAACACCAGGGCGAGAAACTTTGAAAAGATTAATAAAACAAGGATGGTGGCACATAAAGTTGGTATCTGTAAACAACAGCCCGAGAGTGGAACAGGCATTTCGGTCAAATGGTGAAGGACATTGGCAGGACAAACACAACAGAGACGTGTGATGCATTCGCTGTTGGTGAAACAAACGTGACAGGCCTACACAAAACACAAAAGAAGGAGGGAAAGGTCCATGTCGGCCAATTCAACGTCCTTCCCTAAAGAGTTCGAAAAAGCAATGATTTCCACATTGAGAATATATAATGAAACGTGAAAACAAGAACGACCGTTCCAAATATTCCATTTCTTTCAGTGAAACTTACTATGAATAGCGTTACATGAAAACCAAATGTGGAAGGCTAATCACATCTGAGTCTGTCATAGAGTTTCAGCTGGAATCTAAACAGTGTCTCACTTTGATCAGATTTGACATTGCATATTATGTAAAACAGTAATACATTTTATAGTTACGGTATACACTTTTCATATCAGTTGTCTATATTGTGTCTCCAGGGGCCAGTTGCATATACGTAGCCACTAAGTTAAGACTGCGTCGTAACAAGTAGTCTCACTGCCTAGCAATTATTTAGGACCAACCAGTCATACTTTTCAGATTACAGTTATGACCAGTCTTGAAGAAAAAAATTGTATGACTAACTTAAATTTATGCAACCGGCCCCAGAGGTGTGCTAAGCTTTAAAAGATCCTCTGAGCAATAAAACGTATATCTTAACATGTACAATGACTTAAGAAAATACTTGGACTAACCACGCTTTAATTAGTGTTCTGAGACCAGAAAGTATAAAATGTGCATAAATTTGACACATCCAAATCACCTTGATATATATTTAAAATATAATATTGTCTATTAAGCATTACACGAGAGGTCATTCTCAGACAATAAGGAGCTTTTGGTGTTTTTTGAGTAAACATTGAATAAATATAAACTGATCTCACAGAAAGTTTTAACTATTTTGCAGGGTGACGCTTTCTTACGAGTTTGTTTAATGTGAATATATTATTAGTAAATAAATAAGGATGAAGCCCCACCTGTTGTGTTGATAAATACAATGTAAATAATAATAATGCGTCCTTTCATAGGGCTCTTGCAGTTGATTCTACGTTTTTAATGGCAAACAAAAATACAGTTGTTTTTTTACACACATTGACTCTATATCTACTAAAATGCATCACCGCCTGAAAAAACAAGCATGAGTATGTTTAATTTTCTTAAATGAAGGTAAATTAATTCATGAATGGGGTGTCACAACATACTGTTATAAACAAGAATCATAATATTAAAAACCATAACTACTGACTAGGAGAAGCGATTAGTCGCTTTGGATAAAAGCGTCTGCTAAAATGACTAAATGTAAATGTGATATTATGTCAATTTTAAACTTATGAAAATATCGTCAATAAATCAGCAGCCCTTTAAAGCTTTGCCTTAAGAGCAAGAGAATTTACCAAATTCCTCTCTAATACTTACATAACACCTGAAAAAGTATTTTATTCGTACTTTTTTTTTTAAATACTACAAAATAGCGTTACGGCCAATTTTTTTAGGAAACGATAATCGTGAAGCAAAATTTTGTTATCGATTATTCGTTACAGTTTCATTTTGAAATGTTCTATGAATTCTTATCCGTGCAATAACATATCAAATCCTCTCAAAATGCATTGCACATTCAAATCATTTCAGAGCCTGACAACCTCTTTACCAATTTACATAAAATTTTAAACTCAACTATAACGTCAAAATGTCCTAAATTCGAACTGACACATTGTTCTGCCACAACAGCACACATAGAAATGTTCCAGGTGTGCATACGAAACCTACTTTGCATCCCAAAGACCTAACATTGCTCATTGACTGTGATTAATCGTGCCGCTTCCTACAATCGCTGCACAGAGTTCTCCACTTCTCTGGGTACGATATTACCATGGTAACATGTTCCAGCACAATTGCCTTCAGTCTGCTGAAATGCCTCACTACAGAACTGTGCTGTCAAGAAAACTGTGCCTCTATCCCCTGAGAAGTCTCATTAAAACAGAATTTTGTGTTTTTCATCAAAAATACTGCATTATTGATTTTCTCGTGACCAAAAACTACCACTGTGTCATTACATCTATGCTGATAAATCACATAAGTTTGTCACAACCTATTTTTTCTGGGTAAAATACTTTGAAACAAACTGTAAATATGTTGTAAAAACTATGGTTGAACAACGAACAGCATTGTAACTCTGGGCATGGAGCTATTTGAAAAGATGCATGACAGTGACAATATATCCATATAATTCGATACATCAATCAAATAATACAATGAATAATACATAAAAATAGCAATTCCTATTTCACATTTTACAAAGCCTGAAGGACTTTGACTTATTTATTTTTCTTTATTAATTAAATAATGGCTGTGTTATTTTTTCTTCGTAATCTGAGGTTTCGGACACAAAGTAACAATATTTTGTTGCATAGGTGAGTTGATAAAAATGTAACTGGTTGTGGTAAAATAGGCACATAGTTTAATAAACCTCTAAATCTACTCGTACCTCTGAAGTTCGGCAAATATTGTATTGCCGACTGAGAGAATCAATATCAGATTGTATCGTGACGAGACGTCCGGTTTAAACTAGGGCTGCAGCTATCGATTATTTTAGTAATCGAATATTCTACAGATTTTTCCATCGATTAATCGGGTATTCGGATGATAAATACTTTTTCTTTATTAAAGAGCAATACTAAATATACAAGAAAAAATAAGACAGGTCCCTAAAAATGAACAACTCATTATTTTCCTTTTTAGAAAAAATACAATTTTAATTGCAGAAATTCCATACATTAATATCTGTAAAAACTTTACCCATTACACAGTACATTGCCATATTACATTCAAAATGCAATATAATACAAATGTATAAATAAGAAACATTAATATAAATAGAAAGAATAATTTGAAAGGTAAACAACTAACAAAGTTTCTTTTTTTTACTGTTAAATAGTAATATATTTGTCCACATAAAATACCGGGTTAACCACACTTTTATTTTGGCAGGTTGTCGGAAAGCGCTTATTTTTAAGTGTCTGTTTCTTCTCTCCAACAATAAAATGTTCATGAAATAAACTCTCGGAGCAACTCTGGAGATGAAGTTCATGTGTTCATGTCCTCATAAAGCGCAGAAGCCGACAAATTCATGAGCATCACGCGTGTAGCACGTTAAACTGTGCAGTTCATTCACTCAGACGCGCAGAACAGACAGATGGCATGTGTAAATAACAGGATTTGGCATCCACTAGTCCGCATCTGGTTTATGGACTGTAGTTAAACGGATTAAACAAAGCTTCGATTCAACAAAAATTGCCTCAATGATTTGTTGTATTCAAATTACTCGAGCAACTTGTGAAATAGTTTAACCTCTATAGTATTGTACAGTTGTGCACTCAATGTACGTCAGATTGTTGTTATCGCCACTAACTAGAATCCGGCATCAGAATAACTAATTGTGACTGTGTGAGTCATCTCCTAAAATGACACAACAAACAAAAGTAAATGAACGTTTCAATTTAGTGAACTCAACCTCATTGAGAATTCCTGCAAATCATTAGGACACCAATAACGTGTAGCTTTACGCAGTCTGTGATTCAGAGTGCTTTCGAATTTCCTTCAAATGGAGGGAGTGATTTCCTATCTGGACCGCTGGTCATTAGAGTCTGCCCGCAGCTCGCGATATGCCCCGACATCATGTAGATCATTTCAGAAGAGCTTCTCATCATTAGCCCTGACAAACTCCCCAAGACGCTGACCAATCACACGCCCGATCAAGCATCCCGACCAGGCCGGGTCAAGAGGAACCATTGGAGCTGTTCTCTCGCAAACGTTGAAGAGGGAAAAGAGAAATTGGCCGCCTCTTGCTAGCCTTCTCGAGCGAAGGTCGAGAGGGCTGATACTAAGTGAAGACTAGATCAATTATTATATTCATGTAGGCAAACGGTACTTGGAGGAGGGGGACCCTAACCATGTGGCGTTTGAACTGTCAATCATCTGGACATTTTTGGACGCGATACAATTCACTATAGTACAGTCCCATCAGCAAGGACCCTGATGAAATAAGCACCACTATTAAACTACTACAGAGAGCACTACAATTTTCAATTTTCATGATATTTACAACTGACCCATTTTACCATGGGTTACTGATTCCGTGAGGTCTTAATTTCAGCCATTGGCATAGTGCCGTAGTGGTAACCGCCACTGACAAGAGGCTATTTAAAGCAGTCAAGCAGAAACAATACAGACAAAAATGAGTCAACGTGTGTAACAAGACAAAACCCTATGGGGTAATATCTTTAGAATTAAAAATTAAAACGGACCCTACTTCACACACATTCCTGGATTTGCGGAGAAAGGTTCATTGGTCAACCTTATGCCAAAAACCTCAAACCTTCTAACTAAATAGATTGCAAGAAGTGTTTTATGTTGATTCGCGTTCTTTCAATACACATTTCTTCCATTCATTTTTTTTCAGTTCATTCAATCCCCCGTACACAAATGCTGTCCTCAATGGTCAGTTGGACCGTCACAATATGCTGCAGGATTGTCTAACTGAATCGCAAGCGACATGCTGTGTTGACCCTTGAGGGCCCGATTGGACAGACTACAATGTTCTCCAGAGCTCCACCACTCTGCCAACGCAAGGTGCCCGTTCCGATTATTTACCTCATATGGACAACCTCGATCCAAAAACACCTCCAGCCATCCTTCTCTGCTGGTACCAGCTCGGCCACTCATGTCTAAGATTTCCACTTGGCTTCTTCACCGTTGGACGTATATGTCAGACAGAAGAGTCCCTCGCTTGGTGAAAGGTCTAACTGCCTCCGCGGGCTACGCTTCAAACTGTTTAGCAGTACCAACCTACCAAGCCAACCGTGAGGAACAAACGATAATGTCTATTGTTTCAGACAAGGTGCTGCTGTAGATCAAGTTATGGACTGAGTAATAGTTGGTGGACGAGTATTGGAAGAGGGGTGGAATGGACAGACAGCATCGGATGTGAAGGGATAAGTGTTCTTTAGCAAATGCCCTCAATATGCCATTTCTATTATTCCGATTCAATGAAATCATAACGGTCATAAACTCTTTTAAATCCTAGAGGAGAATAGAGAAGTTTTAAGCTCAGTTTTTTCTTTGCCAAGTTCAAGCAGAAATCTCCTGACTTGTTTCTGCAGAGTTTATTTTTAGCATGGAACAGCGTGTGATAACTGACAAAAAGCAGACAGATTTTTCTTTACAAAATGTCTTTGTTCATCAACAGTAATATAAACAGTATATATACAATACATATATATTTGAGCAGCATTTTAAGTATTTGTTTTTGTATTTTCTTTACAAAATGTTTAGATTTTTCTTTACAAAATGTCTTTGTTCATCAACAGTAATATAAACAGTATATATACAATACACATATATTTGAGCAGCATTTTAAGTATTTGTTTTTGTATTTTCAAAAAGCAGACAGATTTTTCTCAAACAAAATATTTGTTAAGGAACAGTAATATTTATATACACACAATGTAATATATCTAGGCAGAATTTTAAGTATTTTCAAAAAGCAGAAAGATTTTTCTTAAAAAAACTTTACGCAATTTACGCAAATATAGAGGCAGCATTGTAAAAATGTTTCATTCTTTCAAATAGTAGACATGATTATAAGGGAGTGGAATTTATATTCTGGATTTCAGCATAACTACAAAGATTACCTATAAAAACTATAAACAACCAAACTCTACAATTTAGTTTTATTAGCTCATTTGAATGCTTGTTTTGTCTTCGGTTTAAATCATTTGAATTTATCTTGAGATGAATTGATCCATAGGTCATTTATGCAAGCAGCTTATCACGACATATCTTCATGTTTTAAAGATAATCGTAGCTGTTGAAAATGCGTGCACATTTATATATAATGTGTGAACTTTATACACAGTCCCTTACCCCCGTTTTTTCAACTGTAAATGAGCTAAATCTGTTTTTAAACATATGCTTTGGATAGGTGCATTCAAAGTATGTGACCAAACAAACTATTCTTGCGTTGCTGAAGCGAAACTCTACCAACCGAGCCACGGGAACCTCCGATAAGGAGAAGTGGCATTACCAGCTGTAGAGGCACTATCTAGGGTCGTATTTAAGGAAACAACATATATCGTTCTCAGGCAGCATTGCATCTGTTCTTGACAGGAAATACAACCTTTCCCATAATGCATTGCACTGTGAACTCATTGCACTGTGAACGATTAGTATGTGTCACTTTGTTAGCTTAGCAATACACTAACTGCAAACTCGATTTAATTGAGAGGTAATGTAATTGATTAACTCAAATTAACGTAATTAACTGTGAGTTTAGTCTTTGCACTTCACATGAGGAGCGCTATCTGTATGACTGAATCGCTACCTAGGTAGAGAATATTCCAAAGTGGCCACTTCTGAGGTTTTATTCCAGTTAGCATGCTGTCTTAAAAGGCAGCTGGCTATGAAGGCAGTAAACAGCAATGGAAATCAAAGAGATCAAAGCCTTTGTCTGTTCTATGCTGAAGTTTGAAAAGCACCTTGTATTACTTTAAGAGCAAAAAATAAATGAGTTCATTCATCCCTATATTGTTTCACTTCCCACAGTCATTTTTTTATTCTGAAATATGTCACTCAGGTTTATAAGACAAGACATTTATAAGAAAAGAAAAAACCTTATTAAAAACCCACCTGTTCTCCCTGGCTTTTAATTCTTAGAGTTGTGCGGTGTAAAATGGTTTTATTGCTTCTATTTTAGTTTTTATTGATCAGTGTTGTCTTGTTAAGTCTTATGGATGCATATGTATATTGGTTCTATGCTATAACTGTTGTTGTACAGCACTTTGGTTGGCTTTGGCCATGTTTAAATGTGCTTTATAAATTAACCTGACTTGACTTGAGAAATATGCAATTTGCCACAAATTTATGTCTAGTGTAGATCGGTCTGAAGAGAGAACTTTGGATCAGCTTCAGATCTGCTAAATGCTGTATTATCAAACCAATGAAGAGCTAATTTCGTGCAACGCAATACACGACTATTACACACATGTAATATGAACTTAATACTAAAAATGATCAAAAGTCAAAATGTATTTTTGAAATAGCACTTATCTACGTTAAAACATTTTCACAATCGTCCATTTCACTTTTTCTCTGAAACGAAATAAAACATCAAATAGCAAAGATCATTGATTTAACATTGGATCAACCTTATTCTCAACGCTCATTCAAATAATTATTTTGTTATCTTGGAAACCAATATGTAAATGTGATGCATGTTGACTTAAGTTTGAAGTGAAGTTATTTAATTAACAAATGAAAGAACAAATGTACTTTTTTTATACACCAAACACTTTAGCCAGAGCTAGATTCCATTATCAGTACATCAGATTCATAATGCATGAAATATTAAACCTATGACAGCAATGTCTTGAAAAGTCAATATGATCTATGACGAAAATTGGAAAGTAATCTCACTAGTTCTGGGCCAGTGGACCCAAGAGCACCCCCCCAAAAAAATCCAATAAAACAAAAGGAAATGTTGCGTTTCTTTAAGAATTAAAGGATGTAAATCAGATTACCCTTTTAGGCCCAGTTAAACATCCTGCTTTTAATGGTGTTTGCTGAAAACTTTCCTTCGTATTTCCGTTGGGTCTGAATTAGTCCTGGTTTACGTCTTTGTTGTAAACCTTAAAGATTTGACTGGATTTGAATGTAAATTGCTGCAAAGGGCCTCTCGAACCATAAGCTGACTATTCGCTTGAGCACCATGTTCCCTTCGTTCCATTTCCTGGAAAGAAAATGACACGTCGGGTATTTTTCTGGTATTTTCTCGACATTAGATATATGTAAAACACTAAAGTGCATTGTTTTCATCGCCAATGACAACGTTCCCTAGACAGATGGGAAAATTGGGTAGCTCTTAAATGAAATGTTGGGAAGAGAAGTGTGACGCCATCCGATCAGAATTTGACAGATGCCACATGTGATATGTGATTTAACACAGCAGGGCTGAGCATTTACTGTAAGACATGAAAAACCTGATATGCTAAATTTCTCAAGTAGGATAGTTCAACATAACTGAAATGTTTCTATTCGCTTCCTCTCAAAGAAAAGTTGAGGTTAAACATTAAATCAATTAAATCTTCATGAGGTAATTCAAACATTTCTGTCTTCAAGTAAAACGCCCTCGTTCTCAAAAACTTGGCTTCTTTCTCCCACTTACAGGTTTTATGTTGAAACTGAGATGGGTTTATTCTGTGGCGTTCATAAATGTCCTTGTGACGTGTAAATCCATTTGTTTAATAATTGTGACTCTTATTTTGACAGGGCTAAATTCATCACCGTTTGATCTGAATGTGGGACATAATTAGAACCCTCTTCAAGCCGCAGCCAACCCTCACTTCAGGTCTGCCAAAACGGATCATGCCGCAGCGTAATTAAACTTCAGCTCATCTGTCAGGGACTCGAGGCTTTTCGACAAGAAGAGAAGCAGCGGGTCCTCTACCTTAAACGTACGGTAAGTGGCCACAAACACTTGTTTTCAGCAAATAACAGTCTGAGGTCTTCTTAGATCAGAGGTCAGGATGAATTGGTTTTTTGACATATTTACAAGTGAAGCCATTTATTTAATGAGAAATGTGAGGAGGGACATGATTTTATCTATTGTAAATTGACTGGGTTGTAAAACATGCCTGTGAAAAACCACAATGAAGCTGAGATGGAAAGAGGTAATGTGCATTGAGGACACGTGGACAATAACAACCCTATTGTGTACTAAGGATGTACAGTAAATTTCACGTTGACCATAAAGTCTTGGCTTGTCTCGTAGAAAAAAAGCAAAAATGCGTATTCGTACAGTGAATAAGCTTACGAATGGAAAGCCACAAATATTATAACCCAAAACATTCCTGTAAGTGTATTTATTTATTCTAAGGTAACCATGCTTAACATCATTATGCTTGAAACTCTGAGTCAAGACGGGAAATAACCAATATCATCATCACAAGCGTTAAGTTAAGCAAATCCAAACAAACGTGAATCTTCTTCTAAGCAGAGGTGTTTCCTCATTATTTTAACTCGGTTGACACATACTGGCAGTGAGCGTATGGGAAACCACGCACGCCGTTCCCTCAACGTGCCTTCGAGTGAGTATCTGCCACTGCACAGATGGGTGACTCTCAAAGCGTCTCTCCTCCACCACCTGACAAGGTTCTGAGGAAATCAAATGAAACTTACTTACTGATCCAAGAAAGTCCCTAAAGCTGGCGTGATCGGCTCGGCTACACCTGAATAAGTGCGCACGTATTCCTTGTGTAATTGGTAGCTTCATCCAAATAAGCACTTATATGAGAATGAGTAAATGAGGATCATGTTCAAGATGAGGAAATCCTAAAAACGATGAAAGTTTAATGCTGTGACCCCTTCTGGTAGGTGTTCTAAAAAGTCTTTCTTCATTGACAGAAATGCAAGAAAGGAGCCTTCAAATGTCCTTTTTCATTTCTGAAGAGCTCTTGAAATGACTTAACTGGACTGCCTTTATAAACAGCAAGGCTGAGCTTTTTACTCGGAAAAGTCGCTAATGAAGAGCGTTCCTAAAACGTTCTTTCCCAAGATGTTTATTCTTCTTTCTCAAGAATCTCTATCGTATTTTATAGAGAACCTTTAAAATTCAAAGAAGCTTTCTGTTGCGTTAAAGGTTCTTTGTAGTGAAAACGTTCAAACTTTAGAAGGAAATGGTTCTTTTAAGAGGATACTTTACCTGGTCATCATTTATTCACCCTCATGTCATTTAAAACCTGTATATGACTCTTTCTTCTTTGGAACACAAAAGAAGATATTTTGAGAAATGTCTCTGTGTTTTTGTGTTTATACATTGGAAGTCAATGGGGGTCAATGTTGTTTGGTTTCTAACATTCTTCGAAATATCTTCTATTATGTTCTGCAGAAGAAAAAAAGTCTTACAAGTTTGAAAGTATGAGTACATGATGAAAGAATTTTCTTTTTTGGGTGAACTGTCACTTTATGACCTTTTGACTAAGAGGTTCCTTGGATTTTTTTTTATATTTCATCATCTTTTTATGATTATTTAATGTCTTTAATCCATTAACTGGATCCTTTTATAATGCCATTATCCAGTCAGTGTTACCATGATGTCATTGTGGTTTCTTCGGGGTAATTTGCTCAGAAACCTTTATTGACCCCAGTGCTCATGAGCGAAGATGGCATCAAGTACTTCCGGACATATTATCGGACCGCTTTCTCATCAGACCTCACCGCAACACAATGTCTTTCTCAATCTAAACTGCAGGGTTTGATGCCTCGCGTCTTATATAATTCCTCCCTCCACCTCAGGGCAGGACTCTCCAAAAACATACAAACTATTGATCCAAAATTTGGAGAAACATCCAATTCTCTAGCCTTCATGAAGCGATATGCTTCTTCTAAGTTTGTTTGCCATAACTGTAACTACTTTTCATTGCAGGAGAGAAGACACGGTTAGAAGCTGTTTTGTAGGTTTCTGCTGGAGAGAATCCCCCATTCCCTGCTGTACGAGTCTGCGTGAACGGCTAGTCTTTTTTGCTCGAATGAAGCATTTTTGAAAGCATAAGTGCTTTGACATTCAACAAAAACTGTTCTGCTAATGCTAAAGGAACAGTTCATTGAACAATGTCAATTATGTCATCATTTATTTCATCAGCATGTCAACCTTGACATGAGAATGAGCAAATAATGACAGATTTTGCATTTTCGGATGAACGAAAAATCTGTTATTCATGTCATTTATACACCGTCCAAAAAAACGTTCAAGACCTGTATGCTAATCTTTTTTCAGTGGAACACAAAAGAAGATATTTAAAAGAATGTCGCAATGGTTTTGTGCCCATTCGTAAGTCAATGGCGGTCAATGTTGTTTACCTTCTGATATAATATGGTAGAAATAAGGTCAAATAAAATACAATTATAATACAACTAAAAACTCACTATTTACAGACTCACCTAACATTTAGTCAAAAGTGTTATATAAATGATAAAAGAAGTATCTGGGCACTTTCTATTCCACAGAAAACATCAAATGTCAATCTCAGTTGATTAAAACCAAACCTATATTTTGCACTAAAATTGGACGAAAGCATCATTGTGAAGCACGCAACATCTTCTATGCTAACAGCATCTAACATGCCTGAGCGAGGCGGCAGTCTGAAGTGGTCTCCACTAAATAACCAGCACTCGGGTACATTTGGTTTAGCACTCTATAGTCCTCTGATCTGTTAGCGATAGATCATTCAAACAAATGATTCCTTCGCATGTTGAGGTAATAGCAATACAAATTAATCAGTTGCACTCGATGTGATAAATGTCAGCTGGGTCTGCGGGGAGCCAGGGTATCTATTGATTGGAGAGACGAAATTATTTCATTAATTACTCGTATGTATATCATTGACGCTTCCTAAATGAGAAAAAAGATCCGCGCTCAATATGATTTATGGCAGCTCGCCCAGCGGGACTCTCTCTTATAACGAGCTCCGGGACGAGCCAATGGCAGTCGTGCTATATGACATCAACGGAGGATTTTTCCAGACTTCACGCTGAGCAACTTCACAGGCAGGCATTGAACAAGAGATAAGAGAGAGCGCTCGGAAAAACTTAAAGCTCATCCTCGACTGGCATTAGACAAACTAATGATCGTGATGTTTGGAATTAAGATTAGCTGAAATGTCGTTGAGATGCCGCTTATGAAATACCTGTTATAAGCACTGTCGGATACGCCACGGAAGTGAAGGGTGTCAAAATGCGGCGAGATTTGCATTGGAAAACAGGTTAAAACAAAAACAAAAAGTAAGTATAGCTAGTAAAATAAATCGGAAGTTGTTTTGAGGTGCTAGAGTATTTTTCTTGCATTGTGCAGTCAATTCGTTTGTTTGTACGATTTTATGAATCATCTTAAAATTAAACTATATCATGAAAAAGGAATCGATCCGAATCATGCAAAAAAGCTGTCGAACAACTGAAGTTACCATGTAGGAGAACGCTCTCGCTTCTTAAAGTTATACATTAACAAAGACTTGTTGATGAAACGTTACCGAAACGAAATGGTAGAAAGTAGTATGACAGTAAAAATAGGATTCGTGTGCAGTTGCGTTTTTTTTTTTAGTATTTTGATTGCACCTCCATAAATTGTTCATCTTTTCAATACTTTTCAATACTAAAAAGTTTCAATACTTTGCTATCAAAGATTGAATTAGTGGCACAGATCTTTGAGAAAGTTAAACATTTTATGATGACACAAATTTGACATATTGTCCCTGTCCTTCCGAAACCTCAGATGTCCAAAATTTCTGGAAGTAGAAAAACAATGTACTTTTTAATTGACGAAATATTATGTTGTCAAAGTTGACAGGCACTTTTTAGATATACATATAGTGCTATTTAAAACACCTACAAAAAAGTCAGTCACTATTTGTATCGCCGGTTAAATATCAATGGGACTCAAACACAACATTTTTGTGTGAATCGTTCATAAAACTTCTTGCAAAATCATTAAATCCAATGCAACCGCTTATGCAAGAATGGATTCATGAATGACCAAATTCATTCATGTTGTGTTTCACGAACAAGGTCCACTGAGAGTAATGGAGTGTTTCGAACACATTTCCAGGTACCGTCCTCGTAACTTCTGCCAAATCATTAATCTGTATCATTTGTCAGGCCCATTGAACCCACCTGATCTACAATGGCATCCTATCAACATAAATTCTCCAGTAGAACCAAATTTAATGTAACGTAACAAAAAGTTGCAGTCTGGCAATGCCGCCATCAAGGTTTTTGGCAGGCACCAGTTTACACATGCGGCCAATATTGATAAATGGGATGGGATTTCACATGCTGAAAAGAGGCCAACCCTGAGGACTAGACTAGCCAATTGGAAGCCAAAGGATGCCGAGGGCTGATAAAAAGACAAGAGGTGGGAGGTGATCAGAGCGGAATAACCTGAAGGTGGTTGCGTCTTCCATCAACTCTTGCCACCATGCCATTGCCTCATGACAAGAGATTGACAAAAGATTACCATGGTAATTACACGGTACAAGGAAATATTGTAGATCCAAAAACATCTTTAGATTTTTTCTTTTATATTAGAGGTTGCGAAAAGAGTATCACAAGTATGAGTAATGTAAAAACATAACAGAAATAAGTAGATTTGGATATTTTCTGAAGAACACACGAGTACAAAACCGGCCTCTGCTTAGCTAGGCTATTGTAGATGGTTGGGAGGAGGTTGTTAATGACCCCAAAAGCCCATCCCTAAATCTGTGCGATAATCTGGTCCTTGAAAATGGCTCAAGTCCCTCTTTAATGCAAGTTTATAGGATTTTTTCACCCCTGATATAATTCGACAAATGAAAATCGCAAATCCTATAATTTAGAAGAGTTATATAGTGTTATATAGCATACAGTGCTTACAGTTGCACAATCTAAGGTATAATGCAGGGCCACAGCACAAATGCTGGACAAGATTTCGGATTAGGGCTCCAGTATGAAGCCTGGAGCCATAACCGCGAGCGATGAGCAATAATAACACTGATGCGACACAAACGACACCAAAATAACTACAGTACCACAAAGATGTCACATTTCATGCCTGCCTCTCACTGATTGGTTAAAAGATCTGTGCTGCACAGTTTCCTGGGTTTGTAGGTTACAGCTTCTGTGAGCGATGAATCCCACGGCACTTATATTTTTAGACTTCTGTCACCGTAGCGATTGTCACTTTCGTGTTGGTGGCCTCCGTATGAGTGATAGCAAACATATACTGTATTTACTAGAGCTCCGAGCGGCAAGCCTTCTGGGCCACAGCAAAACCTCCAAAGACGTCAGAGAAATCAATAGTCACTTACAGACTCTGGAGAATCGCGGTGACAAGAAGCGTCCTGGTCGTTTTAATCATCATTTCAATGGAAAAACATTGATGTTTCTGCATCTGACTGATAAACCAATAACTGGCACGATATCGCAATGCCAACATCATAAATAATCCTGTGCCTGTAAAACGTAAGGCCTATTCGGTGTTCCAGAGTGAAAGACGTAGGGATGGACATGATTTTATCGTATCCAAATCAATTAGATTGTGAAACGCTGTTGTTACCCATCATATCAGAGCGAGTTTGCAGCAGATTATGGATGACTACTTTGAGCCGGTGGCAACTTTTGAATAGGAATGCAACGAAATGAAAAAGCTTGGCTGAAGCAGAGTACCGAGGTTTTGGATTACTTTTAGATTATTATGCGCTACTGCAAAACGATTTAGAGAAATCATTTTTTTTTTTTTTGGTAGTGTTTTTTACTAATTTTATTAGCACATTTACTTCAAATTAATAATATATTACACTACAGTTTTTTTTTCCAAGGGCTGTCAAATGATTAATCACATCCAGAATAAAAGTTTGTATTTATGTCTGCGTACTGTGCTTATTAATTTTGTATAAACACATACACATTCATGTATTCAGATAGATCAAAAATGTTTACACTTATCTATTTATATTAACCAACAATTTTAATAATATATAAATGTTTATTAATTATTATATTGAATATGTTTCTTAAATATATGCATGTATGTGTATGTTTTTAATAATACAAAATGAATATGCACAGTACACAAACGTATATTATGTAAACACAAACCTTTATTTTGTATGCGATTAATCGCGATTTATCGTTTGACGCCCCTATTTTTTCATGTGGGTATGTCATAATTGGTTTACCAGACTTTTACTTTGACAGGTTGTAGCAAAGACCTGTTCAGTGTGTGTCAAAGTATGTCGGGAGCTGCAGGGGTTTTGTCAGACAACCCATTCCTGTCTAAAATAACTAAGTTACCGACAACTAGGTCTTTCGTTCCGAAATTTAGTCCGGACACTTTAAAACGCTTCCACACTCTACATGCACCTCTTTTTCCATGCTAGTTGCAACTTGATCACATCATCAAAAACGTCATTGTTCGGTAAAATGTATTTGGCCCTTTTATGTATTCCACCCAACACTGAGATTTTTGTTCCAGAATAATTTTGGTTGCCGAACATTCGGTATATCTCTACTTTAGAGGGGGTTTCTGATCAGGACAGGGAGATTGAGTATCCCAATGGTAACATTACTGTTTTGAATCCGTCGATTGTTATTATGCCAACAAGAAATGACATGAACTACTAAAACAGTAGCATGAAACAATAAAAAAAGTTTATTACAATATTATATTACATAGTCAGATCACATTAACTTTTTTTGATTAGTAATAAAATCCACTTCATGCACGTTAAGACCAATAATGTGTAATAAAAAAGTCATTGTCAATAGCTTTTTACTTAAGAAACGTATATAACATTTGCCCAACTGCAACATTTGCAGTTCTCTTTGCTCTTAAAGTAATAATAAAATAATAATAAAGCCACTACAGTAATGGCATATCACGAGTTTAGCCACAGCCAAATGAAATTCGCAGCCTGTGGTGTCAGAAGTCAAAATGTGTTGAGGTGGAATCTACAGTAAACCCGACGGTACGCCTCATGAATTGTGTCAGGGTGCATCGCCCTCAACATTTCAACCCTCATCACGCCAGTGCTCATCGCACTTCGAAAACGCTCGGGGCCAACGGGGATGCCCTCAGAAATCCCATCCCTACAGCAAATAAAAACAGTCTGAGACCTCAAGCAAGTGCGAGGCGGGTGGTTAGTGGGGCACAACGTGGCTCTAAATTTGCTTTCTTAATGCTTAGAAATGAGAATCTGTGACATCCTGGCTGGTGTTAAAATCCCATGTGTACAAGAGGTATTTTTGTAAATACTTTCTGAATAGTATACAGTATCTAGGACAGAAAGTCTGAAGCAGTCCGGGAGGTCCGTTGAAAGCACTCTGGCCATTAGCCGTGCGGTTCTTCCTGAAACTGAACTCAAGCAAAGTGGCATGAATATTGCAGCCTTATCTGAGTGCATTCGGCTCATTATTGTCAAGTTATTAATGCGAAAACATAAGAAACTGGTGCATTCATATTGTAATATAATAACTACATGCAGTTGAGCGCGCAGGTTTCAATGCTTTATAATGCTCATTCAACTGTTTTTAAATGCTTAAAAGAGATTTTGGTGGGTAAAAGCTTAATTTCAACACATCAGGCGGCAGCTGGTGGCTAAGTGATATGTGAGGACAAACAGTCAGAGAAACCACATGCAGGTTACTAGAAAAGTTAGATTTGAGCTTTGAGGGATCGATTTGAGGGATAGTTCACTCCAAAAAAAACAAAAACACAATTTATTCTCCCTCGTGTGGTTCAAATTGTGTAAACTGAAGAAGATATTTTGAGAAATGTCTCCTTTGTTTGGTGTTCATACAATGGAAGTCAATGGGGCGCAATGTTGGTTAGCAACCTTCATCAAAATATCTTATTTTGTGTTCTGCACAACATGAGGGTAAGTAAATAACTTGGCAAGTTCACCCAAACATGAACATTTGTCTTTAACAGCAATGCCTTTTCAATAGAAGTCTATGCGTCGAGACACTTCTGGCAGAAATGTGGAAATTGTATTTTTGTTAAATATCTTACAACACAAACTATGTTTTTAGACAACAATCCGTGTATAGTTTTTTTCTATGTTAGAAGATCTTGTATAATTGGGCGCACTGCCAGTTTTACAATCGGCATAGCAGGATTTTGTAAGTTGGAGGAATGGTGGCGTTTCCCATGTACGTATAAATGAGTCCAAATGATATTGGTAATGGCAATCAACATCATTCCGCAAAAGCAATCTATACTCTACATTCTTTTAGATTCTTTCATAATGTTTCCACCCCTGTGCACTCGCACGCATGAGAAACAGAGAGAAAGAGTGCAAAGCATCACACAGAAGACGAGCTTTGCACTATCCAAGTAGACCAGTGGGATGTCATTAGTCGTGTTTATCTCTGATGCGGCGCACAGATAAGTCGGAATAATCCATTCACATCATTACAGTGAGCTTTACAGAATGTTACATTTTTAATTGCTGTATCTGTAATCAGAGATATCAGAATCAAGGGGCGGGATACAACCATTGCTGTGCATATCTGGGTGCATTTACGTTTCGCTTGTGTGCAACTAGTTGTTGCACGCCCCCCACCACCGATTCATATGAAATAGGCTGAGGGTTGTATTCGTCTCAGTTATGTGTGTGCTCTAACCGGACACCTGTTTCACACAATACAGCTCAACTTATATTTACTAAAGATCAATGGCAAAATGTTCTTACTCCAAAGAACCTAGGAATCAACAGTTTCTGTTAGATTTGAATCTAAAAGGATGAACCTAAATCTGCAAACTCACTTGCGTGAACACTGTAAAATACTCAAAGCCAGTCAGACGAAGTGATGACAGCATGAGAATAGCACATTTTCCGTCTTATTTCCTTAACAATAAGTGTTTAGGGCTTTTATTTATTTACTGAAAAGAATATACAAATAATAAAAAAGCACGATTATCGTTGGTTTGGCAATATATAGTAAAATAATACAAATAATTGAAGTACTTTGAAATTATAAATGGATAGAGATAGGGAGAGGTAGAGATGGAGAGAGAGAGAGGAACCCCACTGAAAGCCACTCTGCAGGTGCCAGTCGATGACTGATTGATAAATCGATTACGACTAACAGCCTGCTCTCCTTATATAACCGATTATAAAAACATTAACATACAAATAACTGCCCTTATTTCATTATTATATGCTATTTTATAAATTTGTGAAATGGTTAATTCATGGACTCGTTGCATTCCGTTACACATCTTACGACACTTGACGTACCTGAAAAAGTCGCAGTATATTTGCAACCATAATAGACACTGAACTCGCCGAAGCCCCTATGACTCCCACCACCTTCTCGGGTTTGACAAACACCGGAGGCTCCCCGTTCGTGCACCTTACATCCGACGTGTCTTTCTGTATGAGAGCCTGCACAAAAGTAAGGGACTGCTCCAACGCGTACGTATCGCGGGAACATGTGTCCAAAACCCTCGCGCCCAAAGTGATGTCGGGCAAAAGCTCGCTGTCGCTGTTGATCTGGTCCAAGGCGTACAGCATCGCCTCCAATCGGTGTATCCCGTTTTCCTTCTTGACATCTCCACACGGCTCCCCAGACACCCCGCGGGCGTGTACGGGAAAAAGGCCACCTAGGGTCAGGTCCCCTTCGATTCTGATGGAATGAGGTGCGTAAATTTCCTGCGAAAGTGTCACATCCACAAGCGCTTGGACTACCCAAAACACTCGCCATGGAAAGCAAGCCATGGTCTCCTTTTCGTGTTAGGAACCACAAAGGCACTTTGTCAAAGTATTTATAGGTAAACCGAAACAGATCTGAGCTCGATGATGCCCAAAGACTCGATCAAAGTAGGGTTGCTGAGAGGATATGTTGGGGGTTTCTTCAAAAACACCGCGCAATGAAAGGATGCGTTATTCCTTGGGAATGTGCGCATCGTACGGCGACGCTTGTTGCTCAGATAATCTGCAGTGTTTATTTTCTTACACAAAGAAACGGGAAACAAACCCAATGGCTTTTCAATCGAGTTGTCCTTAAATCAAACACATCTCCACGCAGGACGCAACAATAAAGTGCACAGATATTCGACAAAGACGCGCGTTTCTTCGCCGATCCACGCAGTCACTACGCCGCTGGAAAGCCATCGTAACGGAGTTTTACTATTAATCGGATTAAAAAATGAAACGCGACAAAAAGTTTTCGCTCGGAACGACGCGTCATGAACAACGCGCAGGCAAAACGTTCGAGCGAATCGATGTCAGGTGAGAAATCCGTAACATCCTCCCGTCGCGGACTTCGCCGAGGCTCGTTTGGGTCGTAGCAGGTGCTGCATATTACATTTCAGAGGCGGAAACCAAGGGCTGCGCGATATCACGTCTCTCGGTGTCGGAAAAATCCTCAGAAGAACTGGGAGAGACGCGGAGGCAAGCCGTGTGTCTCCTCCTCTCTCTCCACCCAGCATCAAATATGGATTTGTCAAATGACTCAACGCACGATCGATGTCGTGTTACTCATCCTGGTCAGCCCTCAAAGAAAATGCGCTCCTGCGTTTGACGCGAATTACTGACGGACATGGCCATTACAGCTCGTGAAACACGGAAAGGAAATTCTAATGGTGATCTCTCATAAGTTTGCAAGCCCCGTTCAACAGCTTACTCGAGATATGTGTGTGAGAAAATGCGTGTTTATCTATGCGGTGGGGAAGATATTCACAGCAAAAATATGTCAGAGGAAAGAAACAATAGCATTTATTTATTACATTTGTTAGATCACATCTTTTCATCGATGTTAATATGGGATAGTGAGAAGTATTTTCTTCTTTTCATATTTGCTGTTCATGCTTTGAATGAAAGTACTGCCTCACAGAGGTAATGAATTCTGTCAACATCAATACACAATTGTACAGCCCCACTATGACTCTCTCTCTTTCTCTTTCTCTCTCACTCTCTCTTTCTCTTCGCACACACACGCGAGAGAGAGAGAGAGATTCTACTCAAACCATCTAAATGTAGCCTACTACAATTTCGTTGACGTATATACATTTTAGAAGCATCTTATACAGTAGAAATTAGTCATATTTCAGTGCAATAGTCAGTTTACAGTGATAATTAAATACACCCATTGCATTTTTGTTTAATTGTCAAATATTTTTATTTCATGCCTTTGTTTGTTATATGCTTACAGAAATGATACAATACAATATACTAACTAAAACCGTAAAAAACAAGGGAAAATGTACCTAAGGAAACAAACAAACACGAACAGGTAATTATGTGTGTGGTGTGGAGACGGAATAGACATGACAGAACATCACTCATACGGATAATGATATCCCATATAGTGTTCTCAATCAACATCCCATCAGTGAAAGCGTTTACATTGATATTGATTTCCCTGTGGACAAGCAGTCGAGTGAGGAATCTAGATTTAATGTTTTTGCTTGAATATCTATAAGGTCTAATTAACAGCAACCTATTATCATATAAATTAAAGTTAATAACAACAAATAAACATCGACATTTTGTAATTTGGTGGGGATTGTTTCATACTGTATGATACATTACGAATTGCCGTTTAACCAGGATATAACATATTAAATGTAGTTAGTTTTATGGTCAAATCAAGTGACATCAGGAAATCAACAAGACTGACTGGAGTAATATTTGTAATACCTTGATTTTTATACACCGGATATATTGTTTTAAAATGTGTATCTTCAACACATACAAGAAACAACTTCCATCAAGTAATACTCAACTGTATATTGATTTTTTGAAGTTTATTACAACCAATGAGCTGCAAAATTATTGTGAAAACTCAACATGCTCAAACAAAAATCAATTCTTGGCAAGAAAAAGAAAAAAAAACATGTCATAATTTACTGTTTTCTTTTGTCTTTAAGTTGTGACTTTTCTCTTTTAAAAAAAGATAGTCCGCACAAAAAAGGAACAAAAGCGAATGCTCACCCAGACCTGCCTTAAACGCCTCATGTAACCACACCCCCACAAAACAAACATGCACGGTATGTGGAAAATACAGCGTTTTTTAACCTTAAATTGCGTATACACATTGCATTACATCTAAAACAAACCATAATATTTGTTTTAGCCGTGTAGTAGGACCCCTTAAATGAGAATATCAAGCTCTAAAAAACATTTGTGTTTGTTTGTTTTTAAGGTTTATGTTTTAAGGTCTATAGAAGCCATATTCCACAGTATAGCTTAGAGTAAAGAACAGGTTGAAGACAAGGTTCCCCTCAGGTAGACCCCAAATCTCACTCGCTTTCTCATATATTTGATGTCAGGGACTGCAAACATCATTGGTTCTCATGTTTGAATATGTGGATGTGCACATGAGATTTCAGAGCTACAGGGAAGAGGAAGATAACAGATGAGACTCAAATCAGAAACTGGATGTATTCTGCCTATGAAACCTTAAAATGAAGTTCTTTGAAAGAGGTAAAGGGGTCCATTGACACCAGTGTGTTAGAAAAACAACACAAGCTTATGACAATACTGCACCATTGTGGTGAAGTTTACAGAACATTACTTGATATAAAGTGTTTTAGGTTGCTTTCCTGTGTTCATGAACCACATCAACTCAATAAAATCGAGAGGCCTTTATGCGTCTTATCGAAGGTGAATGATCTGTGTTCTACTCTTAAGAGAAAGTCAGAGAAGAACATCTACCGTAGACTACAGTAACTGAATTATTTGGATTTATAGCAGTGTTACATTTTTAATCAGGACAGCTCTGAAACCAGCGCACAAACATAGTACATACATTTTAGATTTGAGAAAATGTGTGGGGTGTCGTCTTGTGCCTCATCACCACGAGTTATGCGCCAAAGTTTTATACTCGGGAATTTGAAAAAATCCCTTACAGCAATAGCAATAGTAGTACAAATATTTGAATTTTCCAAGAGAACTAAGAACACGGAAGATCTTCAGATCATGAAATTACACATTTAATGATGGTTCAGAAACAAACAGGCTACAGTCGTGACTATATTTTGCTGCTCCTATTTAATCTGTATTTGGGCAAGTCCAGCGTTATGGAGGTGACATTTTCAACAACAACCAAAAGCTTGAAATATAAATTCTCATGTATGTATTACCAGGGCCGGATTAACACAGGGGCTAGGTGGGGCTGAAGCTCCAGGGCCCCGTGGAAGAAAGGGGGCCCTTGTTTATAGTTGGAGGAAATGGGAGCTGTCCTTACATCATTGATTGACAATTCATATAAGTGGTTGATTAAAAAATAACACGAAACTATTGGAAAATGTTTCTGACTGATATAATTCCCTGTCAAATCAAATTTGCTTTACAGTTTGAGCCATCACGTCGGGAAATGCCTCTTTGCGTTATGCTTTCACATGTCGAGAATACTAAGTATTCCGCAGCCGCTTGGCTCGCTGGTGTTTTCGAAAAAGTGATAGTGGTGCGCAAAAAGGAGAAATAAAGTTCAAATCGTACAGCTAAAATGACAAAACTAACCAACTAACTACTTCCGATCACTTTCAGATAAAACATCCGCCCGAGGTAATTCCCGGTAGCAGCGGCAATATTTTGCATCACGCACCGTCTGTCACAGATCAATGTGCAGCAGCAGTAAGTTGTTGTTTTTGTAACCAACCAGTTAGAAAGCAAAGGTTTTATATATGTTTACTTTGCCTTTAGATGAAAACGAAAGTAATGGTACGGTGCACAATGAAATATTTGCGCCGAAATATTTGCAAATATCTGATGTAAGAGCTGTATATTCAGCTCTTACATCAGACAGCACATCTGATCGGTAACAAATGCGAGGGAGAGGAGAGCGCTCCTTCTAAAAGTTATATATTCCTTCTCGTTTGCGGTCATTAGAAAGACTGAGCCATTTAATGTCCCTGGAATGCCATGGTGAGAAGCATGGATTTGAACTATATCATTAGTGTTTTCTGCTCAGCTAAAGTTCAAAAGAAGACTTTTAACGGCAAGACCCTATTTTAAGTATTTATTGCAAAATATTTATTAAGGAAGTATGGCAAATACAAACTGTCTGGATTAAACAAAACATATTTAGTACCCTCATGTAGTTTCGAACACACGGCATGAAGGGTGAAATTCACTTCTTGAAACACTTAAAAATGGAACAATATATCAATATACAATGTACAATATATAGCAGATGTGTAGGACTGTGGTTTACAATATCAGAATTATTGTAATGCTTTGAAAAGTTATGGATAGTCAACGTTTTTTAAGTATTTATTGCAAAATATTTATTAAGGAAGTATGATTGCAAATGTTTTTGTTGATTTTGGAAACTTGTTTGTTACATTAAATTACAATAATTGAAAATTATATACAATTATTAGAAAATTAAATATAATGAATAAATATAAAATGGAATTGAAATAGTAGAAAATTAGATAAAATAATTAGAAAATACGATATAATAATAAAATGTAATAAACACAAAGAAGACCCTGTGGCGTGGCAATAAAATAAAGGGGGCCTTTGGGTTTGCTATAGCCCCAGGGCCCAATTCGTTCTTAATCCGGCCCTGTGTATTACCAATATATTAAATCATCAGTTTAGATTTTAGACTTCAGAACAATATCAGTGTATGCATGAGTTTTCTATTTTTAAAGGGAAAAAAATAATGTGTTATGGATATGACAAAAAAAAGGACACAGGTTTTCGAGAGACAATATATTTTGTAGGATTTCTGTGAATTAAAATGTACAAACCAGAAGCAGTAATACTCAACAAATGGAGAAGGTTATAGACTCTTCGTGGATCATAAAACAGTTACTATATTTAAATTTTCATGTGCCCATTTATGAGGAATATGAACCGTTACGGAGGTGACAATTTCATTACGTATGTGACAATTCACTTACAATATGCTTTAAAACACAGAAAAATATGCTTTAAAAACTGAGAGAGTCTTCACATGGCTATTTTAACCACCACATATTGACATCTGATCAGTATGGTGAAAGCATTCGGTAAAAACTAGATTTTCGAATCTTAAGGATGACATTTGCATGCAATTGTCCATATAGATGTAAAATCAGGCATCCAATAGCTTCAAGTAATGATCATCCAACTTAAAACGGACATTATAGTCATTGCCCTCCTCCATAATACAGTATTTTGTCTTTAAACGGTGGACTTAATATATTGCACAAGACTTAAAATTGCATGTGTCTTAAATCGAAAACATTACAATTACCTATAAGACGTATATTATTATTCACACTCAATGTGACATACTGTACAAGGAATAAATCATTTTTAAAAAGTTTGGAAATTAAACAAAAACCATACAAAATAGTAACAACCGCCATCCATTCACGATTAACACAGTGGTACAAATTACACATGCTATCAAAACTAACACATCGACACCTCCTGCAGGTATCCGTGTCCGACTCAAACATTTATCATCGCCGATGTAGAAAATCTACGCGTGACCAGCGGGCTCTATGGACTGGAGATCTTCCTCAAGCTCTAATTTAATTAAACTCTTATCAACATGAATAAGGAGACGACAGAGCATTATTGCTCATATTACAGACTAGCGTAATATATTAGCATAATGAATCATGGAAACACGTTTTAGGTCCTCCTCAGAAGGTTGGCAGGCCCCTTTTCCTATTTACCAGCTAGTTAGTTTGTTGGCAACGGTCCGCCAGCACCAGTATAACAGGATAATTTAGTTTTCGAGAACTGTTCGATAGCACAGAGCTCAGCCAAAAGCATCTTGGGAGAGAAATGGGGACGCATGGCGTGTCAGCGACGCTATATCTCACAAGCATCCGAACTTGAATTCTGTACTTGAGTTGTTGAAAAATGGGTTCATTGGAAGGCCACAGTACAATATTAAAAAGTTGAATTGCATTACGGGTGATACATATGACGTAAAAAGTGAACTGAGAAACAGTTTCGACACTTAAGGCACGTTTAAAAATGCATGAATGTCAAACAAAATATCAATGAAAGCGGCATCTGCAAACAAATGATGCTGGAGCTTTTCTCAGAAGCAACTTTACTTTTCCGACTCATTTTTGCTACTACTTTTAACCAATTTGTGTCAAAGGGGATCTTAGTGGATGAATGAATTCGGTTCCACCCTCACACCGCCCTAGCAGAGTATCTAGAAGTCCAATTTGTCACCTTGGCTATGTTTGGAACTGAATTTAAGCTTACTAGTAAACACTGTCCACTATTTTAAACATGTCTGATTAAAAAAAGTTATCTTATTAAAACATAATAAATATTTTCAGCAGTGTCAACAATGTATTTCACGAGTAAGCCTCGCATATAATAACTACAGATGGGGGACGGATATTATGCGTATTTAGGGTTCTGTCCCGGGGAGAGGGCTCCGAGCTCGGTGGTTCCTCCGAACTCAGAGCGCCCGCCCCTTGTCCGGGGAGAGGGCCCCGGGTACGGTGTGTGCCCGGACTCAGGTCCCCCCCCCTGTTATGATGGGGTAAAATAGGAGGGATGCTGCGAAAATGTAGAGAGAATGAGGCTAAGGCGTCTTGTCTATTTGTAGGGGATTTCTCCTGGGCTAAAGGATGATTGGTGAGATTGGTTATAGGAAGCATGCCGGGTTAGTTATCTGAATGGTGAGATTGGTCATAGCAAGCCAGCCGGGTTAGTTATCTGCACATGCTTCTCCCGAACTTTGTTAAAAAAAACATCATGTCATTTGTAAAAGCACTGAACAACAAAAAAGCAAAACATAATATCCACACGTAAATCATGGTTATGTCAGCTTTTTTATTGTATTTTGTTGCTGTTGTTTATGTTTTGTTTTTGTTATTTATATACATTTTAATATAACACATTTTATTTGTTATTTTATTTTTAATTGGTTTATTTGTCTATTATTTGTTTTTTGTTTGTTTGTTTATATTTCATGTATAATCTGGTTTGATCCTTGGCAATTTTGTTATTTGATTATGTACTTTTATTATTTGTTTATTTTTACATTGCAATACAAGTTTAATTTATTTTTATTTTTATAATTTTTAGTTAACATTTTAGTGTCACTTATTTCACTTTAATTTCATTTTCAATACTTTTCTTTTTTTATCATATTAAGCTTATATTTTGATTTCAAGTTTTTCATTTTAGTTAACTATAATAACTGCTGTACACTCTTACAGGTGATTTACGATGCCATAGAAGAACTTTTCTCATCTAAATGGTTCCATAAGAACCATTAAACATCCAAAGAACCTTTCTCTTTCATAAAAGGTTCTTTGTGGCGATCTTCAGATTATAAAAAGATAAGAAAGAGATACGTATTTAAATAACATTTGACTGAATTCTTTGTGGAACCAAAAATGTTTCTTCTATGGCATCACTGTGAAGAACCCTTAAAGTGCATATATTTGTGTACACCCTTTGCAACAGCATAAAATAGAATGAATTACTAACTATTGATATTATTAGTAAAACATTTTGCATGGTACATCAGTCTACATCAGACATTTTAGATACGTTTTGACATATGTTTACCTTTACTTTACTTTCATTTATTTCAGCTCAAAGTAACAATTTTAACGTGACATGAAATCATTTACTATAGTTTATCCCTTATAGACCAAAACAAGGTTTATATGACTTTCAACACTTCATACATCACAGCCGTACAAATCTATAAATCAGTACAGCACACTGCTAAACGACATAATGAACCCGAGAGCAGCTCGGCTTAAAGTGACGGCACAAGAAATCCCAATATTCAACTGGTGAAACATGCATGGCGTCAGGCGTAGCACGCCGGCTCAATGAATTGCATTTTCCTGAAGAGTTAGTCTTACCCAAGAGACAAACACGCAGACCTCCCAGTTTAATAAGCGCTGGATGAAAGAGATTGCTTTTACTAGCCAGTGTGGAACCATTCGTCACTTTAGTCCTCTTTAACACCACACAGGCGCTGACACGAAGCAGCAGGTGTCCAATTCATGTCCTGCAGATGCTGATGAGAGCCTGGGGAAAGTCTGTCTCCCTACAAAATAAATCCCAAAACGAGAACATCCCTCTTTTATACCAAAGAAATGCAGGTGCAGCAAGTCGAGGCAAATACAAACTGTATGGATTAAACAAAATAAACAAAATGCAAATTTTGTCATATTTAGTACCCTCATGTAGTTTCGAACACATGACATGAACGGTAAAATTCACTTCTTGAAACACTTCAAAATGGAACAATATATCAATATACAATGTACAATATATTGCAAATGTGTAGGACTGTGGTTTTCAATATCAGAATGATTGTAATACTTTGAAATGTTATGGATAGTCAACGATTTTGTTCAAGATGATCAGAAAGAATGTGAAACGTATGTTGGTTAAATCATTTTCAGTTTATAAATGATTTTAATATTTTTCAAATTGAAGCACTTAATGATTTCCGCATGTCTGATTTCTTAATATCGGGCAGAACACAAGGTAGAAATGTAATATTCAGAATATTTATGCTTCTTTTTTCATACAACAGTGACCTCTTCTGAATCTATAGGAACGTTTTGAGGATCTGTGAGGAACGGAGCAAAACTCAAGTTGTTATTCACCGGAAAATGTCCCATTCGTTGACATACTGACAGCTGACACATTGCTTACATTAACATAAGCAAGAACTGAAAGTTTTTGTCATTGACATTTTTAACTATTTCTGAATTTGAACAAATCAGATTTTCATAGCGGATGGAAACCAAGTGAATAAATATGTGACTTTTGGTGAATGCAAAAGAGCTGCATTATTCCTTTGATGAAAACTCCTTTAAAAGTCCTTGTTAATTTGTTTTTGTACATTCAGAGCCAGAGTTCTGCTTTATGGCTTTATTGAACAACAACAAGCAAGAATGAGTGTTTAGTGTAACATCAGTGGTTCTATGGAAGCTTTGCATAATGTCTGGCCCTCTCTTAGTCGTGGCTTATGAGTCAATTAACAGGGTCTCAGAAGAAACATTAGCATAAAGTGTTTCAATGTGCTAATAGTGTGAAATCTTGGGTGAAGAGAAAGCAGACAGTCACATATTTCTGTGCCCTATACTAGCTGTTAGCAAACCAGACTGAGATTGGAAATACTAAAGGAGGTGTTTATTGCTCAGAGGTTTCTCTTTCACAGCCTAGGAGACTTAAAGGTCCAATGTGTATTCTTTTAGAGGATCTATTCAGATAATGCAATATAATATGCATATATGTCTTCAGAGGTATTAAGGGCCTTACATGATTAACTGTAATGTTTATATTACTTTAGAATGAGCTGTTTCTGTCTAAATACGCCGCGGGTCCCCTTAAATGAAATTTAACATATTGTTCCTACAGTAGCCCTAAATGGAGAAAATGCTCTACAAAGCGCGTTTCATAAATACATTTGTTCCTTCCTATGAGCATTACTTATACCTTAGTTGCTCCTGTATTGTTATGTGAAGTAAATGGTGACCATTGTGTTTTACATAACACAGAAGGTCAAAAGGGTTCAGTTCATAGGGTTATCTGATATGACTTATTGCAGCAGAGTTATTTTAGTTCTGTTTTCAGTTTTATTGTAATGTTTTTAATGAGTAATTATTTGTATATTTTGTGTTAATTTTAGTAAACAAATTTTAGCAATTTAAAATGTGCTTTAGTATTTCTAATATTTTTTATGCTGCTATACAAAATGATTTTATTTTTTATAAAAAATTTTGTTTAACTTTTATTTCTTTTCAGTTAACAATTTTAGTTCCTCAACCAAACCTTATTTCAGTTTATTACTAAGGCAACATTTAAAATGTTAGTTTAGGTCATGTTAAGTTTTTCCAAATAATTTTCAGGCCAATATTTTATTGTTAACCTTTTATTGAAGTGCACCACTTATGTTTTATTCATCTTAAGAAAATCCGTAACTGTTTTACGAAGAAGCTCATTTGTATCAGTTCATACCAGTGGCGGAGCCAGAGGGCTAGTTGGGGTGGCAATTGCCACCCCAGACGAAGTCCTTGCCACCCCTGTTGCCACCCCGCTGAAAACATTACACTGTTAGATTTTTACGAACATTTCCCAAATCTCCCAGCGGACGTGAATGCATCCTTACGCAGCACGCACAAGCGTGCAGCCGCAGCGTGCTGTTGCTGCTACACTTTTCATTAGTTAAGCTGACACGCAGCACCTTCGTGACGTGCTCCAAATGGCTCCAAAACAACGCCGACAGCACACGGGATCGATGAAGAGCATTTTGCTGGTATGTACGGCTTTTTATTGGTATTAAATTAAACGAAGTAGTGTTTTAACGGGAAGTAAGGGAGACGTTGCACTTTAGTGCTTAGCATTAATACTTCATGAGCATTACTAGTCGTGAAACTGACTGACTAATACTGTCACGCCTGCGTGAATATGCTTAAAACATGTCGTTAGCAAATGTTCAGCAACAATCACAGACATTAGGTAGGCTTATTCATATTGGCACGTGTAATGCAGCACTAATCTTAGTATAACAGACCGTTGTCATGAAAAACAGAGCGTTGCCATGGACGCAGGATTCTAACCGTAGAGACCGAACAGACTATTTTCTTTAGCGGAAGCAATATAAATAGTTTTTAAATCAATAAACTCCCTTTTAAATCAATATGTTGTGTCAAATTATTTATTTATTTGGTAGGTAGCCATGTAATAAGCGGGATAATGTATAGCGAGGCGGTTGTTATAGCGAAGACAACCCCTTCAGGCTGATTTAAGATCCCTCCGCTTCACGCCGGGCTCCTAAACAGCCTGTTGGTGTTGTATTCGCTATAACAACCGCCTCGCTATACATTATCCCTTACTTAACGTAACATGTCTAGATGTCTTTAAGCAATTTTCCTTGTGTTGTCAAATAGGCTAGACCTCAATATACTCAGATTTTGTCGTCATGTATTACTTTAGTATTTGTATTATTAGTAACGGTGTACTCATGGTAAATAATAACAAGCAAATTGTTCCAAATTATGGTTTCTTCATGAGGTGTGTAACCAAGCTTTTCTTTGAATAGGGACAGCAGAATGAAGAGAAAAAGCGATATCACCAACTTTTTTCTAAAGAAGCAAAAGTCAGGTGCAGATCAGGGCCAAACAGATCCCAGTCCCAGTGTCAGCTGTTGTAGTGAACCATATGTAGGTGGTGGACAGGGAAGTCAAGAAGAGAAAGATAATGACACACAAGAACCCAGTGTATCACCAGCAGGTCAGAGCAGTGAGCAGAGGCAGTAAATTGTGTCTTAAATTCAGATTGTGTGATGATTTTTGTATTATAGTATTATAGTATAATTAGTACTATATAAGTATTATAGTATAATATCCAATGATAATTTTATAATTAATTAAATTTCAGAAGAAGACCAGAGTGAGACGGTTATTTCTACCAGTGATGGGGAAGATGGCGAGCCAGTCCTAATAGAAAAAGAAGAATGCACTGAACTCCCCACACTCAGCTCAAGCATCACATGTGCACCAAAAGGACCAAGTGGTAGGTACATTAGCCATGTACAAAAACATTAACAGTATAATAGCCATGATCTAGACTAGTGTTATTCACTTCTTGATCTAGTATAATAAAAAGTGTCTGTGGTATTTATTTAATTTTTACTTAAAGACATCTCAAGATCAAAGGATGAAGAACCTGTTCAGCCATGTCTCGCCAGGTTTCCACGAACCCCATTTGGAAAATTTACAAGGTCATTCAACAGCTTTTGGTATAAGGACAATCCATGGCTAGAGTACTCTGTAAGTCAAAATGCGAGTTACTGCTTTGCCTGCCGCCACTTTTGCCTCCCAGGTTCCACGGAATCTTCCTTTACATCTGAATTTGGGTTTTCCAACTGGAAAAAAGCATTATTTAAAGATTCTGGTTTTAAACGTCACTCAAGATCAGACCAACATGCAAATGCAATGTATGCTTGGGCAGAATACAAAAGAAGCAGGGAAAGTGAGAAATCAATATTTGATGCCTTAAATGAGAATAGAAAACAGCAAGTTGAGGAAAATAAAAATTACATCAAGACAATTGCCGAGGTCTTACTCTTAACTGCTACTCAAAACATTGCACAGAGGGGCCACAGGGAGGGTGGTGAGTCTGAGAATGAAGGCAATTTCTTAGCCATTTTGAATCTCGTCGCAAAGCATGACCCCTTTATTGATGAAAGACTTGCTGCACAGGGCAATGCTAAGTACACTAGCCACCAAATCCAAAATGAGATGCTTCAGGTTTTAGCAGATATGGTGCAGAAGCAAATTGTTGCAGAAGTAAAAGAAAGCGAAGTGTTCAGTGTATTGGCAGATGAAACAAAAGACTTGCAAAAAAAAGAACAAATGTCTTTAGTGCTGCGATACTATTACAGCGGTGCTGTACACGAAAGTCAGCAGAAAGCTTGGATGCAGAAGGTCTAACCAAAATGATAGTTGGATGTTTGGAGAGGCATGGACTTGACTACAGAAACAACCTTGTTGGCCAAGGCTATGACGGTGCATCAGTAATGAGCGGGAAACATTCTGGTGTGTCTGCACGGATTAAAAGCAATGCCAGGTTTGCATTTTATGTGCATTGTAGTGCTCATTGTCTGAACCTTGTTCTTGTTGATGCGGTGAAGTCAGTGCCTGAAGCTGAGGAGTTTTTTGCTCTTCTGCAGAGTATTTATAGGTTTGTGTCTGGCTCTGAGGTCCATATGAAGTGGCTTGATGTTCAAAAAGAAATGTACCCACATGAAAAGCCCAGGGAACTTCAGCGACTTTCAGATGTTAGGTGGGCTTGCCGGTACATGGCATGTAGGACTATGAGAGACAGGCTTCCAGCAGTTTTGAGGCTCTTGCAAGACATTTCACTTGAGAAGAATAGTGGAGATAGGAAAATAGAAGCAAATGGTCTTTTGGCTCAAATTGACCTACAGTTTATAGGACTTTTGGTTACTTTTTGTAAAGTGTTTGGGGATGTGAAAATCCTGTCTGACATGCTCCAATCCAGAAGTCTTGATCTGGTTAGAGCAATAGATCTAGTTGGCTCCCTTACAGACACATTAAAAAGCTACAGAAGTGACTGTACATTTGGTGAATTATGGAAGGAGATTGAAGAACTTGTGCACCACTGCAACATTAGCACAGAAGCACAAAACAAGAGACGACCAAAGAATTTGAAATTTCTGAATTCACTTGTAATGAGCACTGTTGGACAGAGGCACTCTGAGTTTGCAAACAATGAAGAGTTCAATAAAAGTATTTTCTATCAGGTACTTGACTGTCTTACAGCAGAAATAGATAGGCGTTTTTCCAAAAAGAACTGCGAGATAATGGAAGGAGTGCAGTCTCTTGACCCCAAAAGCCCATCATTCTTAAAAGAGGAACCCCTGCTTGCTTTGGGGAAAACATTTGAGTCAGATTTAGAAGACCTTAAGCATGAGCTTCATCAAACGAGACGGCTTCTTTTAAGAAGGGAGAAAAGTGGAGAGAGACCAGCTTCACTACTTGAGTTTGTGGGGTTTTTGGAACCTTACAAAGAGGTTTTCCATGAACTTTTTAGGCTTAGTAAAATTTCGGTTGTGATTCCAGTTAGCACTGCATCCTGCGAAAGAAGTTTCTCTGCCCTTAAATGAATAAAAACCCACCTCAGGACAACAATGGCAGATGATAGATTAAGTCACCTGGGCATACTCAGTGTTGAGTCAAGGAGGGCATATTCCATTAATATGGAGGACTTTGTAAAACATTTTGCTTCATCTCACCAGAACCGCAATGTTGAAGCCCCTCCCCTACCCCTTTACCTAAAGTCGCTGGCTTGAAGGCAAATCGTACTAAAACAGGAGTAAGAATGAACACATTCATACGAATACGTACTTGACGTGTGAGATCAAGTTGTTTCATAGAATTGACAGAAATAAGAAAGTTGATGATATAGTGTTTGAACTACAGTATGACACTATAGTATCATATTCACTTCTTGGTGTCTCTTCTGACATGGAACTGTAGCCCATAGTTTAAATACCACTCTATTCTGCCTAGTAATGTATTTTTCTATTCTTTTATACCATTGTGTTGATGGTACTACTGTGCAGATTAATATTTCAGAACAGTAAGAAACAAAGTGTCACATGACCAACATGCTGAATAATTCAGCAACCATTTCAAAAGAGGGTTTGTTCTCCAGAGCACACTAAACGGTAAATCTGGTCATAGTAAAATAAACTTTAGGTCCAGCAGCGCAGATGATACTGTTAAAAGGAAGAACTTGAGCCGAATAAATAATTCATGAAAAGAGCATTTCTTTTTGAATTGTGACATGGAGAATAGGGTTAATGGCCGCCGATTACTCCCAGTAAAGGTTAGATCTAAGAACACCACCATTACCTCAGTGGGAATGGATGAATAGAGCCTAATGCATTTTATGTTGACACCTACAAGCAAAAATTAAAGCCCACTCAAATCCAAGACTGCTTGCAGAACTTTTAAAGACAATCTGGGAAACATATTTCAAGTTTATGCTGCACACTAGCAATGTGAGCAGTTTAGCTTTATAATGCATTATGCATGTTATGTTAAAGATATAGTTCACCCAAAAAAAGAAAATTCTGCCATGATTTACTCACCCTCAAGTTCTTCCAAATCTGTACAAATGTCTTTGTTCTAATGAACACAAGATATTTGGAAAATTTTTATCAACTGACGTTTCTGGGGCATCAATGACTACCATAGGAATCATAAAATTATTGTATGGCTAAAATAATTATAATAAAAACTATATTATTTTATAGTTTTTTTTGTTCTGTTGCACACAAAAGAAGATATTTTGAAGAACTTAGGAAAGCAAAATGCTCTGGGACACCTTTGCCTACCATATAATTTTTCCACTATGCTAGCGAAATCTTATTGGTCCAATTTGGAACTTCACATATATATTCTATATACAGCAGTGGTTCTCGTTGTAAGACCCCCTTTGTGTAGAGTGCATTGCTTTGTGCATCCCCCAAATAAAGACTTCTAATCTTAAACTAAAAACATATTCATTTACAACCCGGGAAAATCAAATATTTTGGTTGGTGGTCGTATTTATATGTTTGATTGCAAAAAATGTCTATTTTCCAAAAGGACCCCCTGGATCCATCTCGGGGCCCCCAGTTTGAGAACCACCGAGATGCAGTACATACGGTTCATTAGTATCACATCAAACATGTTTTTTTGGTTTTGCTTTGACACATAATTGAATTACATTATTTAACTGAAGCATTGTACTTTACATGTTATGTTTAATTGTAGTGTAGTGTAATGCACCCTGTCTGGTTAGGACACAGTATAACAGAAAAAGACCTCCTCAAACACTTGGCTGAATAATAGCACCCTCCTGCCAGTCTCTCTTTTTTTTGCTGTGTACAAAATCTAGGGCTGTAACAGAGACAGTGTGACATCCCAGGACACCTTTGTCAGCGATATCCACAGTAGGGACATTTACATACTAGTGCCAAACTCGTGTCTGTTTGGGTGGCTGATGGTGTCAACAATCTCCATATTTCACTCTATAATTGTTGTTTATACAGCGTCTTAATTTTCCTCTATAACCAGTTTGAATAACCCGTCCTTATCAGACATGATTTGGAGAGCCATACCCATGAGCAACTGTAATCTTAGCTGTCAGCGTTGTCACAATACACCGCCAACACTTGCCTTCACATCCACGATTGAAAAGAAAGCAAGTAACAATCGCCGGTCTCTCTTCATTCTTCTCGCCTGCGTCTATAAAGAAAATCCCCAAATCCGCATGACTCGCGAGTGATCCGTCGAATCCCTGCAATCTTTCCCGAGGGGCCACAAAGGTTGTTTATGTGGGTGCGTTTGGCAAAATCTTATTTTTTTTTATTTAATGAAAACCTGTTGTTGTACGCCCCTAGCCATAAGCAAGGAGTTTAGATGCGGGGCGGGGGGGAATTCAACAATGCTTTGAGGCAGACGGCATTGCAAGTCTATGAGAATGGCTGCTGTTCATTAGCATTGAGGTAATTAAATAAAAGTCGACTGCAGGGTGGAAGGTAAATAGTCTGGCCTTATGGCTTAACATGCCAGGGCCTTCAGCTAGAACTCCATTTAATTACTTTTTGTAAAGTAATTACTTGTAAACTTGAAGAAATGTTTTCATGGGTGATTTGGCAGGTTAAAGGAATAGTTCACCAAAAATGAAAAAAAAAAACACTCACCCGAAGTTGAAATCAAAATTAACGCTAAATTGAAATATGTTGACACGTTGATCATTTATAATCTCATTGGCTCTCACTTGTCTCTTGTCTTGTCAATGAGATTGGATTTAGGACTTGTGTTGGTTTAAATTTTGCTACAAAAGCTCGACATATTCATTGTTTTCTTTCACAAATACATTCTTACAATCTGACCCACTATGGATACATAGTAGTGTGTCAGATTTTGGAGCTTTAACATTTTGGGACCTATATTAATGATGGGTGATGGATCGTTTTATTTTTATCTGAAGAAAAGAAGTCAAATACATTTAGGATGAAGTAAGCAAGCTATTACAAAATGTACATGAATTCTATTATGTATTGAACGATTCCTTAAAGACAATATTGAAAGGCTCATAAAAACTCAAAATGTCTAACCTATGAAATATTTTAGAGCATGGCATTACCTGGAAAAAAGTTCATTCATTTATTTACAAAAATGGTTAAATAATTAGAAATATCATAATTTTCTCTGATAAGTCAGCTGGGGCCATGGCCCCCTTGTTGAGAACCACTGCTTTAAGAAAATAGGGATCAAATTAGCACACCCAATGGTATTCAACCCAAAATGAAAGTCTGCTTAACATTAATTTTGTTCAATTTTAGAAGTACACAAACAGGACCTCCATATGATCTAGTCACCATAAAACTCTCATTCTGAGTTCATGGTCTTAAAGAGACTTTCTTGGACCTAATTGAAAGTTTCCACATCGGCACAAAAAATGGTTGAAGAGTATTTACCATATTTATTTTAGACACAAAGCAGTTACATGCTTTTATGATTCTGCTCATTGGTACCAGCTGTTCTACAATCTGTTGCTTTAGACGAGAGTCGTTATGTTTGTTTATCCGCCAACCAAATTGAGGCCTACGAGGTCTGCATGAAAACCTGCCACCCGGTGAAACAAGCGTGGCATCCCGTGTCTGATGTTGACATTGATGGATCAGCATCAATCGGATTAGGCTTCGATAATCCATTATGAATTCGAGACCCGGGGACACAAGCAAGTCGCATTTGATCAAGCGAGTCGCATGAGTTGTAAGGGAATTCACTTAGAGCCATGACTGGCTTGACAATAGAATCTGGAGTCTAGTAAAAGTGCATTTAATGTAACGGCGACCACTGCACTTTCTTTTCTACACGTGATTCAGAGAAGAAAGTATGATTAAAATTGACATTCATGTTTATATGATCCTGCAATTCAATACAGTACAATGCATGCGATTTGAATTGCAATATTTGACTTTTTTTAGGGTGCATATAAAGAGCTGCTGTATTATACTGTATATATAATAGTTATTATAGTTCTCAATGCGGTTAATTTTGTGTGGTTATTATTATAGCCCATTTATTCACTGAAAAAAATAACTAATAGGATTTACTTACCTTTTTTGTGTTAAATTGCGCAAGTTTTTGTGTACAGTTTTATAAATACATAAATACACAACAAAAAAACTTTGGCAAAATCATGGTTTTTTTTTTTTTTGCACATCATTTTTTTAAGTACAATTTTCTTACATAAACTGTGTGTAAAAAATTAAGTAAATCCTATTAGTTGTTTTTTCATTGTATTCATTATCTCTGCATGGGGTGGCTAGATGGGTTTTACAAACATCTCTTAATGGAACAAGTTACAACAAATATCTTGCCGTTTCCTAAAAAAACTGTTTCATGGTGGTGGCATTTCCATGAATTCCATCATTCATGGTGCTAAACCAGATTAAAAATATTGTATTGTATTTTATTGTATTGTGTTTTTTTATTTTATATCGGACAAATCATAATAAGTAAAAAAACACTGCACATATTTCAAACTGCTCACCGGTCATGTTATACACTAGAGAAAAACATTTCATTTTTTCCACAAGGTGGGACACATTAACCATCCATCAACCTTTAAAAAGCCCCTATGCACCTTTCAGATGATTCACAGCACTGGTGGAGGTAGTGACCCTTATCATCACGCCGAAAGGTCTGTTGACCACCGCCCCCATAGGGCCAAGGGAGATCCCTATCTCCAAGCTACAAGAAAAGGCTGCCAACCATTCACGTGACTAACCCGTAGATAAAATATTTGCTCAGTAGCATTTACCCTTTTCTTGCGGTAACAGGAATGTCAGGACATTTGAGATCGGATGGACCACCGGCAAACAGGTTTTGATAGACGCATTACAAGCGCGGCTAACCTTCAAAAGGGTTGTGACTGGGATTTTTCCAGAGGAGGCGTTACTGGATTAACCGGCATCTTGTGTTGGTCTTGAGACAACAATTTTGTCAACCAGTCTTAACCCTACCCAACCTACCGCTAACATCGGAGGTAAAAAGTTGATTTAAATATCAAATTATGGACTTCTCAAGTCAGACCCCCACTCCAAAATATGATAACAATAACATCATAAGCAGATGATTGGCTCATTTAAATGTAAGGTGGGACTTTCATTCCTAAAAGCACATTTTCTTACATAAGTTGTCGCATTTAGTTACACACCAATTTGTTTCATGAATGAGGCCTAAAATAAGCACACTTGCAAAATGCTTACAGGAATACAGCTGTGATGTTGACAGAATAACTCATTAGTGTATAAATCAGACAAACTGAAAACAGATAACAGTCGACATTACCTTAACACTGCCCCCTGTGGCAGTGAACGCTAGATAGCATTGCTACAGAGGTTTAGTGCCATTTTCCATCTGTAGTGTAGTTGCTCTTTTCTGTATTGCGCATCTGAAACGCAGAGAGAATTACTGAGGTACAGACGTCACACCTTCACGTACAATCACAGTGCTATCAAGTGATGCTTGTCTCGAGATGCCAGGGACTAAGATAGCTTCATGTTCACATTCATTTTATTTTAAATCCAAGCGCTAGACACACGGTGTAACTGTATTCAATATATCCAGACAGGGGTGTGTGGCTTTAAGAAAAACTTTAGGTTATTCATCTGCAGTGAGTGGTTCTTTTATTATTAATATTAATAACACCGTAGACAGCAGCAGGTCTATCAGGCTGCATTTGCAATGCAGGCGCTATTACACAGATGCAGTATTCTGACACATATCCTCCTCGTCTATTTACATTCACTCAACAGAAATAAACTGACTTTCCATGAATACTCACCAAGACAGGCATCACATTTTTAAGTGTTTTTAACTGTTATGGAGCGTATGAGATGCATTTAGCATTTAAACGACAGCTTTTATGTATTATACGCTCAAAAAATGCTGGATTGCTTTAACTCATAGTGGAGTACAATATGGACACAACCAACTATTGGGTTTATTCACTGTATGCTGTTTTAACCAAAAACTTTTAACCATCGTTGGGTGAAATATACAGTACATGTAGATAGTTTCTAGGTTAGTTTAAAACAACGGTTTGGGATTTTGTCCTTATTTTACCCAACCAGGGGTTGATACCCAGCATTTAAGTTTAAAGTATATGGTAGCATTTTTTAATCATTTTCTTTCGTATTTATGTATTTTTCATTTCTATTGTATGGACACAAAACTTAGTGATTGGGTGTCGTTGTTGTTCTGAGATCAACAATCTTCAAAATATCTTCTTTTGGGTTCTACGGAAGAAAGTATGTACAGGTTTGAAATGAAATGAGGGTGAGTAAATGATCACAAAATATTCATTTTTGTGTAAACCATCCCTTTAAAAGCACACAATATCTCCCTTTAATTTATTTATCAAAAAATAACTTGTAATGTATTAAACACAGTCTCAGACTAACTTACAGTAAATGTTAGAGGTGTCTTGATCGAAAACAACTCCAATCATAAGTAGCAAGGGAATATTTGTAGCAACAGCCAACAAAACAGATTACAGATTTTTCTTGTATGCCAACAATCAATGGGATATTAAGTAAAGATCATGTTCCATGAAAATATTTTGTACATTTTCTACCGTAAATATATCAAAACGGTATTTTGGTGAGTGGATGCAGCAAAATGGCCGGAAACACGCCTTCAAACTTCACACGCAGCTGGTCGCTCTTTGGGAATTATCCACTCAAGTTTGGTATCTATGTAAAGCTTAGACTATCAGCTTTCGCGTTCATCGACTCTCCACAACGGCATTACAGCGGTAAGCCAATAGAGAGCGATAAAACAAACCTGTTTCTTCAAAACTTCAAAGGTGACTTTCTAAATACTTTGATTATTGTCATATCCTAACAAACTATACAGTGAGAAGATAATTTATTCAGCTTTCATATGATGTATAAATCTCAATAAATAAAAATGTACCCAAAATTGACTCATTGTGGTCCATGGTCACATACCGTATCTTAAAATAGCATTGTGATTGTGACACAGCAATGTTTTTTTTTAAAGTATGCTTTTCAAAACGACTTAAACATCCTAATCTAACCAAGACCTAGTCCGGTTTTAAGCTTATCCTTGTCTGGAAAACCGCCCCGATGTATTAAAATTCTATAACACAAAAATGTGTCATATAACATATTAAGATTAGCTAAAGTGTCTTAATCTATTACAAAACAGACTTAAAACAAACTTTACTACATCAAATTTACTACATCAAATTTCCACACGACACTAAGGTGCGAAAAGTCACCAGCACAACAACGTGAGCTAAACATGTTTTGAACAAAAGCACTAGTTTTAATAAAAACATGATCAAAATGTAATAACCTCCACCCTAACTAGCCCTGTACTGATGTATAAACTGTTCAATTTTTCATTTTTAGATCTCATCATGCATCATGGGTAAGGAACCACCAAAATATTCATACTAGCAAATTGGAAAATGTATATTAGTCAGTATGCAATACATGTGTAATCTGTAGTTAGTGTTACTGTCAGACACTCCAGACACCACTTGGTAGAGGAAAGACATTTCGATACATGAAGATGCCTTTTTAGTTGCAAACCTGGCAAGACAGCCATGGTTAACCCCCTGCCTTTCTATTTAATTACGTCCCTTTTAAATTGCAATCCATTTGTTCATTCTTAAGAATGTCTGTTCCCTTCTTAACTGCAACAAAAATGTAATAAAAGGTTGCAAATTATAATTCGACGGAGACTCAGCGCCGTTGGGTTCCATTGTGCTGCTGTAATTGAAAATAGCTTGGAAAAGAACATATTTTACCTCGCCAACCTACAAAACATCCATAAACATGACTTTGTCTATGATCTGTTTGTTAACTCGCCAATTTGTAGGTGACATTTGGAGTGCAGTCGGGGGTCAAGGGGGCTTCGCTGTATACGGAACAATAACCAAGGACGCTGTATGTTTTAACCGAGGACGACGTTCAATTCAGGCACCGCTGCAAACATAAGGCCTTCGACTGAAATGTCAGATTTTAAAGTGTAATAATGGAGCTGACATCCGTGGAGCTGCTGTCTAGCGGGTGTTGTGTCTGGATGAGGTGTTAAGACGCATTTCTTTCAAACCAAGGTCACAGCCAAGTATGCGATAAACAACTTTCAATATTTGGATGTATATGGCATGTGTACAGCGATGCTGATGTCATCATTTAATCACCCTCATGTCGTTCGAAACCTGCATGCGAGTCTGTCTCCTGTGGAACACAAACAAAGATATTTTGAGAAATGTCTCAGTGGTTCCATACAATGAAGTCAATGGGCTTCAGTGTTGTTTGGTTATCAACATTCTTCATAATATCTTCTTTTGTGTTCTGCAGAAGAAAGAAAGTCATGCAGGTTTGAAATGACACGAAGCTGATTGAAAGAAAAGTAAACTATCCCTTTAAAGGGACAGTTCACCCAGAAATGAAAATTCTGTCATCACTTACTCACCGTCGAGTTGTTACAAATCTGTATAATGTATTTGTTCTGATGGACACAGAGAAAGATATTTGGAAGAATGCTTATAACCAAACAGATTTTGCCCCCCATTGACTACCATAGTATAATATAATATATAAAAATACAATGGTGGTCAAAAGTGCCTCAGAACTGTTTGCTGTCCTACATTCTTCAAAATGTCTTCTTTTGTGTTCAACAGAACAAAAATTATGATAAAGTAATTTTTCCTACTGTGGGAGTCAATGGGGTGTTGAGATCTGTTTGGTTACAAGCATTCTTCCAAATATTTTCTCTGTGTCCTTCAGAACAAATACATTTATACAGATTTGGAACAACTCGAAGGTGACTAAATGATGACAGAAATGTTTGGGTGGACTATCCCTTTAAGACAACACCAAGAGCACTGTTTTCTAAGCTCTTTAATAATAGTTTAATAAATGTTGTGACATTTAATCGGCAGTGGATTAAAGCTGCAAAATCAACTGTATCTCTCTGCAAACCACTGGTGTCTCACTCCCAAGCCTGTGGTTGACCTTTAACTACGCTTCAGCTTGAACCGCGTCTGCCCCCCTTTGATTAACAGAAGAAGGAGGAAAGCCACGGATTCGGTTTACGCTCCCCGAAGAAAACGAAAAGGGATTCAGCCGCACGCTGCTGTAAACTGTAGATAAGAACAAGCAAAAAGTGAGATAAGAGACAGAGCTGTCGATACGGCTGCGCTTGAGACAGAACGCACAAGGCGCTTCTGAGACATTTTGTCTTAGACATATGTAATTGTTCGTCACAACATATATTGCGAAATAAAAGCGGCTGAAATATTATATGAAGGGTAGAAGCAGCTTTTCAGACAGAACGTCACGGAGGCCGATCGATATCTCACGCTGTGGTGTCAGGGTTTCAAATCAAACTAGACCTTCGGAAAAACAAACCTCAGTGTAACTTTAAATAAGAAAATGCAAAACATTGACATCTTGACTAAAATATTACATTTTTTTATCATGGATTTATACTTGTTTTACTTAATATTGTTAAAACAGTTTTAAATAGTAAATTATTCGAGGAACATGTGCTCACTGTAACTGCGACATGTCTCCTTTCTCGTGGTTTCTATGGGAACAGTGTTTGGTTATGTCTTTGCACTCAAGGCTAGAATATACATTATGCCACATTAAAGGTTTGTGAAATGTCAACAGGTGTATGAATGACACACAGGCATTTAAATGTTCCTCAAGCTATTGTCATGTTTGTAAGCATGTATTTTAATGTTTGCCTGTTACATGTTTGTTGGGCAGTAATGTTATTTTCACTGAATGTGACAGTGGCCTGTAGCAATTGATTGACACGTTGTCACCTTGGATTAAAAAAATGAACAAATTCACATTTTTTTCATCAATTCACATCACTGAATCTTTTTCTGTGTTTACAGTTGTCAAGGTATAGATACTTTTTATGTGTACGCGTGGGACAGCGTACATTGCGCGTGACGGACATTTTGTCATCAGAATAGTACGCACCGCCAGAATTTTGTCACCTCGCGTACAAAGTATGCGCAGGTCACGCATTCCATTTCTTGCAGTAATTAGTTTAACCACCATGTGGCAACCGTGTCCTGGGAGCATCGATTCAAGGTAGCTGAAGAAAACCTGACCCTTGTAGGCCCGGAGAGGTATTTAATACAGTATGTCGCAATGTGCATGCGTCAATACACGCGTGTACGCGTATGAGTCGAAAGCAGTATACTTTGCAAGGCTGTGCATTAGCCTGTGCGCGTACGCTCGCGGACAAATAAAAAGAAGAAGTATGCCACAGGCTTTAGAGGTATCTGTCTACACACTGTAAATAGGGAATGTATACGTTTCAGCAGCAACAACATAAACAAACATTATGTGGCCCAAACGTAACTTCTGGTAGACCTCCACAAAGAATCAATAGCTGTTGAGTAGTTTAAATGTAATTTCATGCAATTAATATCCTATAAAATATTTGTATAATTAATATGAATCTAAATAAATTGTTAAAACCAAACTGGAATTTATCTTCAGGCCAGCACGTGCGTCCGATGAAACCGTCTATACTGTAGTTTAAAAACTGAAATGTAATCATCTTAGTAGGCAAACAACTACTTTTAGGTTACTGTTGTAGGTACTGTAAAGCAGACCTTCAAAAAGATCTTTTAAAGTAAATTAACGACAATAATATGTATGGCAATGAGAGCAAATGACAAAAGATTTGACGTGTTACCACTGGTATGCTTACAATTGGGATGCTCTTGAACCTTAAGCCATCAAGGCAGTGGAAAAAGCCTCAAAGTTCTATCTTCCCTGGACTCTAAAAGTGATTTTTTAAATTAGGACATGGTTTAAAAAGCACAACATCGTTGCATTGAAATTGGTTTTGACTATGGAAATGTGTAAAAGACGTAAAATGCATATGCCTAAAACATCAAATGGACAAACGGAGTATTAAAGCAACAACCACCTTATGATTCAGTGAATTCATAATAAAAGTCACGTTTTTGTTTCATTAAATATTCGATAACACTCCAACACAACCGTTTGAAAGTTTAGGGTCAAAACTCATCCTCTATTATTCTATTATTATCTTTTGTCTACAAAAATGTTGCACATTTAAGCTTATACTGTCAGATGAAAATAGTTTTCATTGAAACATGAATGTTTTGAAATGACTAAATCATATGAAATGTTTCAGTCAAGTGTCAGATTAAAGATGTATAATGGGCTGTAACTGCCATTTCATTGACTTAAAGCCCCCCTAATCCTGAAAATGCACTTTAACATGTTTTTATAACCTAAATTTGAGTCGCCAATGTATGTGCAGAAACACCCTGTAATAATACAAATCCATCCATTCTGTTTTTCTTAATCTGATATAAACCACAACAGCCAGGCTGTTGGCGATCTCCTAGAACAGTGATGTCACTCTGATAACGCCCGGCCAATGACTGCTCACAGACTCCGCCTTATGAGCATAGATTTCACCTTCTGCCAGAGACACGCTGCCTGCCATTTTCACGCCAGTGACTAGAATGTCTCCGAAACAACTAAGCAGTTGTCGGATGTAAAAACGAACATCGAAGTCTTCATTTACTCCCGACATCTGAGCCTCTGAAGACACTGTGGATTAGTTTTATTTCTCAACGGAATGTGCAGAAGACACCAGGAGAAGTAAAAGGGCTACATTAGAGGGCCTTTAATATTGAGGAGATATTTTAAGTTTCATCACTTCAACACCCTTACGTAATTCAAATTCTCTCAATCTCAAGGAATCGTTGGCTTTATCTAGTGAAGCTGATGAACTACAGACCATAACCCTCCCCGTTTTTCTTCACAGCAGGAGGGGTATCTTCCCTCTGCACAGCGCTGTGATGGCAATCATGCTAGCTCATTGATTTCTTGAGCCAGTACTCATATGCTCATTCGCTGCCATAAATGAGTCCTAACCCCTGTGCAGATAAAAGTCTATCAATAGCTGACCTTGCCAGAACAGGCTGTGAAACACATATTACCATGTTTCCCCGGTTTAATATCATTGTTTCAAACAGCATTGACTTGTTGTGCCTCAACAAGCTGTAATTTACTGTGCTTGTGACAAAGGCAGACACCACGACACTACACACCACATGTAGCTAAACTACAGTCAAACTACTCCTTTGAAAAAATAGCTAGCTAGAGTGAAAGCTACTAACAGAAAGCATTGATATATTTAAATATACAGTATAACCATTAGATGAACTCATTTAGAAGTAAATACGATTTCAGTGAGGCTTAGAAACTTACCCATCTTAACATGCTTTTTCGGGAAAGACGGCTGATGATATATTTATGTGAGAAGTAGCAAAACATTAAGAGGTTTATCCTTATGCCTTCTGTTAAATGTTAAATTTATTTATTAAATCCACAAATTCTGTGGGTTTTATCTTAGTGTTTAAAAATATGAATATAGATATTCATAGACTGTTATTGTGTGCATATCACACGTTGTTTTCAACATTACATATAACAACAATATATATAAGCGTAATGTAAAAAAATACTTTTACAGAATTTTAAAAATGTTCATTTTTTCATGGATTTTAGAAAAATATGCAAATTTACAAGAAAAAAAACATGAAAAACATTTAATTTTATATGAAAAAAACTGGGTAACACTTCAGGAAAGGCGGCAATTATCACTGATAACTAGTTGTCATTACCATGCCTATTATTGGCATATTGGCTGTTTATTAGTATTTATTACACGGCTCATTGGAATACTTGATTCTGATTGGCCAGTCGTGACATTTGCTGGTTCGTTATTCCCAGATAACAACCTCTCAAAGCTAATAACGCTCGGCAAATATAATGCAGCAAATCATTTTGACAGGTTTTTTTGACAAATAAAGTACATATAAATAACATATATGACAATGCAAGGGCCAGACTAATATATTTCAGAATAACAGTACATTTCTGTAAAATTACAGTTTTTTACAGTATACATTGATTTTGAAATGAATGCAGCTACTACTTTTACTTTTCTGATTTTTTTATTCACAGATGCACCCACATGAATAAATACTGTAGTATACTTTAGTATTTACCATAGTAAATTGTTGTGTACTGTATTATACTACTTACTATATATTATTAATGTAAACTACATTTATAGTTATTTGTCATGGCGGACAAAGGGAGACTCAAGTGCGGGGCAAAAACAATGGTTTATTGACAGGAAAATAACTCCACCACAGTCTGGTAAATGACACACCACAGATGACCCCCTGCGGGCCACGGGGAAGAATCTGTAGAGAACTGGGTCCGGGGAAGCAACTCGACCCGGAACTCGCACGGCGAGAGAATCTGTAGGGAACTGGGTCCGGGGAAGAATTCCGACCCGGAGCTCGCCAGGCGAGAGAATCTGTAGTACTTGTAAACCAGGGGGAACCAGGAGCAATGGTGGAGCTTGGTGAAGCAGGAGATCGCAGTCCGGAACGCCAGCAGGATCTGAGGTAAGTGCAGCGGGAGAGGTTACAAGGCAGGGCAGCGGAAAACGGAGAAGAAGAGAAGAAGCTGCTAAGCTAAAGCTAAGGCGTGACAAGGCTAGGGCTAAGACAAAATAACAAGGGCAAAAGCTAAGGCTAAAGGCTAAGGCTAAGGCTAAGGCTAAGGCTAAGGCTAAGGCTAAGGCAAGAACGTCTAGAACGTAGACTGTCTAAGCTGGCAAAAACATGCAACGGTCAGACAAGGAACGAGGGAAGACAGAGGGGTTATAAGGGTAATTCTAAGGGGAGGTAATAGAAGACAGGTGAGCGTGATAATTACAAATGAGTCACCGGTGAGGGAAAAGCCCTGACAGGGAAAACACGAGGGCGTGGTAAAGGACGTAGACACCGAGCGCGTGCTAGCCGCTAAACACGGATCGCACGTGCTCGACAAAACAAACATACACCTCCCAAGCCAGACAACACAAAGACGCGAACGGGATCATGACAGTTATTATTTACTTTTTATTGACTATGGTAAAGTTTGAAAACAAAACAGTGTACTATACTAAATACTAAAGTGTTCTGCAAAAAAATGTTTATTCACTTTACTTTTCATGAGTTATTAATTTTAACACTGAAGCATCGCTTCAGGAGACTGCTCGCATCCCATGTGGTAAGTAAAAGGTTTTAGCAACAAGCTGATTCCACGAAAGACACAAAAGATCAAACCGGGGAAAATGCGGTACTGTGGCATCCCAGTGCTGTTAGCCACGAGGAAAGCTCTTAGGAGCACTGGCATTGATTTATCTGTATGTGTTTGGAAACAAAAGCTGCTTTCTTCTCTATATGGAAGAATCCAGAATGGAGGTAACACCTATAGATTTCTTCTAAGGATTAGCAGAAGGTTTCTTACCTTGAAAGCATATGAATATATAAATAGAAAAGGAACTAATTCAATGGCAAGATAAACATAAACCCAATAATCACAGAATTTTCAGCCCTAGGCTGAATCAGCAGACTGTACTACAAAAGATCTTTTTGGGCCGCTTACATCACAAAGTCTTGGACAATGTTACCGTTTGTATTTTGGATCTTGATCTGCGAGCGAGAAAACAGCGAAAGAAAGCCCTGTCGACGAAAACCCCATCCACCTTTTTTTGTTCGTACATACATTGTTTCCCTTTTTTGTCTGGAAAGCTGGCTGACCGAACGGTAACATCAAGCTCTCATTGTCAACAAAGACACATTGTTCCATTATGAGCGGGACTACAGCAGTGTAAAGGGTCGCATCACTCACCGGAGGAATTTATTTATATCTCAATCAAGCGGTGAGAAAGAGAGGGCGACCAGGAAATGAGAAAAACGGGAGTAACAATAGTCGAGTGACTGCTACATGGAAAGATGGGAGACATTAGAGGAAGTCCATTACATAAAAGTGTGGCTCTGAAAAGTAAATGTAAAGCTTTTTGTGGGATTGGTTAGCATTTATTTATTTTTAAAGTCAAAGAAAAAATCCATACAATTAATGTACTATGATAAGTTTTTACAAGACTGTATTACTATTTATTTTAATAATATTATTATTGTTGTTGATGATATTATTATTATAAAATATAATACCAATAATACTAATAAAAAAACTATAATAATATCAACAACAACAACAATAATAATAATATATTGGGGGAAATTTCAGAAAACGTTCAAATAGACAAATTCAAATATGTTTATATTTTTATTAAATAAAACATAAAAATACATTTGTTGACACTCTTATGTATGCAAACTACCCCTGAGCAACTCTCTTTGTTCCCTATTGTATAAATCAGACAATAATAGATAAGGTTTGAGTGCTTGGGTCTGAAGAGAGTATATTTCTGAAGTCTGATATAGACTTTTAGATAAAAACTCAACACAAGCATATTGTTAGAGTTTAAAGGGTACTGCAATGCAGGAATGACTCATAAACTAAAACACAAGAGAATAAATATATACCACAGCTTGAAGACTTCTAGATTGATAGGTCCACACACTAAAGTTGCTCCCTATAACTGCAAAGCTGGTTAAGTTCCTTGTTTAATAACCACGTAAAAATAATTCAATGCTCCAGAGTCAATTATTCCACGCTTTTAAATGGTTTAATACATGCCACGAACAGGTGTAAACATATGTATTATGTCTCATAATTATATACAGTTGGGTTGCAGATTAGGAAATGTTATTCTGATCACTGTCGTTTTAAAGATATTCAAAACTGGGTCATAAACGGGTCATTTTAAAATGAGAAATAAAGGATGCTCTGAATGACTCAGTTTATAATTAATAAGGATGATTAAAACCAAATCATATCAAAGAGCGACGAACACAGACAGATACGCAGTCATTTCCCACATTCATTTCCTCTATCTGAGGCATAATTTCACAACAGTGCATGGAAAATCAATTAAACTAATTAGCGAGTATTGTTCCAAACTGGGAAGGACTGCGTTGTCAACCTTTAGAAAACATCACAAGTTGCTTTTTTCACGAGCAAAGCGAAATTATTTCTACTTCCACAAAAATAATGTACTTCATAGATCCTACTCTCTAATTAGCCAATCTATCTAATGTTGCTTAATGAGATTCTCTTGATATTTATAAATTGTTTAGAATTCTGTAGACAATGTAGGCGGGCGTATATATTTTCCACTGCTATAATGTTACAGTGTTGTGGGTGGCTTCTTGATGGATGCTAGGTGTTTTTTTGACAAAATCTTGTGAGAACCGACTCCCAATTTGTTTCAGTCCGTGGTTGGATAACATACTGCACGGACAAACCCAACCGTTATCTTTTAAGATCCTAGAAAATGTCCATATTTGTCCCGACCATTTGAACAATTTGAGTGTAAAAACAATTCAATGTAAGTTGACATAATTGTTACTCTGAGCACCCCTAAAGTTTAATACTTAAGTTTCATGATTTTTCCAAACCCCTAACCTTTAAAGTAATGCAAAAAAAAACATGCACTATCTTACGGTACATGAATCGTGACGCATTTTATTTATAGTGACATGCTACTGGCTTGTTTCCATGAGAAATAACAGTGTTTCTGAGTCAAAGCAAGTCACGCACCAATGCCAGCTGAGTTTGCTTCCACCCACACTTGTGTAAGAAAAAAAGGTCGGTGGGCACTTAAAATTGGAAGAGCTGATGCCAGGCAGATACATGACAAATTTATGTCATGCACATGACACAGCTGACAAAGTTTTATGCATTTATGATTGACACTGTGGCTTGTGCGTAACCTCTTAAGATATCTAATTTTTAACAAAACTTGCCACCAATGCCAAGGAATTGGTTACCAGGGTGTTACGTAGTTGCAAAGGGGTTCTGAGTGGTTGCTAGGCTATTTGGCGGTATTTTGAGTTGTTCTTAAGTGATAGCTGCGATGTTATTTGTCATCACAGTTCTTTATCAAAGTTACAATTCACTTGGAAAGGCTCATGTTAAAATGTACAACTTTACAGTAGAAATAAATATGTGTGGCGGTTTATATGTTAAAATAATGCTGAGCTTAGCTCACCTAATATGTTCTCCACGTACAATAATCGTTATTAAATATACATATTTTACAGTCTCCGATTAGTAATATAAAGTATAACAATACTTGTATGCATTCGTCCAGCGAATACATCAATGATATTATAGACTTTACATTATCTCATGGACGTAAGTATGGTGACTTTACCAAACAGGATTTAGAGCAAAGGTAGCGTAAACCAAACACGGTTGAAGGGACCAAGTTTGTGAGCACAGAAAACCCCTCACAATGAATATATGGTTGTGTATTAAACTCTACTCTACATGGTAAACAATGACGATCGCATAAACACAAACAAATACATGAAATATATTTAACTTCATGAGTGGGCATGCCCACCCGAGTTTAAATCGACCAATCAGAGTTGAGCAGGGAAGAGATTCTTTGTCCTCTCAACAGCTAATTTGCATGTTTATGACCTCCTAGCAACTTTACAAAATACCAGTCCAAATTATAACATAATAAGTAGAGAGTGTTCTTTGTTCACACAATATATATAAACAATGAGGAATTGTAAACACAAACATTTAGATATCAAATATGCAAGGTTTGAATTGCATCAAGTCATGATTCATTCGGATGTACGAATACAAACAAAGCCTGAATTAAACATGCCTATTTGACAGTTACAGATTACTTAAAATGGCAAGAGCGACAAAATATAACCTAGATATTTAGATAAATTTATAGAAAAGGACAGTTTAATCACATAAGTTTCTATTTGTCAGAGAAGTTTCTCTGGATAACCTCAGATGTTAACTTCTAGGTGAGACAAAACAGAGAGACTTTTCACCTCTGGTTTGAAGCTTAGGAGTCGTAAATATCCCACGGAGAAACAAAAGGGTTATCCACACTTTCAGGAGAAGAACCAACCTAAATCCAGGCACCCCTGGAGCCAGGTCTTCTGATGTTGATATCAAGAAACCAGGACAAAAGGAGTGGAGGGGGTTTATGGCTCTTCTTTTAATGATACCGCCAAAGTCTCTACATATGTTTACAGCCTTGTACAAAAAATGATTTTGGTCTATATAGCTAATTTTACCCTTCATGACAACTGTGAGGAGAGTAATTTTTTTATAACTCACCCGTTTAACTTATATTATTAGGTGCGTGGCCACTGGAGTGACAGGTTGTTTCAGCAACCAGGCGCCTCAGCTTCAACCACGTCCCGCCCCTTTGCCAATGTTCGATTATCCGGGAGTGACGCACTTCTGAGATGGCGACGGCCGGCTCCACCCACTTTAAGCTTCAAAACTGCTCCTCAGAGACCTAAGAGGGACGTCAGCGACACTACGTCCATATTTTGTACAGTCTACGGCCTAGCCGCAGTCACACCTGTGATTTCTGGAGTAAAGTTCGAGAAACCAGTAGAGAAGGCTGTAGTTCGCGAACTCATGTGAACATTTACGATTGGTAGAAAACCCCACCCCAGAACTAACAGTCACATTTGTGTGAAAGCAAATTGTATTAAAATGTACACTGGAAAAAAGAACTAAACAATTTGTAAAAAAATTATTTTAAAGAATTTCCACATATTTTAAATACAGTGTATGTCAACAGACTACAAATGTACACGTTGCCTGTAAAAGAACATGAAAAACACGTAATTAAAAAAAAAAACAGCGGCCGGAATATTACAGTTTTTATGATTTTTAAGTGTACAGTAAGAATGAGATTCTATGAAATCATTCAAATCTTGGAAAATAGATATGATTTATGTAGTAATAGCTATTTTATCTTCGCAATTCACAAATAATTGATGAAATGTGCATATCTGAGGTTTGCAAATTAAGGTTTTTCTTTATTTTCTGATATGATGATTACTTATAAAATTTGCTTAATTACTTCCCCTTTTTTTGCAATATAAAGATTTAAACATTGGTTGACACTACCCTATTCAGCAAGATCTTAATAGCGCATGGCATGATCCATTCAAACAGCTGAGCTACAGCATAAGGCGCTTCGCATAATCCACATTTGCATATAGAGTTTAATTTATGAGATCATTAATTTATCCAATGCTCATTATAACAGTAAGTTGCATTCCTCAAACTTTATTATAAGCAACTGAGTAATGCACATGTGCATATATACCATTCCTAGTATTAATTGCAATCTTTTCCTAACACCTACTTCATGCACTATCTGTCACATACACATCAATAATAAAAGAAAAGTATCGCAGACCCTCATTATTCTCAATCCGAAGTCACGGCCACGACACGGCACATCTCCTGCTCGTGGAAAAAAGCACACCTCCACTCTGATGCGTCTCCTGTCATTTCTGCGGGCGGCTCTTATAGTAGGTACGGCATCCCCGCCTGCGTGAAGAGTTGAGTCATCTTCGCCTTTCTACGACGGTGACACTGGAGCAGATGGTGCTGGTCTCGAAAGCCCACGACGGCGCTCTCTGAGTAATGTTCCCTCACGCTGTTTCCGATAGCGGCTTTGCTTTGTCTTACTCGCCCAGACGGGGCAGGCAGACCTGTCTGTATAAAAAATTTGCAGCCTATGATTAGCACAAATAGCGGTCGTTAATGTCTTTAGGCTTATGCGGCAGGTGCATGTTTAACTTGATAAGTGAAGTTTTCCCTTTTTTTTATTTCACAAAGCAGATAATAAAATTCCCACTTGCACGTTCACAGCTTGATTTCTCTTAGAAGTGTTTAGTCCAACAGTGCCAGTTTGCTTTAGGAGCCCTGGGAAATGGTACAGTTTAAAAACAAAACTGGATTTTTACATCTTTTGAGGAATATGTGCTTAGCCTCTGTCACCACCACAGTACTATAGGATGGTGTGGGTGCTTTTAAGCTTGTTTCTATAAGGTGTTTAGATTTTTTTTGGTTTAGCACATTGCTGTGTGCTTGCTAGCATGTGGTTGCTTTGCGGCTGGCAAAAACATGTCACCATTACAGTGGTACTTACCCTGATAGCACACATACATCTGGCTTACGTCTATTTGACGTCTGCATTTACATTTGCAAGACATCTACAATACATTGTTTGCTCATCTGCAATACATCTCGGAGATGTCTGCTGTCAGACGTCATATAGACATCTAGACGATGTCTGTAAGATGTTTATGATTTAGAATAGATGTAAAGCTGCTCTTTCTAAGATGTTTAGCAGATGTTTTGACGCAGCAGATCTCCAGATCTTCAGCAGACGTATTACAGATGTTCAGATGTCTCCGAGACGTATTGCAGATGATCAAACTATGTATTGCAGATGTCTTCCAGATGTAAATGCAGACGTCAAATAGACATAAGCCGATGGATTGTGCTAGCTGGGTAAGGTTCCAGTGGTACTGGATTTCATTCTTATTCTGTATAAAACACACTGTAAAAGAAAAAGTACATTTTCCGGCAGCCTGGGAGCCAGTAAAAACAACGTAAAAAAACGTTCTCACATAAAATTAGTTTTTCTTGTATATTTGCTCTTTTTCTGTTATTTTCTGTTATTTTATATATATATATATATTTTTTAAGCACATTACTGTTTCGCTAATTCTCCATATTCCCAAATGCTACTCCCTGTTAGAAGCACTCTTGTTGCTATATTGTTCAGTGCAGCAATGAATCTAGTGTTAAGGAAACCCTTCACATACAGTAAGCTATCTCTCTTCAAGTCGAACAGTAACATTCGTTAAAAAAGAGACCTGACATAGCTGTGGGGAGACCGAGTGGCCTGTGATTTTTCATAATTAGATGAATAAAGACTCTGAGGTTCACACTAAGCCATATAATGCCATTTTAGCATTAAATCAAGTTTTTCACCACTAGACTGTGAAAATGTCTCAAGCCTTTAGAAAGCGCCTGAGAGACGAATTGATTTTAGATTAAACATGTAATTTCTTGTTAAATCCTGATTAATTCACAGCACAGCCGACTGCGATGCCTGCCGAACAACAAAAGAAAATATATTTTTTTAAAACAACCGAATGTCTGTCGGAGGAGTTTTACGTTTGAAACTGATCATACCCCATGTGAAGATAAAGACGTCATAATTGAATTTTGCTGTGTTTAATTTCCAAACACAAATCAATTTGTGACAACAGAATAACTCAAGAAAATATCACAGTGTTTGCCGTTTGCTCCGGGTAGCCTGGGGTGAGCAAATAGCAATTAACTGAGAAATACACGACTTGTCACCTCCACAGAACGGCTTCCACGCTCGCATATGTGCGATATGAATATCAAACAGAGAATTAGAAGGAAAAACGGGAGAACACGCTAACAACTTGGAAGGAATCACCTGTGGCTATTATAAAACAGAAGGATCCTGTTTTGAAGTACTGATGAATGCCTCTGTTCAAATATTGAGTAAAAAAAAAAAATGCCCAGCAGTTGCATAAATAATAATCGACAGAACAAAATGCTCAATTTTCCTAATCTACATTAATGACTCTTGAAACATACAGAAAAAAACACTAGCTTGCATTTCAACCTGTAGCATTTGTGAATCGTGAATACTATTAAATATATATTCAATACATGTTGAACTTAAAGGGATAGTTGACCCAAAAATTAAGAAAATTCTGTCATCATATATTCACCCTCATGTCATTTCAAACCTGTATGACTATTTTCTGCAGAAAACAATATATTTCGAAGATGTCGGTAACCAAACATCACTGACCCCCGTTGACTTCCATTGTATGAACACAAAACCACTGACTCATTTCTCATAACGGCAGCAACCTCAGAAAACATCTGAATTAATCTGGAACCCTCCGGGATCCAAGACACTGCAAAATTTCAATGTTTTAAAAATAATTAGTTTGCTAACAATAACGAATACTCATACTTTTGTGAACATTTAAATGCTATGACTTCTTTATATTCGTGTTTGGTTATTCCTTTCTATTGGTTGTTGTGGGAGTAAAGATTCAAGATTGATTAGGAATCACCGGCGAGCATCTCCGCACATCATTAGCTGAAGCACATCTCTCAACACCTTGTTGTCATTGCACTCCTACGGCAGACATTTGGAAGGGTCACTGGTTGCAAACATGTTGTAGGTTGGTTAGAGAACCACAGATGAGGGTCAGCACTGTGACAGCATGGTCACCACGGTAAGTCACATCATCTCTCAAAACCTACATATGAAGAACAAGCGTTAGCTCAGAGCTCAGGTACGAGTCACTGCTAAAACGGTGTATACTGCAAATTTCAGAGCAACAGTGGTTTGATGATCTGCCAGCCAGATGGAGATATCCATATACGAGAAGTCTGGCTCTGAGGACGTTTTAGCCGCTATTCCAAGATCTATTCATGATGTTTTCAGCTTGTCTTGAATGCTTTTAGCAAATGCTGTATTTTGAAAGGAATTGTGCCATCACAAAGGGTCGTGCTGTCAATGCACATGTTAATATTATACCAGCCTACATGTCATCCATTTTGTTGAAAGGCCCTATATGTGTTGCAATTTCAAACACAGACAGATATTTCTAGATAGTCAAACACATCTGGCAAGCACCCTGATGGCTTTTATAGATAACTGTACAAAGGGGTGCCAAAAGTGGGGGGGAACATGATCGCAAACGGACCGAGGACAGAGACTACAATTTAGCCAGGGGTACTAGAATAAACAGCAGCACGTGAAGGACATTAATAAATTATACACTATTTCCATTGTATGCCAAACTACAGTGATATCAAGTGATGTAATAACTACGGTCATGTGGGCCCTCCCACAATCTACATAAAGTATGAGGGAGCATGGACGAAAGTACAATTTTTCAGAAAATTTTCATTTTAAAAGATAATTTTTCAGATCGAGATATATTTTTGCTGTGGTCAGTAACTCACAAATGCGATCTATCAATAACCGATGGTAATTCTGGACCAATATAGAACGACTTCTGGGTAATTCATATTGAATATTTTGAAGAACATTGCTGCACATTGTTACTTTCGACCTGTCAGTTTTTCGTGTTACTCTTGCTTTAAATATACTTGACCTTGTTAATGTGTAACTGCAAACACATTTTGTTTTTGATCTTTTTAAAAAACATTATTCAATTACTTTACATTTCATTTTAAATTTCAAATGTTTCAAAAGTAGTTTCATAGTACACACTTGTATTGCTTAAAATCGTTTATGATGGGCAATGTCAATGCATTTTCTAAAACATTTTAACAGTATAAACAATATGACAATTAAATTAAATTCGCATAATAGAATAAAAACATAAGAAGCGGGGAAAAAGTACAAATATAGCATCGTCACAAACTCATTAACTGAGCAAACGGTTAATATCTTAGAATGCCTAAAAATAGGTATTATGCATGTGCAATTTGTGTAGAATCTGCATTCAAGCTTTTTTAAACAAATCCTATAATATCAGCCAATGAGATAAAAAAAAATTAAGTTACTTTTTAGTGAATTGAGTTTATTATTCTTCCCTTCTTTCCATATATATTTTGCTTGCTTGTTTTAAGTTTATTTTTGCATGTTTTATACAAATGACAACCAATTGATCAACACTAGAACAAATGTGTGCGCATAATCTATGCACATATTGTAAATTCGGTGGAGAAGTTTAAATGTGTGCATAATATGAATAATAAATGCCATTATTAGTGAATGAATCCAAATAGTGTAAGCAGGGTTGTCGACGCCCCTGCTTTAGCTGAACAAGTACATCTTACATACAGGACATACGATGAACACGATTCATACGTTTGGTCAGCAACATTTTAAATAAACCATGCAAAAATAGTTCCAGCAGTGTTCCTTCACATCATGAGAATGTCAAAAACATTTTTTTAAACAAAACGATTCAGTCTGCAAACAAAATCCTCTACGCATTCCTCAAACTGCCAACAAAAAGATTTCTAATGACAAATCATCAAAATGTTGGATTTATTGTACTTTCAGGTGATTGCATTCTTCCTGAGAACAAAAGTAAAGTCAAAGGTAAGTTAAAAAGAATATTTAAAAAGACAACCTTCGTCTTTTTGCTCCAAGAGCAATCCAACAGAGGATAACTGTACAAAACTCTAACACTACACCTTTAGTCGTATTCCTTTTGTCACAAATCAACTAAAAAACTATTTGTTCCACTTTCACATTTGTGGAAAAAGGCAGCTTGAATCAACAAACGGTACGACTTTCTGGTGTTGAAAGTGTTGCATGTCTGAAGACTGGAGCTTTGTAAACCAAATCCCTCTGTTCAATATACATCAGAGAGTACAGACTTATTGCTTTAGAGAGTTTTCGCTTAAGAAAAGGTCACCCTGTCTGACTGTTGCTAAAGAATTGTTTACCAACATCGGTTCAACACTTTAGCTATGAGCCCTCAAAACACCACTGACGTTCTTCGTGTTCTTTATCAACTTGACATGTCAAGGACTCGGTTAAACAGGCTGCGCTCAAGCAAAACCATGGACTAGATGCTGTACCTGTTAGCCAGTCCTATCAGAACCAAAGACTTTTCATGCAAACATTTTATGTCGGTAAATGTAAACAAAAGAATATGTCCTTGATTTACAGTAATTTAGGACTGTCACAATATCGTATTTTCACTATATCAGTACCTTGGTCAAATGATTTCATGAAATCAAATTTTACCAAAAATATATTGAAAAAAAATACATTCGTTTTTTTATTTGGTTTAATTTGTGTTTAATTTTGTACAACTTTTTCTTCTGCAGAACACAAAAACAGATATTTTGAAGAAATATGAATTGAACCCATTGACTTCCATTGTATGAACACATAATCACAGTGACATTTCTCAAAATATCTTCTATTGTGTTCCACAGAAGAAAAATACGTCTACAGGTTTTAAACTACTGTTACAAACTAATTTTCAGGGGAAATTGCTAAAGACAAGTACATTTTTACTAAGAGTTGTTAAATGACGTTGTGATGTCATAATGTCAAGACATCATTATGCATAGCGTTAAAGCTGTATAACTGCGCAGACACAAAGATAATATATATTATTTGGTAGAATACTGTAAAAATTTGGCATTTTTATGATCAGATTTATCTTTTTTTCGTTATTAAAAAAACAAGCATTATCAAGTTTACACTTCTTCCTCATGAGATGTAATCACTGTTATTTCATTATTTCTTGGAAATGTAATAATGCTTTTCTGAAAAACAGCCTCCGTGAGGCAAGACGCAGCATTCAAAATGAGACAAAACTTGTGTATGTTGTGATTTACTGTGAGTTTTTTATATTTTTTTTACTTTAGCTAAAAAGCGCTAAGTGGTGAAAAATTGCCAAGGAGCTAAATTTGTTGCGATAGGTGCTATTTGGAAAAACGTTGCCAGGGTTTCTTTCCTGTAGGTCAGTGGTTATTGGATGGCGCTAGCAACACCAATGTCATGGGTTCGATCCCAGGGATTGCACATACTCAGAAACAAATGTATAGTATAATGCAATGTAAGTCACTTTGGATAAGCGTTTGCCAAATGCATAACTGTAAATAAAAGAAAAATGAATGATAACAGAGATCTTATTTTTGAGTAAACCATCTCTTAAATATCACAATTATTGTCAAGGCAGCGATGTTTTGACAGCCGTTCATTTATTTACTACCAGAGTTGCCAGATAATGTGTAAAAGTTTGTCCTACTTTGTGATTTCGTTAGCATTACATCAAGCCTCCATCACAGGGACATCTTTCTTTTTGGACGCACAGGCTTGTTAACTATCTCACAGTGGAGTCTAAAACAACTTCAATCAATTATTGCTGGGACGCTCATGCTCCTGCTATCAAGCTCTTCATCAGCTGATGAACTCATTGATCAGAGTCTCTGTCACCACAGGCAGTCACAGTGTCAAGAGCTCTGATAACTGTGATGACTATGGCCAATGACCGTACAACCAATATCAGTAGGAAACCGCTGTCGCCTGCCAACCTGATCTCACAAGAAAACTTTTATTTTAAGGTGGTGATTTTTTATACTGCAATTTCTTGTCTCTTTCTCCACTGTACCATCTTCACGACGCCATCCAGAACCTCCATAAAGAACGTTGTTCTTATAAGAATATTATAATTACGTTTTCATTGAACCTTTTTGTTGTTTTTTGATGGTTTTAAGGTGACAACATAAATAAACGTTACTGCGGATGCGTGCGTTCATGGGCTGCCCTTAACTTCCGGTACACATTCACAAACAATAGAGTGCCTGTAGATCTGATAACAAAAAAAAGAATCCGAGAAGTACCGTTAGGCCTGATTCACATTTCGCGTCTAAAACCTTGCGGAAAAATCGAGCCGCGCCTCTTTCTCCTTCTTCAAATGACCCACGGTGCACTATTTCCTATTTCGCCTACAAGAATGTGCGTCTCCCACCATTTGTGGACATTGTCCACGTTAAAAATAACGAATATGCACACAAAATGTGAATCAGGCCTTACTTGGCTAAACTTGTCTCTCCGATATTTTGAATTTAGACTGCAATACCAAGCTCAACGCTAGATGTCAATGTAACTCACTTTTTTTCTATGCGACCAAACTACACGACGCATTTAATAAATTGTTTATTTAACAAAATGAACATACAACAAAATTCAACAAATCGTTTATTTAATACAATCATTATACAATAATATGAATAATACAAATTAATATTCACCTACATAAATAGTTATATTATTAGACACTAGCCAATCACAGACCGGAAGTCCGCGCTTGCAACTGAGACGGTCTATAAGAAGCCGGATTTGAATTGATCACCTGTGTGGCCACCATAGCTCCATGGCTTTATGTGCTTTGCGAGCGAGAACCCTACAGTTCGGTCTGGAATATCTTGCTCAGTTTGTGCGTCTTTTGTCACAGCAGCTGTTTTGTGCACGTACTGCCTGACAATAAAAAAAAGACAGATTTAAGCATTTTGTGTTTTACTGGCATAACATCCTCGTCTCCTAAGCTTTAAACAATGGCGGTATACAAGAGTTGCGTCTTCTGTTAGAAGCTTGTCAAAATGTCTCTCAGCTGCTCTGTGGCAGATGATCAAAATAACTTATGACAAGTATCAGAAGAAAAGAATCGGGAGGAATGTGTATCAGTCAACAAATGCTGAATCTGTGGGTGTCAGGAGGTTGTGGAATTGTGTATTATGCTGTAATGAATAAACAGGTTGAAATTCCCTTTCCTGTTACTGCGATTTTGTTATTGCATTTGACAAATGCATTTTCTATCACACCTGTTTCCCCGACCACATTACAAGCCATTTCATTTGGTGATGGAGAATTCAAAGTTATGGATATTCACAGTTATGGAATTGGGCTTAAACATTCTTATTTCCGTTTATTTTTCCTTTTTTTTCTGTTGATTTGGGGGTAGATTATCCATCCTTTTCTTCTTTACATCCACCCATCCATTTTTACCCTCTTAATACTTAATTCCTTTTCTATTTCCTTCTATTTCCTTTCTCCAACTCAAACATGTTTAAAATACTAACAAATATTGCCTATAGGATACATCACCTAAACACTAGGGGAAATAGGCCTCTGGCGGTCTTTCATCACACTTAAGGTAAATCATATTATGAAAGAATAACATATTCAGTTCACTTCAGAGCCGTATGAAACCCATTCTGATTTATATCTTCTACACTCAGGGACTGTCGTGAACGACAGCGTGATGCTCAATGTCCGCATGTTTATAATTGACACTGAAAAGCCCTCGCGCCCCCAGGTCTCATATATAGTGTTTGTTTGATTTAGGTACCGTCTATGGTTCATGAACACGTCCAGTTATTAGAGCCAAGCCCCGCAAACACACTCGGTTAAAGCAGCGGTTGCCACGGCAACGCGGTGCAGACCAGGAGGTCTCGATGGATAAAAAGCCTCCGAGTCCTGAAACATGAAAAATTGCAAACACAAAAGCATGCCCTTAACGCGGCAAGGTGTCTGTGTGCGTGTTACTGCGTGGGAGACAGACGGTTTTCATATAACACATTTTAAAAGACAGGAAGATGATGGGGGTAACAGCATATCCCATAATTCTCCATTTCGTTGTTGAGGGTTCACCGCCAAGCTATTGAGCTGGAAGCCAGATGAAGTCAAAGCCAGTAAGGTGAGCACCATAACACTAGGGGCACAAGTTGCATTCATTCACTTCAGAAACACCTAAAGAATTGTTGTACAAATCAATATGCATGATTTTCTTTCGGTTTACTTATATTTTAAAATAAAACATTTTTTTTTGGGGATAGGCTGATTTAATAACTAAATTATTAATTGAATTAATAAATATTTAAATAAAATGATTTAAAACATAATATGTAAAATATGTATTACTCTTATTTATTAAAGCCATTAAACACAATTTATTATGAATGGATTAATAATTAATTATTCAAATTCTGCCCTCTTATTTTGTATGCTTTTTTAAATAAAGAGGTTAATTCTGTTTTAAGTAATGTTTGAATGAACCTATTAATTTATTACAATAAATCACAATAGAGTCAAATCTACAGTGGAGTACAGTGACTACAGGTGACTAGATGTGGGCATGTCCAGTAACGTGAGAAAATGTCAAAAAGTTATGCAAATAAACAGTGCATTCATCAGCGACAGTCAATTGGTAGCCTCACTTTACCATTGTCTCTTGAGACAGACAGAGACATTTCCCTGACTGATTTTACTCTTCCTATATGTTTGATGATGCACGCGAAAAACAAAGAGTTTGAATTCTACACTAAAGGAATATACTAACTGAACACTGCTTTGGTGTAAAATAAAAGCACTTTCCATAGCAGAACTTGTGACTTTTACCAACAAGAAAACATTAATTGTCAGAATCTCTTACTTTAGCAGCAATATATCTGAACTGTGATCACATTTTCAAAAGTTATGACCAGACCAACATTACATTAGAGCAGGTAGGTATAGTACTGTCGAAATCAAGGATGAAAGACACTACAAATTGAACAAATTGATCCATTCATGTTTCTTTATCGACACCCTGTAACATCTCACATTTGAGCTCAGTGTAACACTAGGATATTTGTATGACCATTATTTCTTCGCTTTTGCTTTTCATATACACCTATGCCGTATCAGTCTCCATTACCTGTCTGCCATGCTGTTTCATAAAATTTTTCATTGAACCATATTTGCCTTTGAATCAAATGTATTTTTGCTGCTTAAAATGCATCATACCAAAAACAGCTTGTAATGGCTATAAAAGGCCAGGTTATAAAGGTGAATGTGTTCCTGTGGTCATTTAAAATATATATTATTTATGGCTTACATGTAATATTAAAAACACCTGTTTGAATTTCACTCATACACTTCGCTTCTAATGAACATACTTTACAGGAAACTTAAAGCTAAACATTTCACAGAAGCATGCCCTTTACCGCGGCATCCATCCGCGGCATGAACCAAGGCGCCAGCACCAGGTCGTGACAATTAGCATGTCTCTCTAGTTTTGTACGTTCGTTTAATTATTATTTATTCGTAAACTGCCCATGTATTTATGAGGATTGGACAGTTAACTTGGATTATCTAAATACAAAGTGGTACAAATTTGGAACATTACTTGGGCTGCTCTGATGACGTTTCACAAGTCCACAAGGACACAAGTACAGACAAGGACGCATACTGAGAAACGGCACATATTTGAAAATCAGAAAAGCTGTCTTCTTCTATCATAAGGTTTCCTCTGCTTTTATTACAGAGCGCCCCCATCACTGTGTATGAACGAGAAATCCCAGTAAGACATTGGACCGCTTAGTGCTCCTCACATTGAAGTTTGTTAAAAATAGACTCGATGATCATTCACTCTTAAAACCAGATCTGACTAAATATTAATGGATGGATGACCAGACCTAAATAAATGGTATGTTTTTTTAACTATTTTTATTTTCACATAATTCAATAGATTATTTTAAGTTAAAATATATATTTTATTTTATTAAATGTTATAATTATTGAAGTTATTAAAATAAAGTTTTAAAAATTGTTAATCGGTTATTACACATCAAAGTGATTATGTATTTTATCATCATATTAAATATATTGTACATATGTATATTTTATTAATTGCTTTTTATTTATAAATGTATAACTTCATGTTTTCATTCCTGCATTTATTTCTTCTTTAAATAAGCAACAAGTAAACAACAAACAATACTATTATAAAACCACTGGGATATCATGATCTTAACCTTTATTTCCATACCAAAAACCCAGATGGCCAGACAATGATTCATTTTGTTCTTTTAATTCTTCAAATATTGATGTTGATGATGCGGTGAGCCTAAAGTCTTTATTGCACACTGTGTGTTTATCAAAAGCTAGCTTAAATATGTGATATGACTAAAAAGTGCTGTTTGGCCCTGCTGTTAGTCTCATTTAAAAAGATCATTCCTTGCGTCACATCAAGCTGACATAACCTAGGAATATACATTCAAAGTTAAAGTATACCATCAGATTTTTGGGCGGAGGACACGAAAGGATAAAACCTCAAAGAAACGAGAAAAGGTGAATTTATGTTTTTATGCTTCAAAAGGTGTTTATCGGGGGTTGCATGGGTTGTTGTTGGTGCTAATAGTGTATTACTTGACACAGAATCCTATTTTCCAGAAAATTCCAGAAAAAAGCTTTTCGGAAGCATATGTTCATTTATGTTTTCAGATGAAAGAAGTAAAAATGTGTTTTGGGTTACTGGAGCCTTTATCGAAAATCAAAACACATTTATGTATGATTTATTTTTTTCTAGTACACACATGCAAGACCCTTGGATTCTGCATCTTTGATTTACACTCCTGAAACAAATTCATATTTAACAAATTCATATTTTACAATCGCTGGAATACACTTTCATATAGCAGTCATACATATGAAATATTAATATTAATAATAAATATTAAACTAATATACGGTCGATTAAAAGATATTGTGACCACACGGTAATGTAAACAAAATGAAATTGGACCTTAGATCTTTACCACATGATTTAACATAACCCATTCCCCAAAACGCAGTACACTCTTTAGCTCGGTTTTCTGTTAAAAAAACACTACTTAGTCAGAGCAAATGACTGGAATAAAAGCACCATCTGTCTAAAACATCCAAGAGAATCCCTGAATACACCAAACATTTGGCAACATGAAAGGAGCTTGCGACGCATCTTGAATGGAAAATTAGTTTGAGAAAGGTGTTGGTGGGAGGTTCTTACATTCTAGCACCAATTATCACGTCTTCAGTTCAATTTTAATTACTTTTAAAAACTTTTTTAAAGCTTTACCCAGCAGCCAGGACCTTTCAGTCTTAATTTTCACACTAACTGTACTTTTAATTTAATTTGAAATCAAATAATATCTGCACTCCTTTGTATTCAGGACCATTTGTAAGAGTAGTACGCTACCATGTTTGAATTATAAATACAAAAACTCATATCATATTGCTATCAAGACACACAGTTGAGTGCCAAGAAGTGTTAAGAGGCGCTACATATTGTACATTTAGCAAAGTGTAATATTTATAACGTGACAAACGGGAAGTGCAACTTTCATGGTGTGATGCAAAAAAATCTGATTATCCTTGGTAAATTCAAACCTATTAATTAATCCAAGAAATCTATTGACTGCAATACAGTTCATATTAAATGTGCTTTTATTTATTCTTATTTTGTTTCTCTGTTTGAATGCTGTCTCTATGAATAACATCAGTCCTTTAAATCTCAATAGGACCATTATGGGGCATTACAGATTTCATTTAAAGCTTGCTTATCAAGTTAATGAACCACTCATAGGTTGTTACAGATATTAGATGTGACGTTCTTTAACACTTTAAATAGTGGCCAATTATTTATTGAGGAAAGATTTGTCAGTCCAAGTGTGGTGAGAGGCAAACTCAGTGCACTTAACCCGTAATAGTGAATTAGGAGCTTAGTGTAGAACACTTGAAACATTATGTCATTGAAGTGGACTCTGACAAACCTCTCCTAAAAGCCTTCAGCTGTTTGGCTTTCAATTATAAATGAACTCCCAAAATTTCACAGAGGTTTAGTTAAAATCTCTGGATGGTTATCTGTTTGTATGAGAAGCTTATGTATTAAAAAAGATCAAATGAATCAAGATTCATATGAGTGCCTGACTGAGCGTGCTATTCTTAGTATCATATACTGTATGTATATATATATATATATATATATATTATACTATATAATATGATTAAGAATCTGCAGCATTTGTGTTCATACAGGATTTGACAGGTTTGTGGGTGATTACATTACCATAATTATTTAGCTATTTAGCTTTTCTGTATAAAATGTTTAATATGTGTTTATCGTATACCTGATTTGATAATTGTTTTGACTATATGAGCATTTTTTATCTGATTTGAAACATTTTTACATAGTTCTCTGATTACATTCAATGTGTTGCACATATGTTACAGTATATGTATAGTTAGATAGATGTTGTTTTTAGTGCTTTTTTAAAGGATGTTCTGTTTCTACAACACATTGTACATTGTAAAAAATGAAAAGTTGACTTAACTTAAAATTTCAAGGCAACTCGCTGCACAGCTTTTTTGAGTTTACTCAACTTTTGGCCAAGTATTTCACCTAACTCAATTAACTGATTAATGTCACATGACTGTCAATTGAAAAGAATTGTTGAACCAACTTAAAATAAATATGCAACAATCAAAATTCAAGTTCAATCAACTATGGAATTAGTTGACCCAACTCAAAAGAATATGTTTTATATAACTTTAATATATAATTGTTCTATTATTATATACACACTTAACTTAATACATATAATATATACACACTCTACTTAATAAATATATTATATACACACTCTACTTAAGTATCTGCTTAAGTAGTGGCCTCACTGCGTCACTTTCATCAGAACTCAACACTGAGCACATGAGCCTCAATCATGGTAACAATCATCAAACATCATTAAACATCTTATTGTTAAAAAATGAACTCTAAATACTGAAGTTAACTTACAAACTTCTTGACGCGCTTTGGACAATCACTTAGATATCTAAGTACAGTAAACAAAAGAATCTTTGTTGGTTCCACATTTTGACTGATTTTGTTCAGCATACTCAAAATAATACATTCTTCTTTTCTACTAAAAAACTTTGTTCAATTTACTATAATACCTTTGTTGAGAGAACAATTTGAAGTTTTTTTTTACAGTGTACTCATTTTGATGATTGATTAAGTTTTTTGGTTCCTATGTTTTAGGACGAAATTTTTTGTCGTAATTATTAAAAAAATTATCATAATTTATCTGGCAAATTTCCTCGCCCATTAGTAACAATGGCAACAATCAAGTGAGGGATCATGTGCCAACCGAGCAACTGCTATTATAGGATGAATAATAAAGCTTACTAATAGTAGACTACAGATATTATAGATATCCTGAGTTGAGCTTGAGCCACCGATGACATCGGCAGTGAAAAAAATTTGTTTCAAAGGCAGCTAACAAATATTTTATTCCCTTTCAAGATTACAAAATTAAAATGTTTTCTGTTTTTGGATTAATTTGCAATGATGAACTGTGTGCACAATACCACCAGAAATGTGTACTAGGTACAATTTTAAATTGACTTTAATATTCTAATAATGATGATACATTTGTTTTATAGTAGCACAGAACTGTACAAGAGTTACCGTTATCCCCCTTTCTACCCCTGTAATTACCTATAAAAATGAGTGTGAGTCACACTTTGACTAAGAACATGACAAATATGATTCATTATCAAGATCCTCTGGCTTATCCTTCTGCGAATCAACATCTGAACACCACTGAAGGACAATATGCCTCTTCTAAGCTAATACAGCACTTAATTAAATCTTAGAGTGCTTTCAGCAGGCCATATTAAAAATGACTCCGACTTAATTAAATATGATTAATAATTCATTTTTCCATCTTGCCGAACAGAGATATTTAGAGAAATAAGAGTAATGAACATCTGCTCATGAGTTATTTCAGAATTGTTTTAGTTGGCAAAACGACGTGTCATATTTAGGTGAATCTCTGTGGAGTTCATCAAGGTTGCAGTCCATGTTAATACTGTACGTGCTTGCGGTAAATCATGTTAATACTGTACACGCTTGCCGTAAATAAACATACATGTCATTCATTAACCCAGTCAAGATTTTCATTTACACTTATTTTAAATATTAAAACTTTTTAAACAATTTTACACACTTAAGGTAATGCTTCGATCTCAGCTGAGAAATGTATGAACATTTTTGGCTAATGCTAAAGAACAACTATGCTCAGCAATTTGCTTTAATTGATAATTATTTTGTACCTGACATGAGTACGTATCTAAATGGTATAAATTCATAAAATGTTGTTCTTTAATGACTTCCATTTTCACATGTATGCTAAATTGTGGGATAATGCTAATAAACAACAACTAACATTTTAAACTTTGCCATACTTGAGAACTTCATTACCAAAGGGCAAATGATAACAAAATACACATAAATGAAGACCAACACATTCTGACTAAGAGACATCAATCAGTCATGATTCTGAAGACATATAAAAGCATGACCATGAATGTCTGGCGCCTTTGACTAGCTTTGTCGGGAAACTCATTATTGCTATTGTTTGTTTGGCACAGTTTCTCAAAGACACTGCTAAACTTTCATAAACATTTAAAAAGAAAAGCAGCCATCCTTTAGCATGGTAAGGCATTTATTTTGTCTGGTACACTGCCGTCAAGATCTGGAAAGTTCGTACTTAAAAGTTTAGAATTATAATTACTACACAGTAAAGGCGTTCAAGTGATTTTGTTTGGACAATTTTTTCACTTCCAAACCAAGACACTCTTCTCCTTTTCTTCACTTTAAAACAAAAACATTAAACACTAATTCAATAAAAAGAAGAGCAAAGCCAGCGACCAACTCTAAAAATGAACAAAGAACAACGGCATTATTGTATAGTTTCATGTAAGAAACTAAAAACTATCTAAACTTTTTTTCTAAAACCAGCATTAATTTACTAAAATACAGAAAAATGCGTTTTTAAAATGTTTCACGTACCTACGTGCACTCAAAATGCTATGTACACAGATCCGTGAATATGACTGAATTATGCATGTCAGGTCAGAATGACGTCCCTTTGTAAAGAAACACATGTCACAGTTTTTTCAAATACATTTTTTGAGTTTATACGAAGACAATCGAAGACATATTTTTATATAAAAACCCATTTTCAAAAGTTTGCATTTACGTCCCCAAAACGCTATTGTCATGTAACTTAACTTCTAAACCGCACACGTTTTCTGTCGTTAGTTGAAAACGTGCCACTTAAACTTCCCCTCAAAGTAGCGTTATGCTAAATATACAAATTATTTCTGAACTTTCCCAAAATCTAGTTTTTTACAACTCACTAGAGATCAACGAAACGTTTTGATTCATTTTTATTGAATTCAAGGATGCATTTCAGAAATAAGCCATTGATTTATATGGAGAACGCGGTGATATAGAATGTGTTAAAACGATGCTGTATCAAGCTGCGGCACCCAGGGGATGGCTGAAATAAAACTAATGGCTACAAGAAGCAGCAGAAATCGAAGGCAATTTAGAGATAAAAGCTCTGACAAGGCGACCCAAGGAAGGTGAACATAATTGCTTCGGATGCAACACAATTTTTGACAACACAGACGAGAAATTCCATCTGTTGTTTCCAATAGTGTTGGTTCCAATAGCTCGTATATAGTTAATTATTAGCAAAGGTATGTAGGAGATCAAATGATCACAAACAAGCAGGGTAAAGGTGAGGACACGCTCAACTTTTTGAAAAGAACACTTGCAACCTCTTGCGAGTTTCATACCATTGTATCCTGTAGCCTGTATTTGTTACATGATCCGAAGTATATTCGCATTCTCAAACCCTACCAAACCAAATGCTGATTGGAAATCAATTTTACAATCAGTAGCTATGGCAAAAACCACTGTTACAACAATTCAATTTGAGATCTCAACCATTGTTTACTTGAAATACTGGCATTTGGATGATCTCATGACAGTAGCTCCATCTGTCAGTCTTGCTGCTTTTACATCAAACAGACGCTCGCTCCAACTCTCATGCTCACGAGAGCGCAGCCTGGCCATCCAGTCCTCACTTTCGAACGTTTCTACCAGGATTTTGGCCCTGGACATCAGGGTCAAACACTAATATAGACCAGTCTCATTCTGCATTTTCATATTCATGAAAAGCCCCCTTGACCAATTCTTTACTCCTAAAGGGGTGACCGTTCACCGAAAATTCTCTGTCATTGACAGATTTTATTTCCAGTGATGGAAAAATCTGAAGGCCGTCCGTCATTTTGGCGGATTACAATAAGGGCAATTTCCAATTCATTATCTTATGCACAATGCCTGTTCCGTTTTGGAAAAGGTGCGCGTGGTTCTGAGACTCGCAATTTTTGGATTAACATTAGCTTTCAGTGAGTGGAAAAATGTCTGTCTTGGCATCTTTTCTGTTCATTGAGCGGAAGAAGCAGCACATTCATGACCAAACCACAGCTGAGCTTACTTGTGAGTTAGTGAGTGTGTGAGTACAAAACACCATTTACAAGCACCTCTCATTGTAACTGACTGGACTGGACATATGAACATAAACATTTGTCTGTAATTATTTAATGTCTGACAACAGAAACATTGAATATATAAATGAATATAAACAACAACGGCTTCATTGGGCATTCAGTTGTATTAAAATACAGCAGGTTTCGAGAGTAAACGCAAGTACAGCGCGATGACATCATCGTGGTTAATTACCACGACGGGTAATAATAGATTGTGACAGATTTTTTACGAGCCTGTCCGTCAAAATGAGGGACAAGAAAAAATTATAGCGCAATCTCTGCTCCTGAACAGTGTTCATTCAACACTGAAAATCTCAAAAGGGCTGCGACCAAATCTAATGGCTCATTTTTTCAACATAAAATGCGTGTCATTAGCTTTCTTTTAGAAACGTGAAAGATCCAAGTGAAACAAGACGGGTTAATGCTGACCATGAGGCACCTCCCAGAATCCACTGGGGATTTTTGAGCTAGTTGGCTGCTGGTCACACATATCAGGCACTCAATTAAAGTAGCTGAAGGAAGGAAAGCCCACGGGATGCTGGGATGGAAGACGAGGTGTGAGTCGTGTGCAGCAGTGTGGAGGCAGACTGCAGGGGTGGAGATTCCACACGAGCACTAATGCAGGAGAATAACCCTGTCTTCTTGTTTTAGTTTTAGTCATCACCTCTTCGTGGCCTTTAGACGTGACTGCTCAGCATGTTTGGCGTTATACTATTAAAAATTATGTCTTAGTAACGGTTACCCTGCAGGAAAGACCAGGATATGTTGTGTTTTGGATGCTGGTCTCCAGCAGTGTTACTGTGTGAATGTAGCAAGCTATAAACTACATCATTAAATGACGTGACGGTAGTTTAGACACATTTACATTTAGACATTTAGCAGACGCTTTTATCTAAAGCGACTTACAAAGAGTTTAGGAGCAATAAGCGATATGTCATACATATGTCAGACACACACTGATTGTTGTGCAATAAAAAAGATCTATAAGAGAAGTTGCCTTCTTTCTTAGATGTAGAGAGATGTATAATTGATACAGTTGTACTAGGGCTGTCAAAAGATTAATCGCGATTAATCGCATTCCGAATAAAAATCTGTGTGCTGTGCATAATAATTTTGTATTTATTAACACATACACATCCATGCATATATTTAATTATTAAACATTTATATATAATTTCACTTGTTGGTAAATAAATAAATACATGAAAATATTTGCGAAATATGTATACATGTGTATGTGTTTGTATTTATAAAAACATATTTAATATGCACAGTACATGTCACACAAAGTTTTATTCTGGATGCGATTAATCGCGATTCATCTTTTGACAGCTCTAATTTGTACATTTGTGTTTTGTTTGTAAAACATTAAGTTACTGTTTCAGAGTTAATCATGTATTTAGAAAATTCAATCGCTACTGTATCTTTAGAGGTTTCCCAAGTAGCTCCCAAAAACTAGTTTGTTTTCATGGTCATTTTTTACACACATTCATTTTCACACATTTTTGAAATGCGGTAATAAATGTACAATTACAGAGATAAATTGTACATTTTCAAGTTTGTTGTACAATTTTACTTCACAAAACTTTATTTTACGGTAATATTCTGGGAATTTGTATTTAGTTTTTTCCACGATTTTTTCTACGTAGTTATTACTACTATCTATAGTAGATATAACTAAAACATTTTGACAATATTCTCTGAATCTCTATATTTTTGCTTTTGCTCTCAAATAATATACTATACTAGAAAAATACCTAAGGACCATTTATTAATTGCACATAAAAAAAGTCTTGCATTTCCTTTTGACAACAACATTTAATAAAACAAACAGTGTATTCTCCCAAAAATGAAATCAAGTCACTTTAGACATATGCACTGCAATCGCTGCAATCTTATCGTGACATAAAAATGCTCAGAGAATGAATTTGTTACGAATAAATTGAATCATCTGTTTATATTTTACTAAACCCTTGTTGATAGAGTCTAAACATCAAAAAATGCCAGTCCATGAACAAATTTTCTATATTAAAAAAGAGAAATAAACACGCGTTATGGAAGTGACAAAAAAAGGACGCGGTTCTTGGGAGACAACAAACTTTGTAGGATTTCTGTGAAATAAAATGCACAATCCTGAAGCAATAATACCCAGTGAATTGAGAAGGGATGCCTCTTTACATTTATATAAAATAGTTACTTTATTTTATTTACCATGTGTCCATTTATAAGGAATATGTAGCGTTATGGATGTGACAATCCTGAAAATGGCACTTACCTGACTATGAAGAATCATGCACCAAAAATAAAACAAATTTAAAGAGAGATCTTACATGGGTATTTGAACCACCAAATGTTAATATCTGTGCTGTTACCATAGTAAAAACCATGATATTTGATATTTTCAAGGAAAGGTTGACATTTTTCATGGAATTGCCCTTCAAACAGAACAAAAATGAACTCACATATAAATTCAATTAAAGGAGGCATACATTAAAATCAAAATTTTAACCTGAGCTTTTGTTATATAAGAGGGAATCGTATTCACGCGAACATCATGTAAGTGTCAGGATTGAAAACGCCCTTTACATCCGTTTTTGACACCAGGCCCAGCGAATGCCAGGTTCTGGAATGCACAATATCTACGACGACATTGTTAGGACTAACACCGCCTCCACAGAAGAATATCAACGACTGCTTCTCTAGCCCCGCCCACTGGTTCGCGCATGACAATTCTAAAGTAATACATGTGGCGCGGAACCAGATAGAGCGAGCAAAACATGATATAAACAAACATGCCGTTAAAGATAGCTAAATATTGTGCCATCCCTGGTTGTGGAAGAATGCAGTCGCTGGATAACCTTCCTTTGGATTCCGATATTAGGAATGCATGGTTTAAGTTTAATTTTAAAGATATTCCAGCTCATGTGGGAAAAACATTTCTCCGAGGATTCCTTCGTGAATAAGGCACATGTCGACACTGGATTTGTGAGAGACTAAAATTAAAAAGCACTGCTGTGCCGTCAATATTGGATCCGATAGAAATGGTGCAGCAATCTTATGCGAGTAAAACATTTTTGTACTATGCGTCTCTATTGCTTTGTTAGAGATCACTTGATGTGGTCTGAGCACTATTCACACGAGATTAGTAATACCTGGGGACCTCTAGTCATTTTAATTAATTGCAGAGGTTGTCTGTGTGATCTTAAGCTTGTGCGAATCGGGATCTCTGCGATTTGGTGGGCTCATATATTAATTTTCAAGGTTGTATCCACCGTTTGCTAATAATGGAGGCTGCTTTGAAGTGTTTTGGTATTATTTTGGGTGCTGGGTGATATCCATAAGTTACCGGGAGTCTCTCGTAACATTTGAGACCCGCGATCGCGGTGATCGTTTGTACGGTTCGCAAACAGGGGTCTCAAATGCTGACAGGTACCGTCATATATCATTAAACGCAATACAAGTATAGACTATGCAAACTATACGCAAAGCCTTGCCATCACATCCGGGAAATAAGTCTAATTTGAGTTTAATCATCCCGTGCAAATCCGTCACATGAAATACTGATGTGGGGAGGTCATTTATAAATCATAGGAGGTCTCCAGATAATACTAATACCCTGCGAAAACTGTGAAGGGTGCTAATGTGTTCAAATTCCCAGAAGGCTCCAACTACGCAAACTGTTATTTAACCAAAGCGGTGGGCGTTTACTTATAAATTCTTCAATGCGGCACGGCCATTAAAACCGAGCGTTTGTAAAGCTAGCCTCAAAACCCGGGTAGAGAATAGCCTATTACTTATTGATTTTTATGTTTTTGAATGTAAAAGTGGACCTCATACAACAGTATAGAACAATAAACAAGCCCAGTTCATCGCACCTTAAAATGAATGATCGCTCTCTCCGCTGGATAATAAAGAGCAGATGTATATTTCTTGATGGCCATCTAAGACATTTAGCCAGTTTTCAGTTTGGACCAGATCCCAGACATCACCAGAGAGACGGAACGCCCCTTCGCTGTACAACATAATGCTCTTCAATATAATACATGCTCTTCTATTGTTTATGCCGAGCCGCCCCCTTCACAAGCGATTCGTTCAGGGATGAAACTCTTGTCATCTGACCTGTTTCACTGAATTTCTCCTTAAAACCTATTTGGATTGACAAAACAAACTTGTAATTACATCATAAATGCTCTGCAATGCCAACCCTGTGATTAAAAGTGTGTGGCACAACTACTACAAAACAGCTTGTGAAATAAATCATGTTTGCGCATGGCTTCAGGGTAAGACAATTTAAATAGTCTTGAGCTAATTTCTGAAATCTGCCAAATAATTAGCGACACAGAGTGTTTTACAATTGACTGGTATCGGCTTTGTTCTTTTGACAGCCCAACACTTCTCCATTATACTAATTATTCCTCCCACATTTTTGCAGTCTCAGTGATTCCTAAATGGAGGTGTTGGATCTGTTCCAAACCTTATTAGCTGCCTTTCTGTCCGCAGCCTACAGTCAGCTGCCTTCTGAGCCCAGGAACACACTCTGTGCAAGCATGTAAACCTAAATAGCCATGTCTGGTTTTTGTGTGTATAGGTCATTGTGTGCCAATTATAAAGCAATGCAAGAAAGTTTTACATTACCCCTGTTGATACCAAGTTAGCATATACTTTACATATTAAGGGTAGAATCATCAGTCCAACTCAAAAAAACTTCTAACACCACTAACTTTTGTAAAGTAAGCTTACTTAAACTTTAACATGTCGGGGACAAAAGGCAGGCATAGGGGCCATTTACACAGAACGCGTCTTTGCATCTAAAACGTGAGACACAGCCCTCAGGAATGGTTCTTGGTAAAAAAAGATTCATGGCGTCTTCAGATAGTTCCAAGAAGTTAGGATTATTATTAACGGAGTTGACACATCTCTTTCTCTCAATGGCTGAAGTAAACAAAAGCTTGCACCGCCTCTGCGGTCTTCTGATTGGTCCACTGTTTTGGGACTGACACACATGACCAGCACCAAAATATAAATTATTTTTACTTGACACAACGACTTCAAAACGAGGCACTCAGTCAAACATGTCTGTCTAGTGCGTGTGCATAGATAAATGATGGAAAAGTAAAAAACTATGGAAATGAAAATAAGTGATTACTAGTAGGCTACTAAGAATAGAAATGACAAACTTATGACATTTTAGTTAAGTTTCATTGAAGTACATCGTTCTGAGAAAAATCACCCTTGTTCATAAATATATCACTTTTCTTTAGTAACGACTGCCTAAATGTACATAAATCTGCTTTGCAACAATGCAAAATGGTAAAATAAACACTATATAAATAAAATTGAAGTGAAATGAATTGAATTGAATTGAATTGAAAAGTGCAGTGAAATACAAAAACACGATCTTTGTGAACGGGCCCTTAAACTTAACTCCTTACCTTAGTTTTGATTTTAAGCAGTCAAGTGTAATTTTGCGGGAAATTTCATTTTAATGTCATTTGAAAATGAGTAAGTAACCTGGAATTTAATGTTTTAAACAGAGATGGCGATAGAGTTGCAAAAGTTACTGATTGCAGCGTTGGCCTAATACACATTCCTTTGCATGGCGCGCTATCCTTTATTTTTGTATATCAACTTTCGTACTTTTTTTCTGTAGTTTCCTCTGCAGCCACATTCCGAAGATGGACTTTGAAGTACACAATCATTAGAAGCATCACTTGGCCTCATCATTGCTGTTGATGAAAGACTGACTGGCTTTTCTTCAGCCTTTGGCAGACGTCATATCATCATTCGTCTCCGCTTCAATAGCTGTTTGCGCTAGGCTTTTAATCTTCTCCATGGTCTACTCAACAATCCACCGCTTCTATCAGACTGTGGGATTTGAAGGTGGCAGATTCATCCCGCTAAGAATCATGGGTACCTATACAAAATACAACAAAGGCTTGAGTGAGAGACAGCGATTGTTTGTCCTGTTGGGCTGCCGAGTAGAGTCTGACCAGTCTTTGATCCTCCAGGTGAATGGATTTTTCAAGCAGAAGAAGATTCTTGTGTGAAAATAAATTTGAATATAGTTGATCATTGAAAATACTTGTAGCTTTGTGACGTATGTGAGATGATCATTAGCAGTGTGGATCCAACATTGAGAAAAAGGGGATGATGGATTTCATTTATTCACCCTCATGTCAAGACTCGTATGTGAAACGCGAAAGGAGGTGTGTGAGTGGGACTGGGTTGGATTTCTTAGAACACAATCAAAGTGAACGGAAATGGACACTATAGATCTCCAAAAATGACAAATAAGCACAATAAAAGCAGTATAATAGTTTCAGGCACTATAATCCAAGTCTTCTGAAGTTATACGATAGCTCTTTGTGAGGAACAGGACACATTTATAAAGTAGATATTCACTGATAATAATGCTCTCCTCTATCACGCTTTCTCATCAGAATGAAAAATCACACACGAGATGCCTGCTTATTCTAGGCAGCAATATGAAGAGCAAATGTAAATCTAGAGGCATATGCGTCTTGGATAGGAACGCAGAAATGATGTCTGAGTTTCAGAAGAAATCTCAACAATGTCACAAACTGAGCCCAATACCTACAATATACACAATTAACATTAACTCTGGAGCTTTACAATCTTCATGTATTTTAATATTGGTCTCATTTATCTATTCTGTCACCCAACCGACAAAGTGTGTTTCATTGACGTCATACGAAAGCTTCTAGATTTTGCTTGAATAACAATACAAATTTCTTTCATTTCTTACAAAATTATATTACGTGATTTCAGAAGATATTAACTAATAGCCTTCAAATGTTGTACATTTATGGTAAATTTATTTGAACATTTAAAACATTCTAACCCATTCTGACGGTGGTTTGTGATATAATCACAACATTTATATATTGATTCATGTTCAAGAATATGAATTTCTAACACAATCTGACAGGAATTCGTAACTATTTTACAAGGTGGCTAATTTGTCTGAATTCGATTTAATACAATTTGCTTTCGCGCCAATGATTAGATTTAGGGGAGGGGCTTCAATATTGCTTTTCTAATAATCGTACAAATTCAGACGAATTAGCCAGCTTGTAAAACAGTTACGAATTCCTGTAAAATCGTGTCGGAATTTCCCCTTTGTTCATGTCACTCAGCACAACTTTCAATATATTTACGTTTATGCATTTGGCAGGCACTTTTATCCAACGTGAGTTACATTGCTAATTGTAAGTCACGTTGGATAAAAGACATTTTTGATTCTAAGTATGTGCGATCCCGGGATCGAACCCACGACCTTTGGCATTGTTAACGCCATGCTCTTACCACAGAACTACAGGAAAGCTATGCAATATAACGCAATATATATTTATCAAAATCAAAGTCCCACCCCTAACACCGCCCCAATCCTGAAGTCACAAAGGGCAAAGGCAAATTGTACTAAATCGTTTGTAAGATTGTACAAAACCATAGGAATTACCTCGTAAAATATGTTCGAATTCAGTATACAAATTGCAATAAACGAAAGATACTTTCTATTGGAATATATTTTATTGAAAGTCATGCTGAATGACATTACAAAATGGGGAAATTTGTCTACATGAACACAAATCAATAGACTATAAATTGTATGACTTGCATTCCCCTAAGACTATGATCAACATTCTCACCCAATCATTTTCATTGTATGGAAAAGAGAAGCCTTTACATTCCGTTATAGATCCATGGTTCTCCATGGAATAAATTAATGATGCACTTTCGGAAAGACACAAGGGTGCGTAAATAATGAAAATAATGATTTTCTTTTTTGTGAACTGTTCCTTTAAATCAAAACAAGACAGTTTCCTCCTCAAATGGCCTTGTTACAAAGCAAAACTTGCATCCGACGCTGCATACCAGGCGAGCTTGAGTTCCCCGGTAAAAGGCAATAACAACATTCATCACTGACGGTAATAACAACATTCATCACTGACGGTATCCTCCAGGTGGTGTGCTAGCAACGAGGTTGCATGGCTAATGAGCTAGCTGCAGGTAGCAGCAGGTCTGAAATAGGGTCCCCTGTGATGTCTGAGACACACAGGCTTTCATTCATATAGATTACTTTGAAAATCTCTGTTGTGGGTCAAAGGAAAGAAGTCATTTGTACAACATGACAGAATTAGTAATGACCTGCTATGATCACTATCTAAGTGAAGTCAAATGATGTAAAACATTCTTTGTTTTGGTACAATTTTGATTACTGGATGAGGATTCTTAACCTTTGCCTCTCTATCGCCATCTCTGTTTTGCAAAATAACCTTTCCTTACTTACGTTACTTCAGAAAAAGCAGATAATCAAATAATAAAAGTTATTAAAAGTTTGAATCGTGGGACTTTGTTTAAAGAATGAATTTTCAAAACTGATTGAAAATAGTTTATGTAAACTATAAAAAAGTTAGTGTTTTTTATACAGATTTTTAACGTATAGACGGTTTCATCTTAACCACATAAACATAAAAGCTTAACTTCTGGTACACATTCACAAACAATAGTGTGCATGTAAATTATTTCTAACAAGCAAAATAAACCGAGAAGGACAGTTACTTGGCTAAACTTGTCTTTGTCACATTTAGAATTTAGACTGCGCTATTAAGCTCAACCACTAGATATCAATGTACCATGCGGTCTCTTTAAATGCTTCAAAACTACTGGACCCATGTTATTAATTATATAACATACAACAAATTCAACAAATAATTTATTCAATAAAAAATGTATACAGTAAAATAATCATAAACATTCACTTAAATTAAATAAAATATAAATAGTTATATTATTAGACACTAGCCAAACACAAACCGGAAGTTAACTGGTGGTAAGGCACGCACGCATCCGATGAAATGGTCTATAATGTAAAAAATTATTGTACAGAATTTACCTTTTTAACAGATTTTTTAATTACAGTAAAAACGTCAGATTCCAAAAAAATGCTGCAAATTTACAATAAAAAAAAAACAGCTGCAGGAAAATTTCCTTTTTTTGTGGATTATTTTACAATGTACATGCTCCGTAACATTTAAACCAAAAACATTGTGGATTGCAGCATTATATTTATAAAGATTATCTTGATGGTGAAGTCGTTTAGTTCATAACTAACATTATTGGTATTCACTATAAAAACTTCCCAGGCATCTCCTTTCATAAAGCAAAGTTGTAGAACCCTGGTGGTTCTACGCAGAGTAAATGTGGATGAAGTAAATCATAAAAATGAAGCTGTAAAGCTAAATTTACTGCAAAACCCAAAACGGACAAATTTGCGATAAAGAGGATATATATTATAAATGGCTGTTCTCTGCTGCGGTGTATTAATTGTATAAAATGACACACAGGCAAACACTGTCCCGGCTTTTATTGTAAATGGGGCAATATTACCAACATAAACGTGCTTTCTGACAAGAGAAACAAGCAAGTCAAGAAGCCTGTCTGGGATTAATTTTCATAAAGAATGAGTTATAGCAAATATACTACTACTATACTATAAAGTAGCAAGGACTACTACTCATTGGTAGTCACTCCTAAAAGTCGCTTACCATTCGCATAACGTTACTTTTCTCAACGTGGTCGTGCTAGTGGACACGCCCACTTCCTGACACCATTGTTTATGTTTCTGGTGTCAACAGAAGTCACTGAGTTCCCATTAAAATAATTGAGTTGCTGACAATGTGAACGCAGCAATAAAAGTCAGCTGTTTTTTCTACAAGAGAAATTTATTCAAATAGTCTTAAAGTGAAACTTCACCCAAAAAATGGAAGTTATTTTATCTCACCGTAATGTTATTTAAAACCTGTCTGACTTTCTTCTGTCTGACTTTCTGTGATATCCTGGATTTTTATCAGTTTTCATGCGCCTTGTCATTCTGTCAGTTTTTCACATTTGTTATTGGATGACTTTGTTCCTGAGGTGATTCAACAGACACTGGACTGAAATGGCCACAATTCATCTAGAAATGCTGATTTGAAATGAAAATGTGGAATGGTCTCTTACTTCTTACCGCAGCTGTATGTGCGGATTCTAAAATATGTTCTTAAAAAAAATGAAGATGCATGCGTTTCTAGTTAAGCATTGCGATCAGATAGGGGTGTTGCCTGAGAACCAAAGCAGCTTTCATCAAACTCATTTGCTTTTTGTTTGAACAGCACACAGAGACACAAGGTCTGTCGAGGAGTGATCTGATACTCGCTGATACTCGTGTATTTCATCAGATTGAACACACAGCTCTGTTTATCAAGCAGTTCCATTACACACTGTTTTTCATCGCTAAATTGGATCACACCATAAAAAAACAAATCTAGAAACGGCAAAATGGAAAACGCTGAATTTGTGTAACGCACCTCACATACTGATGAAGAAAGGAGCTCAGTGCAGATGTTCGGTTTAACAAATTCAAAGTGATAAACAATCAATAAACAACATGAACCATAAAACATGAGCACATGAAATAGCACACAACAGCAATAAACATCCAACAAGAGACAGCGGGAAACACAGAACACCTGGACACGATTAGTGGATGAACAACAATCGAACAGGACATGACGATAAAATCATTAAAAATGTGAAATAAAAAATAACATAAAAGACATGACGATAAACAAACAAAAAGATAAATGTAAAACCAATCAAATAATTGTATTTATATCCCAATAAAATAAATAATGACAACTCTTTGATTGGTGTGGTTGACTGTAAAAATCATACAAAAAAAACGTCTTGTTGATGAGTTGCGTTTGCCTTTTGTCCTCTACCAGTCTAAACATGACAAATAGTTTAGGGAGTGCTTGAAGGGATGCCAGTGAGATTAAATTGAGATGTGCTTAATTAACATATTGATTTGGTTTCCTAAACGCATTCAATGGCAGGACACGATTCTTCAAAAACCCTTCAAGTTTCACACCCAAGAACGCACTAGGGGGTCATTTTAATGGGTCATTCTCATTCAACCATCTCAACTGAAAATAAATCAGATGGTTAAACCAGTGTCCCAGTCTGGTGATCAACTGGTTAAAAAAGAAATGTGAAAAGATTTTGTGAAAAGAAACAGATTAGTTGTAAAAATGAACATACAAAAAAATTTAACAAATCGTTTATTCAATACAATTATTATACAGTAAAATAATCATAAAAAAGTAATATTCACTTAAATTAAATTTAATTTAATATAAATAGTTATGTTATTAGACACTAGCCAAACACAAACCGGAAGTTAACTGGGGGTCAGGCGGGCTCGCGTCCGATGAAACGCTCTATAATGTAAAAAAAAATACTTTTTTACATATTTTTTAAATTACGGTAAAAATGTCAAATTACAGAAAAATACTGCAAATTTGCACAAAAAAACGAACTGCAGGAAAATTTCATTTTTGACGGGATTTTTAACAGCGTACTTGCTCAGTAACATTTTTTTAACCAAATCCATTGTGGATTGAAGCATTATCATGAACAAAACAGATGGTTAAACCGGTGTCCAGGCTGGTTATAAACTGGTTTTAAAAGAAATGTGAAAAGATTTTGTGAAAAGAAACAAATTAGTTTTTATTTGAATGACATTTTTTAACTCCGATTTCCTATATTAGACAGGACAGTGGAGCAAATGGATTTTTATTGCAAACTCTTGCTCAAAGCAATACCAATCATCGTATACATCGATGCTTTTTATAGGTTAGATGGAAACAAAGTGACTAACAAAGAAGTTTTAGTTAATAACCCTTCATCTTTGTTCCATTAAAATCAAGTGCAGAGGTATCAAGCATTGCTTCAGTATAATTTTCTAGCATTATATTTATTTATAGAGCAGATAATTATACGACTTAAAAACATATTTTCAATCATTTTAAACCAAGCATTTTAACCATTATGTGAGAATATTAGCAGTAAAGTTACTGTGTTAAAAAGCTTTCATTGAAAGCTTTCCTCTGTGGAAACATTAACTGTAATTTCCTAAATAATACAAAGTCTCTATGGCTACGTGATATTTTTCTGTATAGTGTCTGTGTTGAAGGAATAAATAAGACTTTTCTTATTATAGACATTTCCAAAATAATACAGTAACACTGCTTTTCATTAGCAATATTCAAGGAAAAGTTTCCAAAAATATGAAAATTCGGTCACTTTTTTAATGAATTTCACATTTTATCTTGAAGCAGCTGATCGGTTTCGTGGCTTAACTATTTCTACAATACAGTCAATGATATTAAGAAAAAAACTTTTGATCTAAAAACAATGTTTCTTTACGTAAAGGATATGTATATATTATCTGAATATTCAAAAAAAGTTAAACAAAACAAGTTTTATTTTGACAGGATAACACCACATCATCCCATAAATGATTGGGCTGATTTATTCAATTATTAATAAAACATCTATAGACTGTTTCAGCGGAAACAACATAAACAAATGTTACGTGGCCCAATAGCTGTTAAATTATTTTATTGTATTAAATTAAAACTATTATATAAATGAATACTAATATTAATTAAAACAGACCGGATGTTAACTTCGGGCCAGGCGCGCCTATAAATTGTCTATAAACAGAACATCTTATTTTCACCACTCTGGCATTTTCTGAATTTAAGCCTCACAAAAAACATTATAAAATCAAACAGAATTGTATGATATAACATGTTTAAGCTTCTAGCATATTAAAATATGATACAATAGTTAAATAGTTAAATTAGTCAAAGTAATATTATTTCACATGAACAGAAACCTCTGCTGTTCTTAAGACAGTAGTAAAAAAAATAATATATTGGAAGTTTCCTATAAGGCTTTGTGAGAGTTTAATTGGATTTTTGTTGTATCACAGTAGCCCTCATTAAATTCTCCTCAGTGCTTATGTGACTGCGAACAATCTTGGATTGAACCTCCTCTCGGCTCTACAACTTTCTTACATTACTTATAAGAAAGTTACCGCCGGCTTCCTTGACACAAATTAGGTTTTATCCCAGACTAAATTATTTTGATCAATGGTGACTCTGAAAAATGCTTCACTTTCAAGGCCGAGGCTTAATTTGTGTCGGAGAAACCACAGGAGTTATAGTTAGTTTGAAGTGGAATGTCAGTTTTCTGAATGCGGTTTGCACGTTCTGTAACATCAGTTTATATCAAATCTGCAAACTGTGGTTTGTTTTCCCGTATCTGTATATGTGTTTTAGAAAATATTACATAAGATGACATGCATTTCATACAGACATTATTTAATACTAAATAATTAAACATGGATTTGTGTGTTTGAATCAACTTCATCTGGAGGTCCAAGAGATCTGTTTGGAAAATTCCCTACTGAGTCACGTGAAGGTCTTTGGTGTAATTCTGTCTTTTAGCTTGTTCCAGAACAAATGTCACATGTCTCTTTATAGCCACTGAAGGATTCAGTGATTGAACTTTAGGGCTGATGTTCAAGTATCAAATGATGGTCTTCTTTACTTGTGCTGAAACAGCACCTGCCATCCATCAAAGGGGCGGGGCGGACCACTGCACTGGCGAACTATTAGGAATTGTTCAGTTTCAGCATTCTTGATACGGCACTATAACCTGGTAAAAGTGATGCATTAGTAAGGATTTTGTGCAGTCAGCTGGTCAGTTTTGAGAAATAAAAAACAGTGTGATCAGCGCCACAGCAAGAAATGGAATGATAAATAAAAAAGGTACAGAAATGAGAAGAAAATAAAGTGTAATTTTAAAAAATATATTTTATTAGAAAAATACGTAACATTTTAACAGTTTAGCTGTATTCTACAAAATTTAATTTAATTTAACTTATATTATAAGAATTTCTTGGCCCTCAAACATTTACTTAATGCACAATAGTGTCTCTTTATGGCTTTGCTTTGCAAGTGACCTTAGTTATTAATGTGCTTATAGTTCTGACAGACTTGCCCATTTTAAATAATAAATATTTTTTTATTTTTCAAATAAATTAAAAAAACATTGGTTTTAATATCACACACTAAAAAAAATGCTTACCATTTGCTAATTACTTAGATTATAAAAAAATCTGCTATTGTGATATTGCAGTGAATCTCTTCGAAATTATAATATTATACAATTATAATATTGTGTTTTAAGAGTTAATTTGGAGTTAAAGACGTGAAAATTGCAAAAACTGTCAACTCTGTTAATGGTCAAAAAGATTTGACTTTTTTACGTTTATTTTTGTTCAATTTAAAGTGTGTTCTACAAGAATGAAAAATAAAAAAAGTTTTCCTCCCATTTTGTTTTCTTTTTCTGACATTGCCCATAGCATTACCATTGTATACCACAGCAAAATGTCTACCAGATTTTGATCTCATCATACTGGCCGACCCTAGTCACAGTATCTCATAGTACAAATTGTATTCTAGATTTTAGATATAGATGTAACTAATGATGGTTTTTATGAAATGATAACATCATGCAGCAGCATACAGAACATATGGATATACTGTAGGTCAGCATGTTTTCTAATTAAAGTCCCGGTTTCTTGGGGATATAAAATGGACATGGCTCTTGGAAATGTAAAACAACCAGCATCCTAAGGAGCAGTTCTGGATTCCAGATGGACGCTCATTACTCAAGAGACTACAGCCGAACTGATACTATGCTCCAACTTTCATGTGCATTTTTTCTCCAATCCAACTGCTTTCGCCTCTTTTGGTTCCTCAATTTAATTTCAGGCCTCAGTGAAAAGCGATGATTTTCTAAATACCCTTGGTGTCTCCTTAGCTCTATAGCAATGCAATATGTATTTAACAAGGCATCTGCCAGAGGCTCTGTTCTGCCTTTTCTCAGTTTTCCTGGATAGAGACGTAGCCAGGAATTGTGTTGATGAGTGTAACTCATTCAGTTTCGAGAGGCCAGTTTCAAACACACATTTAGCCTGTGCGAGGCAAAAATAAAATGTTTTTTTTTTAATGAAAACTGTAAATGTCAAGTGTAATATTCATCCAGAGGAAAATTAAAAAATGGCAGGGGCTGAGGAAGAAATTATGTTAAGCTTGCTGTCGCAATAAGCCAGACTTTCATAATTGATTGTGATAACAGTAACAAGATTGCCGTCTCGCCGCTATAGCGGGAGATCATGACAATTATCTAAAGGCAGTTTTTATACCAGTGTTTCCTGTGACATATTTAACTACATTAGATACAATTTTCACACTCTCTAGATGGGCTATTTAATTTGTTTACTAACAACGTCCAGCGTTGTATATATCATTCACAAGATAATTATGTTATTTGTTTTTTTTTACAATAATGTATTTTCAATAACAGTTGGTGGTGGATAAAAAGACATTGTAAACATTATTATTATTTTGACAGACCTCTTAAACGCAAAAATGAAATTACATTCTCGAACTTTTGCATAATTTGTCAAAATTGATTGAAAATGATCATTATAATTGAAAACACAATTTTGTAGCGATATTTATAATTCCTTTTTATTCTTTACAAATTAAATTTCAAATATGGCCTCAAATTTCCCTGTGTCCTAATTTACATACTTTTTATTCTAAATACTATCAGAAAAATATATTTTCACATATTGTGTGTGTCACACTTATCATTAATTACACAGATTGACAAACCTTGACTAATACATACATTTTATTACTTATTAATTTATTTTATTCATCATTCATTACTCTTTATGACTGTTGTTTAATGTTATGTTGGCTGTATTGTAGATACGGCCTCCAATGGTCTGAATAACTTTACTTTACTTTAAACTTTTTAAAGTCTGAATAAACTAAGGCAAGGCAAGGCAATGCAATTAAATAAGACAATAAGAAAGTCTTGAAATATTCAATGCTGCTTTCCTATAATAAAGTGATTATAATTATAAATAAAAAATACTTCTGAGACATAAAACTACCTGCATGCTTCAGCCAAAGAACAAGTCACTCAAAAATAAAATAAAGTGTTGATTAAAATGAGCAAATAATGATTTGCTTTTTTGTTGGTAAACTACTCATTAAAGCATATTGACTGCTCACAGGATAAAGGGAGTGAGACTCACAGACAGCATGTGTTGGAGTACAGTACTCGAAGCTCTGCAGCCCCTATCTAAAAGGACAAAAGGTCAGTTGTAATGCATCACCATACCATGATTGCTTTTCTCCTCTAGTGGCATCTTTCTAATGTCTAGGTGCTCCTCTCTCCACCCTCCATCTCTATTCTCCAATTGATCTTGGTGGGACTACAAGTATCATGATGAGGCGAGCAAAGGACCAGACTCTCAAAATTCTCATCCAACCCTACAGGTTTCCCTTTGATGCAACAACCAACCCGAAACCTCTGTGCTATTACACTGGGACTCGTGAAAATCAATGCCTGGATCCGGTGTGCTCTGGGGTTTGGGACTTTCTGCTGAAGATGTTTACTGGCAAGGCAATTACGTTTTTGGAGGTAATGAGCGAGATCTGTAAGCAGACAGGAAGGAAATGAACGCGGCCGCTCTAATTACAGAGGATTGCGACAAGCTTATACGTTTATTGATGCTATTAAACAGCCACTACTATTTTTTTATATTCTGCATAAAAATCTAAGTCTGTTTTTAAAACGCATTGATAATGTAGTATAAAGAAAAGCTTTTCTTGGGTAAAATCTTAGCTCTAATAACATAAAGCAGCAACCTCTAACTTTTTTGTTTTAAATAAACAAAAAACTGTTATTGAGCAAGTAAAAGTAACAAAATCTGTGTTCAAAATTGGCACTCAGATTCGCAACAGTAAGCTTACAATAATGATTTAAAAATTAAGCAGATTTCATTGAAAATGTCAGTTTGACATCATCTGACTACAGCCCACATAAAGAAAAGAACATTAAGCAACCTGACATTTCTTTGTTCCTTAGCAATTTTAAAAGTTCATTTTAGAAGTTTTAGAGGTTAATAAATACAAATAATTTAAAGTTATCTCACATTACTAATAATCTAATTGTTTATGATAAAGTAACTGTAAATTATCTTACAGGTGTGAGCACCGGCAGCGCCAGGGGGGGTCTTGGGGGGTCTCAAGACCCTCCCAAAAAACGCCTTGACCCCCCATTTGACCCCCCACCCCCTGCCTGATTAAAAAATATTTAATATATATTAAAATATATATCCGGGATAAAGATTTAAAAATGGTTCTCTTCAAACTACGCAGAACAATAATAATTAATAATTTATTCGACATATAAAAAATATAAAGATAAGAATCACTGCGACGCCCCATGAACGTTGCTGCCGCTGTGCCTTGCGTCATTGCGTTCAAGGCGCTGTCGCGAGCCCGCTAGAGCTGCTACGCACTTTATATCTTGAAGCTAAAAATGGATCGCTTCGTCATAAAAAATAGGAGTGAAAAAATAGGAGTGAAAATATACCCGTTGCAGTGGAGGGCGAGCCCTGCTTGATCCTAGAATTAGAAACAGAGGACACCGAGGAATTGGAGGATGAGGAGGTGGGACCGGAGCAACTCGCAGCCCCCGAGGCGGAGGAGACAGGTGAGCAGATGGAAAGAAATGACGCCTCATCGAGCGCTACAGCGGGCACGGTGTGGCTATGGCAATTAAAGTTCGAGCATATTGTTTGCAAACTGCAATTGATTAATTAATTAAAAACAAAGTAGTTGATATGCTGTGTTGTTTTGTTTGTTTAGTAGCAGTAATATGCAGTTATTTGTTTTGTTTTCATGAGACCCCCCTTGAAATGACCAGGACCCCCCAATGAACCCCCAATCAAAATTGTCTGGAGCCGCCACTGGATGTGAGGTGTGATACAGCTGTATTCCTCGTTTCTGCTGAATTTTAGAGGAGTTGTTTGGCAACCGAACAGCAAAATCAAGGTATACCACATTACGCGCAATAAATGTCCTAGAAATGTTGATAGTCTATAAATGAGATCCACATGAACAAATGCAGAATACAAAAATATGCAATTCCTTGGAATGAGAGCAGGAGGGGACTCTGTGCAGCGCTGCCAAAAAAGCTGCCAGTCACAGTATCAGCATTTTAAACACGATTAATCTCCTGATAATAAAGATCAAATATATGAAAATAATCCTTATGAACCAAAGCTGAATAAAAAATAATAATGTCATTCCTTTGGGCGAGAGCAGAAGGGTAGCCATATCGTCAAAGTGAGCTAATGTTAGTAAGGCAGCGCAAAACAATCTCTGGGGAATGAGGGTCTTCTGAGAGAGGCAAAAAAATATTTGTGGGGGAACACAAAGGTTTCGTCAAGGAACGCAATGTTCTAGTGGCGAGAAAAAGCTTAAAAATATTTTCTCCACCACCTTTGTCCCTTTAGAAGCTCAGTCGCATCTGGTTTGAGAGTGTGAGATACTGTAACTTTGTAGATGAAGAAACACTTGCATATCCAAATTGTAGTAACTGTTGAGTTTTAAGATAAAAGCTTTCAATATGAGAGGATACGCATGCTGCAAGTGCCAGTCAACGCGACATCTCTGTTTGTACATGCCTTCATTGAACACCGTTTGGCGCGCTTGAGCGTGCATTCATTTTTCAGATTAAAATTTACTGTTAATTTGCGTCTTATGAAATTTTGACAAATAACAGACATTAGTGTTTTGTTTTAGCGTGATAATTTGACAGAAAACAGCTTTAGGTTTTTAGAAGTCTAGTTTTAAGGAAAAACCAGGGACCCCCCCAAGATCATTATTTTAGACCTTATGGGAGATGCCTTCGTGCTTATAGAGGTCCGGGATCGCCCCACATTTCCCCCTCAATTCGAACAATGGTTGTGACCGCAAACAATCAACAGTTACATTTATGCATTTATGCACTGCATTGATGATGATTATCATTTCAAATTGCATGCACAATGTTTTTTCTTTAAATTACTGTTGCCCTTGTTAAGTAATACAATAACCCACTTGTGGGCCGCTGTTAAAGAGATTCAAATGGTTGTAATAGGCTTAAGGGGTATTTAACACCCCTTTACCTTAATGCAAATGAGTATTTACTAAGAATTAAGTACAACATACAATATAATGTAAAAAAACAGTCTACAAAATAATAATAGAAACCATCAGTCACTTCCACCAGAGTGGAGAAATAAAATGCATTATATATGCACGTTATTTGTTTTTTTGTCTCATTAAAGCTAGCTGCTTAACATCAAGAGCATAGATAGACCCTTGTTATTTTATACTAATACTAACTTTTGTTTATATGTGTCCTTCTTCCTGTAAAGCTGCTTTGCAACAATGGAACATCGTGAAAAGCGCTACATGAATGAAACTGAATTGAATTGAACATCAAAATGACCCAAACTGTGCAACTGCAAACTTCTACAGTGAAATCTGAACTGCTGTAAAACTTTAGAAGCCTTGGGGAGTTTAATCTGCTTTCAGCTGCTTAGAAGACTGTGAAATTGTGTCTGGGATGTTTTAAGAAGAAGAAACAAGCTAAGAACGCATCTACAGAAAGCAATTAATCATAAAATGGTGAAAGGGCAAACAACGTCAGTTGTCCAGTAAACAAGGATATGAAGTAAAAAGTTAAAGTTAGCGTGAAATCGGAATTGACTTTCTTAATACAGGTAGCTTGTTTTACCAAGAACAGTTTATCATATACGTGTATGATAGAATAGCTTTAAAAAACTATACATGTTTTGCTCAAGAGAATGCCCACTTTTCACAAATATTCCCAATGGGTAATTTCAACTCCACGCCTTCATTTCTTTCTTTGCACGTAACAGAAGTAAAAAGGGTTGTATCTGCCACCTCATGTTGATTTTAAGGAACATTTAGAGGTGTGAGATTCTGTCTGAACTCATCCTGTACAGCACTGCAGACACCTACTCAATGTGACAGCCCTGAGCCGATGACTGTTTGTCGATTGATAGGAAACACTTATGACAATGGGTGAAGAGATTTTAAAGCTGACAAAACAAAACAAGGTCTCCAAAACAGCTTTAATTCACTAAGGTGTTTATCTTGTTGATGTATTACACTTTAGACCACATACTCCTAAACACAGTCAAGCAATTCCTTGAGGCCCACTGGCCTGTAGAGTTTTTGAAAGACAGAAAGAATCCAGAAATGCATATAGTACAATGCAATTATGCTATAAAATTGTGGAGTTGACATCAACAAGTTTAACCCTTTCTAATCTCCCACCCACACGGACCATCGGGTGGGTTCAATATTGCATCATCAAATCTATAAGTCATGGAGCACAAAACTAGACATACAGTATATGACATCTCATATATGACATCTCTCAATAGGTTAGAACCCTTAGCTTTTTACTAGTGCCTATCATTTTATGTAAAGGAACATAATAAGGTCTGGTTTAAGCGTACATTTTTTTTCTAGATCATCTAGATTGACAGAAATATAGCATAATATATTTGTTTATTACTGTAAAATTTCAGGATATAAGGATTAATATTGAATTGTTTTCCCTGTTTTTCTTCTAAATTTGCAGTATTTTTCTGTAATTTTACTGTTTTTGACCGTATTTCAAAAGTAAATTAATCAATTTAATATTGTTAAAGAAACTCAAATACCTGGCAGTTGGGCGTAGGAATAAACTGTAAAACAACTGTGGCAAGGGGGGCGTGGTTTAGTGACGTCTGCATCGGGGAGGAGAGACACGGGAAAGACGGTAAACAAGTAGGTTGATTACAGATTAAGATCACTTACATCTCATTACAGTGATTGGTGAGGAGACCGCTTAAAGGCTCGCAGAGAACAGAGGAGTGGGAGAGAGACCGACTGGGAGACCTTCCAACCACATGCACCCGTATCTACGAGGACGGAGTGGGACGTTACGGACGGAGATCCGGGAAAACTAAAAGGACTTTGAAAACTTTAAGTATTTGTCTAGCGCCGTGGCGCAACAGTTGTTTTTGTTTGAAAATTAAACTTCTTGTCTCCCAGTCGAGCCGACCCCGCCTCCTTTCTTCCACCCTCTTACGAACCTTGTTACATTGGTGCCGAAACCCGGGAAGAAAGGAGCAGTGCCGCCGCCATGTCCCAGCCGCCTTCGCCGTTTGCGGATGTGATCCAGTCGCTCGCCGGTCTTCATCGCGAGCACCATCAAGCGCTGCTGAGCCTCCGTGAAGACCAGGAACGGCGCTTCCAAGCCCTCGTCCAGGCTCAACAGGAAGACCGCGAGTCGTTCCGGGGCTGGCTGGGCCAGGAAGCCGCCAACAGGGGTCCAGCGGCCAGCTCCCCAGCGTTAGGTGTGCCGCTGCACAAGATGGGTCCTCAGGACGACCCGGAGGCGTTTTTGGAGCTTTTCGAGAGGTCGGCGGAGATTTCGGGCTGGCCACTCGACGTTTGGTCGGCACGGCTGATCCCCCTCCTGACGGGGGAGGCACAGCTAGCCGCCCAACAGTTGCCAGTCCCGAATCTTCTCGTATACGCCGACCTCAAGAAAGCCGTCCTCCAGCGGGTCGGCCTGAGCCCGGAGCAGCAGCGGCAGCGGTTCCGGTCCTTGGAGCTGGGGGAAGCGGGCCAACCCTTCGCCCTGGCCCAGCAGCTTCGGGACGCCTGCCGCAAATGGCTGATGGCCGACGGAGGCGACGCCCAGAAGATCATCGACCGAGTGACACTGGAGCAGTTCGTGGCGCGGCTTCCGCCGAAGACCGCCCAGTGGGTCCAGTGCCACCGACCGGCGTCGCTGACGGAGGCCATCCAGCTGGCTGAGGACCAGATGGTGGCGTGCCCTGGGGTCGGCTTACCCCGAACATCTCTCTCTCTCTCTCTCCCTATGTCTGTTCCCCTCTCTCCCCGACCTGTACCCCTTCCCAGGTCACAGTCAGCCTTCGGGCCCAGGCCCGTTCCAAGGGCCAGGGACACCGCGGGAGCCGGACGACCCTTCTATCGGGGACCCGGCCGTTTCAGCCCGAATGCGGGCCCTCCTCTGCCTCAAGCCTCTCCTCACCAGTTCACTGGCCTACTTCCTGCCGCTAGGGCGGCGGAAAAGTCTGGGCCGACCTGTTGGCGGTGCGGGGAAGCGGGTCACGCGATCGACCGCTGTCCAGTGATGGAGGTCGGTACGGTGATCCGGATCCCCGACGACCCACAGGTTGCCCTCGATTCAGCCGGCCTGTATCAAATACCTGTGAGTATCAAGGGGAATACCTATCAGGCCTTGGTGGATTCAGGTTGTAACCAGACCTCCATCCACCAACGCCTGATTCAATCCGTGGCAGAGGATAAGAGCCGCATGGTTAAGGTACGGTGTGTGCACGGGGACGTGGTGAACTATCCCTTAGTGGCGATGCCTATACAATTTAGGGGTAAAAAGCATAGAGTGGAGGTGGCGGTTAACCCGCACCTCAAACATCCGCTAATTTTGGGGACGAATTGGCCAATGTTTTCCGTATTATTGGGAAAACTATGTGCGGATGTTTCCTCGGGGTATCAAAGGCGACGGAAGAGGGCGATCGTGCAGGCGGGGGAAGCTGAGCCGGAACCTCGGGCGACTGACTCAGGGGAACGGAGTGCCGTAGAGAGACAAAATCTTTCTCGGTGCGATGATTTTGCCCTGGAGCAGTCTCACGATGATTCGCTCAGACATGCGTTTGACCAGGTTCGTTCCATCGACGGACAGCGTCTCCACCCTGCACAACCACTTGTCTATCCGTATTTTGCCATTTTAAAAGACAGGTTGTATCGAGTGACCCGAGACACTCAGTCAAAGAAGGATACAACCCAGTTAGTCGTCCCAAGGAGCCGTCGGGAAATGCTTTTCCAGACGGCTCACCGTAATCCAATGGCTGGTCACCTAGGGCAAACGGCAACGTTAAACCGCCTACTGGCCCGTTTTTTTTGGCCGGGCATTCATGAGAACGTGCGCAGATGGTGCGCGTCTTGTCCTGAATGCCAGTTGGTAAACCCACCGGCCACTCCAAAAGCACCATTGTGCCCTCTCCCTTTGGTTCGGGTCCCCTTCGAGAGAATTGGTATGGACCTGATCGGGCCATTAGAGCGGTCGGCACGAGGGCATCGATTCGCATTGGTTGTAGTAGACTATGCGACCCGATACCCCGAAGCAGTGGCTCTCCGCAGCATTTCCGCTAAGAGTGTTGCGGATGCCCTGTTCCGAATCATCTCCCGCGTGGGAATCCCGAAAGAGGTTCTCACGGATCAAGGCACGGCGTTCATGTCACGGACCCTCCGCGAATTATACGGGCTATTGGGCATTAAAGCAGTTCGTACCAGCGTCTACCACCCACAGACAGACGGGCTGGTCGAACGCTTTAATCGCACGTTGAAGGCAATGATCCGTAAGTTCGTACACGAAGACGCCAAAAATTGGGATCGGTGGCTGGAACCCCTGTTATTTGCGGTACGAGAGGTCCCCTAAGCCTCCACGGGGTTTTCCCCCTTCGAGTTGCTCTATGGACGTCAGCCCCGTGGGGTGTTGGACGTCCTAAGGGAAGCTTGGGAGGACGGACCCTCAGATAGCAAGAACCAAATTCAGTATGTCCTGGACCTGAGAGCAAAACTCGATACACTGGGGCGGCTCTCGATGGAGAATTTGCTACAGGCCCAGGACAGGCAGAGCCGACAGTATAACAGGGGTACCAGACTGCGCAAATTTGCACCGGGAGATAAAGTGCTTGTATTACTCCCCACCTCCAGCTCTAAGTTACTTGCAAAGTGGCAAGGACCCTTTGAGGTCACACGACAGATAAGTGATCTCAATTATGAGGTAGTGCGGTCAGATAGGAGCGGGGCACATCAAATATATCACATCAACCTCCTTAAAAGATGGAGTGATGTGAACCCGGTGATGCTGGCGACGGTGGTGAGTAGAGAGGAGGATCTCGGGCCAGAAGCGAGCAACCCAATCCAATCTCTCGCTCTGGCTCCGGGGGGAAATCACCTCTCACCCTCCCAGCTCACCGAGGTGGCCAAGTTGCAAGCAGCTTTTGCAGATGTGTTCTCGCCCCTACCGGGTCGCACTAACCTCATCGAGCACCATATTGAGACCAAGCCGGACGTGGTGGTTCGCAGTCGGCCCTATAGATTACCTGAACACAAGAAAAAGGTGGTTCAGGAAGAATTAAAGGCTATGCTAGAGATGGGGGTAATAGAAGAGTCCCATAGCGATTGGGCGAGCCCGATAGTTTTGGTCCCTAAAACCGACGGCTCGGTCCGATTCTGCGTGGACTACAGAAGGGTGAATGCTGTGTCGAAATTCGATGCATATCCGATGCCACGGATTGACGAGTTGCTGGATCGGCTAGGAGGGGCTCGTTTTTTTTCGACGCTGGATTTAACAAAGGGATACCGGCAGATCCCCTTATCTCCCCTATTCAAAGAAAAAACCGCCTTCACCACGCCGTTTGGGTTGCACCAATTTGTTACACTTCCATTCGGCTTATTCGGAGCTCCGGCCACCTTTCAACGGCTCATGGACCGCCTGCTGCGACCACATGCTGGGTATGCGGCGGCATACCTGGACGACATAGTCATATACAGTAATGATTGGGAGCGGCATATGCAACATCTGAGAGCGGTCCTGAGTTCACTGAGGAGGGCCGGGCTGACGGCTAACCCGAAGAAGTGTGCAATTGGGCGTGTGGAGGTAAGGTATCTGGGCTTCCACTTGGGTCACGGTCAGGTGCGTCCCCAAATTGATAAGACAGCAGTGGTTGCAACCGCACCGAGACCCAAGACCAAAAAGGAGGTGAGGCAGTTCCTGGGGCTGGCGGGATATTATAGAAGGTTTGTACCTAATTATTCGGACCTCACCAGCCCGCTGACTGACCTCACTAGAAAGGAGGCACCGGATACCGTCCAGTGGACGGAGCCTTGCCAGCAGGCTTTTACCCAGGTGAAGGCTGCTCTCTGTGGCGGGCCGTTATTGCACTCCCCTGACTTTTCTCTTCCTTTTTCGTTGCAGACGGATGCGTCGGACCAGGGCGTGGGTGCGGTTTTGTCCCAGGAGACGGAGGGTGAAGAACGGCCGGTGCTGTACCTCAGTCGGAAGCTCTCTAGAAGTGAGACGAAGTACAGCACCATTGAGAAAGAGTGCCTGGCGATCAGGTGGGCCATACTCACCCTCCGCTATTATCTCCTGAGGCGCGAGTTCACGCTCCATTCGGACCACGCTCCCCTCCAGTGGCTGCACCGCATGAAAGATACCAACGCGCGGATCACCCGGTGGTATCTGGCGCTACAGCCCTTTAAGTTTCAGGTGATCCACAGACCGGGGTCTCAGATGGTCGTGGCCGATTTTCTCTCCAGGAGGAGGGGGGAGGCTGCAGGCCGGATGGGGCCTCGGCCTGAGTCGGGCGGTGGGGGTATGTGGCAAGGGGGGCGTGGTTTAGTGACGTCTGCATCGGGGAGGAGAGACACGGGAAAGACGGTAAACAAGTAGGTTGATTACAGATTAAGATCACCTACATCTCATTACAGTGATTGGTGAGGAGACCGCTTAAAGGCTCGCAGAGAACAGAGGAGTGGGAGAGAGACCGACTGGGAGACCTTCCAACCACATGCACCCGTATCTACGAGGACGGAGTGGGACGTTACGGACGGAGATCCGGGAAAACTAAAAGGACTTTGAAAACTTTAAGTATTTGTCTAGCGCCGTGGCGCAACAATTGTTTTTGTTTGAAAATTAAACTTCTTGTCTCCCAGTCGAGCCGACCCCGCCTCCTTTCTTCCACCCTCTTACGAACCTTGTTAAAACAACATTTTCCCCGTTTTCTTCTAAACTTTTTCTGTCATTTTAAGTTTATTGACCGTATTTCAAAAATACATTAAAAAATCTGTTTATACGTGGAAAATCTGTAGAAAAGAACAGAAAAATTCTGTAAAATCTTAAATTCAGGTTAAAAAAGGCTAAATATACCCCAGAGTTTGAGATTTAACCATTTTAAAGGGGAAAAACCTCCAAAACAACTGAAAAGCGACCAAAATATAGCATTTCCAAATTACGGTTATCATGGCCAAAATAACTCACAGAATTGAAATCACCATATCTGTTTAAGCCTTTTTCAAATTAACAAATAATGTTATCAGTCAAATTCATTTTAAATTTTGTTTGTTTGATGTTTTCTCTTTTTGGCAAACAAATCACACCCAAAATTCGAGTGTAAGGATTAGAGTAAGAGTTTGTGACCATCTGAAGGCAAAGCGGTTAAATTACTAACAATCATATGTGTAGAATTAACACAGTATCGATATCATGGTTATTGTCAATATCGGCATGTTATGACATCCCTTTTTTTGCCATTATTTTTAACGTAAACCAAAATACTGATTGCAGCTTTAAGTGTGTTTCCAGCAATCCCTCAACTTGTTTTTGGTCGGACAAAAGGTCACATGCTGTAGTAACATTAATACATTTCTGATTTTCAGGACATTTACTTTCAAATGAGAAGCTATTTTGGTCCTATATTGGCCAATGTAAACTCTGCGTCCTGCACCAAAACTTAATGAAATGTATTGTTCTCGAAGCACGACTCCTTTAAAACTTTTGATAAGCACATTGAATTAGAAATATGGGCTGGCTGTACTGGACTAAAGAACTCTGACAATACTGCATAATGACATGGTGACCAAGTCTATCCATACATGCTTGTAATTGCTCGACATGTCTATTTTTGTCCCTACAGCCCTCTGTTTTGGGTCAGCTGGCACACAGCTGTTTTTGCTTCATCGTCTCCCACATCTGCTGTGGTCTCATTAGCAAATAGAATCGTGACACTATGTGCACCATTCACCAGCCCCCTCCGTCATTATCTGTGCCGTGTCATAAAGTCCTCAAAAAATGGACTTTGTTACAGATGACCGTTATATTTGCACTCTTAACGGAGTAATGAAGCATTTAATTGTTTTACTGTGTAATTTGATTTCCATCATTTTTGTCCACACGTGTTGTCCAAAGATATCGATATGCTTTATAAAGCTCATCATTAGAAACACATTTTCCTTTCTATCTCCAGAAGCCGCTCCGAGGGGCGGACAGAGAGCAGCAGCGAGCGTGTCAATGATCGCCATGGCAACAAGATGCACTGCTATTTGATTTGTCAGCAAATAAACTTGCAAAGGCAAAGAACGAATTTCCCTTCCCTGCAAATGGTCCCAGAATCGGCATCTAGAAGGAAATGGAGGATGTTTCATTTCAAATATAAAAGTCAATGAGCCTAACAGCTCATACTAGAAAACATTTGAAAATGATTGCGGGGACACCAAGACACACCTCATGAAACCAACAGCGCTGCGGGTAAACCCGGACGTACGGTACGATCTCCCTGCACATTAATTCACCTCTGTATGGTCCTGTGAAATGTTACAGAACCAAGAAACTGCACAAGGTGTTTCTGTTGACACTGATAATACCGATATCATGAGTTCACATGAAGTTGCTTTGAATTGAATGTGTAAATGCAATGGTGACTGTTGTAAAGTTGATTAAAACAGACAGTTTGTTACCTAACATCATTTAATGGTGTAAAAATGCTTTCACAAGTGAAGTGATGGAAGATATAAAAATGTAATTACAAGCTTGACAACAAAATGACGTTTTACCACTTGGAAACGGTAATTCCAATGTGTCTAATATTTACCTTAACAATTTCGTGCAAGACAATATATGTGGCAAAATCAAACCTAAAATACAATACATAGTTTCTCTGTTCACTTTTTCTGCGACCTTGAAAGTGTTTCTCGTTTCTTTTCTCCACCGGTTTTCTTAGAAAAATCTTAAATAAGACGCGTGTACACTTTAAGCTACACCAACCAGCTTTGAGGTTACAATATCTGAGTCAAACAAAAAGTGTTTAAACAGAATAATACCAAAGTCTGTACTTAACATGGAATCCATGAATGAGTATACATTCATTGGAGCATTGTGAAAGTTATAATTAAATCAGCTTGAAGTTTTGCTGTGTACTTTTAATACAATTAAACACATAGAAACTAGAAAAAAGTTTTTATGATCTGACTGTTGGATCTCACTTCAGGCTCTCAAACATCAACTGCTAAGGACACAAAATCTTTTTCTTTGTGCAGAAAGTATTGCAGGTTATTCTGTCGCTTTGCATTATAGTGCAGGTATACTTTATAATGCTTTATATCAGTTTACCTAAAGTAACAGAACACCCTAGCTGACCTACAGTCACTGCAAAAGTAATAAATGCCATTCAATTATATTGTCAAGTCCTTATGAACATTTCACAAGGGGTCCGAATTATTCCGCTTTTTGTTTTACACATCTAGAGAAAGTCTTCTGTTTGCATTCTCATGTATCTAACTGCCAGAAGGGTGCACGTCACCCTCATGTTCACCCCATTGCAAGGGCTCAAATTTGTTGATTTCTTACATTATGAACCATAACAGAATACATGCATGTACAGTAGTGTGTTTTGGGTCTTATTCCAGTAAGATTTAATTGTGTTCTATTAAGAGGTGTTAGTAAGGCCAGCAGGGGGTGCTCACCTTGTGTTCTGTGTGGGTCCTAATGCCCCAGTATAGTGACGCAGACACTATACTGTCAAAAAGCACCGTCCTTCGGACGAGACGTTAAACCGAGGTCTTGACTCTCTGTGGTCATTAAAAATCCCAGGATGTCCTTCGAATAAGAGTAGGGGTGTAACCCCAGCATGCTGGCCATGTTCCCCCCATTCGCCTCAATACATCACGGCCTCCTAATCATCCCCATATGTACTAAATGGCTTCATAACTCGGTCTCTTCTCCACCGATAAGCTGGTGTGTGGTGGGCTTTTTCCCGCAATATGGCTGCCGTAGCATCATCCAGGTGGATGCTGCACATTGGTGGTGCTTGTGTTGATTCCCCTTTCCATGTTAAGCGCTTTGAGTGTCCAGAAAAGCGCTATATAAATTTAACAAATTATTATGAATTATTGGTTCCCATTCGCCAAATCAACATCCCACCAATAAAACCCAACACATTAGCAGAAGAGACCCACAGAGACCATTATAGTTTCTATTGAAACCAATACAATTCCCATTATAGCCATTAAACCATTAGGATTTCTGCGATGGTTTCTGTTGTTTTTCAGCAGAGTGGTCCATCCCTGCTGAAAAAAAACTATAGAAACCCAATGGAAACCATTACAGAAATTATATTGGTTTCCATTAAAATACCATTATGAACCAAAAGCTTTTTCGATTAAAACCATTACAAAATGCATTATTCTAGTGTGTTTGGGTATTATTCCAGTAGAATTAAACATGCCACCCATCGATTCCATCACACACCAGTAGAACAATTATACTTTCCATTAAAACCAATACAAATCCTTTTAAAACCATCAAAACCATTACAACTCCTTTAATGGTTTCTATAGTTTTTTTAGCAGGGATGGTAATGAATGTTAAGGCTGCCCCAGGACAGTTGTGAAATACAGTACATAAGCTATCCGGTGCATTACGAGGAGGCTATTTAAAATTACAAAAGTTTACAGTGGCTTTAAAGGCAACTTTCATCCGTTATGTTTTTTTCTTTTTTAGAATAAGTCACGCGTGGAACAGCTTTTGAGAAGGATACAGCTTGAATAGTTGAATAATTCCACCCCCAGTGCTTTCTAAGCAGCACTATAGAAGACTTCTGCTATAAACATGAAGGCTGTATCTGCAGCAATGCACCACATAACCCATCTGCTGTGTCCATAGAGCCTCATACGGTGTCTGGTCTTCATCCCGTCTGTTCACGAGCATAAAAACCGCCTAACAATCACCCGCGGCCAATATAATGAATGACCAGGATACTGGAGATGAAAACTGCATTGGTGGATTCTTGATAAAGTTCTCAGTTATGTTTAAATATCAACTTTGTTTTAAGAATTGTTGCATTTTATTTGTCATAGGGAATTAACATCGGAGATAGACTGTAGAATAAAAATATAATTGGAAGATTTTGATATTTCATATTGAAACCTCTAAATTAAGAAGGTTGATTATGGCTTTTAAGTTTAAGACATTGTTGAGTTCTCTGAAACTATAGGAGACGTAGATGAGACTATTAAGGTGTTTTTCTCAGAAAAAAATCCGCAGGAGCAAAAGTCAGCAAACGTCCCCAATTGCCCTCTTTTTAATCTCACTCCTGGCTATGAACAAACAACTGAGATGAACTCATACAAGAACTGAGAGATTTATTTCCTAAGGGTCAAACTAAACAATTATCAACACAGATTTCTGAACCACCATTAGGACCAACCAGACCAAGAACTGCAGGCTTCACTCGGGTCCTCTTAAACATCCAGCTGTTTTCTGTGTTCTAGAAGTTTGAATGTACTACGGAGGACAATACGAATGTTGAAAAACAATCAGTATTATCACAATGAAAGTTGCATTTTACTATATGTCTCTCAGTGATGGGTACAGTTTTAATGCTGTAATAAAATGTCCATCTGTGCAGAGAGAACTCAGCAACTAAGTGTATTTAAAAAGTGTTTGTTTGTTTGCATACAGGGAAAACATCACAGCAATATTAATCAACTCAAAGAAGTGCATAAACCAGAGGGTTAAAACCATAGATGGTTGCCACTATCCACCGTTGGCCATCTTGGAACAGTCAACAATTTAGTTACTCATCACTCATTTAAAAAATCAGTACGTTTCCCCCAAAAAAATGTTGTTGTTTTGACCAAATGGTTGGGTTAAATGTGGACAAACTCACCTGTTGATTTTAAACAAAGAATTGTTCATACTTCATTTATCCCAACGGTTGGGTTTGTCCATATTTGAGCCAACCATAGGATGAAACAATCAATACATTTTTAAGTGTATACAAGTGTGTGTTCATATAACTATGGCTGCAGATTCCCAGTTAACGTTCTCTTGAGTGGTCACAGACTGTCTTTGATCATTCCAGTAAAGCAGAGGACTAACAGCGCTTATAGGCCCATTAAAAACAGCCCCTGATAAGGCATCTGCACTGTAAACAAATCTGGGTTATTTTTAACCTAGCACTGGGCCAAAAGGGGACGAACCCAACCACTGGGTACATTTACCCAAAATATGTTTATATTCGAACCAACAAGGGCTTAAAACAACACGCCATAAAATGAATTTACTACCCAACGGTTGAGTCACTTTTTGACCCATTTCTGGGTTGAAAATACCCCAGCCTATTATAACCTTGTGTGTCTATGGTTGAAACTGAAAGGTTATTCGTCCTAATACTATCGGTCATATTCAAAACATGTGAACTATGTTAACTTATATTTAGAGCTACAAACACTGATGATTCCTCAAATCATTCCAGCTTGGCAAGTATCTTTTGCTGTAGTGTGTCTGCTTTAGGTGTGGATGCTTAAAAAATGAAAGTGATTTTATTTATAAATTAATTTCAATCAAATCAATATTTGGTATCACCAGCCTTTGCGTTTAAAGCAGCTTTATGCTAGGTACACTTGCACATAGTTTTTCAGGTAGGTTTCTTCAAGCATCTTGGATACATTGTCATGCCATTTATCAGTCTGTGCAAAGTTTCTAGCACCAAGCTCTACTATATGAGCTACAGGAGGTTATCTATGATAGTCTTGTTCGTTAAATGTAACATTACCAGTTGTTTGGACATGATGAGACAGTTAGTGTTCTCCAGAGAGTATTTATGAACAGACTAAATGCAGGCCAGCTTTGAAGGTTCCTCACCAGATTCATTTCCGTTCCTCACCGTGACTCATTTATTGCCCCGGCTGGTCAGTGTGGAGATTCCCAATCCCCACTCATCCCTAATGAGTCACATTCTGCTATCCTGTGAAAATCAATGAAACACATGTAAACACAATTGATCCTAGCACAAGCCACCATTTCACGGTAACAAGGGTCGCATCTGGAAGGTGCCACATATGGTTAGTGGCTTGCATCGTTTCAATTGAAGGGTTGAATTTAGGCAATGCGATACGTTCGAATGTCAAGGAAACTCTCATTTAGTTTGTGTATGACATCAGTACTCGCCTTCAATTGCGGTCGAAGCAGATACATTCAAGGTTCTATTAAAGGTCGGAAGAAACAGGCGCATTAAAATTGCACCGCTGTTAAGGCGAGATGGGGGAATTCAACCTGCCTTTGAATCAATGAACTCTGAAATCAGAAGATCATTGGGTGACACCTCCACAATGTACCGTTGAACACAATTGGATCTTTAGCTATTTCCTTGTACTGTACATCAAGACAAAATGAAAGTATCCTTGTTCTGACTACCTTTGAAAACAAGCATCTATATACAATAAATGCAATGTTGAATTCAGAAGAGAGAAATGTTCTTTGCCTTTTAGTGGTGATGTTGAACGTCAAAGATAAGCAAAGAGAAGCCTTGCGATGAAAATGTGAGATCAGCCATATTGGTTCATTTTGTCTGCGTTGCTGGATTATCAGACAGACTGCCAAGGTAGACACCTGCTCATGCAGAACATCTGGTCTTTAGAGTGCAGTTCATAAAACCCGTGAACCTTCCCTGTGACAAACATTCAACATCAGCACGTTATGTTTACTGTCTGTTTCATTACACACAACAGATGTGGGTCCACTGGTCAAACCTTGAAGAAATTCACAGCTTTGACAGCACAGTGTCGCACATATTTGAAATCCTCAAGGCTGAACTGTTGGGTTCACCAGAAAGTAAATACTGCATTCATTCTCCTATGATTTGTGCTGCCAAAGCAGTCCTTACAAAAGATGCCCGAAACTCCATTTAACATTGACACTTTGATTGCACAAATCAACATAATCTTGAATTGAATGAAATGAAATGCACCTACTTATTTCAAATAGTTTGCTATTTGGTCAAATGTGAAGTCGGCAAATTTAGCTATCCAGTTTAGTACGTTAGGATTTTTAAACTTTGGAAGTAATACGTTCCTTGTGTAAAACTCGGCTTGGTTCATCTTGTTTACTTTGAAAAGATACATTGATTTTTCTTGCAAAGGGCATATTTTGTGATCATCTGCCAAAGATATGCTGGCTTCATGTAAGTGCTCAGAAACATGACATTGGACCTTCTTCTCTGCCCTTAAAAGTACATTTTACACCTCATGTACTGTAATTTACTACCTTGTATATATTTTCCAGAGCTTGATAACATGAAACATTTTGGATAAGAACCAGAAAAAGAGGCTTTAGCAATTCTCAACTAATCCCAAATTGTATCTAATTTACCTAAACTGAAAACAGTCCTAAACTGAAAAAAGTAGGGAGATTTTTGCAGAATTCATACCCAAAAATTCTACATGTTCATTTTTTGCTACAAAATTACAGTGATTTGTTTAGTTTAACACCTTTTGCTATATGAAAATTTATCCAGCAAAATTCTGCAGATGTCACAATAGTCTATCCGTTTTTATTATTTATATCATGTGTTGAACACACCATATTTTTTTTCCAACTATCTTTTCTTTTTTATTTCCTTCCGAAACACCTCTCAAAAAAACAGAAATCTATAGCTGTGCCTGGTGCAAAATAAATTATAGCATCTCTTTCATATTTCATATAGGCACAATGAAGTCGTGATTTAAAGTGGTGTGACACTTTTATTATGGGAGTCTAATCTCCCATGGAAACAGGTACAATTCTTCACTGTTATGAAACTGCCTTTGCTTACATATATTTGAAATATTACTCACTTCCCATTTCTGAAACCCGTTTTGCAACTTCAGTAAACTAAAACCGAACAAACTCTGTTTGTAGTAATGCTGAAGTTAACAATTTGTTGTTATTTGTAATTTTATAACATTGTCCCATATTGTGTATTGTATAAGCAAATGCCAAGTATAAACTCGAAAAACATTTTTTTTTATATTTGCCAAAGCAAAATAACTTTACAGTTTACTGTAGGTTCACCCAACCTGATTTTACTGGTATTCGTAACTATTTTACGTACTGGTTATTTCGTATGATTGCGTATGTTGAGAATCGTACAAAAATGTATGATTACTAGAAAAAAGCTACATCGAAACTCAACCCCTAAGTACAAAAGAGATCATACTAAATTAGCCACAACATAAAATAGCTACATTTTTTAAATGCAGTCAAAATGTTAAATTACATAGATAAACAAAAAATTAGGGCTGTCAAAAGATTAATCGCGATTAATCGCATCCAGAATAAAAGTTTGTGTTTACATAATATATATTGTATATATGTACTGAGCATATTAACCATGTTTTTATAAATACAAACACATACACATGTATACATATTTAATATATAATTATATATAAATGTTAAATATATGCATGGATGTGTATGTGTTAATAAATACAAAATTATTATGCACAGCACACAGATATATATTATGTAAACAAACTTTTATTCTGGATGCGATTAATCGCGATTAATCTTTTGACAGCCCTACTAAAAATGTATAAATTGGGTGTAAAATAACATGAAAACATGTCATTTTAGTTTACGAAAAATCTTTTTGGGTTTTTCGGTGTTTTACGAAATTAAATTTTAATTTATTAAATTTACCATTTTTACTTTTTTACAGTGTTATTATTTCTAATCAATCAGATTTACATTTTAATGGCTGGTGTATGAAAAATAGAATAGGTGGGACCTAAGCCATATCAAGACAATTCATTCAACTACTGTATCTGCATTTTGTTAGAAAACGTTTGGTAAATGAGACTTTAGGAAACAATACTTCTAATTTGCTAAACTGGATATGTTTATTAAATAATGCCACACTGTCAGAAAAAAATGGTGCATGAATAGTACTTCAAATGCACATTCTGGTATATACCAAATGTACATATATCTGTACCTAAATGGTAAATAGGACCTTTTTAAAGGATACTTTTAAAGGGTACATTTCTTGACAGTGCATTTTCAAATTTTCTGTTTTATGCATGGCGTAATGATATTTACTTTTAGCTTCACTGTAGCTACAGGCTATATTTTACTGACAATATTCAAGATCCAGCAAACAGGACAATTTGAAATACGGTCAATCTCAAACAACGTGTGAGGTGTGCCTTTTGGGCCGATACAAAACAACTCAGAAATCCAAAGCAACTTCATAACAATATGCTTTTCTTATCAAACTAAGAGCAATAGCCAACCACCCTGACATGGCAAGTGGACAATTTTGCATCAGCAGGCATCATTCACTTTTTTCATCATTTTCTTTCAAAAATGTGTGTTAAAGGGGAAAAGTGTGTACTTTAAAATAATACAAATTTTGGTTTCAGGTTTATAAACTCAATAATTTTATGTTGTCGTAGCCTACTTGGCTTTTTAGTAAGTGATGGGTAAGCCACTTTCAACTCCAGGACTCTTACCGGATAAGCACACAGTTTTAAGTCCCTTTAGACAATCTGTTAAGAAGTGTAATATGTAAATAAAGAAGTCAAACAGTACTCATTTTTTATTGCTTGAGCAGAAGTTCAATCACTTTTAATGGACACCTTGATGCTGGGTTAGTGCTCACTAAAAGACACAACCGTAAAAAATCGCAAATGTGATTTAAAAGCATGAGCTGAGGCATGTTGTTGCAGACAATTTACAGTCACAAAGACACACCAAACAAGATGTTTTGTAGTGTGTGAGAAATGGTTTTGTTCATGAGAGAATCTATTGTGAGGGTTGTTCGCACATCTCCATATTTAGCATATTGCAGCAAGTATATTAATCTAGCGAGTTGTTGCTCCCAAGCTGAAAGTTATTTTGTGGTCAGACGGCTACACGGCGTTATAAAAATGAAACATCTTCGCACTGTCAGGATCAAAACGTCAGTAAGCGCAATATTTAAGATTTAATAAGCATGCTCTTCATGAATTCGCACAGCGTGTGGTTTGCAAGAGCTGGTTCAAATTCATTTACGTTATAAAGCGCAGAAACCAAAGGCAGATTATACTGTACCGCTTCTGATTTGTAAGTCTTCCTTCCTCTAAAATGGCATTTCATTTCATACATTTTATAATATTACACCTTTGAGACACTTCACAATTCATATGGGCTGTGTGGAAATCTATTCATTTATTTAAGAAGGATAAAATGTATAATTTGATGTTTGTTTGGGTACATAACAGTTCCGATCATTTGATTTGTTTATTTTTCCTTTTTGAGTTTTGTGCACGGTATTTTAATTCCAGTTCAAGTTCCAGTTAATCCATAAAAATCATGACAGGCAATTTTACGTGCCAGCACTTTTCTTGAGTTTTCTGACAAACCAGAAGAACATAAATAAAATAACTAATAAAGTGTGTGTTATTTAAAGTCATGAAATCACAACTGACCCTGTTCACTTCTTTAACACACGTGTCTGGTCTTACTGCTCACGATTCATTGGTGCATGTTATTTCAAGTAAGCACAAGATTAAACAGACAAACGTTTAATCAAAATGCAATAACTTGCTCTGGCCCTGAAACTACGCCAGCGAGTCCCCTTATTTTTCGAGGCCTACAATTCCTACAATCTCTCATATGGAAACCACTTAAAGAATTCAGTCAGCTGCAAATGATAAAATCATGTCCCGCCCCACATTTTTCGAACTTTACCTTTTTGTTCACCCAAAAAAGAAAAATCTGTCCAAATAATATATTTGGAAGTTGTTAACCGAACAGCACTGGCCCCCATTCGCTTTTTTTGTCGAACAAAAAAACAATGCAAATAAAGGGGAGCTAGTGAGCAACATTCTTCCAAATATCTTCTTTTGTGTTCTACGGTAAAAAGAAAGTCATACAGGTTTGAGATGACCAGAGGGTGAGTAAATAATGACATCATTTTTTTTTAACATCACTTTTGTTCCATTGTATATAGCAGCATTTTATATCATCATCTCCACACCTTCCATAAAACTTAATTCAAACATCAATCTTGAGTGTGATGTCCGTGCTATCAGGTTTTATATCAGGAGTTGCTAGTTTAATCGGTGGTAAACGTAAATAAACACACAAATTGGCCATTAGGGTCTCGTGGCATTATCGTAAATTACACATTCCGCTTTGAAGTTTGACCTGATAGTCAGTTCATTAAATGTATTGGCTTTATTCGGGGTGTTTACAAGCGATGGAAAACGTATGAATTATGCAATGAACTACATTATTGAATATCTTGACGAGTGTGTCTGAATGGACCCTAATATAATATGCAAACCCACAAGAGATATGTGTATTATAACTGGATATGTTTATGATTTATTATTTACTTAATTGCAATATTATTACATTTTCCAAGCCAAGGCCGAGTGGCGATTTTAGGATTTCTAAGAAAGTTATTTGGTTATTAGAACTCAAAAGTGGTTGTTTCTAATTCTATGTATATATTCGTTTGGAGTGAACCAAGCTGTGATATGAAAAATTCAGAACTGTTGTGATGGATATTTTGGGATCTATCTCTATTTTATCACTCTGAATCCTCTGTGCTCAGACTAAAGATAGGTTTATTACATGGAATCAATGTGTGACTGGTGCGGCTATCTCCCACGATAAATTATTTTATTCATTTCCTGGCCTAGACATCTGTTATGTCAGGATTCCTATATCATAATTTCAGACGAGAAAAAAATGAAGAGAAAAAGATGAATGACATCAGGATGTCCTCTCAGGGCACACAAAATAAGTCCTGCGAATCCTGCTTTATTTAAAAAACAAACCTATTTTTAAATAGCGTGTTTGTGTGAAGGTAAGAATAAACATTGATGTTTTTAAGTGGATAAAAGTGACGCAAAAATATCAATTGCATTTGATATTGTGAAAAAATATTTGAACTGCGAAATTATTCGGTTAAATGAAAACAATACCTTCATGACATGGCACTGTCACAACCAGAACCCGTTTCTGATGTCTATTGTACATATTGTGTTAAGAAAGATTTTGGACCAATGAGATTTCACCGTGGGCGGAGCTACAGTATGTGGAAAAATGAATGCTAAATATCTTGTTGCTTATCACGGCTAGTTAGCAAAAAAACTCAGAGTAGCACCTCCTTTACAACAAAATTTAAAAAAGACAATATCTAGTTTATGCACGCTTTGTTATATTTTTACGTTAATATTTGTATTTATAAGAAAGTCATTACAACCAAGTTATTACAACCGAGTTTTGTATGCCTTGTGTGTAGATTATAGAGGATTAAAAATACATCCAACCCAAATAGTTTGCCTAACTGTTTAATAAGGGTACAACTTTGGCGCTTTCCAAGCAGCTATGGTAACAATGACGTCAATATAAGTCAATTTGTAAAAGTAAATCTGTACTGAGAAATGCTTCTTTATTTGTCTTGCTGAAGTGGAAACAGACGACACGTTATCATTTATTCAAGGCCGATCTTTCTAATTCCTGTTTAAATAGTTGAACTGAATAAAAGAAAGGTCAGCAATTAAACCCGGCAGCGCTAACAAACGAGGAACGAAAATTTGCCGCTGCGATTTCACAGAAGCGAAATTAAACACGCTTTAAAAGGGACACTTCTATCAGGGTCATGCATTTATAAGGCGCTGATGCATCACACCACAGTTGTGCGTAATAATGCGTACATCCGGGCGAGAGCTGCATCTTTGATCAGGCTTTGCTGTTCCGCTGACGTCTTACCACTGATTTATTTCCTGTTTTAGCGATATGTCACCGTTAACTTTCCCGTCTATTTATTCACCCCCAAGTCATCTGAGATGTAGGTGACAGTTTTTTTTGAGTTGAAAAATAAAGACGATTTTTAGGTAACTACAGTATAAATATATGAGAGGCATCTGAGAATGTTTTTCCGGTGCTGTTTATCTTGTCCGGGCAATGATGTGTTATCTTTTCATAAGTCTAGGAACCAACACGCAATCACTTCAGAAGGTTTTCGAGCATCTATCAAACTCAGACGGGCACACGAGCATCTCCACATCTTTATTCCTCGCATTTTATAATGCGCCCCCTGTAAATATGAAAGCCGTGGGACTGAGCGAGCTCGGGTGAAATATCAACGAGCTCACCCCAAAACGATCCCATGGGAACCGTTGGGAGTGAAAGGGAGGTGTGTTATCATAATGGCTCGCTTCTCGTTCCAATTAACGCCTCTTATCCGAGGTTAAAACGCAGTGGTGTATTTATGCAAACCATCTCCTGAATCTCATTATCTTTGGCTTTTCTTTATCTGACAATTCCGTGGCGCTGCGTTTGATTAAAACTAAAACCTTGCACGTTTAAGCCTAATGTAACGATTTTTCCGGAGGGTAAGAGAAAGATAATATGTGAGGTAGAAGCATTTTAGAAATATAACCACCGTTAAACCTCAGCAAAACTCCTTTCCACGTCGCTCATTCATATTTATGGGTCCATGGTTTTTAAGGGATGTTCATTGAACTGTGTATGATGGGTGGATAGCGGTGAAACCCGGTTGGATCTGTGTGTTACCTCATAATGATCCATTACTGCTGAACAGACAGACTTCGGTCGTGGCATTTCATCCCCAGAAATCTGCTGACTGACCACAGGAGCTCATTCAACTTCTGAACGATGGCTAATGGGCTTTTGATTCACTTGGCAGAGATCAGACTGTTGAACAACACGCTACAAAGTTTCATTTCAACAGCGCGATTTCTGCCTGTACGGTGTCTCTCAAGACACCTGTCAATAACACGCCTCAAGGTCACGTTTGACTGCACGATCAAAATAAATATTCAATATTTCACTTAAAATTAACGGGGGTAATTTTTAAGACCATTAAGGATTCAATATTTTGATATTTTTCAAAAGGCATTGCCAACACAATCTCTGAATTCTTAAAGGGGGGGTGCCACAGTGGTTCATGCATTATGACTTCTTCTGGTTTCTCATGGATCAACTCGAGGAGTTGAACATATGATGTTGTATTTCTGTGGTCGATACACTCCCCCAGCGTTCGTAAAGGTTTCGGAAAGTTTTTTTCCGAACATGAAATTCCGTTTCGTAACAACTTTTCTTACATTTTTGATTCAACAATTCTCACGGAAACCAGCAAGAGAAAGAGCACGCCCATCAATGTGCTCCTTCGTTCGAGAAGTTCAGCTGTGTTAGTTCACTGCATTTCGGTGATAGATGTTATATAAACGGTGGATATAACGCTGGATTTGCAGATCGTTTGAAACAGATCGTTTGAAACTTTCTCTTCTACTCTTTGTATACTCAGCTCTGTATACTGTGGTAGGCTGTATGAGGCCAGTTTTTTATTGCATTTATGCTTTTTGTTGTCCTTATGTTGTTCCAATTCCTTCCATTGTTTCCCTCATCTGTAAGTGGCTTTGGATAAAAGCGTCTGCTAAATGACTAAACGTAAATGTGATAGATGGTTGCGCTAAAAGATGCCGGACATGAACCGCACGCAGTAAGTGAAACACAGTAAAAGGACCAGTGTTAGATCAACACTGCTCAGAGTGTATATGGTCCCACTCTACAGAGTGTTAAAGTTACACTGATGTAGTGTTGAAGATAATGAGGCAATTAAGTGATTAATAAAGGATAATTTAGCTTTTAATGATGAACACCAGCTGTTATCAAGCAGAATCACTGAAGAAACGAGAAACACAAGAACTACAACTGACATCCAATCATAAAAGCTGATGAAATCAACAGAAGATAAAAGAAGGCATCTCTCAAGATCTGAGTAAACAACAACAAACATGATTAACAGCTTTAGATGTTGGTTTTATTGATCAAAATATGATGTCACCATTATGGTGGTCAGTGTTTGCTTTAGCTGGGCTCTTGACCCTTAACTACATACACTAGCTTTTCTCTGCAACAATATACATGTGTTGTGGTATAGCAGTAAAGCTAGCAATTGTTAGTGTCATAAATAGTAATTTGGTCATTGTGGCTTGTACAGATCATGTTTCACATTGTTAGCCAATGTTTAATTATTAATACCGTACATCTAAGGTTTGTATTGATAACTCTGGAGAACTAAAAATGAGGACATAATTTATCATGTGTAAATTAAACTGATAAATAGTTTCATTTGGACACACACAGACATCAAGAATCAGCGTATGAATCTCAAAAATGATGACAATAAACAAAACGTTTCATGCTGCAGTGCATGCTGGTTACCGCCATAGTAGTATGCACTGTGTCATGTATAAATTATCACCACTGTTGAGTACTGTAGGAGAAGTGTTGATGTCTTTTCTTCAGAGGCCGAAGTAATTTTATTTTGCTGTCAGTTGATTAATAGAATTTTGTTTTTTACAGTTTTGTGATACATGCACCATTGTTAATAACCCAAAGTAAAAGATGAATCTACATTGTGATGTTCATTCTTAAATCTTGTAAGCAGAAAGCACTCTCTTGTACTGTAAGTGCGTATCTTTAGATATGCGTAAGTGTTTATCATAAAACCCCACTACAATTGATTATAACATTGTTTTAAAAGGTATATGTGCTAAGAGCCCAACTAAAGCAAACACTGACCACCATAATGGTGACATAATTTTTTTACCAATGAAACATCAATAGAAATTCTCAACAATGACTTCTGTGGACGTCTGAGAAGTAATAAGTGAAACTGTAATGCTATTTGTAGAGTTGTTTACTCAGATCTTGAGAGATGTAAAGTCTTCTTTTATCTTCAGTTGACGTCATCTAATGCTGTGATTGGATGTCAGTTGTAGTTATTGTGTCTCATTTCTGCTTGTTAACAGCAGGTATTCATCATTAAAGCATAAAAATCTCTGAATTAATCACTTAATTGCCTCAGTATCTTCAACACTACATCAGTGTTACTTTAACACTCTGTAGAGTAGGACCATATACACTCTGAGCAGTGTTGATTTGACACTGGCCATTTTACAGTGAACCAAGTCATATTGTATGTCTGTGTTTTGTTGGCAATCGGCGTGTACGTGCATAGGTTACACAACACAAACTTATAGTGAATCAACATGCGATGATGTATTGTGTGCTCGTGCTGTGGTCTCGCCCCTCCCTGCACTCTTTCAGTAGGTCGTCTGTTTTCCGAAATAATCGTACAGCTGTATCTGTCTTTTATAAATGTGATCAAACTAAAGACTCTTCGACGGTACAAGTATGCAATACTACTCTGTAGGTACTCAAGATTAATAAGAACTGTGTGAGTTACATCCACTTTACCTACTTTACAAGTAGACTCATTCATATGAATTCATATGATCTCATTTGTATGTAGTATGATCAATTTTTTTACCAGAATTTGGGGGACTGCGCTTAACTGTCACGAAAATAATGCATAACCTTAATGGGCAAAAAAATAGGCTTTTTTCTAAAAGCAATAGACAAAATGCTAACATTGTTTTCTCACAGTCAAAAAATCTAATTCATCATTTACTTACCCAAATTTCATTACAATAGACGTAAGTCATCATTAAAGAGTACATAACATGAGATCATGAAAATTACATGTACATTTCATGCGGTGTGTAATGTTGCCGTGTTTGAAAGTAACCAGTCTGCCAAGTTGTAAATCCGAAGGTGAATGAATAACAAAGTTATTGGCTTGGAAAAAAGGGAGTCGACTCTGAATCACGCAAACGAGTCGTCTCTAGTCAGATTCGCAAACCGCCACGGATTAACGTCACTACATATAGTCCCCGCCTACGTTTTGCTAGGACTGCCCGCAATAACTTCACTCTTCTCCCCCAAACACGGTCGCTCGTGAGCCTCATTCGCGGTAGACCAATCAGAGCAGACTAGTCCATCTGACCAATCACATCAGACTAGGCTAGCGGAAAGGAGGGGATTAGACAGATGAATCACGGAACAAATCATTTGAGTGTCAGTCAAGAAGTAAGATAAGAATAACTGTCTATTATTACAAAATAATAGTGTTTTTACACCTTCTATGTACATAAACTTGTTGTTGGACACTCCATAAACCAAAGAAGGACCTTAAAAATCCATAGTTATGGACTCTTTAACAGAAAATTGTCCCTTCTGTTTCAAACCTCATTTGCACTTACATACATTTAGATTTGTTGTGTGGCGACTGGTCACATGACATGCGAAAACCAGTACAGTTCAGGCCCGGTACAAGAATGGCTGGACTAGGGGGAAATCAAATATTCTGATGGGCTATTTGTTTTATAATATAACAATAGTTAAGTGCATGCATAATATTTTCATAATTTTCTTTGATTATATTGACAGATCATTATTTAATAGATTAAACAAATAAGTATTTACTGTTTAAATTCTGCAATTGTCAGCTGGAAATTTCTGGAGTTGCCCAAGGAAATGTTGCACCCGGCCCCAAGTGACTTTAGAAAGACATGTTGTGTAATATGTAAAGCATATGTGTAATACACTTGAAATCTTTTGTGTTTCATGGAAGACAGAAAATAAAGTCAGGAAAGACATGTGGCAAGTTACATACATTTTTGACCCCTCAATAGACACTGCAGCGATTCCATACCACCCTCTAAACACCTGTGACCCTGCCATCTCCCTCGTCCACCATTTCCATAAATTTCTCGGCAGTATGGACCAGATCCAATATCCACAGTTATCCCGACCGCTGCCAAGCCCAGCTGCACGCAGTGTGATTGATTAGCGCAAGTTCAGCGCTCTGCGCCGCCTTCGGGCCAGGCATGTGCTTCCAGCTCTCACCCACACACTTGTTGATGCTTTATTACCACGGTGCGGAAATCCTTCACAATAGTGCAGATATGCGGAGGGAGACGACTAACTCCCCAGATATTATTTTCATGCATTGTTAGGTTATGACTGCGCCTATTTTTATGCTTCATGACCCAGGAAGAGAGCTTGCAGGGGGACAATTTCATGAGCGTGGTTCATTTCAGATTATGTGGCGGTTCAAATTGGACTCCTGTATGGAATTTTTTTATAAAAAAACATTGTGGGTACCATGATGCAACATTTTGTAGTTATTAATATTATGAAACTATATTTTTCAATCCAGTATCATGCCAAAGCGTGCAATAGACACACCGGACCATTTAAGGATGTGTTTTGGCGTGATACCTTGTTGTATTTTTATATGATTTTCTGAAATATACCCTTATTTCCATATTGTAAATTCACGATATGGCAAAATTTAACTATTTGACGTCGTAGCTAACTATTAATATTAATTTGTATGATCTTATCTGTAAGTTTTACTATAATGCAGATGTGACGGGGCGGGGGGCATTATTACACCTTTTACTAATGATTGTATGTTTTTGTGCAATCATTTGTACTATTTCATAAAAATGTGTTAAATACCGTTTGAAAAGTTGCTAATCATCAATAGATTTTTTAAAGATTTATACATTTTTTGCCGTTATTTGGGCAGGATTGGGAAAGGAACACGAGTCGTGATTCAAACTTGCGTCACCTAAAGCATAACCGTGCCACATGTTGGAGCATTTGGACATCGGCAGAATTTTGGATAATTTTCAAAACTTTGATGGCCCCCAGAATATCACAATATATCAAACGCACCACTTTCTGTATAACAGTCAAAACATAAGTTAGAAAAACTCGTCAATGGGGGGAAGCTTCATTTAAAAAATGGCCGGAAATCTATTTTGAAATTTTGAAAATGTCTTTTAGTTTCTAAAATTAAAACTGTATAGTGTACAGAAATAGACCCTACTAGATGTTTTATGTTATGTGACAGGATAACGTTTTGTTTGTGTTTGGATATGTCCCCCATGGCTGGTGTCATGCCAGTTTTAGGGTAAACGAGGCCCAGATGAGGTGAAGCACCAGACAGCCTCTTCGTCAAAGTTTTAATCCTTTCAAGACATACTGCAGATGCCTCACGACTACATCTGTTGCACGTCTCCTCTAATATATCCAAAACTCTGTAGCACGACTTTTATTTACCCTCCAGAAACTTTCTTATGCAACGTGTGAGCTCAGGACACTTCTCTAGATGCCAGTTACTGCTTTAATTTAAAACATATGAATGGGATCTTCGATTGCACATTTGGTGTTGCGTTTGGATAATTTTTATTTGATTTACTTAGTTCTTAAAGCCCACGTGACTTGTATTTATAGCGTTATCAGTCCTCATGATTGCCACTGAAGATGTGAACTTTCCTGCACGCTGCTGATAGGAACAAAAATGTAAATGTAAAACATACCAGAGTAACACCGGCACAACGCTGACATATTCTATTCTGTCCCTGCTGCTTGTGCATAAACAGACAAACAGATGGTAAGGATGCTTGGTATCTTTGCAACATAAAACCTCAGTATTAACCGATAAAGCCTGCACGAACTGTCAATGTGCTCAATTAAAATGGTTTGCGAATTCCGATAGCTTTAAGCATAATGTTTGTTTTTGCATTTTGCATTTTTCTGGCTCTTAAATGTATGATTTATGGGAATAATTTGTTTAAATATTTTGAAAGAGCTACTGCCTTGCAAGCTATATCGGTGATGGTGACAATGTGGAAAATGCAAAATTATTCACATCAAAGTTTGCTTATGTACAGTAATAATAGCATACTTATAAAGACCAGAGTCAACAAAATTCTCGAAAGTATTATTGATAAACAGCCGCAGAAAAATGTAGAGACCATTACAAAGCACCATTTTCAGTTTTTCGGAATTTACTATTTCTAAGTCTATGTTTAGGTAAAATTATCGTTTTCATTTCAATCTGTGAACTACTTACAATATTTCTACCAAAAGTCAAATTAAAATATTATTTCTATAAGCATTTATTTGCAGAAAATGTTAATTGTAGAAACAGGTCACAAGAAACAAGATGCCCTTTTTTTTTAGACCTTAAATACTGCAAAGAAAACAAATTATTAAGCAATACAACAGTAATATTTGAACATAAATTTAGGAAAAATTCAAAAAATATTTTTCATGTTTTTTTTATCGCAGTTTTCATGTGTATCGTCATGCTGTCAGCCTTTCAACATTGCTGTTGGATGACTTTATGCAACTCTTGAGATTTATTTTGTTGAAATTCAACAGACACTGGACTGAAATGACCAAATCTAGAAAAGCTGATTAATTAAAAATTTGGAATGGTCTCCTATACATGTGTGTGCGTGAACATGTAATTTTGTGAGTTAATAAATAATATTAAATAATAATGATTTAAGCTATACATTTTGTATGGGGTTTGAGCACCATGATCTTAACACCCCCGTAGCACAATGCACTGCAAAAAAAGACTTTCTTACTTGGTATTTTTGTCTTGTTTTCCAGTACAAATGTAAAAAAATGATTGAATCAAGATGCATTTTCATGATGAGCTAAATGACCCATCTTACTTTTAGACAAAAAATATGAAATTTCAGTGAACTTGTGCTTAAAACAATCTGCCAATGTGGTAAACAAATAAGATTTACCTTTACTTAGTCATTAAATTCAAGATTATTTTTCTTACCCCATTGGCAGATTTTGTTGCTTGTTTTAATCACAAATTCACAGAAATTTCATATTTTATGTCTAAAAACAAGACTTATTTTCTCAGGTCATTGTGCTCATCAAGAAAATGCGTCTTGATTTAATATTTTTATGCCATTTATACTGGAAAACAAGACAAAAATACTAAGTAAGAAAGTCATTTTTTGCAGTGTGCCAACAAAACACAAAATTCTAAAATACTGCATATGCCACAGGCTTGCAATACATTTTCATACTTCCAAATGTTATTCATACTTTTACTTTAGTTTACATGCATGCAACGTTAAAGCAAATCCATTTTAAAGCAGTGACATATATACAAACAGCCATTTATTACTCTCGACTGCCAGCTCGACTGTTCTGACTTAACTGAATTATCTGCACACTTAATTTACAGCTATACAATTTTTCATGTAGGCACAACTGACTCCATTTGGTTTGTGTTCGGCAGAATGCAGCCTTTTAAACCAAACCATTCTCTTCAAGGTTTGTAAGAACACTGACTTTTCAGCAGCTACGACTACTTAAACTAAAAATATCTCCACGCTGGCCTGAATGCTTTTATTCCATCAAAATAACCTGAGCAGGTAGCATCAAAGACCTTGTGCATTCCTGGGGTAATTTTCCCAAGGAATCATCATCCATGCTTACTTCAGTTGTGCGGTACAAAGTTCCTTTGATGCATAAAGAAAAAAATCCTGATTCTGGATCAGCCCTCGAGCAAAACTGAACCCATGGTAAACTGCTGTGGGGGAGTGCATCTACTCATAAGCAACCAGCACTGCATTGTGGGTAATGAATCATCTGTCCTATGGCACCAGTTCTAGCCCCAAAGACGACGTAGGAAGATCAATAAGCATCCCAACTCATGGATGTCTAAAACATTTAGGTAGCTGTTGCGGCATCAATAAACCAAGAGGGAAATTGTTAAAGAATCAAGGTTCTGAAAAATCAATCTCTGAAAATTGACCATTGTTGGCTCTAAATTCAATCTCTTGGTGTTTAAGGTCCTCTATTGTCCTGGTGTGTGTATAACTTGTTTTAAATTCTACGACAGGCTAAATTTATTTAGCTGACTAAAGCAGCCTGGAGGCACAACACAGTGAAATTACTGAAGCATGTTGTGCTGTTCTTAATTGGGCTTAGTTGGAAACAATTAAGAATTATACAATGTCCAAACCGCTTTTGTTATTTGTGTTTAAAAAAATGTTTATACCAAATGGTTTAATTGTGTTTTATTGTAACTCATGGCCGTTAAATTGTGGCTTAATTTGGTAGTATTGTGGCTTAATTCAGTCATGGTACATTGTCTTTTAATTATTTTGGTTAAGTGGCAACTGTGTTGAGGTTTAATTTGACTGTGGTGTAGCTTATTTTCAATGCATTGCGTCATTTTTTTCATGAGATGTCAACGACATGTTTTGAGAGATGAAAACAACATAACTAAACAACTTTTTTTTGATGAGGAAAACTACAGCGTTGCCAAGCAACATGAGGCATCCAATTTTTTTAGCTTTTCAAGGTTCCGCCATTTTTGGTATGCCACTCACCCAATCTCAAGCCCATTGATCAGCCAGAGAGGTGGAAGGAGAAGATAGACCTTAATTTAAAATAGTTTTAATTTAATACAATTAATATACAATAAAACGTAAATTTACATTAAATTATTATTCATATAAATTAAATATAAAATCATTTGTTATATTATAACCAAACATCGACCAGGCCAGATGAAACCATTTATTAAAACCGTAATTATTGTTAGAATATACATTTGGTATAGTACATTATTGCAATACATCCATTTAGGTTAACTATATTTTATGAATATGTTAAAGCTTCAACCTGCTGAATAAAAAACAACCAACAAAATAATTTTCATTTCAGCGGGAAAAGTTGGCAACCCTGGTTAGATTGAAGTGAAGAATTGTACAGCAGTTTTAATCAAATATTACATTCACTAATCTGGTCTTTTTTTATTGTTGTCTTCCACCGAATGATTTGACACATAATTCTTATTCACTTAATCTTACTTTTTCAATGACGCATGCGGTTGACCTCGACGACGCAGAGGACTGACTAAAACTAAACCAGAATTTGCCATCAAATAAACACAGGTTTCGGTTTTGGCAAAATTTGACACATGTTGCTTTAGTTTATTTTCACAGTTTTCTTGCTTATTTTCACTATTCTCAACTTAATTCTGTTGCATGGACAACTCAAAGATGTGGTGTGCCAAAAATGTCTGCACTCCCACAAAATGTCAAATTTGCTTTAATAGGGTACATGTCAAACTTCATAACCGAACCAGAAAACAGGTCTCAATACATCTGCTTCTTGGAGAAAGTGTTAAAGGAATAGTTCACCCCAAAAATGAAAATTCTGTCATCATTTATTCACCCTCAAATTGTTCCAAAACTGTATAAAAATCTTTGTTCTGTTGGACACAAAAGACAATATTTTAACCGTTTTGGGGCACCATAGTTTTTGTAGTGCCCCAGATCTGGTTGGTTACAAACATTCTTCAAATATCTTTCTTTGTGTTCAGCAGAAAAACAAAACAACTGAGGGAAAATGATGACAGAATTTTCATCTTTGGGTGAACTATTCCTTTAACAGCATTATGTAATAACAGCTTTGTAGGTCATTAAAACTAGCTACAGAACTAGTTGTTTTCATTTTTTGGTGCTTTATTATTTTATTTTTATTATGTCATTTCATTTTTTATTCACATATCAATCTGCATATACCATGGACATCGATCAAGCTCATCTTTGGTTTCTTTTTACAAAAGATCTGAACCTGATGCGATGAGACCTGTTTTCCGCTTTCTGCATCTGACGTTCGGCACACTCTTAAAAGTTTTACTGTGATTTACAATTTTTTTTGGGTGAAACAATAAAATTTTAAAGCTGTGAAATTAATGAAATATTAAATATAAAAAAAAATGTAAGTAAATCTGAGTAACACAATTCTTGTCAAATAAAATAGATTTGTTTTTACTTACATTTCCTCAATTTAAACAGTATATATAATTGATTTCACAGCTTAGTTACTCAAATGTATTACTTTTTTACTTACATTTACTGTTTCTTTTTGGTGTAAATTGTTTCACCCCAAAAAATGTTGATATATAATTGAAATATAGCACATTTGCTTTGTTAAATTTAAACAAGTACGGTTTCTAAAGCCAGGTAAAAGCTTCATAATTTAATGAAAAGCTCTATGCATTTTTTATGGCTTGCGATAAACGCTTTGATCTTGTTCAAGAAACCTCTTATTATAGCATTTGCAAAATGACTCTTAATTACATAGACACACAAACCACTCACATTGGTCTCATAACATGAATTCATCTCATGATGTACCAACACGCTAAAATTATTACCTTATTCAGCTGTCTATAAGAGCTAAAGTGACTCAAATCACACACAAAAAAAATACTCTCAGACCACTTAGAAAAAAGTAATGTTGTCCTATCTGCATCCATCCTTTGTAACAGATTGCAAAACCGTGTCTCTGTCTCCACAAAGTAACCGATACTTGACAAGCCGAGAGCCATTAGAACGTCAAGGTCCAGGCAAAAAAAATAAAAACACTTGTGTTTTATCACTATAAAGCCTCAACAGAGCAATACTCCGTGTTTTCTTTTGTGTTATGACTCTTCCGCTTCTCATCCAAATGCATTGAGCCATATTTCTGTAATCAGAACGGAGGAATGTACTCTGAAACTGGGAAACTATTCAGGTGTTGCCTTTCAAAAGACATCCAATCATTTACAAAAGTCAATAATTGGAAAACCCCACACTTCACTGCTCTCATATAATTCACTTGCAGTGTATTTAATTGATGAAACTTTGAATAAAATGATAATCATCTGGGGGGAATAAACGGAAATCTGCCAACCGAATAAGGGAAAACACGGGAATCATGTCTATACAATACAATATGGTAAGAGTCATTTTATGGTTGCTTATAGATGGTTTACGTCAACAACATAATTATAAATATGAAATCTCATATGTTGGCCCATTGACAGTTATTCGCTGACAATCTGATGCACCGGCTCTACTTGGCCAGAATTAGACCAGCTTGACTCTGCAAGACTATCTAGTCTTGATCCAGACTTAGACAACCCCATGAATCTTCATGTACCTTCACTTTTCATATTTCAAATTCAAGCGTCTACATCCACAAGAGAAAACCCTGCATGAGCTTCAGACGAATAGTGTACTATAAGTGGAAAAAGCCACAATCTGGTGTGAAAAAGATCCCTGGAGAACGTGCACACATGCTTGTGATAATATGCCATCATGCACGGATTCATTTTATTGGTCATGATTCTCTGCTAAACTTACAGCACTATTAAAATCACTTTATGTGCAAACAATTAGAAACATCTCCGCCTTTCATATCTGGCTGACATAAGGAAACAGAGCAGCCCGCTGTCCCACTGAGTTTTCCTTTGTTCACTGGCCCTTCTTGTTAAGGCAGCAATTAATCATTCCAACCAGACAGATGTGAAATTTACATAAAGGTAATAGCAATGGGCTGTCGCTTTTAATGTGGAAGCAACTGTTGTTTCAGGGTCAGAGTTAGCCAGGTTTTTGACTGTTGGTGTACAGTTTGGTTCATGGCTTCTAATTCCAGTCTTAGTCATGTGGCCAACATAACCAGTCACAGTTAGTTTTTTACATTAAGTTTTGAGACAGGTAAATGTACGGTTGGCCTCTATTAGTACCAAACTCATTTGCAGTTCCAAACTTTCCCTGTGTTCATTCCTCAACCCAGGGTTGCCAAGTCTGCATTCCAAATCAGCGCAATGGTCTACCAAAACAAGACCAGTGACCACATCCCAAAAACACCAATTTTTTGTTTCCCAAATTTCTAATAAAACATATTGTTTCCATTTGAATTTATTTGCGGAAAATTAAAACTGGTAAAAATAACAGAAAATATGCTCTGTTTTTTTTCTGACCTCAAACACTCAAAAAAGTGTTTAAGCAATACAAGAGTACTATTGGTAGGCCTAAATGTATTTATGAAAAGTTAAAATAATTATGAGATTACCTCGATTTTATCAGAGTTGTCATGTGTCTCATGATCTCTTATTTTTTTCCGCAGCTGTATTCTATATATTTTATTTACCTTTTTATTTTTAAACCTTAATTTGTTACCATTTATTTTTTTTGCCTGTATTTTGCCTCCCTTTATACAATGCAATATTGCAAAAAAAGCCTTGTAAATAAATTTGAATTAAATTAAAATTTTTTCCTCTTAGAAGGCTGACGTTGAAACAAACAGTGTCTTTACCTGTTGCATTATACTTAATGACACAAAGTCATACTGAAAGATGATTGTCTTGGCATATTACCTTTGAAAATGACTGGCTATTAATAAAGTGGAAGAAATGTTTCATTTCCTGCGCCGTTTGCTTTTTTTACCCTGGCTGAACCCCCTAATCCCGTATCTATTACCATGTCCGAGTAAGTGATTTGAGGTTTGGGTTTAACTATCGTAGCTTCAGCTCTCTCCAAGCCAGTATTGCTCTGCTAAATTGTATAAGAAAGATCTCTTGCTTTGAGGTCTGGCCCGTGTAACAAGGTAGAATGACAGTTGTTAAATTTCCTGGTAGTAAGAATTTCCCCTGAAGGTCTTCTTCTCTTTGGATGAGGGGGTAACTATGGCAACAGATTCAACCAGGCCGCGGGATGCTGAGGAATGCATGCAACCATCTCGCCATGCACCAGAGAGGAACTGATCATAGTCCCTCCCATGTTAAAACGAGTTTATTAACTTCACAAGATCTATCTACTGCAGGTCTTATGTGAGAAATTGAACAAATGCATCACAGCACAGTAACTAAGATAAAACGACACGCTAAATATTAAAACAATCACCTATCAAACAGCACAACTCACTGAAAATAGAGAGAGCAGTGAGTGCAATTGGAACCTAGGTTAATCATTTAGGTCAGACGGTTTAATTTGCTTTTTTCTGCACGGTAAGAATTTTTATGTGCCGTCAATAAGAAGGGTTCAAAAACAGGCACTTTGTGCATCAGCACTTTGAATAAATCTTTGAGTTTTAATCCAGCACATCAGCAGAAGAAATAAGCACGTAATGGAGTTTCTAATGACACAACATGGATCTCACGGAAGACAAAATTTCACAATCCAAAACTTCCAGCCCTGAAATAGTCTAGCAGAGAATTTTTAAAAGGTGCCGGCGAAAAAGATCAAAGGATTTAGTTTTGCCGATTTTCATGCCTGCCGTTTTCACAATCTTTTTCAGAATGCAATCTGTCTTTCTGAAGCATGAAATATTCATCGACGTGCTCAAACAGATTGAACTTCATGAACTCTGGATCAATGTGTTAGACTTGTCACAATATCTCTGCACAGTCGATACTACCTGTGCAATTTTATATAGAACGCACTCCATTCGAAAAGTTGATAATAAACATAAATAATGACATATTAAATTAAAACAGCATGTAGCCATTATATCCCAGTTAAATAAACAGGGCTTCAAGTTGTTCCAATTAGGCTCTAATTATTTAAGGCAAATAAACAGCAATAAAACTGAGAAATAAATCTCTTTAATGTCTACAGCAGCATTCAGTGTTTATGTAAATTATAGTAAATTAAAATAAACTAATCTAACAATGCAAAAGCAAAACAATCTTAAATTATTGGCATAGTCCTTGTGGCAAGACTAAATAGGAATGTTGAATGCATGAATACTGATTCAATGCTGTTGGAGTTTGATTACAAAGCCAAAGTTTGTTGTTTATATTTGATCTAGTGGGCTTTAAGAAACGGCTGATGCTATCAGTCCTGTTAGTCAATATTTTTGTATGATTACTTTGAACAAAAACAATATGTTGGTATTATAATATATTTATATGGTGTCAAGGACTAGACTATAAAAAATCTGTAAAAATAGGGCACAATATACTGTAATAATATGAGGGAATTTTATGTATTAATTTTTTCGGTTGTTTATCCGTTTTTTTTTTTACAGTGTAGTACTTTTGACGTCACTAAACTAAAATCTCACAGTCTAATAAAAAAAAAACTCTGTCTCAACAGGTGTTGTACTAGCACAGAGAAAATTGGTAACTTGGTATAAGCACTTCATTGCCTCGCTTTGATATATCGTTTATGTTTTCCTATTTCTTGTAAACCACATAAGCGTCTGCTAAATGACTATATAAATGTTGGCCTCCTTAACGCATAAAATTGATTCCCAAAACACAGAATATTCTCATGTTGTGTCTGGAAACAGATCTGTTCAATAAATACTGTGAAAGATGATGTGCCCATTAGCAGCTGTGCTTTTTATTGTTTTACAATCAAATGTTCTCAATGAATGAGATGAATTTCACACCTGAACAAATACACAACCTAGTATCTCATGTGTCAATTCTTTGGAGCAATTTCTTGCAAAAAAATGTTTGCAGTATCGCAACTTCAGTTTGGCGCATTTAAAGAGACAAAGTAAATATTCAAAGTAAATATTCTCACTATTTACTCACACTCATATTATTTTCAATTCATAATTCATATTATTCTCAATACAATATACATACGTTTTGGTACGATTTGCTTATGTTTTTTCTAATATTCATAGAGCTCTGTACTACTTACACGATACAAATTATCCAGGTGGTAAAATCAGGGTTCGAATTGAGGGGGGGGCTGGGGTGGTCCTGGACCCCTCATGAGCATTAAGGGACCTCTCATAAGGTCTAAAATAGTGAATTTGTGGGTTTTTCATTAGAACTAGAACTAGACAACTAAAAAGACAAAAAAAAAATGTTTGTCCAATTATCATGCTAAAAAAAAACACTTATGTTCATTATTTGTACAAATTTCATAAAACAAAAATGTAATTTTTTCAAAAAAATCCATGCATGCTCAAGCACGTCACACAGTGTTCAATGAAGACATGTACAGAGATGTCGCAGCAAGACACTGGCTGCGTGTGGATCTTCTCATATTGAAAGCGTTTATCTTAAAACTTTACAGTTAGGCTAGTATAATTTTGATATCCAAGTCATTCTTAATGTACGGTGTTATCTCACATTGTCAAAACAGATGTTGCATGGTACTGAGCCACTAAAGGTACATATAGGTGGTGGAAAAAAGGGAGTGAAAATATTTTAAATATTTTGCTCTCCCCAACATTGCGTTCCTTTGCAAAACCTTTGCGTTTCCCCAAGAATATTTTTCTTTCCCTCAGAAAACTTTCAACAGAGATTATTTTGCACTCCCTTATGGAAACATGAGCTCTGACTTTGATGAGAAGGCTTCTGCTTTTGCCCAAAGGAATGACATTCGTTTTTCTTATCCTGCATTGGTTCATATGGATTATTTTCATAGACTTGATCTACATTATCAGGAGATGAATCACGCTTAAAATGCTCATAGGCTTCTGCATATAAGGTGACATGTCCTCTCCCTCACTCACTCCAATGATTTTTTATTAATATTCCACAAAAAGGGAACAGCACTGCATAAACAAAAATATAAAGAACAAAAATGAAAGGACAAGAAAAAATTAAGGAAAATAAGAGGACAGGAAAATCTCAATTAGTAAGAAAATTTGATCATACATTTTGAAAAACTTGTTGTATTTATCGAAAAATAAGTTTAAGAGATTTGACAATGAGTAAAAAATAAAAAGAATAACCAAAAGATCAATACCAGGGTCACTGCAACAAAACAAAGAAATATGTGTTTTAATCTCCCCTCATGTGGATCTCTTTTAATGGATTATCAAAATGTTAAGGACATTTATGTGTGCAATGTGATCATATTACTGCAATGATCCAAACTATCATGTGATTGATGCTTGTACTGGCAGCTCTGTCGTTTTTGTTTTTGTTTTTGAGGACTGGTGAGGGGACCCCCAAGAGCCTTGACACAATTCGAACACTGGGTAAAATAGTTATGATATCCTGTAAAATCAAGCTGGCTCTTTTCAATATTTCTGAAACTATTAATGAGGTAGTTTTCAGCTTTGAATCAACATACAATATATCAACAATAGGATAGGATGGGATGGGACGGAAAAGAACAGAATAGAAATAGGAGCTGTAAAATATTTTTTTCAATTCTGCAAAAAACAGTTAACCAACACAATAAAACATTATAATATAATAAAAAGCATGGTTTTAGAAAAAAAAGTAAAAACACAGTTATCTGTTTTTGCAAATAAAGTAAAAATATAGACTGTTGTTTGCATTAGCATACATGTTTACATAGGGCACAAGTGTGGGATAAGTGCACAGCTACGTATGTACAGATGGCATAAAACAATGTATACTTCAATGTAAATGCATATATATAGAACATAAGAATATAACATAATCTAGATAATATAAATACCAGTAAGAGACAGTATAAATGCAGGGTCTTGCAGCTTATGGGGGAATATTGGTACTACGAAGTACTTAATATTGTAATTATTGCACAAACATGTAATCGTTGCTTTAAAATGTTCACTATTTCTGCATAAAAGATATTAGCTATCTGCATCATTTGCATAATCTTTCCAATGCCCATTTCTGAAATCACATCTGATATTGGACTGTTGTGGTTTTGTAACGTACAGCAAAAATAAGATTTGAGTGTGAAAGGTATTTTCAGAGATGCGAAAATAATTCAACCTGGATGTATTTGAGACTTTATATGGTTTGTCCGTGTGGACAAAACAATTGTAACTGAGAGGTACCTGCAACAGAAACATCAGAGAAAATTGTTGAATCTGTCTTTGGAGACCAGGAAGAGTGACCAAAATCCTTTAACGGTATCTTTTCTTCAGGGTAACAGTATTTTTCACAGAACATTTTTTAAAACAGGAATTTCAGTGAACACGAGGTACAGTATATATATGAATGAACAATGTAGTACAGTTACATGGCGACTATAAACAATACACAGTTACTGCATACAAATAACATGTCTCCTGTACTCTCTACAACCGAGAAAGAAAAAAAAAAGAAGAAAAAAAAAATCACACATCTCGACTCTGCACAGTGAAACACTGAATCACTTGACCGTAGCATTTCGACATGTCACCAAAAAGTCACCCAGCAAAGCGACTAATCCGTTCATCTGAAGTGATGCTGCCATGACAAGAACAGTACATGTGTATTTTCAAAGGGGCTCCTTTCATTTCCACCATCAGCAGGAATTCATCATGACCTTGCGATATCTATCGCCAAAAAACCATTTATATGAAAATGGGTGCGCAAAGCAAAGACTGTGAGAAGGCAAATGTCAGAATAATAAGGGGCACAGTGAAATTTGTGACCGCATCAAAGCTCAACGTTTGACAGCTTTATAGGAGGTAAGGGCCCCTCGCAACTGCCTATAAATTTTCCTCTCACACCAGCAGGAGCGAGAAGCTAAATAAAAGATGAGGATGTAAGCATGTGACGTGTCAATCTGCCATCACACATACCTCCCCATGCACTGACCAAAGTATTGCGGCAGGGCACGGGTAGAATCAATAAGGCTCTTATGTTGAAGAAGGAAAGGACGTTTACGCAAAGCGTCGACAGACTTTCACGAGCAAAAGAAAAAGCGAGTGAATGTATAAAAGGAGCTGTGATGGGTGACATGTAGATAATGATACTCGATTTTTGACTTTTTCCATCATTTTAAGCAGCAACACTGCATTCCATACGCAATCACCTCTGAGCTACAATCCTTAAACTTTTGTTCAGGGCTATTGTCTGACAGGAGGAGTTTGTTGGAGCTGTAGCCTTGTGGAAAGCCCTCAAACATATTACCCAGTTCAAGTCCTGTCTCGAGGTCTGCTCCTCATCCCAAAATCTTGTTAAGTTCCTTGCTTTCTGATGTTATTTCTTTGGCATGTAAAATAAATGTAAATATTTCAATTACATATAATGGTCAAATTAATAATATTTTAATTTAGCATTTTTATAATTACATTTTACACAAAAATGTAGCCGTTCTGTTTAGTGCAAATTTTAGCAATTATTTTATATGTTCATGTTTTAATATACTGTATAATACATTAATTAAACTGAAATTGTTATTTGCTTGTTTTACTTACACTTTACCTACGTTACCTATTTTGAATAAAATATGTTGAATAAATACTTTAAATAAATATTAGGACAAATAATAACTTTTTGATTTGTATATATGTTACTTTACATTTGATTGCTAAATTGTCTGATTTGAGTCCCTGCAGAAACCACTAGAAGCTTGATTCTCAAGTTGATTCTCAAGTTGATTCTCAAGTTGATTCTCAAGTTGATTCTCAAGTTGATTCTCAACAATTCTCATAAAGGCTTCATATTCTTTAAGAAAAACACTGAACAAAACAAAAAACCTCACACCATTCAAGCTCTGGTTCTAGTTGGCATGGGAAAATAATATATTAAAATAACTGAAAACATAAGAATAATTTTCATGCATTTATGTTATAATATGATTGTACTTTCTTGCTGACTATATTTAAGACTCAATAATACAATGAGGATGCTTTTCAGAAAATGTCAAAGTTCCATTGGGGTCCATTTGACCCCAAACATAACAAGAGGGTTAAAGACCCACTGAATTGCCTTAAAATGCACATCTTTGGTAAAAGGATTGACAATTCCCACTGAAACGGGACGTTAGGGTGGAATGTATTGATTGGCTCCACCCCCTTTTAAAGTAACCATTAGCGTTTAGGTTACTATTTAGTTTGCCTGAAATTAAATGAGACACTGAAGTGCAGAATGATGTCAAAAAAATCATTCATCTGTATTACACAAGTAAGCGATTGTAGGTTTTAGATGCTTATATACAATAGTCTAAATGTGAATTTTGTTTTAAGGCTAATCCACACTGATCCAGCAAACGCTAACAAAGCCAAACAAACTCCAAAAAAACCCAAGAAATGCTAACAAACTCCAAAAAAACACAAAAAAACAAAGAAACACCAACAAACCCGAACAAACTCCAACAAATGCTAACAAACACCAACAAACACCAATAAACACTAACAAACCCCAACCAACTCCAACAAACCCACACAAACTACAACAAATGCTAACAAACCCAACAAAGTCCAACAAACACTAACAAACACTAACAAACACCAACAAACGCTAACAAAAAACACCTACAAACACCAAAAAAATAATGAAACCCCCACAAACTCCAACACTAACAAGGCCAAATAAACACCAAACTCTACCAAACACCGACATATTCCAACACCAACAAACCATTTGCTGCCATAAACTTTACAGTTCAATCAACTTCAGCTATCCCAGTCCTTTCAGTTTTTTACATAACTTTAACACATTAAAATAAGATCAGAAGAAGAACATCGGTAACCCAACCACTGCGTTACCGTGACATCTATTCAAATTTTAAGGATGACATCTACACATCAAATTAGTCGGTTTTTCAACGTGCTGAAACTTTTAATTGTCAAACATCTGGATTATGTTAAAAAACAGCATGTTGATGTGTTGCGCCGATATGACACTATTCACACCAAACGTCACTGGTGACTTTTTGAATCTGCACAGCAGAGAGAAAGACACTTATTTTTAAGGAAGAGCTTTGTGTTCTCTGGAGAAAATAACAACATGAGAGTTTGGAACGAAATGAGAGTGAGTGAATGATGACAGAATTTCTTCTTATGGGTGATCTATTTCTTTAAAAAGGATACGGTCCAAGTTTAATATTTAATGGTGTCCCATTTTTTCAGTCTGAGTGCCCAGGACATCATTCCCGATTGTCCCCCTCTTTTCTCAACATACGATCTGTTTTCATCAAACTGAAGTTTAACTAATTCCCTCTGTAAATCCAACCAAGCACAAAAACGAAAGACAACATCAGCGGCTGTATTAAAATCAAGCGGGAGCGAACGGAAGGGATTTAGATGGTCGCTTCAGGCTCAGGAGTGAGTGAGTCATGAGTCTTGTGTGGGAGGGGAAGGACCGCAGAGTCTTCAAGTCGGCTTTCTCACAAATAAAAAGCGCCCAGCTGTAGACTGATGCAGGAGAGGTTAGATGTGCGGTGAAGTCGTGATGCCCCTGCAGAACGGCACCTGAAGGAGCTCACGACAACATGAGGTTAATGTCTGAAAGAAGGGATTAGAAATGTATATATTTTGAAGATGCTTTGCCATGTGTGATAAAAGCGTTCCTTGTTGAGGCGAAGACGCTGTTTTCATTTAACTGAGGTCAATTTACTGTCAAATCATCCCACACATTTATGCTATAGACACAGATAATACCTCAAATAATGAGGCTTGTTGGGAGATATGTGCTGTTATCTACACGTTTATAAGCAATGTTTGCATGGTGGACGATAAACTAAGTATCGCAATTCTGATTTTATTACTGCTTCTATCCATAACTTTTGCAGCTCTTTTGCCAATTGAAACAAAATTACAGGTTTCTTTACGTACATATTTTTATGTATTTTAAGATAATTTGTGCATTGTAGTCAAGTAAGGAGACAGTTTTTAACAAAAAAATATTTGTTATGTATTGCAGCTTTAGAGGAGGCAACAAGTAATGACATCAAATTATTTTTGAATGAAAATATTCCTGTTACATATCAGGTCAATTATTAAGGGTTTTTTTCTTTATTAATACACTTTCTTCACATTTTTGTTGTCCACAAACACAAACAGTATTTTACCCAGGACCACAAAACCAATCATAAGTAGCGCGGGTATATTTGTGCCAATAGCCAACAAAACATTGTACGGGTCAAAATTATCGTTTTTTCTTTCATTCCAAAAATTGTTAGGACATAAAGTAAAGATCACGTTCCATGAAGATTTTCTAGTCGTACTGTAACTCGGCCAATAATTGTCTTATCCTAACATTCCATACATCAATGGAAAGCTTATTTATTCAGATGATGTTTAAATCTCAATTTTGAAAAATTGACTAGGGTGTAGTCAATATGTACATTATCAATGATTTAGCATATATCATGTCATTTAATGTTTAACTATGTGTGTTTTGGGTAGCATCCAGAGTTGTAGTGAAGTAAAAACACTTTGTTTGAGCATCAGTAACTTGGTTGTTTGTGCTAGATCTCAAACAAGTTATCCACATTACTCTGCTGTAAATCAAACATACTTGGACGCGTAATATTCAATTACAGATTATGCAAGTTATAAGCAAATACAAAGAATTCCGTTGTTACAACCTGCCCCAATACTGGTGGTGAGTTGAAACACTAACTGGGGGTTAGTCTCTCGTAGCCAGACCCTCAAACTGAATGTCTGGAAATGATAGCCGCTTTCTTTGGCCAAGACCCGCGCAAGGCCATATTACTGACAGGTAAAGCCACCAATCCTCTTTTGTTTTGTGCCGTGTCATGTTTAGAAGCGTGGAAATGCCCCAGCACTAACAGACTGGTGAATACTCACAAACGTGTCAAAAGTTAGCAGCAACAAAATGATTATAAGTTTATGCCGTGAACCTCGCATACTTTTAGGAAATAAGCATTTTGTCGACCGTGATTAATGTCTCTCGGAAATCCTATGAAATTCGACCAATCAGATGACGACTTCGAAGATGCTGAAGTGTTTCCAGAGGGTGTGTGCGTTATGCATCAGACGTTTAGCCAACGGTCCGTGGGTGGGACGTCTGAGACTAGCTGGGGGTAGCTGTAACAGGGGAAATTTGCTGATACACACTATCCAACTTATGTACGAAATGTATTGAAGAACAAATAATAAACAGTTTTGAACAAAGTTAACAATTAAAAATATGAAAAACAGGCATTTATTATATAATCATAAGTACTTTATTTTATAACTGTGTGTGTGTGTGTGTGTGTGTGCGTGCGTGCATAATTTTCCCCAACATTTCTGCAAGGACATCACTGTCTGTGGTCACACTTCAGTATAGGGGGGCAATCCTCGCTATTAACAAACCATTAACTACGACTTTTCCCCGAATAAACTCTTAATTTGTTGCTTATTGATAGTTAGTAAGGTAGTTGTTAGGTTTAGGTATTGGGTAGGATCAGGGATGTAGAGTATGGTCATGCAGAATATGTACTTTATAAGTACTAATAAACAGTCAATATGCCAATAATAGGCATGTTAATAACAACTAGTTAATAGTGAGACTTTCCCCCTTTACTGAAGTGTTTCCCTGTCCCTATGCTTCAACTGCTTAGGCATGTAAAAATTGAGAAAAAAGAGAGAAGTACAAAAAACAATCAAAATAATTGTTTTTAATAAACTTTTAAAACTACCCCCACCCAAGCAACCATTACATAGCTAAATGTTTTAGCATGTGGATTTAAGGGAAGCATAAATGCAAAGCACCAAATTAAACGAGAGACACATCCACAGGTCATGTAAGTAAAACAGAAAAGATCTGCAATACAATAAACACTATAGATACAAATAATCTTGATTAAAAAAGTAATATCCTAGGTAAAAATATATTTTTTTGTCACTAAATTCACGATTATACGGACAGGCACACAAAAAGATGTGAGAGTATGATATTTCCGACATCCTCACAGCTCTTTTTCGACAGTGATACTGAGCCCGTCACAGCTCTCCCAGTCTCCCCTCCTCATAGAAAACAATGTGTTCGACTTTTCAAACATCTCAAAAGGGTACAACGATATCTTTATCTAAATATATATTTTGTAGAGATATAAAGATAAGTTTGATGGAGATGAGACTCAGGGCTTGTTTTCTGTGCGCATGATATACATGCGACATCAATGTACTATGTGTTGTTCTAAGCTTTGTACTCTAGTGGGGTGAGTTGACCTGCATTACAGTATATAATATCATTTAGGACACAAGCATGCCAGCTCTTGAAAATAACTGTTGTTACATTTACACTTAATATCAGAGTACCAACATTGCAGCACATTTTTCATGTAGCCATTATCTGCAATGTGCTGTTGTGACCTGTCTGTAAATAACAGCATTTCTGTATTAGCAACAGCATTCTCTGTTTCGCCCACCTTTAAAGGAAACTATGGCAACAGTAAGCAACAGTAAGCCGGTCAGCAGTTTCACACACAGCGACACCTCAACTGTACATGCAGAAACATTTTGGCTCGAGTACAAAATCGTCAATTCAAAGAACAAAGAGACGGTGTCCCAGCTGTGCATCTATCATACATGTCGTCTTTTGCACTGTATCTTTCCATCAGGTGAGGATAATATACCCTACAGTATATGTTTTTAAATTTTTGATCCGATTATACTACCACTGTAGTATAGCCTATAATAGATCGTACGAAAAAACATGATACAAAAATAAAACAAGCAAAGTTTGTGCTACACAAGTTGATAGTTCTGGTTCAAAATGTGGAAAAAATTGACACTGAGATTTTTTATGTTCGCTTAACCTGTCCTGTAGTTCCCTTTCTGTCGGTCTCTCGACGTTGTGTCGAGAACGACAGATGGGGTTCGCCCTTGAGAACCAATCAACTCTGACTACTATAGAAAAGGCGAATGAAATTTGCATGCCGTTCTCCGCCCCCGGATGTCCGGTATATAAAAGGAAGCCGGCGTGCAGCATTCATTCATTTACCTTTTGTTCTTCAGAGCCTTCGCTCATGACTACGAACAAAAATAATTCAACGAATTCTTCTTCTACATTGCCGGATCTACGACGTAGAGCAGCGGATCGTTCCTACCTGTAGCGACCTTCCCCTGGGCGTCTCGGCGGTTCCGGAGGTGTTAGAGATTTTTTCTAAAAAGGTCCTTTTCAGGACTGAGCAATTTCCAGCGCGGCATGTCCCGCTGTTCTCTTGGGTGCGGCACCTTCATCGAGGAGGGGGATGGACACGATCGCTGCGTTAGGTGTCTGGGCGTCCAGCACGCTGAAGCAGCGTTCGTTGACACATCTTGCCCGCACTGCGGAAGTTGCGGTCACGGGTGGCTGTCTTCCTACGGGAACCAGCCACCATTTCATCTGCTACCCGGGCCATGACATTGGTGGCTACGGCCCTGAAGTCTGCCTGTATTACCAGCGTTAGTAATGTGGGGACCTCTGCGAACGTAAACCCGCCAGCCAAGTGCTCACGGGCCGATCGCACCCCGATTTGCTCTTCTGAACGTTCCCCAACCGGCGGTGGCATACCGTCCGGATCCTCAGGCACGCACTCGGAAAGCCATGCTAACCCGGGGATACGTGGTTCCTGGGGTCGGAGCGCGGTGCAACCGCGCCTACCCCGGGTGCCATTTTTTTTCCCCGGAGGTGCATGAGGAGCTGTGTAAAACTTCCCTCACGGCCCGCTCCAGTCACGGCCCGCTCCAGTCAAACCAGCTCCGGCTCCCTCACTTCCCTCGATGGTGGGGCAGCCGAAGGCTATGTCGAGATCCCCCAGGTGGAACGTGCGGCTGCGGTGCATCTGTGCCGCAGACGGCTGCCACCAGGGGGGAATCGGCCATGCCTACCGTCCAAGGCGTGTAGGAGTGGTGCCGAAGCCTTGCACTGCCGCGGGCCAGGCTGCCTCCTCTCTCTACGCCATGGCCATCCTGCAGGTCCGCCGGGCCAGAGCGTTGAGAGAGCTCCACGAGGGTAAGGCCGACCTGGGTATAATGCAGGATCTCCGTGATCGGTCGGTACGGGACGGCTCCTGCCTCGTCACCAAAGCCGGGCCCTTTTCAGGGCCTGACGCCCACTTACTCACAAAGAGTTTTTCTGTTCCCCCTGGGTGTTCCTTCTACCCGATCACACACTCCACTGGACTGTGCCCGGCAAACCCGACCTCACGCCCTGGCGAGGCGTAGGGTCGTACACACACGACAGCTGCTACCACTCTCAAACCGACAGTGCGTGCAGCTGTCCCGCCAGGCAGGTAAGTAGGCAGAGCCAACCTTCCCTCCGGGGTCACACCCCGCGACATGGTTAGACGGCGGGTTGCGCCCCATAGGTCTGTGTACCCTGAACAAAGCACCTTCACAAGCTGCCGTTCAGGATGCTCACGCAGAGGCGCGTCCTGACATCTATCAGGTGTCAGGATTGGTTCGTGGCAATCGACCTGAAGGAGTCCTCCCTTTCGGTCTGTCCCTGTCTCCACGGGTCTTCACGAAGATCGTGGAAGCCGCCCTTTCTCCCTGAGGGGAGGAAGGTGTGCGGGTACTAAACTGTCTCAACGACTGGCCTATCTTGGCACACTCGCGAGATCTGTTATGTACACAAAGGGACCTGGTGCTCCGGCACCTAGATCGATTGGGACTCCAGGTCAACCGAGAGAAGGGAAAGCTCTCCCCAGTGCAGAGCATCCTCTTTCTCGGTATGGAACTCAACTCTGTCACCATATCGGCGCAACTGTCCGCAGTACGCGCCCAGCCGTTGTTGAACTATTAACTGCATCTAATCATCTATTGCACCATAACTTCAATTACTGTATTAGTAACTCAGTAACTCTATTAACTGCATATACTCATCTATTGCACCATGTAACAAAATTCCATAAAAGGGAAGGAAGGAGTCGGGAACCGGAAGACATTTTAAACATTTAGTAAAGTAATATAACAGCCGGCGGCCCCTCACGGACGACCGCCGGCGAACAAAACATAAATATAAATACAAATACAAACGTATACAGACGTAGCGAGCAGAGGCAGAAATCCGAAACAGGAGGATAAAATGGAGGACATGATTCTTGTTCTTATTTTTATAGGAGAAAAAAAAATCTGCTTTCCATAACACAAAGTGCAGCTACCCTCTCAACAAAATCCATGTCATAAGTCATTTTGTAGCGATACTGGAGACGCCTGGCTGGAGCCCCGCCTATTACACGAATTCGTGTGAATTTCACGCACGAATGACGCGACTTTCATGCGCGAATGAAGCGAGTAAATTCAAAATGTTCAAGCGTCCAACTACGCGCGAATAAAGTCGCGTTTGGTCTGAACACACTTTAATACATACATGGGCAATTTATAACACACACCAAAGACACTGAACACTGATACTATTAAAGGGGTTATATGGTGCGAATCGGTGTTTTCCTATCACGTTACAGAAGCAAAATCTGAAAATTGCCTGTAGTGTTTTGCATTAATAAAAATCTCCATATGCCCTCGGAAATCTGGAAAATGAATTTATGGACAAAATAAACCCTGATGAGAGGGGTCTTTGCCTCCTCATCTCAGGAGGCAGTCTCACCATAAACCATCTCAGTATCATAAAGAAAAAGAAATGAACTTTAAAAAAATGTGATTACAAAAATGATAATCACTGATACTACTGCAAAATGACAAAACTCCAAATTCTCCTAGAGAGCCACTCTGTGTCTGAAAATGGCGTACTGTGACCTAATTCTTTACAGTTAAAACAGTACATTATTCATAGTTTGTGTTGTCGAAGTATGCATGCATTCCAGACAACCTACAGTATATACCCCGTGTTTTCAATATCATGTGACCTGTGTGTTTGTTCACGTATGACTAATAACAACTGTGAAAAATGATATTTAAACAAGTATTAAACCATGAGGTATGCATTTATTGGCTCCTGTATCACATACACATGACATTTCTTTCAGTTTTTTATGCATGCTTTTTTTATTTGGTGGCTTCTCAAATTTAAAGGCCTCCTGGAATAGAAAATTGTCCATTCTATGCCTACTGAGAAATCCCAGCGGACGCAGAAGACCATGCAAGATTTTTGCCTACCGACTCATTTCGCATACTGGTCTTCACATTGTGTATAGTATAGAAGCTATTTCTTTGTACTTTGGCAAAGAGAATACCAAAAATGTTTAATTCAAGAACAACAACAATAAAAAAGTAGGCAGATTTTTGTGTAAAACATCATTCAAATATAATTGAAGTATTTTGTTTCATTTTAAGATTCACACTATTGCTTTAACATATAGCCATTGTCTAAAAGCATTATAAGAGCACATGTTGTGACAATCTGTCGTACATGAACATATGCTTTATGTAGACTTTATTATAGCGTGAGATTGTTCCTCTTTAATGCGGCAAACTAAGTTTACAGCAACAAGAAACTTATCCACAGAAATTTAAACCGTTTAGAGCACGAGAGTGGAATAGTCTGTGAGTTATAAGGATCTGTATATCCAAGGACAGCAAAAACAGCATTAGAGAAGAAGAAATACAGCATAAACATCCCAGTCATGAGCAAACAGGCTCTAAACGTAGAATCTGATGAAACCAAATATGAAACGAAATTAAAATGGGATTTACTTCAGCAAGTTGATACATGTTGCCTGTAAGAAGTATTCACTTTCATAACTTTATATATTTCCTTCTACATCTGTTCGAGGTCTCTCAAAGATTCCTTGTTTGCAGCCAGAATTTTAATTGGGGAGATGATGATAATCTCATCCCGACAGTGACGCCAAAAATTGTTTTATTTCCTTTCAATTTATTACATTTCTCTCAAGTCCTGAATTCCTTTGGTCTCTTTTCTTTAAGAAAGTGAAATTCAATAGGATAAATGGCAGGGATAAGCATGAAACTTTGTCAAGACTAAATGCTTCAGCAGTGAATTGGACAACCTGTTTATAAGGATGGCTGTAATCTGTTCGGCTCAGAAGAAGGACGAGACATGGGTAGAGCGGCTGTAAAAGGATCCAGCAATTTAAAGCTGTCATGTTTATGACGTCGTGTATTCACAGTGACTGAATCGTACATCGGAAAGAACTTCTGAGTACTCAAACCCAGAACCGTGACATAAATTAGAGGGTAATCGCGCAATCTGCCCATTAAGACCCCATTCACCAAAGCACTGAAGTGAAAAGTTTTTAAAGGTTAGTTGAGGGTTGGCCACGGTTTTTCTTGACAGGCGTAGTACCAAACTTCACAAACGCTTTTGTCGCAGCACTTCAAGGTGATAAAATGACATTTTTTAAAACACTTTAGGAAACTTTGGAGTTTAAACTCACTAGAAACGGTTGCTTTTGCAGACACGCTGCGCTACAGTAAATAATGAAGTGAATAAAAGCCTATAGAAAAACCAAATTTAGTACATTATGATGTCATTGAAAAGATTAAGATTGATTTCTGTAAGACGAATATAAAAGTCGATAGTTTTGGATTATAGTCACCTTGAAAAGCCTCTTACACAGGAAGTTCTGCAAATTGGACATACCATATGTTTTCTATTGCACAAATGTTAAAGTATAAGATGACATCATCTTGTCGAATCTTTAATTACATTTTTTCTAAAGAATCAAAAATAATTATTTTACAGCATCACTGTGGGGAAAAAAACTCTTAACTTATTTTCAGTGGAGTGGTGATGTAGAAGATCTTAATAAACAGTATGATTATTTAAGGGATCCTATTTTGCCTATATTTTTACAAGTCTTTATTATGTTTATTATGTGCTAAACAATATATATTCATGTTTATATAAAAAAAATGCTTTATATATACATATTTCGTTTTCCAGCATCATCTCGATTCTGAGAAAACAAGCTGTTGAGTTCCTGGTTCTATGATGTCCCTCCTTCCGAAAAGCTCTGATTGGTCAAACTGAACTAGTCTTTTGTGATTGGTCCATGACTGATATTCTAATCCTCCGTAACATTTTTAAAGGACTGTTCACACATACAAAAATAATGTGAAGAAACACATCTGCCAGTACCTTTCCAATGGATAATAGGTTACCAGATTACTTTAAATTTTTCTAGTAAAAACGTAACGTTCTCTTGTCAAGCTGTGTACACAACTTTTTTCATTCTCACTACCGATACAGGTAGTTTTCTGCATTAAAATAAATTGTATATGTATCATTTTCTTTTTTTAAATGTAATTCATTGATGTCTTATTACGTCTTATTAATAAAAGCTTGCTCAAGCACCATGGCTTCGCCATTTTTTTGCAAAACGTGCTATGGGGATGTACAGTTTTAAATGGCTTTTTGTTAAAAGCAAGAAAAGCAAAAAATTCTGTTAAACTTTAAGTAAGGGTTTTTAAATTAAGCTTTTTAATGAATTAAAAGGAAATGTGTGGCTGCATCTTAAAACCAAGATTTCATGAGATTGACCCAAATAAGAAACAGGAACGTTTTGAAAAAAGTTGATTGATTTTGACTAGATGGTATGAAGCTTGGTGACTTTTGTGGCACTTGCTATGAACACAAAAATCAATATTAGATATGATTTGAAAACAGCATAGAAAAGCCACATTTTTACTCCTGACGGCCAGAGGAAATAAATTGATAAAGGAAAACAATTATATTTAATAATACTATATTGAATAAAAATTCCCTAAAAGTCTAAAATATTTTTGAAAAAATGTACACTGCTTTCACTGAAAAGAGTAAAAGTTCGATTTTAGGAGTTTTGTCACTTTTGACCTGGAGAAATCCCGCTTTTTGTGTACCCTCCATACATATTCAACATTTGTGCTTGGATTAGTGCAGTACCATATGAATTTTGTGTGTCAATGTGTTGCTCATGAATGCACTATGACTCTAAAACATACAGTAACATCCCCATGTGCGTATAAGTACGTCTTGCTTACATATGTTGCTTCTTCTTTCCCAAAGTTACACCACCTCATTCCACATGCAGCTTTCTGAAACATCAATTGACTTAAAACTCTGATCAAACTCCAGATGGACCTATTTGAAATTCATTTCCGATCTAAAAATACTTCTCTCTGCGTCACTCTGAACTCTCTGTGGTCTGGCATCAGAAGACTGCTACAGATGCATATGTAAAGTTCCCCTCGGAAGACTCGTACGAGAGCCCTGCCTATATAAAACGCCTTTTGTCCCCCCAACAACTTTTCTTTTGCTGTCTCATTGCTCCGTGTCCTCACCTATCCTCATCTATCACCATTACAAGCTTTGTGTGATGAGGACTTTAATACCCAAAGTGAAGCTGAACGTCTAATTTGTCTTCGCAGTTGCGATCTAAAGAAGGGGGAGGATACAACATAAAATCAGCTTGTCTTATGTATCATAATTAGACAAGACATTGGCATGAGTCCTAACCGACTGCCTGAATAGTGGGCATCAATGGCGTCATAAATATGGCAGGCTACAACTTTTATAGGCCAGGTCTGGCCAGAATAATAGCTCGCACTCAGAAAGACTCACAAAGTAGTGTTTTAACGTGTGTTCACAGAAATGGACATGACGTAACATCTTCCAGCATCACAACATCCGTCTGAATCTTCTCTAATACTATATATTTGTATTGCTGTACTTTGCATCTCTTTCTTCTTTTAAAAGTTGTGATAAATATAAACCATGCTTTTTCCATTAGACGATTGTAACGAGGAAAGCGAGACAAGAGCCGTGAGACAGGGAGGCGGGGCCGGTGGCGTGTGTGATAATGTTTATCAGCTCTGCGCACACCGGTCGCGCATCTCTCACGGAAGAGATCGGGAGCATAAGAGGACGAGCTATAGGACTGCTGATGAGAGAGGACCGGGCCCGGACATGTGTTTTAAGTTTGTGTTTACGTTCTTGTGGCCGGCAATCGACCGTGAGGTGGCTGCCGGCCCTTTTACTTCCGTGTTTTGTTTAATTGTTCGCCGGTTCCCGCTTCCTTCCTTCCCTACTTTGAACTGTATTACAACTATAATTTCTCAACTCTTCTTAAATACAGCTTAAATTAGTATTGTGTCGTTTAAACATGAATATGAATACATGCAAACAATTTGGACTTGTAGCATTGCAGCTGAACAACCTAGGTTGTTTCAACCCTAAATTATGGGTTGCTTTTAAGATTTTGGGGGGGTTAAATCTACCCAACAGTTGGGTTTGTCCATTTGTGATCCAACATTAGGAGGAAAATAACCCAGCATTTTTTAGAGTGTAGGTATCTGAGGGATCACAACAGTTACAATCGGCTGCAATCTATTTTCATCCAGCAAAACAATCAGTTTTTACAGTTATTGCGTAACTTAAAATATTTTAGGATAAATAATTGTATTATTAGTGAGAAAATTGATTTAGGTTCATCGTACCACTAGAACAGTTGTCGTACTTGTTGGGTCCCGGACCCATTTTTAGTTCCAAAATTCTTGCGACCTCTATGTGGCCTTCCAAATCACAAATAAAGCAATAAACGGATATTTACTTAACGGAGCAATGTGGAGATTTTAGCGGCATCTAGAGGTGAGGTTCCGAACTGCCACCAATGGCTCACTCCACCCCTCCCTTTCGAAGCACTATGGCGGCTCTCGCAGGACAAAGATGTTGTCGCGTTTTCAAGCCTTGACGACTGTGATGTATTTACGGAGGTAATAAAAACATAACGTTTCATTATGTGTCTTTATACACCTCTGAAAACATAGTTATGTTTATTATGTGGCATTTCTGTCAATAGGTCCTCCAAAAAATTACACACTGTACATTTAATACTGAATTAACGCTACCAAAAGTCAAGCGTATAGCGTTAGTTCTGGCAGGTCACGTGAGTCAAGCGTATTGCGTTAGTTCTGGCAGGTCACGTGAGTCAAGCGTATAGCGTTAGTTCTGGCAGGTCACGTGAGTCAAGCGTATAGCGTTAGTTCTGGGTTCAGCAGTCGTGAGTCAAGCGTATAGCGTTAGTTCTGGCAGGTCACGTGAGTCAAGCGTATAGCGTTAGTTCTGGCAGGTCACGTGAGTCAAGCGTATAGCGTTAGTTCTAGCAGGTCACGTCAAGCGTGTAGCGTTAGTTCTGGCGGGTCACGTGAGTCAAGCGTATCAAGCGTATTGCGTTAGTTCTGGCAGGTCACGTGAGTCAAGCGTATTGCGTTAGTTCTGGCAGGTCACGCGAGTCAAGCATATAGCGTTAGTTCTAGCAGGTCACGTGAGTCAAGCGTGTAGCGTTAGTTCTGGCGGGTCACGTGAGTCAAGCGTATCAAGCGTATTGCGTTAGTTCTGGCAGGTCACGTGAGTCAAGCGTATTGCGTTAGTTCTGGCAGGTCACGTGAGTCAAGCGTATAGCGTTAGTTCTGGCAGGTCACGCGAGTCAAGTGTATTGCGTTAGTTCTGGCATGTCACGTGAGTGCTTGCATCAGTTGATCCTGCTCTATCTATAGAAATATGACGCAATCCAAGCTTCCGTTTTAAAATTAATTTAGCTAATAACAGTTTATCGCGTTCCTCAGGAGCAAATTACCCTCCTCCATCCCCAGCTCCACAACACATTTACAATCGGGAATAGACGTCTGTTATTCTGTTTCATAAGTCTCAACTACATTTGAATTATGTGTTACACTTAAAGGTTTTTAAGAACTAGTGACATCTGCTTGTTCTGTTCTGTTTACCCTAAGGGGGTTTATCACTCCTATTCATGCTGGCTGCATGGATGGGCAGCAATCTAAACTGTATGCTTATTGCCAATCATTTTGACGGTAGTGAACCTGACCGAAATTACATTAAAGAATAACACATTTTATTTTTAGTTCATTTTTACAATTATTGACTTTGTAAGAAAATCTATAAACATATCTGGAACCTTCACAGTTACTCAGAATGTGTAATGAGAAGCCTGGTCTTGTGTGTCACGCTGCAACTTGTCAACGCTCGGCACTGCTGCTGAAATCTCATTTACACCGTTATATACAACAAGGATCTGTATTTGGTCTTGAAGCAAACAACGGAGGTGAATTCTGCCTTGCACAAAAAAATGCTTGCAAGCATTGGCTTTACGATGCTCAGTAGCATGATGTGTATATATTCACAGTGGAAATCACCTTAGCGTCTGGGTCATGTTGTACTTTACATTTAAGTCATATTTCAAGCACAAGGGCAGCTGCATGTTTTGTATATAATGCAGCTGTAGCCTACAGCTATAAAACCAAGTATGAAAAAAAACTTTAACAAATTATAGTATAGAAATCTCTCACCAGCATAGAGTTGAGAACCTTTGTGTGAGAAGGTATGCAGTGCATTAGTCCAACACTAGTCCTACGATAATAATCTAAAAGTAAGCATTTAAAAAAAACAAATCTCAGATGCGTTTCATTTAAGTATCAACTTGGTTTCAGATGTTTCTCCTTAAAATTGCTTGGTAACTAATGAGACTGTTACTGTTGTTGCAAAATGATTGTAGATCCAATTACCCAAATCCAGATTATTTTACGAGAAATGTTTAAATTCATATTAAGATCTTCAACAATATGGAGTTTTCATTGCAGACTTGACAAATATGCTTAAGGCTAGAATACACTACAAGACTTTTGCTCAGATTTCCCCAGATTTTCAGTGCCAGTCTGCTGATTTGATCAGTTTGTGTGTTTCTTATCTGAAACTTTCAAAAAGTCTGCAAGAGCATGAGGTCTAATTTAAAAAAATCTGTTCAGATTTTAAAAGTTTTGTAGTGTATTCCAGCCATTAGTTGTTGACTTCTCTTCTCAAACTCTAATGGAGACATTTGTGAGACGTCTGCCTCTTTTTCTCAGGAGACATGTCTGAGACACAAAATATTTAAGCAAAAGTTTCCATTTGCTCTCTATTTAATCTCACTGATGAAATATTAAAGAGATCCAATCTATGATTTTTGTGTCTTCTTGGTCCTTACAATTTATGTACTGCGTTTCAATACTTCTATGCTGTTATTTTATCAATGAAAGAATTATTACAAAGGTGCAAAGCTGCATCATTGAGCCAAATGAGATTTCCGAGTGTTGGAAAGAGAACAATTTTCAATAAGAACTTAAATCATGATGATATAATTCTTAGTTCATTCGAAATGAAAATTGTCCTTTTATTTCTTATAGGTGTGTTACACTCCTTTGCTTGCTGAATAGGCCTTTGCCTATTTATGTATTGACCAATCAGCATCCAGGCCCTGAACTATTCATTTTTTAATAGACCACATAGTATCTCTGGGTTTTATAGCACAGTCTAATGGAGCAATTTAATGCTATTTCCCGCTCTCAGTGCACATGTATTTCAGTCTACAGCTCTCATTTTCGTTGGTATCTTTTAAATTTCCCTTTTTTGTTACTCACAGGCTAAAAAGAACACAATGAAATGTCTGTGTAACTCTGTGCTCGACAGCCCTTGGTCAAATTACATTAATTATCATGATAATGTCAGTCCACCTCACAGTTTACAACCAAATTTGCTCAGTTTTTCTGAGGCTCTCATGCGATTTTGATTTAAAAATTACCGTCTGGATAGTCACAGCGGGTGTCGAGTACAAAGGTTCTCCCGCATAAAGGAAGTTGCGGTTTCGGGGTGCCATTTGCGGTTAGCGTCTTTATCATACCTGCGCACATCAAAGGTGCGCCCGATCAGGAAGCCTATTAGTGAGGTCCAATGACTGGTGCACAACATCTGAGAGCTCTGAAACCGCAGAGCCGTCCAACAAATCTAGTCATTTCAATTTAGGGTCATGGTAAGAACAGGTTCTATTGCATAATGCAATAAGCTGAGTGAAAAATATCCATCCAAAATGTTGGACAAAGCTTCCCACCGAGATTCACAATGGTGAACTTAAAATAATGATATATCATTTGAGTTGTCTGGTGTGATGCTTAATGTCATTTTGACATAATTTGACTTTAACACATGTAAAGTACTTAAAGTCCCAGTGAAATAAAAAATTACAATGCCTATTTTTTCATGAAATATTGCAGCGATTATTGAAAAAAGTTTATAAATGTTGGTCATTCTCTTTTTAAAATCCGTGTGCCCTCAATCTTCAGTTAAAATCAGAAAATGCACCTGTAATGACTATCCAACTTAAATGACGTATGTTAGATGGCTTGGAAGGAGCATCCGTTAACTCCTCCCCTTTAACTGTCAGTTTGCTGCCAGTTCCCTTCAAAATGGAATATGTTATTTACACATCTAATAAAACCGCAGAGAAACACGAAAGCCACGGCCACTATTTTTCTCATTAGAAATTCCATTTCACTTGGAAATGCGTCAAAATATAGAAGTAAAAACGATCGCAACTTCCGTTTCACGGGGACTTTAAAGCAGCCATGTGGAGAATTAGGCGGCATCTAGTGGTGAGGTTGCGACTTGCAACCAACGCTCCACTACGCTTCACTACCTCTCTTTCGAAGCACTACGGTGGCTGACACAGAACTACGTTGTCGTTGCGTTTTTGCTTCTTTGCTGAAGGAGATAACATATTTACTAAAAGCTTGTACGTTTAGGGCTAGTGTAGAAACAACATGGCGTATTCCTAGCGAGCAGACCCGCTGTGTATATAGATAGAAATAGCTCATTCTAACGCTTCATTTTGTATGGTCTTCATACACCTTAAAGACATAGTTATGTATATTATATTGCATTTCTGTCTATAGATTCTACTCAATATTACACACAGCAGCTTAAAAATTACGTGAAATTTTGTTTCAAACACAGATGGCGATAGAGAGGCAAAAGTTACAGATTGTAGATTTCACACCAAAAATTATTTATAACAAATAGCTCAGTTTAACTTAAAAATGACTATTTACCCCACATTTGTGTGAGCTGGAATACTGTATTGTTAGCCAAGCAACGTGGTAATGCCAAACGTCATTAAAAACAACAGCGAGTCAAGTATCCTGTGCAGTTTCCATGAGAAACACTATTAGTTTGGCGTCCTTATGACAAGACTATCAAATATATCATAATACCATGACCTCATTTTTAAAGTGCGGGGAGTAATTGCTATTCCAAACTTTACGTGAAACTTGCTAACATAATTTTGCTTTTGGAAAAATGCTTTTGTTACTAAAAAGGTCTAACAATTGGTAATGTCTGCATACCCTATTGATTTTCGTAGCAAGCTCCAACATCGATCCATATCAAGGAATGTCTCATTTATAAAACTTTGTCTCATTTAAGATAAAAACATGGATCTTTGAATTTTTTATCAACCACTTCAGATGATAGCTCTCCTCTGTAGATCTGTAAATTTGCCTGGCACACACAGTCGGGTCAATAGGCCTATTAACATTTCCCGCTTGGTCGCCTCGTGTTGGTTCATAGAGAGACGAATGGCGCTACGTCTGCAGTGCATCAATATTGTTCTCTCCTCACATTCTTCATTTACACATTGTATTGTATTTTTAAGTACGTAAATTTGTATTTATAATACAGCCAGGGTCGTGTTTACCATTTTGGGGCGCCATAAGCAAAGTCAAGACCTGAGGCCCCCCACACATTGCCTAACAGTTTTGTTTTAATTGCACAGCAGTATCGAGTATATGGAATTAATGAGATCTATACATACAAGTATAAATTGGATTTAATTTACGTTGAACCACATAACAGCACAAAATACTCTACAGTTTGTTATAAGAATAAACCTTCTTGGTTTGGGGATGAAAAAGTGTCCTTTGTTTTATTCAGAATGCTACAGTATATGAAAGTAAAAAGAATGCTACATTTGTATATTACAGTGTTTGCAACGTCTTTACAGGATTTTGCTTCTTTTAGCATTGTTTTGCTATATTCGTAAAAGTATTATTAGATTTATTTTCTTTTGATTTCCTTCGTTTTTGAGCACAGCTTGATACGTGCGCTTCATTGCGTATATCTGAGTGTCTAAATCAAGCATCAAATGATTTTACAGCTTGTAGCCACTAGGGGGCCCCCAAGCTTGCGGGGCCCTACGCATTTGCGTGGTGGTTAACAACGCAACTGACTGCAGCCCATCTCAATTATTAAAAGAAATGAAAAATCTGTCATCGTTTATTTAATGTCACTTCATTTCAAACCTGTATGTATAAAACCAAACAACGTTGAACCCCATTGACTTCCATTGTATGAACACAAAACCACTGGCGTTCCACAGAAGAACAAGAAACGTACAGGCTTTGAACGACATGGGGGTGAATACATGATATCAGAATTTTGTGTTTGAGTAAAATGAATGAGTTTGATCATTACAGCTGCCAGCCTCACTTAGTGAGTAGCTACGGTTGAGGACAAAGAATTTCAGCGTGCCATCGTGTCAGTGCCACAGCATACCCATCCCTTGCCATTCCTCCCCTGCGGTGCTCGTGAAATCAAAAGCGCCAATCACGCTTGATTGAATCAGCATTCGATGAGGTACACGCGGAGCGATGTTATTCGATTCTTTAACAGAGCAGCAAATCCCGTTATGCCACTTTCTTGCTCCCGTGGGAATTGGCGTTTGCGATTGAAACCATGAGTGATTTGATATTTGGAGATGTCGAGACAGTTATCTCTGAATAGCTGCTGCGATCGTGCCAGGCTGGCGCTCTCAGGCTCTCATAAAAATCAATCAAGGTTTCAGAAAAGCATCATCCATCAAACGTCGCGCGATCAGACTTATCATTAGCAGCATTATTGAACCGTATTGCAATCTATGTTTGTCAAATGTCAACGACGTTTGAATAACGCACTATCCACGCTGGTTTGATCTACGATGTAATTTTATATAAGGCAACGTATGATAAAATGCTCTGTTGTTGCTGATAAAAGGAAAAAGTTTGATTTCGACTGCAGGTTATTGGAATGAATGCTACATTGGATACTTAACACGGCCGCCGTAAAACTCTTCAGCTGGAAGTGTGAGATCTATTCCATTAAAGTTTCATGGCTTTCTGTAACGGGTAATCGCCAGGGATATAAAGATCCCATGAAGAACGTCCACCAATCTCCATCCTGCATTTCCAGTAGCGTTACTATCTCTCTTTTTCCTCGACCCTTAAACCATCTCTCTTCTCAAAAATACATTTACACAAGAATAAAACAACAATCTATTGAAGCACCATCAACCTGTAGATCCATCTGAAAAAAACTGTCTTGACAGGCCAAGTGTCCAGTCTTTCTGTTATTCTTTCTCCAATTTCACTTGAGCATGTATAGACAATTACAATGGTGAATGGTACCAGAGATGGTGCTATCGAAATATTTGGTTAAGCATCCCAGTTAGCTCGACACAGCACTTATCTTAACCAAAGATGTGACTTTGGGGCGGGGCTTCACACAAAAATTGGTTCTTAAGCTGTTTATTGGGATGATTTTGCTGCTATATTGCTACCATGTAAAGAACCTGTTAAGCCCCTGTATGATTCTTCAGCCGATTATACTTGCTGAAAACGCATTTAGTGATCTATTTGAAATACAAGAACAGCATAGTCCAACACCAGAGCACCAGACATGGTTTAAAACAAATACCCAGCTAGTATAAAGCCAAAAATCACACAACATCCAAGATATCGTTCTTATAGTCGGAGAAAACAAAACACAGGGTTTTAACTAATGTGTGTTTTATAGAGACTTTCAAAACAAACCACAAACACATCAAAACCCCCCCTGCAGACCCTCAAAAAACCTTTTATAACGGAGTCATTGATCATAATGAAAAATGAAGGGAGAGCGTGATTTTTTTTGATGGATCAAAAGGTTATGGGGGCTGAACGGAGAAAAATACGACTAAACTATTTGACATTGCCTCCACGCATTTGCGAAGATTTATGGTTGCGCTATGGCCGTCGTAAATTTGAGGGGACAGTCAAACTGTGAACAAACAAATGTGCTTTGGCTAAAGTGGCTGTTTGGAGTCCATTAAAGTCATGGTATTGACATGTTTACGGTCGGACGTAACAAATCTTCACAGCAGAGAGAACACTTCACATTATGGATGTACTTTCCGTCTTTATAAACATGGGACGTGCAGTTGCATTAATAATAAAGGCTCGTTGTTGGAATGTGTTGTTCATATTAAAGGATATTGATTTATGGATGGCAAGCTCTGGATTGTGGATTTTAATTTAAAGGTGCAAGTGCAAGTTAGAAGGGACATTCCTTCATTTTTTATATTAATATTAAATATTAATATAATCATGGTTACATATTTTAATAACTTCATTATTTGTATTATTATCATCAATAATAAGGTTCCTTTTGTTAACCATAAGCTATATTGGTTCACTTGAACTAAGGATGAACAATACTTAAGCATGTATTCTTTTTACTTAATTTCAACATGGTCTAATACTTTTTAAATAAATAAAATAATTGATGCACAATAAACAACTATTTATATTAACTAGCATTAACAAAGCTCAGAAAAGCATTTGGCTGTTTTTAGTGTACTGTAATAATAATAATAATAAATAATAATTATTATTATTGATTTTTTAAATGAACTATAAGCAGAAAAATATTGTATTAATATTAGCAATTTTTATTAGAATTCAAAAATGTTACACATGACTTAAATGTAGGTTGGTTTGTTTGCTTGAACAGAACTGTTTTTAATTTCCAAAACCTTTTACTTACTGTGTGAGATTACGGAAATAAACTCATAACGTAAAATGTCCTATTTCACGGCCTATGGCTTTCTTTCTTGTCCAATGCTCCATTGTTTTTGTAATTTTTAAGGAGAACCAGCACATGAAAAGGCACAGCCTGTCCCGTGGTGGCCAGGTTTGACAAGCTCGTTTGAAGCACCTAAATGAGCGGATATCAGGACATTGCACTTTGAAGTCATAAAAACATTAATGACCCATTGCATGCTTTTAGCTCTAAAGCCAAACCCCGGAGTACCACCCACGTACCACAGCCACGCAAAAACACCAAGCAGTAACCGTCTCGAGCGATCAGAAGGACGCTTATCAGCTTTAAACCATTGATCTTACTGCATCTGGAAAAAAGTGATCTCTGACAAGTGCAGGTATTAAATTGGGGGTGCGAATAAATAGTAATGCAACTACTGAAATGATATTAGCACGTTCTTTGATTGCAAAGTAGAATATCCAAATAAAAAATATTTTCATGCTTTTTAAAGCACCAGTTGTAGATGTCACTTAATGTGTTTATATTCATATGTGGTTGAAAAGTGAATAATAAGTGCCTTACATTTACATTACATCTATTCATTTGGCAGACGCTTTTATCCAAAGCGACTTACAAGAAGGAGAGCATATAAACATTTTGTCAACACGCTAAACAGTACCGTTAGTTTACAAGGCCACGCTACTAGGAGGATTAAAGGTGGAGTAAGCAAAGGAATGAACAACAATATACAGTATGTATATATATATATTATAATTTTTTGGGACAGACAGACAGTCTGGGAAATAAATGGGAAAACCTTTTTTTTGTCACATCCATTCCGCGTGTTTATTTCCCTTTTTTAAAATAGAAAATGAGTTCATAGACTGACATTTTTTGAAGTTTAGACTCTACCAACAAGGGTTTAGTAAAATATAAACAGATGGTTCCATTTATTCGTAACAAATTCATTCTCTGAACATTTTAATGTCACGTCCATAATGCAAAATGTCACGTCCATAACGCTGGAATTGCCCAGCTACTGGCTTCTCATCACAACAAATCAAAGAGACTCACTGCTTTACGCCAAGCCTCTCATGTCGCACTTTGCTATTCAGTGACAAATTTGCATAATCTAACAACTTTGCTTGGATTTGACACAGTTTTTTATTCCATAATGCAATATCTGGTTTCTCTGAAGGACCTATCGAGTTGTAAAAGATAGGCAGAACAGAATATCCTTGTAAAATGTCTCAAATATGATATAAATTGCATAACATGCCTTTATTTATTTATTCAGTGTGCGATTCCCATCTATACAGATGTTAGACCTCCAAACATAAGCAAGATTGAATTTTGCATCGTGTATGCGAATCGTGCTTTGTGCATTGTGCGCGTCATTCTCAGGGCTGCCATGGGGGTGCTATTGCGCACAGTAGCATTATCGGACTAGCGATGATTTTATTTCTTCAGGTAAATTGTGGCTGAAGAGCAGGTTTAGAAAAACCTTGCTAAGTAAATTACTTGAAACACAAAGATTCAATTTCACATCAAGTCCATTGCAATGGTATGGCGCGGCTGCAATTTCACTGCGCTTCTGCCCTCAAATGGAAAACAGAAATACGAGCAATAACAGGAATCGGAAGGATATTTAAAAACCGATCCCATCAATGGTTTGGCTTTCCAGCCAATGTAATCATACCGAAAAAACAGGAATGAGACCAAGTATCGAGCCATTGAACTTCTCCATCTCTTATTACACGCTTCACAGCTGGAGCACAAACCCTCCAACATCCTTTGAAATAAACCCGGGGAGAAGGATGGTCAATCAAGTGTGTGTCGGAAGGAAGACAAGGTGACTAATACTGAGATGGGAACAGAGTCGTTTTGTAGAAGATGGGACTTATCTCACCGGCCACGGGATGAGATTGGCACTGCTTTTGTCGCTGGGGATTTAACTCAACTGACCGAAGCTGCTTTTATCCCACTAAATTCCCCTGTAGGGTTAAGAACACGCTGGCCGGTCTTACGTAAGATGAAGGTTCAGAACTCACAGAGGGACCACGATGGCAAAACAGACGACTCCACGAGGTCAGCTTTTGAAATATGGGACTTAAACTTTACATCGAACATCAAGTAGCAGAAAATGCACACAGATCAACGAATGAAGCATATATATGAAGTCTATACTTGTTCCTTTCATTTTTTAAATAAAAACACGTTATCATATCCCATATTTCAATGCAGACAATGTGCAGCATCACGACGATGCTGTATTTTTGCATTGGGGGTTCTAGAGACGATAACATCGCAGACAGAAAAATATTACAGGTTCAACTTTTTATTGATTCACATGCGCAGCGGATCGAAGGCTGTGCTGATTAAAATGAAATATAAAGTGGAAAGATGATGATGTGTTGCTTACGGCGGGTTATATTGAAATAAAATACTTTGTGCCGGTAACAAGTCTACCTCATGTTGCAAGATTTATTACAGATTAAAGTCCATTTACAGTCAGACGGCTACCATTGCAGCCACAAAAGCATGTATCATACACATCAACGCTACACATGGCTCATTTTAGGTTGCCTTAGCTCAGTTGGTAGGGCATTGTGTTAGCAGCGCAAACCTCATGAGTTCAAATTATAGAGAACACATATAAAATATATAGCTTGAATACACTGTAAATCGCATTGGATTGAGCATCTGACAAATTCGTACTGAATTAAAGTTGACTCAGTCATCATGGGACTCAGGCTATGCTGGTTGCCAGAAAGTCGTTCTTGTAATCTAATATACAGGAAAAGAAAATTAATATGATACATGTACTTGAAATGGTGCCTAAGGGTGACAGATTTATGTGCAGTTTTAAAAATGAATTGAAAACATTCCAAGAGCCATCAATAATTAGCCAGAGCGATCGCCCCCGAGTGTTAATGTAAGTGTCCTTGCCTCATGAGTTCACATGTCTAAAAATAACACGTTTTTAGATCAGAGGTGACGGATAGGATCTGGCAAAAACTTCACAGCGGACACATTCTGCCAATGCCAGCAGGCAAGTGGCTAACTTTGGGGCAAATCAAAAGTTATCTGAGCAACTCTGATAAATTTCCCTATCTCAAAGATAGCGGCGATATCTCTCCACTCGACTTATTCTCAGCTAAGGGAAAATGTTCCTACTAAAATTGCAGCCTCCTTATTTTTTATAGGCAGATAATATCTTTTTCTAAAGTGCATTCTTGGACAAGATGATCGAACAGACAAAAGTATGCTCTAGAACCTGCTCAACTTCTTCCTCCAGCTAAGATCATCCGGGTCAACTAGTTTGTAGTCTGTTGCCTACCTTAACCAGTTTAGATCAATGGTCATCTTCATGGAGATATACTGGAGATCTGGTCTTAAAGGGACAGTTTCACCCAAAAAATGTCTTCATTTACTCACCCTCGAGTTGTTCCAAATCTGTATAAATGTCTTTGTTCTGAGGAAAACGGAGAACGATATTTGGAAGAATGCGTATACACGCTTAAAAATAAAGTTGCCTAAAAGGTTCTATAGAAATGGTGCTATAGAAGACCCCTTTTTGGTTCCACAAAGACGCCAAGAACCATTCAGTCAAAGGTTCTTTAAACTACCATCTCTTTTTTTACCTTTTTATAACCTGAAGAACTTTTGTGAAACAGAAAGATTCTTCGGATGTTACAGGTTCTTGACCACCATAACCACTGTTATGACACTTTTTGTTTTGTATCTGAATAGCTCCAGTCCCCTTTTTTACAGTATATGAAATTAGAGCTGCCAAAATGCACTTTAATCATTTTTTTGGGGGGGGACTGTTCCATTAAAGGTGCCACACGTTTTAAAAGTAGGTCCCCGACTGTTGAGATGTGGCAGGCTCATAAAGCAAAACGTAACCCGGTGTTAATTACTGCCAAACTCTGACAAGCAGTTTTTCAACTTCAGTGGTTTTACGCAACACAATTAAAATGAAACAGTGTAAGCTGCAGTTCGTTCAACAGCACAGGCCTGTATTTCATCTGATAATATAATGAAAAATGCAGTGTATTTTGGTGGTTTATAAACTCCTTCACAATTCCTTCCTAGTGGAACATTCTTCCTAAATCAGTCCGGTCAACCTCATCTCTCACAACATCAAAAAAACCAACACTAACCCCCTCTCTCTTTCTCTCAACAGGTAGTGGTCTAGCATTTGCTGAAACTAGGAACTTTGTATTAGCACATATTGTATTATTGCTCCTTTATGACATTTCGCTTATTGCTCCCTGAACTCCCTGTAAGTCGCTTTGGGTAAAGGTGTCTGCTAAATGACTAAATGTATATGTAAGATGTTAATGTATAAAAGCATGAATCCACATTATATTCCCTTAAATATAACAGCATTACTTAAACATCAAAGTGCTGCAGATCTCCATGGCAACCGGATGGAAAAGGAGAGATTATGATTCTGAGAGTCACCCGCTGTGAACATCACGCTATAAGAAGTGGAAGCTTAAATATGAATGAAGGAATGAGATATGAACAGCAGTTCAGACAGAGATTACCAAAAATTGGTGTAGAAATATGTGCTAACTACACTCAGACTGTGGCACTCAGAAGTCCGCATTTTACTGGAATATGAATCAAAACAAGTATATTTAATATATTTGATCGTCTACATCAAAAGGAAAGATTACAAAAGAAAACCTGTAATCCCATGTGTCTCCACAATTATTATTATTATTTATTTACAAATGATTAATTCTTCGGTCATTTTCATCACACATGCATGAAGAAAGAACAGACACAAACAAGATCTCTTTAACAGAGATGGAATTAGCAGAAGTGTTCGAAAGAAAATTCGAACAATAAAAACAAATTCTTTTAACATATAAAAAAGCAACGTCTGCAATATCTTTTCCAGTTCAGGTACAGTCAGACTGAACTCGATTTGTAAGTGATTTTCATTTTGCATACTGCATTCTTTACTCTAAACAGATCTGCAGATGTACAAGATTTCATTACTCAGGCCTGAGGGTGAGATTCAGCCATGCGTCTGAGATAAATAAGAGGGTCTGAGAGAAATTCACTCCCGTTTGCTCTAAGTGGATCTAATGAGGCATGGACTGCGAAATGGATTGAGCAAGTCCTGTGCTGGCGCCATCGCCACAGCGTCGCAGTGGATGAAAAGAAAAAAAGCAAAGAGAAAACAATAACAACAAGTCTTATCATTGTTCTACAGTAACGAAAGCAGTCCTGCTAAAACCGGCTTGAGCTAGTCGCCAGCTCAGCTTCCAGACAAGATGATTAACATATAAAAGAACAGACTTGTTCAGTTTAATTCACTGTAAAAAATATATACGCAGTATATTTTATGGAACTAACTTTGTAATTAAATACAGTATTTAGTCTTCACATTGGTGAATAAATTGGCAACAAGTTTGCAAAGCACAGCAAGGCTTTTTCGGATGGGGAATTTGTGAAAACCTGTATGGTGGAGACTGCTGACATACTTTGTGCTGGTTCTAAAAGTCAGTTTGAGAAAACTAGCTTATCACGGAGAACAATCACCAGGCGAGTGGAAGTTATTGCCGAGGAGCTGCTCTCCGAACTAAAAAAAAGCGGACGGCTTCTGTCTTTTTTCTATCGCACTTGATGAAAGTACTGACATCGCAGGCGCTGCTCTGTTGATTTTTGTCAGAGGAATAAACGAACATTTCGAAATAACAGAGGAACTCCTATGGATGGAATCAATGAAGGGAACGACCAGGGCCGTGTATTTCAGGGATGCTGCACACTTTGTAAAATCAAATTCAAGACTTTTTAAGTCATGTTTAAGACCTGAACATAGAAAAAATAAAACCATTTTTATACAGCAGAACAAACAGCCTTTAACACATGTCCCAATTTTTACTCAAATGAATACAACTGAAATAGGTACATCATATTTGTCAGAAGCCTTTTTCTTAATTTCCTAATCCAGCTCATCTAGCTCCCCTCTTATCTCCTTCTGGTGTCTTCTCCGGGTGTTTGACTTTGCCATACTCTCAGCTCTTTCTGCGAAGCTGTCCACATCTAGGTTCTCACAAACACATGGATGCCTTTTTTATTTTCTTTCGTAGAACTTTAAGTTAATATTGAATGATTGTTCTTTTTGTACTTCGCTCTTCCCTCATCTTTTCCGTTTTTCCTCATCTAGGTTTATTCTGTACCTACATGAAGTTATGAAGCAATGTGTTTCACCGTGTCTGTGGACCTAAAAGGTGAGACAGCAACGTTCCTCAGTACGGTTGGTAAAACTGACGACTTTCCCAAATTACAAGACACAGACTGGCTGGCCGACCTCGCGTTCGGTGTCGACACACTGACGCTTCACAGACTTTCCAAAGCTGACGCTTCAACAAACTTTGCAAAAATTGAGACTGAGCTCAAACTTGTCTCACGCCCCCTGTCTCCTGACAGTGAGAATGCACCACCAGACACACAACTGGAACTCATCGACATCCAGTGTGACAATACATTGAAGGAGAAGTTCAGACAGCACCAGTTTACCAGTTTTAGGGTTCACTATGTATCCCAAACATTTAATGACATGCCCAAAGAATGCTTGTTTTATTTGGATCCCCATATGTGTGTGAACAAACCTACTTCGTCATGAGATGCAACAAATCCCACCGCAGATCAAATTTAACAAACAGTCATGTGTCAGCTATCCTGAGGATCTCTACATCACCGATCACTCCAGACTTGTAAGGAGAGGTGACCAGGTTCATCACTCACAGTAACACCGTGTCTACACCGGACGTAGAGATCCTCAGGATAGCTGACAAGTGACTGTTTGTCTTTCCTCTTCTTTTTTGTAATTGTCTTTCCAAGCCATGGCTATGAAAAAAGGTTTGCCTCAGTTTTTATCAGGCATAGTTTCATGACGGCTGATATGTACACAGTAATAGCGGTGCACATGAGATTGTATCTGTTGTAAATGTGACTCAATAATAGACATTAAATAAGAATTGTTGTTTAGTGTGTTAATGTGACAAATGCTCAAAACTGCTCAGATACACAGCTAATATTACTACGACAACGACATATCTTAGTTCTGACAAACAGCAAAACCAATGTTACTCACATACTGATCCGAATCAAAGCAACCTCCTCGGGGGTAATTATTAGACGATCTTGCTCTCTAACGTCTCTCTGCTGGAAAGCCTTCATCGTAGTATCGCGGGTGCTAGCGTACCTCCGCCAAAAGCCTTCGCCATACCGTGGGTGCGCGGATCCGCTGGAGAGTCTTACGCGGGTCCTAGCTCCTGCCTGACCTTTGTCCAGATCCTTTACTTTTATGTAATAAATAAGACATTGCACTTTCTACAGTCTTTATAATGCCTGCTTGCTCTCTTCCCCCGTTTTGGTACGCGGCCCGAATTCGAAAAAATACTTACCCTGCCTTTAACCAGCGGATTGTGATTTACAATGTGTCCCACACCAAAGTCGTTTCCAATAAGTTACTTGCAATTAACATTTAAATTGTGCATGGCATTTCCACATCTTTACCGTTCGGGCTTTTGTCGGTCAGCAGAACCGACATGCCTCGTTTCATTCAGTCTTTTCACAAACAACACATCCCAGTTCACCCGGTGAGTCGTTCAACAAGGAACACGTTTTGTTTAGTGACGGGTGTATTCATTCAAAAAGCTTGTCCAATTTACAGTTCGCATAATGCAGCCGTTTGTGCTACAGTCAATCTCTGAAGCAAGCCGAAAGCAGTCATATGAACTTATGAATCATTGCAAGAACGTTTTTTATTGAAACACAAAAGAAAACACCTGTATTTGTCAGCAAATTGTGACTGTCATGTGTTTTTCCTGCTTGTTGGGTTGAAACATCACAGTTTAGCTAAACAATTAATCTTTACCGCTTTTCTCAGAAGTCTAGAAAGGTCAATGTTGTTGACCTATGCTTATCAGACTTTTTTTAGACCCATTTCTGTACCTCTCGACCGCGAAGAACTCATGAACTGTTGTGTTTGCCTCCACATATTGTAGATTCATGAGAAATAAAGTCTGGGTCACTTCAGATATTTTCCTGTGGGTAAGTCAACACGTCTTTCGGTTATGCATTCCAAACATATCGCGCAGGGCCTCCCAAACAGAGATGAGGTGTTGAAGTCAGGGCATGAAGTGACTTCTGCTTAGAAATAATAAAGAATTTTCTTCTGGAGTTCATCAGAAGGCACCCACAGGCAAACCTTGCGGTGAGCGGTGCATTGAGGTTTATTCGCGAAGCTGGGGTCATAAAAGCAAAATAAAACTTAATTCACAAAACTTGACGGATTATTTGCGTCCACAAGTTTGCAAGAAAGAGTCCGAAGATTCGGAAAGAATCTGAGTGCTAAAATAAATGACCGAAATTGCAAGAACTGAGAAGTTCTTCAGACTTCAGTGATTTTATCTTTAAACTGAATCAATCATAAAGACTCAGTGACCATAAAAGAGAACATAAGTGCCCGTATGTCAGCGCAGGGAGATAACCGAGCCCTCGCGGTGATGCCCGCCTCTTTTGAAGGTTTCAGCATTTGTGTCCTTTAAAGGGCATGGAGGACTGGGCCGTACAGGGTCTGCGGGAGCCAACATTGACAGCTGGGGTCTCCAAGGTGCCAATACCTCTTACAAGGTCAACAGAACCTGGCCAGCACTCCTGTACGCCAGAGACGTGTAGCCGTGGCCAACAATCTGCAGCCCGGTCTGCCTGATAGCAGTGTACAGTTCATCGATTAGTGATGTGGTAAAATCGACACAAGCCACGCCCCCACTCATTAACACACCTGATGAATGATAAACATTATGAATAGATGATAGTGTAGTCTGTAAGGGTGTATGGATTCTGTGTTAACAGGGGTCAGGACCACATTGTACCGTGAACCGGCTATAACGTGGAAATAATAAAAGACTGACAACACCTCCGTGTAACCCGCAATCGCTTCAGGTGCCTTTGAAGAAAAACATGAAATAACCCAGACTAACTCGAAAGAAAAAAACGATCAATAAGACACAAAAACAGCTAACAAGCCATGAAGAGTTCAACCAAAATGTGAATAGCTTTTCAATATTCCAAGATTGAAAGTTTTCACTCTCAAATTTTGGGGTGTTTGTAGACAATAGAACATGCAAGAACCGATCACGTTTACGACTGTCAATGACAAATAAGATTTGAAAGCTAAGGCACAGATCCAAATTTTAAGCGAATAAAGTTAAAAACAAAAGCAGAATGAATTCTTCACAGAGTTCAGACCGAACAGATTCTAGCAGTCTCTAACAATGCAGAAACAATGCACTGCATACTCCTTTAAACTGGGGATCAAAAATTCCATCAATCTTTTAGAACGTGGATTTTATGGGAACATAAGGTTCAAAATGACCTTTTTGTGATGGCTAAAACGGCCTCGTGGGGAATTCTCACTGTGTTTGAGGAAAATGAGGATTGGCTTTAACATTCGGGAAACTCTCAGTACGAATCAGATAAAAAAAATCTCCTCTGATCGCAAGCCATGAAGTGTCCCGAAATGAGCATCATTAAACAAGTTTGAGGACATAAACAAATCTATTTATCTACAAATCTACACAAAAGTACACAAATATCTATTCGGCTATTTTTTAAATGAGAAACAGTAAACAGGGTTTACTTTTTCCTAGTTTACTGATACATATGCTTTAACTTACCCATTTGTTTTGTTCTGAACACCACCCTGGTGAAAAATAAATATACTAAAATGTATTTGAAACAAAACATTCATGCTGAGTATACTACTTATTAAGTACATAAATTATGTATTTAATAATAATTGATTTCAACTTATAAAGTACATCATTTGTTTAGTACTTAACAAATGATGAAACATCCACAATAAAAAATAGTGTATAATTGTAGCATACTCTATAGTGTTTCCAATAATATATTATGTATGCTGTAGTATATTAATGTCATATAAGATCACTATTCGCATATACTATAGTATTGTGTAGGAAATTGAAAAATTGTAGCAGGTCCTGTAGCATACTTAAATATTTTACAGTTTACTATAGTAAATACTATAAAATAGTGCAGCTTTTTTTCATGTGGGTAAAAAAAAAAAAAAAAAAAACACGGAAAAATTCAAATGGGACAAAAAAATAATGGAAAATAAATAAACTCCATAGGGCCCTACTGATGTTTTTCCAAAAACTCTGGTAAACACACGTGTCTGATATGATGACTTAACCACCTTTGGGAGTAAGATCACATAGATCGTTCTGATTAATCAAAATGCTTTTACAAAGTACCAGGTCTAGCCAAGACAACTTATTAATTTAACCAAGACTAGGCTTATTCATATGAATATGTACGATCTCTTTTGCACGTTTTCGTACAATCTGCTTTCTCCCCATTGATGTCAGGTAGTGGGGCTTCATTGTTGTTTTCTAAGAAGTATGTCACAGGCTACTTTCAAATTTTTAGTCTCATTTCACTATACTTTTGAAATGACATGAGGGTGATATATAGGGGCTATCACACTGGGTAGTACTCGGGCGATCCCCGGAGAGCAATTTTTTTTCTTTGGGCCAAATTCCTGGTTGCACTCGCCCCAGTGGAACTCTCAATGACGTCTTTGTTGTTTGTCGTTTGAAAGACATTTAAAATGTGATTAAAAGATGTATAAAGAAGGGCTAAGAGACGAAAACTCCTAAGACAACATGCAGTGCTAGATATCACTGAGGCCAAAAAAAAAACACAACGTAGTAGACAAAGGCAACGGGTGCTAACATTACCCAATAGTTATAGAAACTCTGTACTGTCCCATCAAGTGCACAAATACTTTTCCAGGCCCCTGTACGTTTCCACACCGAAGGAGCGAGGGAAATGAGTCATGAAAGCTGCCACATTAGCGCTTAACCCCAATGCCGAATCTGTCTGATCACTGGAACAAAATACTCCTTTGGCCTTACACCAGAGCCCCCAATGACAGTGATGTATACCGACCGTCAAAAAAACACCGCATCAGTGACTTTCTACAGAGAACGAAGGCGGCAGCAAACCGGAGGCCGTGACAAACAAAACAGATCTGAGCTTGGCCGAGAGCTTTAGAAGGGTTGTCAGCAATAAGAACGGCAGGTAATGTGAATCCAAACAAACGTTTGTTCTGATGAAATGCGCAAATGACGATAAAATTGCTTCTCTTTCGGTTGCAAATAAGGACAATTGAGCATGAAATAATGTCGGTTTGCGTATGAACTGGCGGATTGTTTGTTTGGTGGATTTTTTTTGCGGAGGTAAATAACATTTATATTGCGCCAGATGGTCTCAAAGCAAATAATAGAAGGCAATAAATATGCGATAAATGATATTGTTGCTATAACTTGGATTTATCTTTACCTCCATCTGTTGTAGTAAAAGATGATGTAATATGTTAATGTTAAAATACTGTTCCAGCGGACCATGCAGACGCGACTGTTTTTATTAGCTTCAATATCTGATAAGAATAAGAGATAAATAAATAAATGGATGTAAAATCCAAGACATCATTGACTTGGAGTGCTCTTCAAAATATCAAATAAGGACAATTTGCCTGATGACTCTTTTGCCAATAGCTGGTTTTCTAAAAGAGAGAAAAAGAAATAGCAAAGCCCTTATTAATAAGCCGCGGACACATCTGTAATTTTATCACAAGCACTGAATTATTATAATAAAGTGAAAACCTCTGTGTGCGTGTGTGTGTAACATCCACCACCACGTTAAACTTACTGACAAAAGCCTTTGTCACACAAAGATCATTTTTATGCAAATGTAATCATGCATCTGGTGAAATGATTCTAATTATTATGAAGCTAATTATGGTCCTGTACCTCAGTCGGTAGTGCATGACGCTGGCAATGCCAAGATCATGCCTTTGATACCTAGAGAACACACAAATAAAATGTATACACACAGTTTTCAATAATGGCATATAAACGTTGTTATATGTTTTACATGCAGTGTTTAAGTTTGGGTGCCAACAAAGCTGGCAATAAGGAGTTTAAAATCTAATCTGTAACTGTTTTCTGCTTCAAAAGGTCACTGCGCATGGACACTTTTGTGGCCCGACCTTAAAGGGATAGTCCACCCAAAAATGAAAATTCTGTCATGAATTACTCACTCTCACGTTGTTCCAACACTGTATACATTTCTTTGTTTGGTTGAACACAAAGAAAGATATTTGGAAAAATGTTTCTGGGGCACCATTGACAGCCATAGCAGAAACAAATGAAGAGTTTGGTTCCAAAATGAGATAACTGTTTTGAAAATGTTCAAAAATCATGTTTTTTATTATGTGATCATGTTTTTATTGTGTTTTATTGAGTTAGTTAGCTGCATTTTTATTACTATGGCTTAAATCAAAACAAACCAACTGCAGTTTGATTGATATTAATTGGAATTCACAATAAAAAAAACATGATTTCTGAACACTAGATTTGAGTTATCTCATTTTGGAACCAAACTCTTCATATATTTCATATATTTTTTATATATATTATACGTTTGCAAGTCAGCTGTGTAACTAAAACCACATCATAATCTGACTAGTTTGAATGTACTAGATCAGAATGTATTTTTTTATAAAACCTTTGCATAGTTTCCACACAGAAAGCATCTTTTCACTTCTGTTGATCTGTTTCTTCGCATCAGTATTTTAAACATCGGCCTGTACAAAATGTTTATCAATGAAGTAAAGAGTGGTTTACTTCATTGAGACTCATTGGTAGCTTTCAGTTTCTGATTGATTACCGCTACAGCTCTGGAATTAAACCAGCATTGAAATGCAGAGTTGTGTCCTCACCGTCTCCAAGCACACTTCGAACTAACATAAAAAACCTTTTAATGATGCAAGTCAAGGACACGCCTTCCGTCTTAAGAAGGGCTTCGAGGTATATTACGTAAAAGAGAATGCAGACCATCAAAGGAAGAAAACTTTTGCACATCTTTGCTATGTTCAATTACTGTTTCAAAGCACTCTGGAGATTTCATCCTAAACCCACCAAAACAAACACCAATGAAATCCAGTGAATTGTTTTTTGGGCTCTTTTAATAAGTGCGCAAGTGAAAACAGAAAACTAATTACTGTCTGTTTGATTCTGTTCAGTTTACACGGAATTGATGAGAAACATGTTTGCTCAACATTTACTGAGAAATGGAGCGCTGCAGGCTTGAGGACCGCTCAGTCTATTACTGTAAATGGTACACAGAGTGCCCCCAGGTGGTAAGAAACATGACTTATATTAATAAAATGTGTCATTAAAAAGTAAACATGTTCATATCCTTAAAGCTCTTTTATTAAATCTTTTCCAAATTTGTCTCAGTCCATCCGAATATAAAAAGGATATTAACTTCATTGAGAGTGTAAAAGGTTGTAAATTGAAATCCCACTGGATTGAGAATAGTTTACTAAATAAATTGTCAGCTGATCATTTTCAGTTACGATAGGGTATTTTCTTTTTTTTTGTGATGGCACTGGAACAGATTTATGATAATGGATCAAGATATAAACCGCTTATTTGTGACAGTAATGAGTCTCATATATTGCCTATGATCATGTTAAGCTAAATTCATTACCAATGACTGCCTGATTTTCTTGTCTTGCCATATTTCGAAGGAATGTCAACCCTATGAAAAAAAATCTAGGTTTTTAACAATACTGATAGCACAGATGTCAACAATTGGTGGTTCAAATACCCATGTGAGGTCTCAAAGTTTTTAAAGCATTCTGTTTATTTTTAGTGCATGATTTAGTCAGGTAAGTGTATTGTCATATCCATAATGGTCCATATTCCTCATAAATTGACACATGAAAATTAAAATATAGTAACAATTTTATGGTCTTTGAAGAATCATGCGTTCTCCATTTGTTGAAAATTATTGCTTCTAGTGTGTACATTTTAATTCACAGAAATCCTGCCAAGCATGTTGTCTCTCAAAAAAAGTGTGACAAAAAAGTTTGGGGTTTAGGGAACAAGACGTTGTGTTGTGCCAACAGATGGGGTTCATCCTTGGGAACCTGTCAACTTCTGACTAGTTAGAAAAGGCGAATGAAATTGGCGAATGAAATTTGCATGCCGGACTTCGCCCCAGGATATCCGGGTATAAAAGGGAGACGGCATGCTGCATTCATTCACCTTTGGGCTGAGGAGCCTGAGAGCCTCTCACGACTGCTGCAGCAGGCAGCATGCATTGTGGCAAGGACACAACGTCTCGTTCCCTCCATCGGGGAACTGAGGTTACATCCGTAAACAAGACGTTCCCTTTCTGTCAGTCTCTCAACAACTGCCCAGGTGTCTGTGTGATGAGGCTCACTGGGAGAAAGGCGTACTTCCGCTTGTCCCGCGGCCAGCTGTGCGCTAGAGCATCCGTGCCGAGGGGGGCCTCGGACAGGAAGTACCAAAGCGGGCAATGGGTGGTGTCCAGGGAGGCGAACAGGTCTACCTGTGCCTGCCCAAACTGCACCAAAATGAGCTGGTCTGCGCGGGGGTGGAGTAGCCACTTTCCACGAGGCGTCGACTGACAAGAGAGCACGTCTGCGGTCTGGTTCAGGTCCCCTGGAAAGTGTGTGGCTCGCAGGGGGTGGATCACCTGCTGACTCCACAGGAGGACGCGTCGGGCGAGTCGTGTTAACTGCCATGAGCGAATGCCACCCTGGTGGTTGATATACGCTGCGGCAGTTGTGCTGTCCAACCGGACCAGCACGTGCTTGTCCTGCACGAGAGGTTGTAGCTCCCTCAGTGCAAGTAGCATGGCCAACAACTCTAGGCAATTGATATGTCACCGCAGCCAGTTGCACACTGCAGGGAGGCGTCGGTCGTCACCATGAGGTGCCTCGTAACCTGCCCGAGAGGGACCCATGTCCGAAGAAAGGTCACTGAAGACCAAGGGGTTAGGGTACGTCGGCAGAAAGGCATAATGACCATATGTCTGCTGCCGGTGTGCCACGCTCCACAGATCTCGAGAGTGTGCCAAGATGAGCCAGTCGTCGAGATAGTTTAGTACCCGCACACCTCTCTCCCTGAGGGGAAACAGGGCGGCTTCCACGACCTTCATAAAGAAAGGGAGGACTCTGTACTGATATGCCTGACCCTCGAAAGCGAACCGTAGGAACGGGCGATGACAAGGGAGAATCGAGACATGAAAGTAAGCGTCCTTCAGGTCGATTGCCATGAACCAATCCTGACATCTGATAGACGTCAGGATGCGCCTCTGCGTGAGCATCCTGAACGGCAGCTTGTGTAGGCGCCTATTGAGGGTACGCAGATCTAGGACGGGCCCCCGCTCTTTTTGGGGAAGATGAAGTAGGGGCTGTAAAACCCATTGGACATCTCGGCTAGAGGGATACAGCTCAATGCATGTCGATTTGAGAGTGCTGAGGGCTGTAGTGTGTGCTCGACATTGCGACTCGCCATGACGCAACGTCGAGTTGCCGAACACCGTCAGGGTGAGAGCGGCTGTGATAAACACCCAGAGAGAGAGGAAACTCTTTAGAAGTTGGCTGTTGGGACGGGGCTGCTGGGAAGCAGACGGAGGCGGAGGAGGATATGTCTTTTTCTTTACTGTCGAGATTTGCTGCTCGACAGTATGCACAGCGATGGCACATTCCACCTGGGGGACACCGACGTATCCTCTTGCTGCCCCACCATCGAGGGAAGAAAGGGTGATGGAACTAGTTTGACGTGCACGCGGTGAAAAGGGGGTGTTTCCAGGTCTTACTGAGTTCCTCATGCACTTCCGGGAAACACGGCACTTGGGGCGGGGGCACCATGTATCCAGCAACGAGTGCTGGGAGAGGCAGTGTGGTGTACAGCAACCCAATGCTCATGGCAACCCGGGAAAGCATGGCAGACATTTCAACGTGCGCTTCTTCCTGAGCTCAACCCCCCGGAGGAGGCAGCTGCAAGGAATCGTCGGAGTCAGATGCCAGTAAGTCACCCTCCGATGCTGCAAGGGTCATTTCATCGTCATCACGCACCATTTCCGAATACGTGGTTGAGGAAGAAGACGGTGGGACCATCTCTTGGGGAACAGTCAGACGAGCGAAACGTGGCACAAACGGTCAGACGAGCCACTGCTGTCATGGAACCATAGCAACTGCTTTCATGGAACGGGAAGCAGACGAAGTGGTGGCTGAGTCCCGAGAGAACACAGCCACCCGTGATGCAACGTCTGGATAGCCATCTGCCCGCAGTGTGGGCAAAACGTATCCACGAAGGCTGCCTCAGCGTGCTGGAAACCCAAGCACTTGAGGGAAACATCATGTCCGAACCCCTCCTCAATGAGTGTGTTGCACCCATGAGAACAGCAGGGCATGCCCCCTGGAGAAATTTGCTCTTTTAGAGGAGAACTCGAACACCTTTGGAACTGCCGAGATGCCCAGTGGAAGTCGCTGCAGGAAGGGACAGTCCGCTGCACCACGTCTAAAGAATCCGGCAGTCTAGAAGCCTAGTATTAGATTCTGGAAGTCTTTCAGTTATAAAGCGAAGGCTCCGAAGAACAAAAGGTGAATGAATGCAGCACGCCGTCTCCCTTTTATACCCGGATATCCGGGGGCGGAGTCCGGCATGCAAATGTAATTCGCCAATTTCTTTGATCTTTTCTAACTAGTCAGAAGTTTGATAGGTTCTCAAGGACGAACCCCATCTGTCGGCTCGACACAACGTCGAGAGCCCGAAAGAAAGGGAACATATTTCATCATCGTTTCATAGAATAATGTGTGTAGGAAGAGTAATTGTTTCTTTTTTTTAAAGAGTGGGCTTAAAAATGTTCATGTCCTTTCCCTTCTCACAATATTGTTTCATACAAATGTATTGTTTTTATTTAGTTTCTGTGCTTGTGATTTTTTTTTAATTGTGTCTGTTAATTGGAAAATATAAAAAAAGCATCTTAATTTCTGTTGTGGTCAAATTACAGATTAAGTGTTTGAACCAATGGAAAGCATATGGATAATATTGCAGCTAAAAAAACTCACAGACGCACCAAAAATGGATGTATCAAGACCAAACTTGGTACAACAATTGGTGATCCTTGAGACTTTGACTTATAAAAGAAAAACAAAGCTTTTATAGATTTTTTTTATTACAATAAACATAGCAAAATCACTTAAAAAAAAAGTGATTTCTTAGCAATAATCTGCTAATTTTCTTCTTTCAAAAAATAATTCATGAGTCACAGCCATGTTAGTGCCAACAGTGGGTTTTCACGTGCAGGCTCAAAAAGGGCTGCGCAAGTGAAGAGGTTTACGTTAGATTTTATTCCATTTTGATGGAATGATGGCATTCGATGCAAGTCTTTACGTTTAGTGTTCTCAAATTACTTTACCTTCGCTTTATAAAGCTTGCATATTGCATACGTTTTGTCAAGCTCCTTCTTACCATAGAGTTAAGATAAAAGAGATAAAATCCGGAGCATTTCCAAAAACTTGCCCTAGCTAAAAATGGGACGGGGTGTATTTCTTTAAGCCCCGCCATCGCTGTTGCTGTGCTGAAGGTGTGCGGTCTCTCGACTGTCCGGGTGCTGCGCCGCTCTCGCAAAAAAGTTTCGCCTTTTTTGTTCCGCCAACATCAACGATTGTTATTTTAACTAGAAAATCGATTTTTGGAAATCTGTTAATCGATAAGAATCGCAAGAGGACTGAATCGCGATTCATATGTGAATCGATTTTTTCACCAACCCCTAAGTGATAGTACTCAAAACAAGAGATTGTGTCTCACAGTCCACCACGATCAGACGTAAAGTTGTTTTTTGAGTCTTTACTACAAACTACAAATCAAGCAGTCCGAGAAAGTTTGATCTTTCCATCAACAGCGTTAAAACCTGCTTTCAGGATAATGTGCGTAACACCGACATGATGTGGAAAGAAATGATGGCACATCCTCTGTCTCTCTATCCTGATTCATTAGGGTCGTTTTTAAATGGCCGATCAAAGGTTGCTAGGAGACTGCTTGAGTAATGAACTGTTGTCTGGGCCGAAGGCAACTTGAGTGTTAGATTAAATTAATCCTATTAGTGCCACAGACTGATATAATGATCAACTTCCCAGGTACGATCTCCCCCTCATTTCGCTTTCAGACACGCATGCATTTATAAAGGTCCTTGTGGACACATTCAATATCAACAGCGACATTGACTTTCAGTGGAGATGTAGACAAAGTCTGTGTTCTTTGTCTCGTAACTATTTTACGAGGTGGCCAATTCGTAAGAATTTGTACAATCTTAAATTTGTACGTTTAAGTACGAGACGCTTTTGTGCCAGTGACATTAGGTTTAGGGGAGGGTTTAAAATGGCTTTCTTTCTATTCTCCTATCAAATGTTTTTGTATGTTTCACACCGTACAAGTTTTTACGAATCAGGTTAAGTCTAGAATCAATTTAATGCCCTACACTTATGTCACTTAATGTTCGATCAAAATGGCAACTAAAGTAAAAAAAAAAAAAAACAATTACTTGAATAACGTGGTGTCCATCAACGTGGTGTCCATCAACGAAAAAACAACGGTTTCTCTTTAAGCTTCATGGAGTTTAAAAATAGCCAAGAAATGCCTAATATCTTTAAACACAATCAAATTGGCTCAAGCCAATTGGGATGAAAGTTGGGTAACTTTTATCCCAAACTCCCAAAAAGTTGAAATATATGTTCATATAGTCAAGTATTTGGTCAGTAATGTAAAAAAACATTTAAAAGCTGAAACCACTTGAGAAATCAAAGACATCTCATTTAAAATTAGACTTTTCTATGGCGTCTCTTGATCCTCTTAAGCTTATTAGAAAGTTCTCATTAACCACATGTGACATAACAGAACGCTCTGTTTTCCTGTAGCGTTATATGCGGTTTCAATAGTTTCAGCCCAGAGAAGTGATTTAATCTTAGCGCTGTAGGTGTTTGTGGCGTGTTCTGCTCTGTCACATCGTCGTCCCATCACCGCAGTTTCAAAGGCTTTGCAACCATAGATGCATAATCTGAATGGCATTACCGTTCCACATGATAAATGGAACGCTAAGAAGGGAAATAGCTGATAGCAACTAGCACAACACGTGACAAGTTAAAACGAGAGATCTCGACTCCAGAGAGCTCGCAGCTTTTCATCGCCTTAATGCCTTAGCGTGCTCCTACAGAGAGTTTTCAACTTGCTTATATAAAGTGCTAAGTTAGGGGCCTTCTGTTCTTTTTTTAATATATGCATTTGAATATATACGTCTGTCCAAGCTTAAGGTTGAAACAAACTACATTTTGTAAACAGATGTAAATTAGCCTGTAGCTTGAGAAACTAGCTTCAAAGTAGCATTGCTGTACTGTCCTCTAGACGTTTAAGATCTCATTTTCCAGGCCTCAGAACCAAAGACACGGTAAACGCACAAACAGATTTTGGTATGACCTGCGATCGATACCATGGGAGCTTTAAAAATGGATGAGTGTAATGCCTTTGAGGGTGAGGATATTTTGACAGACAGCTTCTAATGCAATTCATATTTGTTCGAGCAACGGCTGTTGAACTTAAGGTTGGTTCTCTCATCCAGACAAGAAAATTAATCAACAATGCATTTTTCATATCATACACCATGATGAACTGCGACTGATATTAAGAGACGAAGGAATACGAGAATATTGGGACTACCACCATGTTTTTTAATATGTGCAGCGCTTGCTTAAAGATCATCCAACGCTGACTTGTTAGCTTTTCGATTCCCATTTCTGCAGACATTCGCCCATATTGTTTGTTTTAACCCGCAAGAACTCATGGTGACATAGGGGCACTAACACTGTTGACGTTCTGGAAAGGTCACCAGTCCTTGTCCTTGACTCATGAAGTCCCTGAATGTCATCTAATGAACATCTGGATTAGGTCATGTGACAATGTGTGAGTTGTGTTGCCATGACAACATTTGCAAAAGTATGGTCTGCCCTGAATGGCACATGCTTTAGTGTCAAAAATTGTGATAAAACTATTTGTATTTAATATTAAACATATAATTAATAGTAAAGTACATAAAATCATTGTTTAAAACATTTCCTAAAATTTACAACGATAAGCTTATGATAATGATTCATAAGCTGAGCTATAAAATCCAATTTACGTGACACCATTTGACTTCAACCCTTGCAAAAAAGGGAAGTAATCTGCATTTTACGTTTTAAACAGATGCCGAAAGTTACGGATTGTTTAAAGAGATACTTCACCCAAAAATGTTGATTCCGTCATCATTTACTCACACCTTCGACTTGTTCCAAATCTGTTTACATTTTGATGTTCTGATGAACTCAGAAAGATATTTGGAAGAATGCTTGTAACTAAACATACAAATGCCTCATTCATTCATTCATTCAAACAGATTTTGCCCCCCATTTACTACCATAGTAGGAAAAAATACAATGGTAGTCAAAAGTGCCCCAGAACTGTTTGCTGTCCGTCATTCTTCAAAATATCTTATTTTATGTTCAACAGAACAAAAAATATGATAAAGTCGTTTTTCATGGTAGACAATGGGGGGCAAGATCTGTTTGGTTACAAGCATTCTTCCAAATATATTTCTCTGTGATCATCAGAGAAAAAGAAATGTATAGAGATTTGGATCAACTCGAAGGTGAGTGAATGATGACAGAATTTTCATTTTTGGGTGAACTATCCCTTTAACGTCAACTCTCGTTTTTTTATTGAACATTGTAGTGTTTTTATAAATGACTTATGAATTCATAATTCAAAAAGTGAATCTCCTCCCCCCTAACACCAGAGCCATGAGAACTCCGTTGACTCCAAATGGAACAGTTTTTTCAGAAACAGAAAAGACATTTCATGCCGACTTTAAGTCAAACAAATCACTGAAACTAGATGGTCATGCATTCAACATTTCAAGGGAAGGAACAGAAAATATTGTGGGTTAAAGATCCCTTTGCAAAAAACCCATAGGAAGCACTATTAAAGACAACGAAGTGCAAAATATTTTCACCATCAATACTTTCTGCTTCTTGAAGGCTTGTTTGTTTGCACTTTTGCTGGAAAACAAAAGCCTGATCATTCAATTCCAACCCAATATGTTATGGCAATCGATATGGAACAATTTGCTTTGTGTGAACAACGATAAAAGTTTCCATACAGTGTATCACCTGACTCACAAATAGCAAACAATACATTTTTGAGTCTGTGAGGAGTCATTGCTGTAGGATATTTTAGGATTGGTTTATTCGAGGACATGACTGCTGGAGGTAACAGTTTGGGGGCTTATGTAACAAGCGCCACAAAATCTCTGACAGGAAGGAGGACTTCATGACGGGTTGAGTCGTGGTCGGCCCTCCACGTTCCGCTTCACTCAATTTCAGAACTTGCATTATTTGAAACATTACGTATTACTTTATTAGAGTGTGATTTTACTTTCTCATTCATGCGAGGTCTGCCCAAAACATTGCCTGTCAAAACTGTATTGATCAAGAGATTTGTTGTCGTTCAGACAAGGTCACAAGAGTTGAATATTTTCAGATAAATAACTTGTAATATTACCAATAAATACATACGATTGTAATTCCATTTGGTGCCGCTTGTGTCCAATGCTCGTCTAACGTTTGCCGAATGTAAATAATTTCACCCTTATTGTAATCTAACGATCTGAATTCATGCTTGAGGGGACAGAAGATCCAGAATCCCCTGTACGTCTTCAAATTGAAGATCCATCTGCGCACGATCCATCAGTCCGAGCTTTCCCGGAGCTATGCTCCACCCCGAATGACTCAAATGGCCTTTTCGTCCAGGGCCCATCCTTTGATGGAGACCGCAACTGCTAAAGCCTCATTATCAACCATGAACTTCATCATGAGCTGACAGAAAATCTCTACGCATCTTCTTTCATTGCCCGAGTCCACGTTCGCTCCCTGTCCACCTGCAGAATTATAGAAGAGTCCATCTTCACAACAGCCGAAGCATCTGTAGATCAAGTTCAATTACACTCAACAAGTGAACTTCCTAGTCTTCAAGCCGCTATTCATCATATTTCTTCCCATTTGTACCGTTCTTCAATTACTTCCCTGGCTTCTGTATTTTTAATAAGCCATTACGTGTGGATGTATTCTTAATTTTCCTCAAACTGGCACTTAGAGGAGGCTTTTAATTCCCATCGTTTTAGAACTGCTCGCATATTAATAAAAGTGATTTTGGTAATGTGCGCGTCGCTCGATTTTTCAACTCTGTTTTTTCACGTAATTACACAGCACTTTGATTTACCCCGTGGCCGTCACATCACGAATAGAAACTTGCACTTAAGACTGCATGCCGTTAAGGTCTCAAAAGACGTAAACAGGCTTGCTTTTAAGCATGTGTTTCTTACTGACTGCACACCACAACATTACTGTTGCTAAGTGACGAATTGCGACAATTGACGCAAAGATTCCCCCGTTTGACTCGGAGATAACCAATCATCACTGCCAGACGCACGCTGGTTAGAAATGCAGTTCGACTTGTGATGTCATGGCTGATGTTTATAGGAATATTCTTTTTAAAGGTTGGTCACAGTTTTCAGAGCCAGCAGAGAGCATGATGGGATTAATGGCCACTGGCGTAAATTATTTTTCTTCTTAAATTGACTGTTAACTCTAAAATTGTTGACTTGGTAAATTATGAGTAAATTTTCTTTACACTCTGACAATAAAGAGAGGTGTCCTTAAAAGATAGATCCTTTATATGCAATGTTTTAGGAGCACTGCATTTACAGTTTATAGTAAACATCGTTGCAGCCTTAAATTAAATTCATTTTACATTATGAGCGACTAAAACCAGGACGCATTTTTTGACTCCCTTACACAGATTTCTCATCGGATATGTTGGAGTTGTCTGAATGCAACTGGCTGCTCTCAGCTTGACATCTCTGATTCGCATTTAAATTCAGATTCCGTTCACATTCAAGTTCAGATTTTATTCTCATATCAGATTGACCTTTGGATGTGAAAATGACGACTAGCGTCAGTGTTATGAGTAGATGTACATTGGCAGGGCTTTAACAACCCAGGCATCTCCAAACAGCCCATGTAATTTGCTGTTAACAATGCAGAGAAAAAGTGAAATCTCACTCCTTTTGCAAACATAACATAATATCTGTGTTTTAATGGCCCAAAAATACATTTATTTTCCAGGAGCCAACTGTTGTAAAATAAATTGTTGCTTTTTATTTAATCACTTATTAGTCTCTCCTCATTTAAATTCCTTCTTGTGGTATTTAAATGGATCACTGCTGTGATCGAAAATATTTTAAAACAACATTATTCATGAGAAAATAATAACAGACAAAACAGACTGTTCTTTGTACTAGGTGTATTCATGTATATATTTGTTGGTTGCAATCTTAATTATTTGCTCTTTAGTTACAAATTAAAGTTGTTCTCTTAATACAGAGGATTTGATTACATTTTATAAGAAGGCTTTTTCAATCCTGAAATAATGCAAAAGATCATTTTGCTCTCCCCACCGAATATATTTGGATACGGTTATGAATGTATGAATTTCGTTACTTCAGAATAAAAATAAAACTAAGCGGCATCTGCAAAACAAATGCTGCTAAACCTTTTTTGCAGAACTGTTTTTGTGAGCCCATTTTGCAAATACTTTCTGATGTCACTTGCTTCCAAACAAGTTCTGCACAAAACTATAATTGTGTTTGAAGTTGAAACCCACCAATCCCCCCAAAATTGTGTTTTTAAATGTGTTTGCTTGTGTTAAATTCCTTTACAATATTACCATTACAACTATTTACAATATTGTTCTCCATTTTTTATTTGTTCTCCATTTTAATAATGTATTATTAAATGTGCATTTATATACATTTAAATATGGTATTTAAAAGACTCATAAAATGTAATACTGATTTGTTATCATAAAGCTGCAATCTATAAAGTTTGCCTCTACATTATATTGTCTTCTCTGTTTGAAACACAAAATTGAGGGTTCCTGAACATACTTATCTTCATCATTTAAGTCAAATGATGTCAAACTGACATTTATAAATAAATAAAAAATGGTAGTAAGCTTAGCATTGTAAAATAAGCAGTATTTTAACCAATTTATTTTCACTGAAAGTGAGAAGTACATGCCCCCAAGTTATAATAGTTGCTACCCTGCCCCTCATAAACGTTTACACCGCCGTTTTATTTATCCATTTTATGATCTGTTTTTATTGCTTTGTTTCACTGACAAACCATTACAGCCCCCTCATTCCGTTATTTCCCATAATACATTACTGCAGACCTCACACAAACCTATCATTCCTCGGCCACAGGTAACCTCTCTCTCTCTCTCTCTCTCTCTCTCGTCTCCTGTCTTCCACACCATCCCCTGCACTATCACCGCAGGAAGCGTGCCGGGCCAGCACTCACCACGCTCGCTCTCCGATGCTCCTTTCTCCTTTTCTTAGGAATTGTGATATTCTAATTAAACCTGACGCGCCTTCATATTTATGCATGCGCACATCCACCATTGCTTCCCACATTCCATGCTCGCATGCCAAGTCCCATTTTTATCTTTTGGGTTCTGTCACTCTTTTTCTGACACACATAAATATATAAGAAATCATCATCTCTCTTCGACACGCGCGCAGAAAATCCCTCAAAAGAGGTGCACAAGGTTGCCATATCCTCCCCATGGATATTGAAGAGCACGTCCCCTTTGAGAGAAGTGAGATATTGTTCTCGGAAGACCATTTCACACAGATACGATTGCTGCGAAGCTTTCAGGCGTATTTATCACCGGCTGGAGGAAAGCCGATATGATCTTGAGAGGTATATAGTTATTGGCGTCTTGATGTAAGAGCAATGGATGGACTTTTACGCCATTATTGTAATATTACCAATTATAAAAGACATCATAATAGTAAATCTTTCAATTTAGTGGAGCCTGGATATGCTAACAGACCTACTGGTCAGAACGTCCACTACATTAAGCCGTAAATGGACGTATTGAGTTACAGTGTATGGCCTTCAGAATAATGAAACGGATTTACAGAGGCACCTGAAAGGCCGCACAATGCACATCGTCTCAAATCCAAATATTGCTTAAAGGGATAGTTCACGCAAAAATAAAAATGATGTCATCATTTATTCACCCTCATGTTGTTCAAAACCAGACTCTGTGGAACACAAAAGAAGATATGGAATAACACAAATGGAAGTCAATGGGGGTCATTGTTGTTTGTATATGTTCTTGGCTATCTTACATATGAAGCAATACAGCGATCTGAATCTTTGCACTGTACTTGTATGCCATCAAGTGGCAGATGGGCCATTTTTGCTTCATGATGTTATCTCGCTTATCTTGCTCTAAGCCAGTCTGTTTGCAAATGACCGTATCCAGAACTGAAAGAATAAGGTACACAAGCGGCTTCTCCCGCTGCTCGGGCTAATTTGAGAAAGATAATCTCTCTAATATGATTGAAGATTAGACAGTAGAGATCCATATTAGCGGTATGGAACGTGGTGTGAAAAGCGTCTGTAAGGAGTGAAGAACTGAATATGTCATGCCGATTTACTAGACCTGTGCAGGATCTGGAAAATGTAGTGTGCCAGAATGTTGAGCCATGCGTTTGGTAACAAGTTTGTTTTTTAACATTCCTAGGTGCACTACACGAAGAATCTAACAAGGAACAAACTGCCACCTCCGTTACCTGGCAAATATAAAAACAAGTAGGAGGTACAAAAAATGTCAACTCCACAATGAAGTTCACATGGGCATAGCCTGATATTTTAGAGAGGGGGAAGACGAGAATGACACCCCACCCACACAACAGATATACTGTAGAAAAACTGCTTGAAACCAAATTTACAATATTACTTCATGGCCTTGCTGATTTTGCCAAGCGAGAGATGGTATCGGTCAGCATCACTAATGATCCTGTGACAACATCCGAAACAACCAATCAAATTTGAGGGATGTGTTTACCAGGCTTTGTTGTTTGATAGGTTATTCACCTATCATTTTCCCTCTGGTTTATGGGATAAGCTATGACTAGTGTTTGTGGTTCCAAGGTCGCCAACATATGTTGACAGAACACAACGTTCATAGCTACGTTGAAAGTACATTTCTTCATCACCTTCAGTTTATTTTGGGGTCGATCAGCTAGATTTGATGTTTTCTCTTATAGTCTTCTGTTTGGTCTCTTTTTTTTTCTTTTATTTACAAAATTGTCAATTTCTGCAAGATTTATTTACCTCATTATTATTGCAGTTAAGGCATTACGCCACAATGGAGGCGCTGTTTCGTTATCAGCACAGTGAGGCGCTGAAGAGTTGGATTCATTTACTTCTAGGAGCTGTTTTAGCCGAATTTCTCGGCTGTTTAGGTGAATATTGTTTCTGTTGCATCCAAGTACTTTTAATTTCTTTATAAGTTTCCATAAATGAACATGCCGTGTATCATTGTATTGTTTTCATCTGTGCAGTTGGTTCGTTGAATAAGCGTTATACTGTACACAGCGAGTTCGCCAGTATGAACGCACATTGGATCGACTAGCTAACGAATGACTCACTTTGAACCGATTCATTTAAACAGAATAAGGATCAGTGAATCATTTAAAAGTCAGTGAACCACAAGAGAACGCAGGATGTGAATGAGTTTTGCTCATTGTGGGTTATTCAGTTGATTATTTTGTGCTGAAAAGTTAGTTGAAATGATAAAAAGGTTAGGCTTGATTCGATTTTTGCTTGCTTGAATAAATGTAATATGTAAAACATTTTAAACTTACTAATTGTCATTTGTATCAAATTTTTTGAACTTTTATATGTTGTTTGTGAAGTAAAGCCACTTAAAAGGTACGGTAGGCTACACGAGAGTAATGTGGCTCTTAAAAAAACGATTTGCCACCTGTTCGTTTCTCTATAGGAGTGAATGGCTCCTTAACAGATTTTTTTGTCTGGAGCCCTGGCAAGTCAAACAGCAGTCATGAATCACAGAGCTTGCGTGTCAATTTCTGTCCGCTGGTTTTGAGCTTTTCTTGCCACATTATTCGTTTTTATTCATCATGATGACTTGACAAGAACGTCCTTTGATTATGGTGCTTTGCATTTGTGCATGAAGAGCAGCGCAGACACGTGCTTATTTGAACAACAGTACTGCAGACACGCAGAGCAGGTAAAAGAAATGCAGCAATTTTAAAAGTATTTGCATCCGTCAGTCTGCTTACTGTTTGCTCTATGTCTCCAACCTTGCGACCAGATTTGTGATATTTTATTATCATAACGTTAAGCATTAGCATTATTGATCAGCGTGTAAACATTTGTGACCCTGTATGTTGGTATGAATGGCATGGAAAGGCTAATTTAGTAAGTCAATTTGATTTCTGTTTATGATGAGATTTTTGTATGTACAGGGAGTCTGACGACAATAGATATGGTCCACACAAAATGTGGTCTTGTCATTATCTAGTCTGTTTAATATTACATTAAATAGAAAAAATGAGAGACGGACTAAATCCACAAGACCTGTGGCATTGTCTCCAAGACACTTGAAGAAACCGACCTGCAAAGCTACTTAAATAAACTGCGTAAGTGTAACTAGGACCAAGGCGGCTTTAAACGCATAGGGTAGTCACACCAAATATTGATTTGAGTTAAAAGAAGGTAATTAATAAACACATTGATTTATGACATTTTTATTATTAAGCGTCCCCCCTTTACAGATTACAGAAAAAAAGTGCCCAAAACTTGTCACTGTACTGTATATTTGAAGGTGCTCTTGGACACATTGCCACAGCTCTTCTGGATTTAGTCCGTCTCTCATTTTTTTCTATTTCTTAGTGTAATAATAAAATAATAAGACCACATCTCTGTGTGGAGCATATCTATTGTTGTCAAACTCTGTGTACATACAAAAATCTCACTGGATTATCACAAATAATGACAAAAGGAATGCTTGGAAATGTAAACTTACATTTCCTACAGACACACTTCATCAAAATATAAATAACTGGCTTAAAACATTTTGTTGGGTAAAAATAATATAACGTGCCAAAGACTTTAGCACAGTACTGTATGTATGTATGAATATATATATATATATATGAGTGTGTGTATGTGTGTGTGTGTGTATGTGTATGTGTATGTGTATGTGCATGTGCATGTGTGTATGTGTATGTAAATATTTATATATATATAAAATTATCAAAGTGGGCTAAATTGATTAAATATTTATTTATTTTCAAAACGCATGTTGTCCGGACCTCTTGGAACTTTAATTGAATACCCCTGCTATAGTGTTTGTGAACCTCCCTATAGTATACTACAATGTTTACTACAGTTTATCAATTCACTACAAGGGCACTACAATTTTCTATAGCAAATACTATCGTACACTACAGCATTTCTTCGTCTGAGAAAATACTCTGAAAAGCTGCACTGTACAGCCCTGGTGTTCTCCCTCATGTGATTTAAAATCAGTGTATGACTCCCCTTAACCCTGTGCATTCAACATAATATAACAAATTATATGTAATTGCCAAATTGTGGCAATTAAATCTGCCTACACGCCCTCCTACGACCATGCAATGTCCAATCACTCCCACATGACGATAACATGTCTGCGTTCATGACAATGTACTGGAATAATCAGAAGCCTGTCGAGTTGGTGGCGCTTTGTTCACCGGCAGTAGGGAGCGGTGTTTAATTCCACACAAGAATCACCTGCCAAGATGGAAAGCACAGTTAAGACAGCGGGACTGATCAGCGCCCGCACGCAGGATCCTCTTTTTTCGTGCCACGTCCTTCCGGAGAGGACTGATTTATTCCTGGAGTGGATTTGAAATATGGTCTTAATTAACAGTCTACACCGGGCTTGACTTTGCCAACTGCCAGGAAACTCCCTTTCCACCTGGTCTGAAGATCTAATGTCTTCCTCATAATGTCACATTTCCGGCTGTTCACTCAAACAACCACAGGCCTGAGGAGAGTGAATGAGGTCTGGTGTTATCACAAGATCTCACAGCTCAGCACATTCCACATGACACCATCTGTGGTGAATGAACAAGGCTTATAGACTCCTGACACTACAGACCAGCTCAACCCTGTAATAATCCTATAATAAAATGCAAGGAAAGGTTTGGATCCCTACTCTGGATTGAAACCGCCCGGGTTTTTGCTGCTTACCACGTCGCTCCTGAAAATGTCAATTAAAAGCTATTAGATGTTTAATTATCATTACAATGTGAACATTAAAATCGACGGGTAGCAATATTTTTTTTCTTCGTATTAAAAGCTGTTTTTATCCTGATGGCTAAAAAGCAGAAATATGGATATGTTCTTATTTATAAGGCTTTATGAGTTAAACCCACAGCACATGAAGCATAAAGTTGGACCTGCTTGAGAGGTTTTTCAAACACAATGTTGAAGTCTTGAAGAGTCTCTCTAATACCCAATGCAGTTTTCTTGATGGGTACAGAGGAGATATATGGACGGGGCAGAAGTGTGAAACAAAACCAGATTAAACCAGCCAACCCTTGAATATTTTATTCCTTGAAAACCAAATCAACCACTTGGCTCCTTCAAATGTAGTTTCAGACTGCATTAACACTTCTTTACAAAAACTGTGATAAATGACTGATTCAGAAGTCCTTGGATTCAAATATCATTTTTAACAATTTGTTTTGTAAATGCTTCACTTCTTGAACGCGTTTCCGCATGCATTTGCATGGCGTAAATGAAGCCAGATTCTCCCATTTAACCAGGAGGAGTTTTTGTTTCTCATACTCTTGCGGTTAATCAGCAAAACCACAGAAATCATGAATATGTATTTATGTTAATTAATGCATCCCTGAAATAAACTGAAATAACCGAGCAATGAAAGTGTTGCCGCCTGTTCATTTACATTAGTCTAATGCATGCACAGTATTTAAATTGTTGTCATTTTCCAAGAAGATATAGAAGTAGAATCATATTTCAGCCGACAAATAGAGTCAACAAAATGACTCTATTTATTATTTGCAGCCCATTGTCACATGACCTGACATATAAACACTTACAGTAACATCTGCTTTAGAAAATGCTTTGTGTGCCAAGCTAGCGTTGTCGTACAATATTTGGATTCTTGTTAAGGGCCTGTTGTTTGGGTATTTCTCAACTGCTCTTCTGCTCTTGTTAGTATAAAGTGTAAGTGACCCATACCCGAAATGTGACCTCTGCTTTTAACCCATCCAGAGAGTAGTGAACACACGCACAGCAAGTGGTGAACACACGTACACCCGGAGCAGTGGGCGACTATCACTGCAGCGCCCGGGGAGCAAGTAGGTGTAAGGTGCATTGCATTGTGTTTGTCTTTTAACCTACACTGTAAGAAAAACTGTTAGAAAAACTTAAAATAACAGTTTACTCAAGTAAATTATGTTTACACGTATTTTATGTGAATTTAAAGCCTGAGCATGCTTTTTTTTCTATGACAGGGTTTTACTCATTACAAATGAAAAATGTTTTTTAAAAAACCTGTAAATTGCATTTTTTTACAGTGTATAGTATAAGGCAGTGGTTTTCAACCTGTGAGCCGCAAAAGTATTGCAGGGTGCAGCCAATTATTAATATAAATAATATTGTTAATATGTCAAAATATCTAGTCATAATTAAATATCATAATTTGATATATATAATTAAATAACGAGAAATAAATAATAAAATGTTACTATGTGTTCACTATTTGAGCTCACTGATTGGTCTAATAACAAACCCCCAATTTATCTTGCATACTGCATAAATGCTACAGTAGAAACATGGATAAATGATTGTCAACGGGATCGCTGAAAAGGACAAATATAGACGTATCTTCATGTACAAGTAAGCTTGACACTTAAATGACTCAAAATATACCTAAACGGATAAAACACTGTAGTAACTACATTGTGCTAGGTTTCTCAAGTGTGGGAACTGAGAACGAGCAAAAAACGCGTCCAAGTCCATTGAGTTTTTTGAGAACAAAGAGTACCAAAGCAGGAAAAAAGACTCTTGAAACTTGTTCTCTGGTAACGACAACAGTAAAGCTGTGGAGGCCTCATATCGTGCTTCAAAACTCATCGCAAAGGCTGGAAAACCTCACACAATTGATGAAAATTGATGAAATGGTTAGTGTGATGTGTGGAGACAAGGCTCGCAAGCAGTTAAATCCTATTTCACTTTCAGATAATACAGTTGAGAAGAATAAGTGAAATGGCAGAAGATATAACTCATAAGCTGGTTAAAAACATTCGAGAGAGTCCCTTTTATGCCCTACAGTTGGATGAATCAACTGATATATAGCAAACCTTCTTGCCTTTGTACGAAAGTACATAATGGACAACTACAAGAGGATTTCCTTTTCTGTAAGCAGCTGCCGGCTCAACCAACTGCCAAAGCCATATTTCATATTTGAAACGCATTTATTGTTTCAAATGGAATAGATTGGTGTAAATGCGGGGGGCTGAGCACAGACGGAGCAAGAGCCGAGGTGGGACATCGCAACGCAACAGTTGCGCCGCCACACTTCAGTTTACATCGGGAAGCACTAACGTCCAAGAAGATGCCCACAGATCTCAAATGTATCTTGGATGAGGCTGTTAAAATAGTCAATTTCATGAAGACTAGGCCCCTTCAGTCACATTTGTTTGGACTACTGTGTGAAGAAGTGGGAAGTGACCACATCCAGCTTATTTTACACACCGAGGTACGATGGCTTTCACAAGGCAGGGTGCCTTCTCATCTCTTCGAATTACGCTACGAAGCACAGACTCAAAATGTCCCCTTTCGGACCGCCTCAGTGACTTACAAAATTGTCCTACCTTTCTGATATTTTCAATCACCTGAATGGAGTGAACTTGAGTCCTCAGGGCAAATCAGTGACAGCGTTTCAAGTCCAAAATAAAATCGAAGCCACGATAAAGAAACTGGACATTTGGGCAAGGCGAATTTTCAAATCACACTCCGAATAGTTTGAGAATTTTTCTCATTTTTGACAGAAGCAACGAGCCTACGCGCTTCGGTAAAAAAGCTGATTGAAGAGCATCTCCAAAGATTGAAGAGCCAGTTGCGTGACTACTTTCCATCTCCAGATGTCCAGGTAACCTGGATAGAAAATCCTTTTGCAAACTTAAGGGGGGGATCCGTCACAAGTTGAAATGCAAAAGAGCATGACAGCCTCATTGACTTATCTTGTGACAGTGCTTTGAAATTAACGTTTTCTCAAAAATCTTTCACAGATTTTTGGATTCATACTCTCTCTGAGTATCTTGATATTTCTGACAAAGCTCTGAGGTTTTTGATGCCATTTCAGACAACATACTTATGCAAAGCTGGATTTTCGGCATTGGTGACACTCAAGACAAAATACCAGAATACGCTTAACGTCAAGCCTGATCTCCGCTTGTAACTTTCTTCATTCCAGCCTGACATACAGCGCTTCGTAAATGCTAAACAACATCAACCTTCGCATTAGGTGGGTGACAGAGATTGCCGTTTATGATGTCTGATTGTCATTTTTTTTTATTTTGCTTGTTATGTGTTTAGCTTTCTTGATTGTTCGCTCTCTACGTGCTTTCGATTTGCACTTGTCACTCGCGACTGACTCTAATCTTGCTTTGTCCAGTGCTCCAGTTCTCTTCTCTGCCGGTTTTGACTGCTCGTGACGTCTCAACCCTGCTCTGCCTGTTCCCTCTGACTGATTGCCCCGCTGACGGTCTGCCAGCTGACGACCTCTGCCTGGATTAGGTTTCCCGTTTCTTTAAGAAAAGTCTCTCGGGGCTTGGTGACCTGTTATGTACATACTTACCATTTTTAATAAAGTCAGTTACATTCTTCCTACTCTGTTACCAACACGATACCTCTAGCTCTCCTCCACTGTCTCACTCTACAGCTAAACATTTTACTTACCTACGTGCTATTCCAAACTCATACTCTACTCTGCTCTGCTCTACTCACAGCTGGTTTCTCAAAAAGTTAAGTTTTTTTAATATGAATTGTTATATATATATATATATATTTATCTCCTCTGTTTTTGCCAAGTGGTTGATATCCTTAGGACAACATTTAAATCAACCAATCAGATTTCAGAAATTAGTTTAAAGTTTATTTTAAGTTTAATCTTCCAACCAGTATTAGGTGCTTCAAGACCATTGTTTTTCACTTATCATTTCCCCTCTGATTTTAGGGGTAAGTTATGGTTAGGGTTGGGGTTTGGTGTGGGTTTAGGTTTTATTTATAAAAATGTTGTCCTTAGGTCAGCAGAATTATTGTCCTGAGGACATCAACCACTTGCCAAAATCAGGTCGAGCGACTCGGGTACGCACTTGTCCAGCAAGTAAAGTTACCTCCGCATTTTAGCTGATTACGATGTATTTACTTCAATAAAACGCATGTAAGATAATAGTATTGGCCCAGAAAGATGTCGGCATGCAACATTTGTTGCTTGTACGCATACGTTCAACACATGCGCATTATGATAAACTGCAATACCTATACCTAAGGAACAAGTAAAGGCGGGGTAACCGATTTCTGAATTACGCTTTAGACAACCGAGTCGGGCCAAATACCAAAACAACCTGGTAGCCAATCAGCAGTAAGGTGTACAGTGCACAGGACGGACATTAGCCGAGGCCGAGCACTGACGAAAGCGAAAGATGGGGGTAGGGGTGTGTTTGTTTTGGTGATTTGACCTTCAACAACGGCTAAGAGAAATCGGACACCCTGCCTTTAAGCAGGTCTTATGGATACAGACACAGACAACTGACACAGACTTGGTTGTCACATAATGATGATAAAACATGCATCACTCACATACGCTGACCCTAACATACAAACAAAAAGTAAAAAGTATACCTCAAAGTATAATGGCATTCATTCTTGCAGGTATGAAAACTAACCATGATGTGATGATTGAAAAAGTAACTTCATGAACGACACTTGCAGCGTTTTTTGACAGCTCTGATCACGGTAAACTGCTGTGAGGAAATAACCTGCAATCCTTCATAAATGAGCTATGACTGCAAAAACTCCAGGTTTGAAAATAGTGATGATGTGACGTGAGGCCAAGTATGGTGTTCCATACTCAGAATTTGTGCCCCGCATTTAACCCATCCAAGTGCACACACACTGTAGTGAGTAACACACACACGGTGAACACACACCCAGAGCTTGCGCCCGGGGAGCAGTTGGGGGACTTGGTGCCTTGCTCAAGGGTCTCACCTCAGCTGTGGTATTGAAGGTGGAGGAGAGCACTGATCATTCACCTCCCCTCAACTACAATCCCTGCTGGTACTGAGGCTCGAACCGGCAACGTTTGGGTTACAAGTCCGAGTATCTATCCATTAGGCCACGACTGCCTAATAAGTGTCTTTTTTCGTTCAACCATTCTTTAGAATTGACTAGGGGATTCGAGAAACCCGCCTTTTGCATTTTTACATGTTTTTAAGGTTTCGAGAGTCTAGATTTCAGGTATCGAAAGGAAAGGCATAAAGGAGTCATGTGACATTTCTGATAAATTGTGCTAATAAAAAACGTTATTGCCCTGGCTGTTTCTACCTCCCCAAGCTGTGTTTTTCATTTCCCAAGCACTAAATAACACACACGGCACATTCCGTGACGCAGCACATCTATTCCTTCGAAAGGTCTCGTGACCCGGTTTGATCAACGGTTAAATGTGGCCCTCTATGGCATAAATATTTGATATGACTCTTTATTAGCAATATGGTCCAAAACGGTTTCCATTGCTCTTGTAATTCTCGCAAATAGGGTCCCAGCCACAGGTAGAGGGGATGGCGCTTCCTGATTCGTACCTCTTTCATAACTTGAGTGCGACAGGAATGGCAAAAGCTTCAGTGAGCATGATTGATGGAGGTTCATTTGCCGGCTTCAGGCTTGCGATGAAGGGCAGGCATTACAGTGAAGCTGAAAACCCGGCTGACAGATGAGGCCGCGACTGCTGTGACCTTCCTGGACGTTGATATTTCATGCTGAAATCGGCATTGTCCCTCCAGCCGCTTCCTCACAATCCCATTTTGTGGCGTGGTCCAATTTGAGCACCGGATCTGAGGTGGAGTGATGTGTCGGTAGGCAATTACAGGCCCGGGTTTACGCAGGTGAGATTGAAGCATGCAAAGCTTCAGAACTGTGACTGACAATAAGACATTTGGGAGGGGACGGGTTATCCAACTCATCTTTGGCACAAATATCAATACATCTTCTAGCCCGCGACAATACACTCAACACTTAAATAATAAAGAATGTGATGCTGAAAGATTCAATGACATTTTGCAATAAACTTCACTTTATTGCAAAGTGACAGTTTTATATTATCTAGCTTGAGACAGCTGACAAAATGCAGTAAGACCTACCATGACAGCCAGACAATAAACTCAAAAAATGGCACGTTTTCAACTCGTTGTTGGGTGAAATATATACAAACTCCTTTATTTAAACTTTCCTTAAAAAAATCATACTAATTCAAGGGTTGAAACAACCCAGCATACTGTATGTTCATATAAACCCAATAGTTGGGTTTGCCCATGTACAGCCAACCCAGCCGTGTAGAAAACTTTGCAATCCATATTCTAGTTTGTAAGTCAACACAATGGCTATTGTTCGTCGAAGGCCGCATATTCAATACATCTGGTCTCCTTGGAGATCACGGCCACATGAACCCTGTGTCTGAAATCGTCTACTTCCATATAGTAAGCGAAAATAAGTATGAGTCATGAATAGAAGTCAGAAACATTGGTATGTAAGAAACAATAGGCAAGAAATACCCGGATGTTCCTGCTTCCGCTGAGATTCGTGAGTGTGGATTGGATAGACACTTCTCTATCCCTCGATGCCAGAGGAGCTGAGCAACGGTAAAATTTCAAAGGTAAATCAAATAAATAAAAAACTTAAGTACCAATAAATTAATTTCTCGTGACTAAATTATGTTTTTATCAGCGCCAATGTACAGGTCGTTGTTATTATATCATAGGTCAAAAAGCATACGGATCACATGACCATAAAACATGGCCGACGCAGCATGACCGAAATGTATTCATACTACTCCCACACATACCATATAGAACAAACTGTTTAAGGGGTTGATAGGTAGGTTCTTATTCAAATTCAGTACGTACTACCGCAGTATGCAGCTGAAGAGTACCTGCATGATTCACTAGTAACTAATGATCCCATTCCAATTAGATTTTCAGCTGGTAATAGAGTGTCAATAGCCATAACCAGACAACAGAATCTACACTAGCATGTATATATATAAATATAAAAACATTACCCAAATCGTTCAAACAGAATCTCGATTTTGTTATCTACTCGTACTCCAATGTTATGTCCAAACCCTTGAGAAGCGTCACCCAGCACCAGGATGTCAATCCTGTTGGGTCATATACGAGAGAACCACCATGATCTTTGATGTACCAACATCAAACCTGACGCAATATATCTCAAGGCAGCATATTTCATTTGATTGCAGGATGGTGGAGATTTTTTGTAAATCATGACTTTGTAATTTCAGTCAGTTCTTCACAAAGAAATCTAGCGTCAGAAAGCATATGGACTTGAAGAGCTTAACAAGGGTTGTGACAATGAATTGTCATGGCATGAAAGATTGTGTTTTCCAACAAAACTAAGTATACAGATTAGGAACAGCGTGAAGCTAACATTTTCATAATCCCCGAGCCAACCTGACACATGATGAATCAGCACAGCTGCGCAAACACGTCATTTGGTAAAAAGAAATGCGTCAGACAACAGCGGATAAAATCAACCATCTGCTGACTGTGTTTGGGGCTTATAAATAAATGGGTAGAGCCACACTGAGAGAATCTGGGCTATGTTCAGTTACCAGGCAACCTGCTAAAATGGTCATTGCGCATTCTGTGGACAACCCAACATAAAAACTTAACAGTAGCCTGAAGACGTGTTACCGAATGCCAGTGGCCGAGTTTCCCAACGGCTCTTGAGTGATTGTGAATCAAGAGTGCAGCAGCCGCTGGGTACAAAACTCTATCCTGGTTTGTTTCCCCATGGAAAGGGTGTTTTTATCCTTTTGGGAATGAAACACCATAATTATGAGTCGAGGCATGGGCTAGTCAAATGTTGTAAGACACTGCGAGTACTCACTCAATTGACAGGCTCTTGGCTCAATTAAAATGGGATTTACAGGTAGGATGAAGTTCCAATGTTTATCAATAGCCATTAAGTACTCCACAAATCTGTGGGAGTCGAGCCAGACCAAGACTAACATCATCTGGCCAGACTCCAAACAAATCTTTGTCTTAATAGCTGCTTATTATATACATCTGCAAAGGTTATAGCCAAGATACTACGGAAACTTAATGACTTGGGTGCATAATTAGGATCAAATACTTGAAATCGACTTGAAACAAAATGTATTTATTTATTTTCTGAACTGTATCATTTCTCACTACTTTCGGTACCTAAAGGTACTTCATTCTGTGTGGAGTTGGACATAGTTTCATCCTCAGACCCATATGTGATGCATAAGGCACACTTTTCGTGATCTGATTGGTTGAATCCTATAGGATTTCCAGCAGACGTGTGTCGCATTCTTTAACGGCCCACCTAGAAACAACACGAAGCCGTCTGATCGAAGTAGTTAGATGTTGCGTTTACATCGGTTGCAATAAGAATTCATCACGAACAACTAAATGCTAAATTCATAAAAGTATACAAATTTCACTGCATAAACTCATAAACATGGTCGTTGATGTTAACTTCAGACACGTTAGTGAATGTATACAGCCTGTTACTGTGGGGACTTTACACGCCTCTAAACATGACTCGGCACAAAACGAAATGAGATTGGTTGCTTTACCTGTCAGTCATACGGCCTCCTGGGCAGACCTTCAACAAAGAAAGCGGTCAAAGTTCTCAGACCTTCAGTGTAGGTTCGACATACCAGCATAATCACTGGCGTAAATTGGGTGAGGGACTTGTTTCCCTACCCCCAGAAAAAGGTACAAAGGCATCTGATATATAAAGAAAGCTGTCATGTTTATATCGGTGACAACGAACATTCATCACGATCAACTAAACGCTGATTTCTTAAAGGTATGCGAGGTTCATGTATAAACGTTGTTGTTGTTAACTTTTTGAAACATGTATACGTACTCCCGTCTGTTATCATAGGGACATTTCCACAATCATACACATGAAGTGGCATGAAACGAAATGTAAAACTTTTTCCCTAGAATTTTTTACGCAAAATTTGAAAAAAGCCGCTGCAAAATTACACATTTTTGGCCACAGAAATCACAAAACAATTTAGCAAAATCCTGTGGGGACTTTTTCAGATTTATCAGTGCATGTCATTAAAAAGAAAAACAATTTATAATTGAAAAATTAAAGCAAGTAATAATATACAAGTTATTTTGGGTCCGATGTGCACTCTTAAAACAGTTTTTTAAACATTTTGCGACAACACAACCCAGTTCAATTTATGTTTCAAAGCAGCTTTACAGGAGAAAATAAGAAAAACTGAAAAACGAAGAAAGGTAAAACACAGCACAGTGCATGGTGTTTATAGACCAAGCAAGATCGTTCTAATAAATAGTATCTAATAAATAATTAATAAATGCAGTCTCCCGGTGAGCAAGCCAACATTGCCCTGCTGTGGCAAGGAACTTAAACTCCAATGAAACACACAACACATCCCTGTGATATTTGTTGGGACAACACATTTTGTTACACTTTTAATGCAACTTGTGTTAAAAATCAACACATAATGAGTTAAATATAATAACACGAACAATGTTACAACATAACATATAAAAAAATAAAACCCCGTAACTTGGCAGTTCTACTTCAACAGAGTTCATTCCAGTCTCTTCTCGCACTGTGTCAACTAAAGCTCTGAGTGAGAAAGATATCAACAAAAAATGACAATCTGATATGAGCCAGTCAGAGAGCAGCAGGTCACCAGCTTGCCAAAGGTTTACATACCTACGGATGGTACTTAGACACTCATTTGTCTGGCTCTCTGGACATAGACTATATATGTATTTAGACACAAATTAATCTTATATAATTTTTGTTAACAAACGTTACCATATCTACCAGCCCAGATAGCACAACAAAATAGTTAGATATTGCATTTACTATAAAAATGGTCCAACATGTTTAATTGGCATTATTCCTTAGGCGGCACCCCAGCGCCCCCTATCCATTACCCGACAGTTTAAAATACTGTTTAAGTAAACACACATGTTTTTATTGGAACACCTATTTTTTATGGGTCACTGAATTCCCACGCACAAGATAACGTAAGTAATGACTAATACAATCTGTTGCTAAAGATCTGATTTGACCCTCTCTTTGAATGAATTCGCGCAACAAACAGAGGGCTATTCAATTATTAAGAGCCTGGTCTGACAAACAGCAGGTGCATAAGAGGATCAACCTTTCATTCAGTTTCTCTGATCTCTGCCAAGACAGATACGACATGTTTATGACAGACAGGACCCACGCAGATGATGAACCCAACCAACCAAAAAAGAGCGCCTACGTTTTTTGAAGGTTCTCCATTGTGAAAGACCAGCTGCTGAGGCATACTAAATATGAGATGAATGGGTTCTATATTATTGAACTATTAAAGTGCCCTCAACATAGATGGAGATCTTGCCTCCAGAGACGTATCAAGAGCTGTCGTTAAACACCCCCATAGACTCTTCCAAACATCATAATCCAGCCCAACAGCAAGAGAGATGCGATCATTATTATCTTAAGACCAAACGCATCTGCCTACAAGGTTTGACATTGAAGGGAAAAACCACGAAATTGGATTTTGGCAGGTATTATCTGTTAGAGAGATGTATGGTAAGCCCTGGATAGTGCCAAGAGGGTAAACAAGAGAAGCAAGGAGAGAAATAAAGATCGTGCGGCCGACATTCGTGAAAAATGACCCTGTGTGTTCTAGGGGGGTTAACTCGACCACATGATGGGAGGGGATGAACTATTACTGGGAAATTTTGATTGACTGGCCCGTGGTCGTCAAAGATTAGACCACACAAAACAAAAAAATGAGAATGGATCATCTTTGAGGAACTACCATGAAAAAGTAATGAGATGCCATTTTATCCATTTATCACAGTAGTATCCGAGGAATGATGTGGCCAATATCATATAATTGCTGCATTCTGACACAAGGCATTTCTAAGCAGAATTCAGGATAAACAAACTATTGCTCGAGAGCCATATCGTAATTTATGAGGTCAATGAACCCCCAACACAAGCATAGCCTACTCTTAAACCCCTGCCAGGCTTTTAGATGAGCTGTTCGATGACTTTAAGGCTGTTCATTCTCTGACATTTTGCACAGGAAGCCCTGATATGAGGACGTCAATACAGTAAGTAGTAGAAGAGGCTTCAAAACCATATCGAATAATAATAAGATGCATCAGTAAAGCATAGCCAAAAGTGAACCAAGACTTTACTTTTACTCTTTTTATCACAGGTTACCAGTATTTCACTATTATTATTAGCCTTTCTGTGACATCATCGCATCGTGTTTGCATTTGGACTAGTGTTGGCACTTGATATCTGTTATTCTTCTACTCTCTGATCTGTCACATTATACTGTACTTCTATCAGTCATTATCACGGATGGATAAAAAGGACAAAATGTGACGCCAAACATACTGCCATTAATATCCTTGTGTGGTAAACCCTGGGTTGCGATCTAAATCTAATGTAAAAAAATATGTAAATACAGAATGAAATATGTGTCATATATGATTATTTATTTTAAGAACCATAACAGCAGAAAATCTAACAATTATTTGCCTGTACTGACTCTTCAAGATGCTTTTGTGCACAGGAATCTTTCTACACAAAAGAAGTGAGAAATGCTCACGCTGTAACTTATAATTCTCTCTGTTCACTTCAGTGAAGTGAGTCGATGGCTCACTTGGGACACAAAGCCGAGAGTTACATGTCAACGTGAGCGATTCATATTTTAGTGGCCATTAAAGACATCATTATTGAGAGCCACGAGACTCCAAATTTAGATTAAGCTCACTGTACTTTGGCTAGTCATTTTGGAAAGTCGTATATTTATGAAGGCATAATGAACTGGTGGGATTTCATCCATCTTACCTCCGTGGCTCTAGGATGAGTTCTGAGATGTAACAAATGATTAAGGCTTCAAAATTACACACGTCCCATTAAAATGCAATAACTTCACAAAGTTTTATTACATTTTTTCTCTTTCGCGTCAATACCTGTTAGAAGAGTTTTTCTTTCTTGAAACTTGTTGATACACAAAAAGGGTGACTAAAAAAAACAGCTGGAGCTATGATTAAATTAGGGGGTAATTGTCAGATCCAGGACTTTGCGATAGAACAAAATCATGTCCTATTGCGTCAGAAAAAACCCACGTTCTTTTCATAAAGAGCGCATAAAATCTACAAATACTTCAGGCACAGCATGCTAAAGCCACCAGAGTGCATATTTAATTTACAAGTTTGGTTCAGGTACAGATCGGGACGCCGCATAATTTAACACGTCTTGATTACAAACATAGTTGTAAGAGTTTGCTGGTTTTAGTTTTGTTACTCACAATGCCGGAGGTCCTTTAGATCATTCTTTACAGCCATGTTCCCAAGCCCTGGTTGCAAAAACTGCTTAGACTAGTCTTTTTGGTCATAACTTAATTAAATAAATGATATATAAAGGTAAACTGGGCTAGAAAGACTGATTAACCTTTACCTATTTGCTACTCAGTGAACGGCTAAGTTGGTGGTTAGAGCATGGTGCTAAAAAACACCAAGGTCATGGGTTCGATTCCAGGGGATTGCACATACTTAGAAATAAATGTATAGGATAATGCAATGTAAGTCGCTTTGGAAAATAGAATCTGCCAAATGCATAATTGAAAATGTAAATGAACTACAGTCGTGATAACTATATTTCAGCACCATAAGTCAAACACAACAAACTTTCCTCCTTATGGGAGCGGTGTGTCATGGTTTGGGATTTTTTTTCCAATCCTGCTCATTCTCTTTAGATGGGTGGATCACACGCTGATCTACACAATCATTATGGACGATGCTCGATTCTTATTCAATTCATCTTGTGTCAATTCAGTAACAGTAGGATGTAAACAAGTTTATCACGGTTTCCACTCAAAATGGTAGCAAGCAGGCTCAACGAATCTCATCTTTTGAATCTCCCTTGTTGTCACGTGACAACCAGTGAGATTCAAAAGATGAGATTCGTTGATCCTGCGTGTGACCATTTTGAGTGAGAATGGTGGAAATCTCGTTTACATCCAAACGTGACCAAATAAGATCAAAATATTCATCGTTTTGCTCAGAATTTTTTGACATGGACATGCAACCCTGTAGTTGTATTGCTTAAATGACGGATATATGTGCTTTTCGGAGCTTCAAAAAAACTGGGTCACTATCCATTGCCATTACCAAGCTGGGAAGAACTAGGATATTATTCAATAACTAAAAGAAGATAGTCATATTCACCTGGAATGGCTTGAGGGTGAGAAAAAAATATAGGCTATTTCCATTTTGGGGGTGAACTGTTTGTCTAACATTTTTTTTATTTATTAAGTCATATATGAAGTGGAACGTTTGAGTTAATTTAAAACTTAAGTCAATAAGATTTAATACAATGGAAAAACCACATTAGGTGAAATTAATTCAATCGAGTCCTCAGTATCCCCATTACTCAATTGAACTGAGGGAATGAGTTTGTTCAAATCGAGTAATCTTAACCTATTCACGTTTATAGAGCACCAACATCAAGGTTGTGTGTTTGATTCTCACTGGAATGCACATACTGATAAAGAACACTTTGAAGGCACTGTAAATTGCTTTAGATAAAAGCTACTGCCAAATGCTTTTATGCAATGTAAATGTAGTAGCATTATTACGAGTAGACACTTCGCTAGGCTATAATTGTGTTTCTAGGCTACTGATGTAACTGCAGTCTCATGCGAGTATATATCATTTTATATATATATATATATATTTGTCAAAGGAACTATTCATTTCTTTAAAGGTATAACGTTTTAATGTGGAAAAAAATTTATTGCGCTTTTAAAGAGAAGTTGATAGATGTACTGCTCAGGTAGTAACCTTTGTCTTATCGCTTGTTTCTCAAAGAAATCACTTTACTTTCAGTAGAACTTTCTAAGGACAAAGCCATTCGATTCACTTATACACATCAAACACAAGAATCAATGCTTGCTTCAAAGCACAAGATGGCATCTTTATTCTGCACAACAATCTATTCAAGATTCCTGACCTTTACTTGATGCTGCATGTCTTGCGAATGTCTTTCAAAGTATAGCATGCATGATTTTTTCAGTAATAATATCCCACAATGACTTTAACAAAGCGTGGAAATAACCGAAATGTTAAGGCTGGTTTCACAGAGAAGATGCTGGGAGAGCCGATCCCTTATTTTGAGTAAGAGTGAGGGTCCCCGTCCTATCTGAAAAGATCCTATATGAAAAAAAAGAAAGATACAGCCCCCAATTTTGTTTCAAAGTTTCATTTTGACTGTTTCTTAATGAAGTTTAACATGCTGAATACGAAAATCACCGACAGTGATAAAAAAAAATGTTTACCACCGACGGTAGTCACAGAAAAACTAAAAAAATATTTTAATACATTTATACATTTCGGTATTATTACTTTTTTTTCAGAAATGGCAAGGTACTGGGATAATACTGACTTCAAAACAACAGTTTAACATAACAGTGAATCGTCCAAAACTTTAGAAGTGCGCGTACTGCGTTGAAAGTTTGTATCTTTTATATATACTGTCCTCACAAACCAAGTTCCAGACATAGTCACCCATCATCGTTTCATCCCACCTTCCCTGTGCTACAGCAATTTCTAGAATTTTCTGACTGTGACAATACTATTTAAAATATGCGAAAATGTTTACAGTTTTTGTTTATTTGCAATGTACGGATATATTGTAATTAATGACATAAGCTCAAAATAGAATTGAGCCAGAAATGCACTAAAACATTGACGCTACATGAAAAGAAATATCACCACCAAATTTAGCACCAAAGAATTTTACAAGAACTATAAGAAGGTTGTGCAAAACAAAAATTTGTTACAGTGTTATCATTTATACGATTGGATAGGCAGCATATGAATGTTTCATGAATCACATGTACACAGAAATTGTTGATCATTTCTGCGCTCATTTCTCTGTTAGACTGATAAGGTTTGAGGTGAGCGCTTTTTCACATATGGCAGAGTAAGCAACCATGTAGCATGCCATAGCAAATACCCAGAACACCAAAACAAACATAAAAACAGCCCAGAGTACTGCAAAGACAAACTCCAAAAAGCACACAAATTCAAATGAAATCACCATGACCAATCTAGGTACTCGGAACACCATTGAAAAACAACACTGATGGCAACAGCTGATGGCAACTGTTTAAGAGACAAAGAGGCAGATTAAGACAAAGTCATTGGGTTGCTAAGTGAAGGATGGTCAACTGTGTTCAACCCTAATGGAAGAAAAGAAAGGATAGTTATGAGCTACCAAAGAAAAATGAAGTGACGAGAGAGGTGAATTGGTTTCTTTGCTGTAGGGATGCGATTTCTAGGTAGTTATACAGCATAAAAGAGAAGAACTTCATATGAATGGTTGCGTTTAATGTTAAGACAACAAGAGGAAGGTGTATTTTGTACCAGGGACATTAAAAATCAGTTTATACTCGTGCGTAGGACCACGAAACAGAAGTATCAATTAAAACCGACACGTAGCCTACGGCGCAGAGACTATGGCGTAGGTCCTACGCACGCGTATAAACTGAGCTTTAGGCTTGATCTACCATAAAGGTTCCTTTGGGGCGATTAATTGGTATAAAGCAATTCAAGTTTCAAATAAGCGGATCCACCAGACAGGTAAGGGTTCAACAGTTCAAAAGACGCATATACCCAAAGTAACATACAGATCATTGGTCATTTATAGTTTTGCGACTTATTCTACGTCTGTTAGCTTCGATTCCATTCTGTTAGCTTTTTGACAGCTCTCCGCATCCTTCTTCCTATGAAATGCTCTCTCGAATTTACCACAACCAACCGTAGGAAGGAGCGAGTTATGTTTTTGTGAGGTTCTGATGTAAAGATACTGGCTATTAAAAAAAAAAACATGACCTGGCCCTACCCACAGTTTTATATACACAGGGAAAGTAAACTGACTCCGTCAAGCTGTTCCATTGGGTCATACATTCTCAAAATAGGCGATGCGAAACTCCCAACGCAAAGAAATTGATGCATTATAAACTGGCACAGTATGAATAAAACCTAGAATCTAAATTTATAATATGATGCCTGAGGAAAAAGCACTTTTAGATGGTAGCTATCATAATGAAACAATTTACAGCATTTGCATGCAGGGTCAATAACAATAGTTCACTTTGCACAACATTTTGCAGTTCAATATTCATGTCACATTCTAACATTTACAACTTTAAAAGTCTAGCTCTTTGTGTAGTTTTCCGTTCTCTGCATTTAATCAGCAAATTCCCAATTAAGTCTAGCCACACAATTAACCATAACGGCTTGTCATCCAAAATAAAGGATTATCATACTTTTTACGCAATCTTCCTTTGACTGTTTCTCACTAACAGACATATTTAGTCTTAGAAGGGGCTTTAGAGAGCCTAAAAACTGGGTGGGTCCTCTGTTGACTTCATAATTAAGCAGGCAGTACATTTTAAAAGACGTTCAGTTTTACAGTCATTTCTAACCAGTTTTTGTCTGCAGATCTTGACCTACATATCTCAAAGGTATCTGCTGTCCGCTCTTCACTGGAACCCTGGGATATTTTCGTCTGCCCTTCTTCCATCGCGCCCCCCGCCATCTCGGCTCCCAATGGTTGTCTAAAGTCGAGTGACGCAAGATAAGCTAGCAGCATTTAAGTTGAGATTTCATTTTCTTTCAGATTCTGCCCACTTAAAAGTGACATTATTGATCTGCGGCTTTAAAGTCTGTCCCCTGTGGGTTGAATCATCCGGTGGGCGGCTCAGCATCGGCCGCTAGAAGATGGAGGAAAGAACGTCTGACTTGACCCTCTTTGGCTTCGGACCACACCACACTTTCCCTCCTCCACATTTGCTCTCCAGTGAGGAGGGGACATGAAAAAGCAAGAGAATAAAGACCAGTTGTCCTCGTTGGGGCACAGTGTGCTCGCCCTTTTTGAAAGCCAATGGTTCACAGTGAATCTTCGGCCTTTCTTAAACACATAGACAAAACAAATATACGAGCTAAATGTCAAACGATACTTGTAGGGGAGGTGCTGAGGTATTTTATCTCCTTCAGGGAATGGATGCAAAGTGCAGTGTAAATACATTCTCCGTGACAGAACACAAAAAGGTTCTCCGACAAACACAAACAAAAATATTAAGTATTTATTCGCATTTTTGGGGATTTGTTGCGCACAATGTTGCCTCTGAGGTAAGTCTACTGTTATGTAAATTTGAATATTCTTCAGCGTTGGCCTTAGGGTGGCAAAGGGGTGGAAATATATGTTTACATGGTAGCTTTCTGATGCAAATTCAAAGTGAAGGAGTTCCCTACAGTGATTTTCTCACCTCAGCTTCAAAACCGATCCCATTTCGACTGATATTATCATCCAACATGTAAATGTTGCTTATGTGGAAACGGCGAAGTCCCTGAGCAGCCTTGACTGAGGGCAAGCGTCAACACCCTCCGCTAGTAATTGAGTAATAACTCAAAGCAACAGAGCGAGTTGCAATTAAAGTAGCCGACCCCTTGCACCAGCTAGACGGGCGAAGTCATCATTCTGATCGCTAGCTGGGGGCATTATGATTTGTTTGGGGATTTGAGCAATAATAGAAATGTTTACAGATTGTCATAGCTGCCCGTTTCGACAGTATATTCCAAATGACACCCCTTCCTTCTCTTCGTTTTCTCTCTTCTTCTTTCACCCGCCTCTGCAAATTGACGGCTCGTCTATTCATTGAAAGCCTGATCATGTAATTCCCCCCCTTCTCTTTCGGCAGTCGTAATAGCACCCGTCTACTAGGCCGCAATCATTGTACGTCTCCTGCCTGCTGCTCTCTGCCGGGGAATGAAACAGTGGTGCACCTGGGGCCAACTATGCCATCTCTGTCTGAGAACTTTCATCCTCTTTATTTTTCTGTCTCTGTTTCTGAGAGTGTTTTTCTCCCTCTGAGCAAATTGTCCACGCGCAGGACTCAGACCAAATGCTTCCCAGCCCAAACTTACTGGCGGTGATGAACAGCTGATGCATTTCATCCCGCCGTCGACGCGAAATTATTCTTCTGTCAGCCGAAACCGGTCATCTCCAGCATGACAATGAAAACGGTGATGATGCCATTTTAAGGTTCATTCAAGCTTATGAAAGAGTCAAACCATTGCATTGTAGCATCATTTGTGCCAGGGGTGCTTATAAACTGGTGGACTGATAAATGCGTTGCGGGTTTGTTTGACGGGACAGAAAATGTTTAAATAATAATAAAAAATAAAAATAATGACCTGTATTATGTATATATGCAGTATAGCAAAGTTGTATGGTTTTAAATGTTCAGTTGGTTGCATTTTCTGACATTTGTGTTGTGTCAAAAAACATCACACATTTCATTTCAGGATGGCAAAACTGGTTCGGGTTTACGACAACCATCTGGAAGAAGTCCCAAAACTGCAAAGAGGCAAAACAAATTCACCCCAACTGGTGATTATCAGATCCATTTAAGTCCCATTATCTCTTTCATTATTTACATTTTTCCACAATATGGTCTTCAAGTCTGGGGAGTCTGCATTGGGAAAAGGTCATGTTTAATTAGATTTCAGAACTTATCTCTACTCTGGCCTCTGAACAATTACAGGGTGAATGAGAGAAGCTATCAATGCCTGGGACAAATAAAGTAATAAGCCAAAGTGAAGGGAGGGGGCCTCGCAGGACTACAAGCTGTCCCTAAACTGCCTGACGGTAATAACCACTAATCTGGTGAGGCAAAGCCCTCTTGTTTCCTCTGTAAAATCCCAGCTAATTACCAAATTAAACCAAATCAGGTTTATAACAAATCAACAGCATTAGCGCACCCACATGAAGCACTGTAAAATGAAAGGAAGCATACGGTTTCAGATAGTGTCACTTGGGAAACTGATGTGTTTGGCAAGTGCTAAGGAGTTAAGAATGAGTGGTGGGGGCTTCAATTTTTAAGTGACAGTGTGGGAAATAAAAGGTGAAAAGTGGTGCCATTAATTTTACAGTAAACATTTAGGGAAACATTTCTTTACGTGAGATAGACGGCTTTACTAAAGGGTCTGAAAAATATCTAGTTTCTTCGCTGTACAACAATTAAAATGATATACCGAATAAAGACTAAAGTCTTTGTTGCAACATTTGAAGCATAAAACTACAGTGGAAAATACATAAATCTTCCAGCTTATACAAATTGTACGCCTACATTCATCAACGATTCAATAATGTACTATTTAGTTATATAAAAATGATGACACTTATTAATGGGAAATATGTTTTTTCAAAGAAGGGTTGATATGCAAATTAGAAATAATGATTTAACCCCGATTACATATTTTATTATTATTCATTGTTTTTGCATGTTTATTGCTAAAGAACATATCACATAAATCAGGGTCTAAAACATTGGTAACAAGCTTGAAAAATGGCAAAGAATTGCTTGAAAAAACCTGAAAATATGCAGCGCATATATTTAGTTTAACCTGCTGATAAACAACATCTTGTGAAGGTTAAGCATCTCCTTTTCATTGAAGCTTTGTTGAAAAATTTAAAATCTACCTCGTCCAAATGGCATCCAGAGCATGTAACTAAAATGTCCATTAATAAAGAGACCTTCATCTCTCAGCAGAAATCCAGAAAACTCTTTTTCCTGGCTCCATCTATTTCCCCCCAACAGCATGTATTTCTTTGTGTAGTATACAATATACACCCTCTTATCTGAAAGGGTCTAAGTTTGGAGATGCTCAATCAGTACCCAAAGGAAAGCAGGTGAGTGAGAAAGCATCAAAAACAGCTGTGAGGGCACAACGAGGTTTCGCTTCATACGTGTTTGGATTCGAGTGAACGACAAACAGCGATGAGGGAGACCTGTGCAGTGGAGCGAGAAAGACCAGAGGGGAATTCACAGAGACTGTGCCCACTTAGAGTAGTGTTTATTTGCTCTGTACTGTTTTGTTCACTAGATTCATTAGTAATTACGCAAATGGGGTAACGGCACAAACGCCCAAAAAAATGTTAAATGCATGTAACGTTAAAAGCGATTTGCTTTTCCCATCATGCAGGCTACTGTAATATTGTAAGCAGGACTGTAGCATTGGACCTCTTCTGATGTCTAGTTACTGGATTCAGCTTTTGAAATGATATATTAGCAATTATAATTGTTGGGCTCTGAACAAACGCATATAACTTTTAATATCTTCACACGAGTATATTTACCTACAGCTGCACAGTCAGATCTGGTGATCACAAACCGGTTTTGACTGTTCCAATATGGCGTACAATCTACATACAGAGGCCTATAAAAACATCTGCTGCTTAGGCATTTATGTATGTTAACTGTATATACATCTGTGGCGTTTACGCTGAAATGCATCAAAACTCACAAATTTCAATTAAGAAGGTTTGAGGTTTTTAGGCTCAAACACAAAAGTCTCACGATTTCACCCCTGTCATGGAGGACACAAGGACAGCAGGCTTTACATGGCGTGAGCAAACACTCTGGCAGGCAGGGCAAAGTACAAGGTAAGAAAAATCAATGGCAATGCGTACATGTGTGGAATGGAGCCGAGACTTATTACAGCAGTTAGACAGGGATTATCTGAGACCGGATGCTCAACCCATCATTGCAGAGAGAGAGAAAAAAAAACTATTGATCACACCTTACACAAATGCCTAGAAAGAATTGATTTAGTCAGGAACTGTTGGTATGACTGCACAGAAGAGATGCCCCAGCAACCTGGTGCTAAAAGCCTGAACATGTTTTCTAATAGTCGCTGCTGCCATTTTTAGTTTTAGTCCGATGCATCATCTATGAACCATTATTCTTGACGTCACATTCGCATACTCGTATTGACTGCCATTCCCTGGTGAATAAACAGCTTTAACCAGTGTGGTTTACTGATCTTAGCTGCTCTCACAGCCTATTGATCTAGTTTGGTGGTTTTAGGAAGGTTTCCAGTGCACGTGGGCTATTAAGGAAAGAAACATACTTGTTGTCATTAATAATAAATGGGTCTCTTGAGTATGAGGGTCCCATCTATCGGTTCAAGTTTTCTGTCATGCTTTCTCTCAGCTTAACCTAAGACAAGATCACACTTTACATGGAGCAGGACATCCCTAAATAATGATCAATCTTATTTGATTAAAAACAATTAAATATTGTTTGTAAACCATGCCTTAAAATGCTGAAAAAGAAAATTATGTAATTTGCTATTATTCTGAACATTTTGAATGTATGCACATTGCCAAATTAAGGGAAATGGTCGAATGAAGGGTTGAATTAAGGCGGGTTTAGTTTAGTTTGTTTGATTTTTATTGTTTTTTGTGTGTGTTCAACTTGAGTTTTTCTTGGTTTTGGTTTTCTTGTACAGCTGCTTTGATGCAAAGCAAATTGTTATAGCGCTATATTAAATTGAATTGAATGACAGTGAGTTAATAAGACACAACACATAAGATCGTGCAGGGTTCATGTTTGTGACCGATCCTAGTAGAGACACGCTAACATCTCCAAGACAGCGCAGAAATGCTATAGCGCCAGAAATAGAAGTAATCATATTAACATATTTGGCAACTGAAGAAAAGCAACTATGCGGCAGAGATGATTTGGTTCTGTCACAACGGTCACAATCCGATCACAGCACTTACAGAAACTTACTGTGTCACTGTTCATTTTCTATCAAATACGTTGATAAAGCAGCATGGAAAAAAATATATGTATATATATATACACACACACATATATATATATATATATATATATATATATATATATATATATATATATATATATATATATATATATATATATAATGCATGTGTGTGCGTGAGTACTGTAAAACTGAAAAAAGTATTTATGCAACTGCAAACAAACGACCCCATACTTAACAGTGCCCTTTTTTCCTTCTGGCCAACCAACCAATCACAGTCTTTAAAAGAGCAACGGGGTCAGCTCCGCCTCCTCACCAAGATAAAAGTCTTCTATGACTCCTACATTTTTAGCTAAATTAAGAGCTTTCTTAGAGGATTCTTAGAAGCTTTAAGAATACGGGCCCAGATATTTATTTGATGCCTAATGTTTCATTCTAACCTGAACACAGGGTCTAGAGAGTCTTTGTCAGAGATGTGTTTTAACAACCATATAAAAAAGGGTCGGTTTGATTTGGCAGTAATTCAAGAGCACTCGCAACCTTTTTCCGTGGTAAGTCCGAATATAGGTGGAGAAAGGTCTTCTTCCACAGCAACGCACCTATTTGATAAACCATTAGAAGGTGAAAGGAGGCGTCACTGACAATACACTGGCCTTCACTGATCTCCAGCATCTGCTACTCCAGCACTCCGTTCACTGAACTGTGAAACCCAGTGGAGTGGATGGCATCCACAGGAGACTGGCAACGAAATTGGGCTGCCTGTTGAGATACATTTTCATTTGCCGGAGAAGTCCACAGAAGTCTTGATAGGACAGGTGATGGTTTCTTCTAGAGTCGGAGCTTCTCCACTAAAGGGAAGTGAACGGAGCTAAAGGATTAAAACAATAAAGCACTTCACAGTCACTTGTTTTAACAGTCCATGATGGCTTCTAAAGAACTTGGAAATGGACAAATATAAATAATAGAACATAAACGGTCTCTTAATATGGTGTCCATAATAGGCTAAATGTGCAACACTGCTCTTTTGTGGAAAATTTAAAATCAAGAAATAGCTAAATAGTTTCCAACAATGGCTGTGTAGAAAATAGAAAGCTACACCGTTTTTACTGCTATTTGCCATAATTTGGTTAAACAATTTTACATTATGACGATTTTAAATCAAAGAGAAGATTTACAAAAAAAAGCTTTTATGTGATAAAATATGACAAAAATTAAGAAGATGAGCATGACTGTTTTACCACGCAATCCATAAAGCCACAAATTCTTTAAATTAAGGAGTCTGATATATTTATAACAAAAAATTCCACAACAAACTCTCAGAAAACAGTACAAATTTACTTTTTAAGGTACAACAGTCGTCACTGGGTGCCCTTAAAGGGAATCTCCACCAAAGAAATAACAGTTATTACTTACTCGCTCTTAAATTGTTCCCAAACACTAGCACCTTTGTTCATCTTCAGAAAACAAGTTAAGATTATGAGGTCAGAGAGCTTTCTGACCCCCCCATAGACAGCAACGTAATCGTAATTCAAAGCGCTGCAAGTGAGTAAAGACATGGTTGAAAGTCCATGTGACTCCAGCGGTTCAACCTTACTTTTATGCAAGCGACGATGATCCTTTTTTGCGCAAATAAACAAAAATAACGACTTTATTCTACAATTTCCTGACTTCCGAGTCAATACACAACGCACATCCAAGAGAACATGTGATGCTAAGACCCCCGGCGTTTACAACGTCACATGGCACATTGGAGACTGACGCAGAAGTCAGAAGATTATTCAACAAAGTCGGTATTTTTATTTTATTGTGCACAAAAAGTATACTTTGTACAACTAGCAGTTAGCTAACAACCAGAGACTAAACAAAGGAAACGGTTTGTCGTCTTTTTTTACTACTGTTGCCATAAGTGCATTATAGTATAAAGTGAGAGGAAACCGAGAGAAGGCTCATGTTATGTGTCAGTTGTGTGTTCAACTAGTTGCATTTGCCAACATTTGTTAGCACTGTTAATACATATAGGTATCTTATGATGTACACTACAGTTTATCTTTACTTTACACGCTTGGTTTCTCTATCTGTTGGTGTAGATGTCAGCCGACTTAACTGGAGGTAATCCTGCCAGTTCGTCCATCCACTGAGCGAACGTGTGTTGGCCAATCTGGTTCCTTCCGTTCAAGTTAACGTTTTCAACAACAGTCGTGGTTCAGCACGATTAAGCGAAAATATATCACACGTGATTCATGCATAGCTTGTTAGTCAAGTACGGTAAAATGCCACCACCAAACTCCAAATAGGCCCCGCAGAAGAAAAACCATAACACAGTAGTTCTAGAAAAGGCATATGGACATCTTTTTATCAATGTTCTTTAAGCCGCCTCAGGTATTTTCATGATAATGAAGTATATTTATAATGACGATGTTTGACGTGTTGCTTTTTCAAATGCACGTTGAAAGCGATTCAAACTATAATTAGTTTGATAATTAGTAAAACAATATATTTCCATATTTGAGTTCATGTTTTTGTGCCATTCTCTTCCTGCCACAGTATGCATAAATATTATTTTCTCGATGAAAAAGAATGTGTGAGCAGAAATAGATACACCATAACCATCAATTAAAGCATCAAGCTTGGAAACAAATAACATCTGTTCCACATCAACACCCTCCACCGGAGTAAATCATATATTTATACTGTCTCGCTTGTGTAAGTGGTTTCTAACATAACGCTTTCATAGCATTTATCAGCTCGAAGCCCAAATACACTTCATTGGACAAGTATTTCATTTTAAATGCTGGTACACATCCAGTACAGCTGTTTTTATGATTTGCTTGGAATGATAATCCGTGCCCTTGAGGTTGCGCAGTCAGGGATGATACTTTTTACAAGTGTAAAGGTTTATCTTGCAAACAGTATAGTGTCATTTGGTGTCAGCTCAATACATATTTTAGGTGGTCTTATTTTCTGTGACTGATAGACAATCGAAGCGCTCTCTTACCTTTCTGAGAGGTTACCATCTTTCATTGCAAATCTAGAACCTTTAGAAAGAAGCCAACAGCTAAACAGTTTGTGTGTATGGACTTGGTTTTCATGTGTTAGTGGGGACCTAAACCTGAATGCACACCAACTCAACAAATTGTACAGAATGATAATTTTCGAACATCTAAAAAATGATCTTTAGGTTTAGGGGTTGGGTTAGGGGTTCAAATATACAGATTGTACAGTACACAACTCATTACGCCTATGGACTGTCCCCACAGGGATAATAAAACATACATTGTGTGTGTTGGCAGCAAGTGGCAAAAGTTTCAAATCTATTTTCATGGAACCGTTAAATGCTGGCTGATTGGTCGGAGGAAAAAAACAAAACATACCCGTTCCATTCCAGAACGTCTTCAGCTGTCCCCATAGACGCATCATTTAACCAAGTTCTGATACAGCGCTGCATCGTCCATCGCTAGGGTGGCCCTCCCAGAATGCAATGCATCTCATTTGGCGAAGGAGGCCTGTGAAGTAAACTCATATTCACCGCCAAAATATACAGAAATCATAGTTCAGTTTCATTAGAAGTATGTGTGTTTGCAAAGTGCTCTTATGCTTTTAGAATATCACATTGTACCAAATAACATCAAGTGCGATTAAGCAAAGAACTTTTCTAAATAAAACAACCGTGAAGTTACATGACAGTTTCATTGCGTATCTATGTATATATTTCTCTGTGTTAATCAGAAAAAAGAAATTGATACAGATTAAAAAAAACAAGAGGGTGAGTAAATGAAGAAATATCCCTTTACGTATCAATTGATACATGAGCACATTCAAATATTTACCCTTGCATGTGCTCTCGTTCTGATTCAGAGTCGTCTGGGGTAATAATTCAACTGAGGATCATCCATCTGGCTCATGAGTTAAACATTAAAGTGAAGGAGTTGATTTTTACCTCCATTATCTTTATGATTCGCATGCCAAGGAGACAGAGAGCTTCATATCTAGCTGCTCAGGGCTCATCCGCTTCATTTTGTCTTACAGTGTTAATATCTTGCAGCTGCCATGTTTCAAATGAATGTAGCTAACCGGCAGATCGCTTTGTATTGTAAAAAGTCTGTTTTCATTAGTCGAGTGCTTTCTGCCGTGTATTACAAGATTACATTACATGGATGTGTGTAAATACAAGGATGGATAGCTCTTCATCTGTAGATGCTACTATTGTGTTTCAAATTTCGCATCGCTGCTCATTTGCACGAGACAGAATTATTCTCTGTTTTTTTATCAAAACAGTCCCCGTTACCTGATTTTGTATCATAAAATGTGGATGGCACAAAACACTGGCCTGAACCATTGCACTCAAGCACATGACCTGTACATTTAGACACCTTAAATTGCCTTCATGGTTTGTAGCAGCACTCCGACATACTGCGCTCCGGTCCTTTAATCCCGTTATCATTTCACGCACGTCGTTGCTCAAAAGTTGGGATTCGTATAGCAGCGGCAATAAAAATCCATGAGAGAAGCCAATTCAAAATGATATCTCTTTAGATCAATTTGCACTTACTGCTGGGATGCATCCAGCTGAAGATCCTCAGGCTTCTCGAGCGAGTCTGGAAACGGCATGGTCTTCTAACGGAGGGATTATAGTTTATGGCGGTAGGGGGGTGATAGCATCTCAGCGGTGTTCAGGCCCAAATTTGCTGGTTGACCCAGACAGACATCGATTATAAAGTCAGAAGACAGTCAGAGACGAGCGCCAGCTTTGATTGTGGCTAATCAGACCCAATCATCTCTCATCTGATTGGTGAAGAGGAGTCTGGGAATCAAAAGTTTATCTCCCTTGTTGACTTTTTGAGGTCCATTTTTAGCTTTCCTAAGAATGCCAGAACAATCCATTTGGCTTGGGCACCTATTCTTCATTTTACAAGTTCTCAATTTTGAAACATTTAGATTTTGAGATCATGCAAAACATTTAATCATTGCAATATCTTAAACCACATGTAGAAAAGACTCATTGATGGGATCTCTGGTTGAGAAACCCTTTCTATCTGAGGGCCAATATGAATATTAGTTTGAATAACACAAAATAAGCATTACAATACAGTGTAAATAACTGTCTTTTCACAGAAGTTAATTTTTTTTTACAGATTTATGACATATAATATAAAAAATGATTAAAACGTCAAATTACAGAAAAAGACTGCAAATTGACAAGAAAAACAATAAAACAATGCAATTTTGTGTGACAAAAATGTTTATTACAGTATCTTACTGGTGCCCCAGCTGCCGAACAATTCCCTGTTTTTCCATGATAGTTTCTAATAGTATACCCTACAACAAGCATCAAGATTTATCTGGTTAGCATGGGCCAGTGAGACCCCGTTGTTAGATTCCACATCTACACCATTCTGCAAAAACATAGCCTTCTTTTTCATTGACAGTCTTTTATACGTGGTGATGTATTCTTCATACTAATAGTTACCCTTCAGTCGGTCTCGCGACGTTGTGTTGAGAGACAGACTGGGGTTTGATCTTGAGAAAATATAATCTCTGAGAGGAATTTTAGAATGCCAATGGGCTTGGCGAATGGCAAACGCACGCCAGTCCCCGGCCCCGTGCATACGGGTATAAAAGGAAGATGGCGATGGTCATTCATTCATCCTTTGTTCTTTGGAACCTGCATGGCATACATGTCAAGCGCTTTCATCTTTTAGAGATTCTACAAGACTGCTGGACTTACGACGCGGAGCAGCGGACTTCTCCCTCTTTTCTTGTGGACTTCCCCTGGGCATCTCGGCAGGCAGCTACAGACCTAAAAGAGCTAATTTCCTACAGTTGCGAGCATGTCTCACAGCTGTGTTCTTGGGTGTGACAGACTTGGGGGTCAAGCATGCTGAGGCAGGGTTTGGCGATCCGGCATGTTCTCGCAGACAGATTAAGGTATTGCAATGGCACATCAACCGCCTAGAATTACTGGCTGTCCTTTTTGGCACTGAGGAGGCTCAGACCCCTGGTGCAGGACAAACACGTGCTGGTCCAGTCAGACAGCATGGCTGTCGTGGCGTACATCAATCACCAATGTGGCATACGCTCATGGCAGATGTCACAACTTGCCCGACGCCTCCTCCATTGAAGTCAGCAGGTGAGCAAGTCCCTGTGAGCCATCTTCATCCCGGGCAACCTGAACCAGACAGCCGATGCGCTCTCTCGTCAGGACACGCCCCCTGGGGAAAGGCGACTCCATCCCCTGGTAGTTTGCCTTACTGGACCAACCAGACTTGGTTCTTAGACCTGGTGGCTCTGACGACAGTCCCCCCCATGGCTGATTGCCCTGACAAAGGACCTTCTGTCGTAGGGGAAGGGCACAGTGTGGCACCCCAAGCCAGGCCTCTGGAAACTCCACGTCTGGCCACTGGATGGGACGGGACGAGGAGACCCCGAGTGGCCTGCCACCGGCAGTCAGAGAGACCGTATTGCAGGCTAACATGACCTGGTCACCAGGTTCCTTAGGGGAGCGAGAAGGGTGAATCCACCTCGACCGTGCTCCGTACGCTCTTGGGACCTTAATGTGGTCTTGGAGGGCCTTGGTACGACCCCTTTCGAGTCCCTCAGAGGCGCCAGTCTCCCTCATCTTACGATGAAGACGGCACTCTTGATGGCACTCGCTTCAATCAAGAGGGTGGGGGACCTCCAGGCATTCTCTGTGTCCCATGGGTACCTAGAACTCAGACCCTTATACACTCTACCGGTGTATAAGACAGGCAACTGGTTGGGCGTACGCCTGCGAAAGCGCCTTCTCCCCTCTCCAGGTGAGTCTAGCGAGATATCTAGCCTCCCTACTTCCCCCCTTAGGGTGAAGTACAGGCATTCCTTCCATCACTAAGCATCTTTCTTCACCGACCCGCAGCAGCGACCAGGAGATACCTCTCAGGTTCCTCAGCTCAAAGGGTGAATGAATGACCGCCGCCATCTTACTTTTATACCCGTATGCACGGGGCGGTGACTGGCGTGTGTATGCCATTTGCCAAACCCATTTTAAAATTTAAAATTCCTCTCGGAGATGATAGGTTCTCAAGATCAAACCCCAGTCTGTCTCTCAACACAACGTCTCGTTCCCTCCATCAGGAACGGAGGATACAGTCGTAACAAAGATGTTTTGCCACATAAAATATATTGCTTTGGATTCAAGACAAAGTTGACCTTTTTTGTCATCCCCCCACATTTATTATTTTATTATGAGTTTCAAATACTTGTATGCTCCAACTCCACTGTTAATGAGAATACCCCACTCTCCATACAAACGGTAAAATGTGTAATCGGAGGACCACTACGAATCCAACTGCTCATTACAAACACTCCCCAATAAAGGGTCCATTTGGTAAGTTTTACTGTCAGGTGTTAATTAATACATTAACTAAGAAACATGTCTACTATCTACTATTCTTTTTTAACACATGAATCCTCATGACTCCAATAGTTAGCCAAGGTTAGCCCTTTCATGGCCAAAGCCAGGATTTTATGTAACCAAAGTTGACAACGGCAAGTATGTCATTACGTGAAAACGGGTGTGCAAGTGTATCATTACGGGTATGCACACAACTCTTTCAATCGGATGACAACACCAGCCTCCCGCATCAAGTGAAATGAGTCCATCTTTTAGACCACGGACAGTAAACAACTTTGTAAACTGTATAGACTGAATTATAAATGTGTAACCCAGACACTCAGAAGAGTTTAAACGGCTGATTATTCATTCAAAGCTTAACATTGGATCTTTTTATATGAAAATTAAAAGTGACCTCATAGCTGGCAGAGGCCATGAGCACTTTGTTATTTCTTGATTATAGTCTGTTTCTTCACTCATCATTAGTTCATATGGAAGTAAATATTCTTTCAGATATTAGTACATGGTTATTCATGGACCTTATTGTAAAGTGTTACCAAATTATTAAACGGATGCCAACTTATTGGGAAAAAAGACCTCCAAACGTTACCCCTAACCTTACCATACATTTATTATTAAACACCTGTTAGCCATTTTTCAAAGAATTACTTCATTATGTTGACAAATAAATGCCTGTACAATATGATATGTGATGTGAAAATGTAGAAGAGTAAGTTTGGCGAAAGGCAGATTCAAACTTGGTTGATAGCGTCAAAACCAAAGTTACTTGTCACTGAAGCTGCTGATAAAGTAGCGTTTTTGCACCTACATTTTTTGTGCTTATGACGCCCATGATCCTAATTATTGGAAGTTGTTTACACAAAAATATAAATAAAAAATGACTTAAATTCTGAACCTTTGACAGTGAGGGGTGGGTCGTTCGAACCTCCCTGACTATGGGCATGCATGGACAGGTCAAAGTTTTTATTTTTCTGTCATCTACTTTTTACATCACACCTCAGGATAGTTGCTTGTAAGGGGTTTGGGACTCAAACCACTCTTGAGGTGAGTTATCAGCATCATTTTCTGTATGTTCCAGAGTGTTTCTAGTTCCTTAAGGCATTTTTAGAGTGTCTGCAACAAGGATGTAGTGTGTTGTATGCATACCTCCCTGGGCAAATGCCAATAAGATAAATTGCAATGCTTATGGCTAAGCCTTTACTAGGTATTGCGGTGTGGACTATAACAGTATGTTAATGTATTCTTATAGCTCCGTGTTGGTCAGTGCAGGTCTGTGTGCTTATAATTGGGTTCACCAAGCCAGACATGACTCCCCACATATTATAGAAATATAGCCTTTTTTCACAAGACGAACTGATTATCTTCATTCTTGCTCGGTTTATTTTTCCCATCATAATTTAAAAGCAGTTTATTTGATTAAATTGTCTGACAAAGTAAGAATCTTATGAACATTCCCGAGACAAATATACTGATTAAAACTCTTATTAACTGTGTTTTCTTCTGTTGAAATAAATAAGATAACCTTTTCCATTGTGATTTTAAGCTAATTAAAGCTTCCACACCAATTACACCCAATCACATGGTTGAAACAACACCTTTTGTCTTAAATGTTATCTCGACATAAGAAAATGTTAATGTTAGCATTAATGAATATTAAATAACGCAACAGTACAGCTGCAAAACTGCACCTTGGGATTACCAACCCCAATTTTGTAGCTTGTTTGTATGCAAGAGTTGTAACTTACATTCCCCGCCAGTTTATTTCCACTGAAGTATTTGATAGGGCATTGTCACACACTCCTCTTCCTTTGTGCTCGGCTTTGTGGGTAATTTTAGCCTAAAAAGCACACAAACAGACTATTCAAAAATCCAATGGAAACAGTAAACTTATGTAAAATGCACTTATTCGAATCTCATGTGTCCATAGCACACTAACACAATTACTTGCACTACATTTAGTTTATAATGCGTACCGAATGTAAAATTTCTATATGACTCAATACTACTTTGCCAAAATAAGCAGTGCGCAACAAATCAATGGAATCATATCCCAAAATGCATCGCACTCCACCTGCTTCTTCCATTGTGTCAATTAAACTAAAAATATTAAGTGACGAGTTTGAAGATGATCACTTATCGCTTGTGTTTGAACTGCCAAGAGAAGACATTCGCACACAAAAAAATGCCAAATGACGATCACATGACAACTGTGTAGGATGCTACTCCTTGAAACATTTATCATAGAAAAACAATGGCCGTGTCTCAATTCCAAGAATCTGAAGAACAGACTTGCATCCTCATGTAGACTGGTCATGGACGTCACACGATGACTTCTGGGAATTCAAGCGGGCTGGTACGCGTAATCTACATTTGAGGCGTCTTTGATATCAAGCATACATCCTGGTACTTTCATGTTTTCTCTGTACTTGTGTTCTTGAGAATTGGAACCGGACTTTGAAGATTGATGATGATGTAAAGCAAGAACATGGTTTCCTATACTCCAAAAAGTTATTTCAAACCAATTGTTGGGTAAAAAAAGGACAAACCCGTCTTTTTGGTTATAAATTACAATAACCTGCTGGATTGCTTAAACCCAAATGCTGGTTTGTTTTAAACCCATAACCCAACATTTTTTTAAGAGTTTATGACTGAAAAGGCAACAAATACGGCCACCTTGTGAGATGACTTCCCTAAAGGGACGTTTGCTGTATTCAGTTATAATTAAGTATTTGCTTCCTAAATACTAATTATCAGGTTTTGAAGAAAAGTCTACAAATACTGTTCACCAAAAATGACCAAACAAACATGAGCAGTACACCTTGCTCTTCCAGTATCTGTGGATATGCAATATCTGGAACAGCATCAGTAAAAAAAGAGCCACTTAAAGGCCTGAAATCGACTTTTGCCCGCAAGACAATTATTGTATTTTTCTGCTTGCTGTAAAAAACATTGTACGTAAAATCAATGCAGGGAGACTCAATAACAATCTATCTCTGTTTCTCCAGGCATACCGCCGGCCCTCTGCACCCCAAACCTTTCTTATCCAGGAATCCATGCAAGAAATTTGCACTTTGATGTAACCGAACACATCGGTTTGCCATTCGCTTGCTGCATGAGAGTGGTTATACTCCGATGAAAATGCCAACATTCTTTCACGGGCCTGATAAGAACAACACCGATGGCGCCGATTGTAGATGTGTGCAAAACAGCTTTCAGAGCGAAACGGCAAAGAAATAGCTTTGAAGTTTTAAGGTAAATCAAAGTATCACAGACTACCTCTTCTCTTTTATTCATGTCATTCTAGGGGACAAAAGCACATGTTTTCTTTTCATACTCCCGGACTGAACTGAACGGCCTTCCTGTAAAGAACTCAAGATGTCACTTTGACCTGAAAGGTGTCTTTTATATTTGGCTCCTCTCGTGGGAATTGTCTGAGCAAGCTCACCAGCAGCCATGCCTGCAGAAAGTAAGTGTGGAGGAAAGTAATGGCAGAGGACAACTGACCCGATCATAAATAAATAACAGAATTCTATTTTCTTAAAAGTTGCGCATTAAACTTTAACACGTTGCCCTCGGCAAAAGAACGAGAGAACTCGAAAATTTGGACGGTAATCTAGCAGATGAGACAAGAAAATTCTTTATGAATATTGAAGTTTTCAAACTTTGAGAGATTCAACTTTGCCGACCCGATTCATTTTTTACATGCTCATATCCCATTTGGCCAAATGTCTAAAATTCTTCAACTTTAATGCGTTACACAAAAACACTTTAGGTCTTGTGACAACTTTTGGCAAGCACGGTCTCAAGATGACGGTTCTCTGAAGAATGTTCTAGGATGGGTTGGCAGAAACTGAAAGAAAGACCTCAGGAATCAGAGGAAATCACCAAACCGACCAATGTGTGTATTCATGTGCACCAATGATTTGCAACAATCAAAGAAGGGACTATATTGCAAGATGTTTACATGACACAAGCCAAACTCTACATGCAATTTTCATTCTTCTGATTATTGTTGTTATTATGAACATTATGAACACAGCCAAATGCACTGCACAAATGATGTGGTCAATTTTACTAGGTGCATTACTGGCCACAGTTAAAATATAATTACATATAGACATGTTCTATGCTTATTCGATGCTGTGGCGAATATATAAAAATGACAGCAATGCCCCTGCAGCTGGTGGCCTAGGCTGCCATTGCGTTCATCACTCTTGTCTCTGAATAAAGGTAAGGAGCAGAGACTGCTGGCAGTGAGCTGTGCTGACAATGTTAAATAAGAAAACTTCGGAATGTCTTGTTTACATTAATAATAATAATAATAATAATAATAATAGGACACAAATAAAAATGTAATTTATGACATATGTGTATGTGTGTAGGAGGATTAAATTGGAATAAAGATAAAACATGAAGGAAATCAAGATATATTGAAGGTGCCAATTCACCCAAGTACTTCCATTAGTACAATACATCGTCCTGAAGTACAGTATATTACGATATTCAATATACCACTGCTATCCCTCCAAAATCGCAGTTTTTCAGGAAGTGGAAAAGACACTGAACTTTTTAAATAATTAAATACTGTGGTGTCCAACCTGGTCTCATAGGAAGTCCGTACCTCAGCGCCACAAAATACGTAAATCAGCTACATATTGCAAGTCGGTAAACAATTTCCAACCTAACAGTCTGTATACTATACAATATAAAACAACACACGTAACAGGAAGATACGGCTACATATTCTGTTTACTCAAAATGTGCAATTATTCCAAGCGATCCGAGGCTAAAGAACAGACTCCAAAGCGATTCCCTTCTCCGCCCACCATAAAACTCCGATCCGGACCGGCTGCGTTGCCTGCGCACAGTGACAGAATAAAAAATGATCGCAGGTGTGTGAAACGCTACGTCAGCGTCGACAGTGAAATGGCATTGGCTCTCGTGTGTCTTGTGACTGGTTGCGTCATTATGCTAGCTTACGTCAGGAAACGGCATTGGCTGTCCCGCTCCGATTGCGTCACACGCTTAATTTGAGTGTGCACTTTAAAAATATCTATTTAAGTACAAATAATAAGTATTTATGATATCGTTTCAGGGGCAAATCGTGACACTGACAGACAATATCTAGCGGACCAATACAGTTCTTCTCTTTAGCGCCCCCAGTGAACTTTTGTGTCTCAAAACTGTAGCAATGTACATGATGGTACGTATTTTGGGGTGTTGCAAAAAGTGTACCGAGGTACGCATTTCCTATGAGGCTAGGTTGGTGTTGACAGTACACGAGTGTGAGGTAGAGCCGCAGTATCAAAGTACCGCCCGTCAGTGTTGCCAATTTAGGGATTTTGTCTCTAAATTTTGTGACCTCCCACCCCTTAGAGACTTTTGTAAATCAGAGGCAAATCTAGCATCTTTTTGAAAAACCTTCACGAAGTTCCGAGATTCGCCCAGTGATACTCCAGTAAATTACCTGTTGACCAAATTGAAAATGAATCAATTATGTTGTGGCGCTCCCTTATGAACATCTCATAACTACTTTGCCAAAACTCATTTTAATTGGTATTATGCTAATATGTTAAAAACCTCCATTTAACTGCTAACAAAGTGGTTCAGTTTCCTGTCTCTCAGCTTTTTAGTTTAACGGGCCAACTGGTTTGTAAAAACGTTGTCCCAAAATACTGCAGCTTCCCCACAATGCATCTCTCTCAACCTCCTTGTTAAAGCTTAAAAGCTCTCTGCTACCTTTTTCACCTGCAATTTCACATCAGCATTTGTAAAGCCAAGTTTTTAACAAACCAGGACTGGAAAACTTCAGATATGTGCCGCCTGTTTAAAAACCACTTGGAGCTGCAAAAATGTGTCTGGCATTGTTGGTTCTGTTTACTCTGGCAAACGCTGCAGGTCTAGAGAACAGTTGCGGGCACGGTGCAGGTAAATCGTGTTGAAATTGTGATCAAGGCCGTGAAGGCCTTTGCCATCTGTATTGTGTCATGCAAATGCACCTGTTCAAATAGCACCTGGAATGCCCGACTCGCCAGCTCATTGTACGTAATTACAGAGGCTTGCGGTTTTGCGGCTACGCTTTGATCCCCTAAAGCTTGCGGCCCGCTGTGTGTCTGAGCACCTGTTAAGTGCGTGAGTCATCTGGACGTCAACTGGGGCGCCTTCTCGGCAGAGCACGATGGAAATTAATCCGTGGCTCAAACAAATGTCTGGACGCAGGTCTGCGCTGCAGATCTCAGATCAGTCAACACGCTTTTACAAACAGATGTTCACAGTGTGTCACATTTCACATGTTTCACTCGACTACACAGAGGAAAAAGAACTTAGAGGAGGCCGCTCAATGACAGCAAATATGCCGGTTGTTATTTATACCTGGAAGGGGAAGGACGTGCTCTCTGTCCAGTGGCATCTTCCGCTAAGTGACCAGGGTCCCATCTGCCACACTGCAGATATGACAACCTGACCGAGACCAGCCATTCATCATCCGCTCAGATAACGCCCGCATGCATTCGACACCCTGTAGTTTCGTGATGAGTGCAATCTGCTGAATATAAACCGATTACATTAAGTTATGACTGACAACTGAATGGACCATCATGACAAAAAAGAACGAAAATATTTATACCAGCATACTACTAGTTATTTTTATGCTCCAATGCAGAAAAAAAACTGTAATTTTACAAAGTTTTCACATATTTATGATACAATTCTAATTACAGAAACAGGCTTTAAATGTACAAATCCATTGAAAAATAACAGAAAAATGTGTAATTTTAAAATGTTATTTCACTTTTTTTCTGACACCCCAGCTGCTAGAATATTACAATTTCACGGGGGGTTCACATTGTATTAAAGTAACATTTTAATTGTTTGGGAATTATTATAATAATAAATATTTAGTTATTACTGACAACTAATTGAACCATCATTATGATATAAAATGACTGAAATATTTATATCAGTGCATATCTGCAACTAGTTATTTTATGCTCCAGTGAAAAAAACAAACGCATTTTACGAAATGGTTTTATTTTACAAGATTTTGACATTTTTTTTTTTTTACATGAAAAAACTTCACTTTAAAAAATATATATTTCAAGGTTTTTTTGGCACCCCAGCTGCCAGTATATTTTAGTTTATTTCACTTTGTTGAAAAGTGATGTTTTTATTGTTCTGTGAAAAAAAGTTTATGAAATGTTACAGTTTTATTTGACAAAATTAAAAATTTGACAAAATTTGGAAAACATGTCATTTTATTTTACAAAAAATTAGGGCGGTCAACGTTATATTTAACCCATGCAAATTGTTTTTTTTATTCAGAATAACGTGTTAAAAATATTTAACGCAATCAACGCAACAACGTTTGTTTTATCATCCTTTGTCAAGTTTACATTATATAAAATCACGCTCTTATTCATGTACAGGTTTTTAAACCACTTTAACTCCATTTGAAACAGTGATTTTGATGCGTTCAGTATAAGTAGATAGACAGCTTCTATCTGTGGGACGCGGCAAAATGCTGCAGCGGTCCCGTCTGGTGTATACAGTCACGGGCTAAGGGCTGCGTCAGTGAATCACTGTCAGACAGAGCATCAGTATTAAGTTCTCTTTCGTGCTTGAGTGAACAAAACCACCCAAGATTATGCCAGAAAGCCTGTTTTGTCTTTCAGTTTCATAAGCACAGATTTCAACGTGTTAATAAAATCTTAAATGAATGCAAAGAGTTGTGAAAATGGGAGTGGCGTCAGATCTGCGTAAAGAGACCGCTCTTAAAGGGGCCACACTCTTAAACCTGCTGCTGTGACTCCTGTCACTGAGGTTCATCAAAAAACACAAGAAAGAGGAATTCAATGCGTTTCGTAGCTTTTATGAGAATTCTCCTGTATTTAATTTTATATTTAGCATTAAAGACTGTAAGTGTTTGAGAACTTCATTAAATTTTTGTATATTTCCTACCTGTAAGACACGATATCTCTTAATTTTACTGTTGAATGGCTATAATGAAATGTTGGCTTTCATTCACAAAATGATGTTGTTAAGAAATTGTTGTTTCTACGTTAATTTGGAGATTAAATGTGAAATTATTACAATGTAAAAGTATATTTAAAAACATTAATGAAGAAAAAATGTGGATACATTTTTTAATCGATTGACAGCACTAAAAAGTATATATTTTACGTTTTTTTTCTGCACCAGCTGGCAGAATTTGATTGTTTTATACCTTTTTTACATCTAAGGAGAAGTCATATTTAGAGGCGTTAATGTATGTTCACCCAAAACTAAAAATTCTGTTATGATTGACATAGAAGAATGTTTGTATTCCAAACAGTTCTAGGGCACTACTGACTTCCATAGTAGGGGCAAAAACTACCATGGTCAGTCAATGGTGCCCCAGCCCTGTTTTTTTTTACTGATTTTAGAACAACTTGAGGGTGAGTAAATGGTGACAGAATTTTCATTTTTGGGTGAATTATCCCTTTAAGCCCTTTTTAATGAGAGTGTGCAAACTTCAACTTATATTTCTCAATCGTTACATTGTTTAAAAAAACTTAAAAAAGTCTTCAACTTGAAAATGTGTCCTTGCACAGCAAAGTAAGAAAACCACATCACAAAGCGTTCAAAGAACGTAGAGAGTAAATGGAAATGAATTCATCTGTGGATCTCTTCTCTTTAGAAAGGCCTTTGGTAAATCCCCAGTTCCTTATCTTATAGAAGATAAAGATCAGAAAAACAAAGAATCAAAGGACAGCATTGAATAATTTATGCATATATAGGGAGTTATATAATGTATACTATACATGTTTAGAAGCCATTACTTATTTAACTTAATTTGTTAAGTGTCTATAGTTTAATAGTTTGCTTATTTTATTTTATTGTATTGTATTGTATTTGTTTGTCTGTTAAATTATTTGCTTTCGAATTTACTAATAAAATCTCAATCTCAGACCTTTAGTATGCTTGGTTGTATTTTCAATTTAATTTTATTCGCCATGACTTTACTTTTATATGAACTCAACAATGCACACACATGTGATGATGCAAAGAGACTACGGCGGAATTTATCACAAGCCTGCGTTGTCTCTGATGCCAAACGTAAAACAAGAAGGCCTGCGTTGTGAATCGCTCTCACTGGGAGTCTTCCTCAGGGGGTCTCCCACACTGCTGCATGCATAAGCAGGATAAGATTCATCCGAGGTTTAAAGAAAACATCGCTTCCCGGCTCACGTTCACCATCAAAGCATCGCTGACAGCTCAACCTGAGCACCACCTGAATGACCGCGGATCATCCGTATAACACTTTCTCCAGAGCGGATCAGCATTGGAAGATCTTAAATTTACTGTGAGGTACACTGCTGCCATCTGCTGTGCCATTCATTCAGAATTCACTTGAAGGCCAGGGCAGTTTGGGAGTCAGAGAGTTAAAAGCCTTACGCGAGAAGACGGGCTGATATATGTGATGTCACGTCAAGTCTCTTGGCAGCTTCATCATCTGCGGCGAGGCATCGGGCTCATGGGATGCTGGGAAACCGGGCAGATGAAATGCTACAGGAGAGGGTTTTCTGTGCGTTTGTTTGATTTGCTTTTGGACTGGGAGGCACATGAGAAAATATAAAAGGCAGAATAGCTGCTTTAAAAACACTTTATTGTTCACCAAGTAGGGATGTAACGGTTCAATCAGCTCACGATGTGATGTGTTTCACGATACTGATCTCACAATATGATTTATTCAGGGCCGTCGGTTAACTATTTTTTCACATAGTGCCGGTGCTACAGAAGTTTAAAGTTTTGTAGCACAGGCCAAAGAGTTAAGTCTCTTATCATCTTTAAAAAAACACAAGAGCAGGTCATCACATTAATAGACAGGTAACAGGTAAAAAGGACATTAACGGGTAACACTTTATTTTACAGTGCCCTTCGTTACACATGATACATGTATTTACTATAGTATTTACTATACATAATGCAAAATTACATGAAACTACCCCTATACCACACCCTAAACCTATAGTAAGTACATGTAGTTAATTATTTTTACTCAGTACTTAAATGTATAATTACATTGTAACACAGGCACCGTAAAATAAAGTGTGACCCATTAACATTATACAAATGGATAAATCGGGGCCATTTTTTTTCCCAAATCATTTTTTTTCTTTTTCGGAATTCTGTCTTTTCAATGCTTTACTATGCAGTAGTACTGTAAATATATTTGTCCATAAAAATACTATAGTATACAGTAGTATTTACTACATTAGACTGCAGTAAAATTATTGTGTAGTATAGTATATTTAAACTTTACTATAGTAACTATTTGTGTTTACTACAGTTGATACATTTATAACAAGTTATCATCTGGTTAAATTAAGCTGACTTTTATTTTGGCAGGTTGTCGCGAAGACGCTTAAGTTTCAGTGCGTTTGACAGTAGCTTCACTCAAACAGTGAAATGCTCATAAAATAAACTTGGAAAAACTGTGTGGATGAAGTTCATGTGTTCATGTCCTTGTATAGTAAGATACAGATAAATCCATGAGTGTAAACTTGTAATATGTTAAAGTTTGCAACTCAATACGCAAAACAAGCATAGGACATATTCAAATAACAAATTCTCCTTTCGGGATTCCTTTTATGTTTTCCCACATCGCGTAGATCATAGGCCTCTAGATCAATGGATTTGATGCATCCGGAGCACACGTTTTAATTGCAAAAACGAAATAAAAACGAAAACACAATTTTCGTGCTACAAAATTACATTTATTCTTGGCACAGACCAATTTATTTTTACAAAATGAGACAAATTAGAAATAAACAGCTGCCCTTGTATTATTTATGAAATGCTGCACATTTCCATGTAACAAAAAATATATTTTATGTCAAATAACAAAACTAAACTGCAATTAAAAAAATTCCAAGTCAAACATAAATGGAATAATACAAAAGTATATTTCATTTAAACAAACTAAGATTTGTTTTCTTGGATTTTTTACATTTAAAGATCGTATAATACACTTTCAATACAAGTTTCTGCCAATCTCCTATTAATCTTGAGTCCCTATACAGTAGTATTGCATACGTCGTATCTTCAAAGAGTATTTAGTTTGATCAAATTTATAAAAGAGAGATACAGCTGTACGATTATTTCCGGAAAAACAAGCTGCTAGAGGTGGGATTCTACACAGACGTATGACTTAGTTTGACTTACGGCATGCAGTTCATGTCTGATATCTTTTAGCACTGGGACCACGCCATCTATCAGTTTCAAACGATCTCCAAATCCAGCGTTATATCCACCGTTTATATAACATCCATCCCTGCAAAGCCGTGAACAAACAGACACACCTAAACATCACTATCGCAAGAGTAACGTTCTGCAGCGCAACCCATCTTGACTCAGCCTTTTTCTCCTTCGCCTTGCCGTGCTTTTCCAGGAGAATGGCCAATAAAAGTAATAGGATCCTTGTGACGACACAGAAAACTTTATTAACCAAGTTGGAGTGCTGGGGGAGTGTATCAAACACAGAAAATACTACGTCATACGTCCAACTCGTTTTTTAACAAGTTGACCATGTTAAGCATGAGAAGCCAGCCCGTTTAACGGTGTAAAGAAGTCAGAATGCATGACATAGCATGAAAGCTCCGCTTTAAGGAATACCAGCATATCCACAGTTAAGTTTGCTTTAACACAGCGGCCCCTGCTGTTCGTACTAATTTCATAAAGACACAAAACTGACACTTTCACATTCTCCAAACATGAAAAGGCTCGTTGACGCATCCAGCACACGGGTGGCCGACCCCTTTTCAAATCCTCAGTCTGCTTACTGTGATATCACCCCCACATAAAACCCCTTCATCCAGCCGTCACAGGGTCCGCCCAGGTGTCCAGACGGAATACTGACTCTCTTTGGCCCACACGTTACTGGCCTCCGCTCAGAGAGCGTGAAGTGTTTCAGCCTTTACTATCCATTACATTTCACGAAGGGAAGCCACCACTACAGCTCTTTCCCTGAAGCTCAGAGCCATTTGGAAAAAGATGCTGTCCTGCTCTGTGGGGCAGAACATTGGTACTGGGACCGTGACGGCCTGGGACTGGCTGGGCGAAACCGATTAACGGCGGTTAGACAGCAGAATGGGATGGAAATGTACCTTGGGTGTCACTATCACGTGTCATTTAAAACTGTATGTGTCTCTTTCTTCTGTGGAACACAGAAGATATTTTGATAAAAGTGGTTTTGTGTTCATATTATGGACGTCAAAGGGGGCCAATGTTGTTTGGTTACAAACATTCTTCAAAATATCTTATTTTGTGTTCTGCAGAAGAACGAAAGTCATGTAGATTTAAAATTGAATGAGGGTGAAGAATTTTCATTTTTGGGTGAACTATCACTTTAATGGCGCAATAAGAAGAGCCATTACACCTAAATTTAATAAAGGCCTTTTCCAACACCGGAACAGCACAGATTGTATTCTCTGCATTTAACCAATGAAGCGATGCGGTCTAGTGGGAGACATTGCATTAACACTACAGTTAGCCTTTGATCTGCGTGAAGCCGTGCGGATTGAATACCCGTCATGCTCGCCAGGTGAAACGATGTGGACTTTGTCAATATTCTGCCCAGCTAATGATCTCCCCGTAACTGACAGGGATCAATGAAGCATGTTTAGACATTATTAAACCATCAACCGTCAGGCCGCATTCAGTAAGTCCATACTCCCTTTGCATTGACAAGAGATAAACATTAAGAGAGAATAGAAAGAAGAACTGAGAGAGAAATGGAGGTGGAATGCGGTTTCGGACAGATATAATTCATGGGAGGATGGATAAAGTGAACCCATGAAGCAGTTGCTATCGCAATGAATAATCTCACATGAACATTTGTCAGCTGTATGCAAACACACTCTCTGTAACGCTTTACCCCCAAAAAACTGAATATGCTGGTTAGGTAGGTTTTGAAGCATGGTAGCTGGTTTGTGCTGTTTAAGCTGGTATAGGACCAGCTTAAACCAGCACATGACCAGGGGCCGGATTCACAAAACTGTTCTTAAGACTAAATATAAGATTGTTCTTAAAGTTAATTATGGGAAGTTCGTGAGAATGGTCGTAAGTGAGATTCTCAAACATTTCTTAAAAAGTTCTCAAATATTTTCTTGAGAACATTTTTTGTTGAAAGAATAAAATGATATGCTTTGTCAATGCTTGCACGTGTGGTAACTGTATATGTTTATCTATACAATAAACTTTGTGTGTAACAAGCGCCTCGCATTGTTGTATAGCATTTATTTATATATATATAAATAAATATATATATATATTTATTTATTTGTTAGCATGTGATATGTTATATGTCATTACAATTGCATGTTAGCTAAAATGTTAGCAAGCGTTAAAAATTAAACTTGTTGTAATACGTTTTGTGTTTTCCTACGGCATAATATGTGTGACCCTCTTCGTTTCGAGTCACTATAAATGTAAAAAGCACGTTTTTAATTATGAAAGCTAAAGTAAGGGAGCTAGACCTCATCATTATTATATCAATATAATAAGCAACTGGCTACAAGGTTATGTGTGACCCTGGACCACAAAACCAGTCTTAAGTAGCACGGGAACATTTCTAGTAATAGATTGTTGTACGGATCAAAATGATCGATTTTTCTTGTATGCCAAAAACCTTTAGGATATTAAGTAAAGATCATGTTCCCTGAAGATATTTTGGAAATTTCCTTCCGTAAATATATAAAAACAATATTTTTGTGAGTAATATGCTATGCTAAGAACTTGATTTAGATCACTTTAAAGGCGATTTTCTCAATATTAAGATTTTTTGCATCCTCAGATTCCAGATTTTCAAATAGTTGTATTTCTGCCAAATATTGTAATATCCTAATAAACCATACGCCAAAGCTTATTTATTTAGCTTTAAGATGATGTAAAAATCTCAATTTTCATTCTTAAATCATTAATCTTTCTTGGGTAACAGTATACAAAAGTATTAAATTAATAAAGAGACAGAGGACACGCGTTTTTCAAAATCATGGAAGAAGGAATCTTCTTAACATAATAAACTCTGTTTAAACATACATTTATCCAAACAGTTATTAGGAAACTTACCAACGACTTTAGCAATATGGCCTCCATCTGTAATGTGTTTTTAAAGAGCTGCAGCGATGAAGCAAATTTTAAGCATCTTGTTGCTTATGTCTTGATATTCTTATTTCTCTCTTGTTTCTAATTTAGTTTCTTAGTAAGAGTCTTAATGTTTGAAGTAAACAAATATTTCCTGGACAGGGATTAGTTTAAACCAAGACTAGGCCTTTGTTGAATTGGGATATTTAAGTAGTTTTTACAAACATGCAGAGCCGGCACTCCCTATAAGCGAACTAAGTGGCTGCAAAGGGGGACCCCCAAATAAAATTCTGCATAGGGCCCCATAAAGGCTCTTTTGCAGTCCCTTCAAACATGCATTACAAAGATGTTTTTAAGACAAAACAATGCCACTCATGTATTTTAAGACGTGTCATTGTAAGTTACTTTCAGTTTGGACAGCTCTTACATTTATTTTAGTCTAGGACTAGTATTGAGCCCTGTCTGGGAAGCCCCCTGGTTGAGTACTTAAGCACTTACTGGAACTTTCTCTTTTTGATGTCAATGTCAAGTTCTTTCAAACCACATATCGCTAATTTATTTATACATCTCAAGATAAAACTGGTCTTTATTTTAGTTTTTTTTCCCACTTCAAATGCCAAGAAAAAAAAGGAAGCTACTTTTTTTTGCCTGTGATGAAGATATATTACATGTACAAAGCGTCTTTCATTTTCAAGAACCTTAAGTCTACCACAGCCGTAGTCTTCCACAATCAATCTCATAGCATGTTTTGCTAAAAACAAGCAACGCCATGATGCCCAAGCAAGTATTTATGAATCATACAAAAGACATATGAATATTATACATGTAAAATTTCTTTAAATGCGGTATCGCTAATGAGAAGGGGAAAAGTCGTGTACATAGCGTAACGAGAGAATATTACGTTTTTAACTAGAAAAGAATAAAGTAATCTGTTAACAATTTAAAAAAGTACTAGTAGATGGGTTTCTTTACATAATATCAAATTGAATGTAAATACCGTTGTGTGCGTTTAAACAGTCTTCAAAAAAACGTTACGGAGAATGAGAATATCAGTCCTGGACAAGTCTTTTTTCTTTTTTCTGTCAATAATGTTCCTGTAATTTGAGAACATTCAATAGTTTTTTTTTCAGAAATGGCATTTTGGTAAACCAGCTACAACAACCTGGAGACATTTTTTGAGATAACCCACTACTAGTCTGATCGAATTTTTCAAGCATCAGTTTGTTGATGAGCTCTTACATAAAAAACACATCAGTTACTATTGGTACTTTATAGTTAAACACTCTTATACCTTTTGCACATTGCTGTTGTCAATAAATGTATAAATATTATATATATACAGTCCAGCCCGAAATTATTCATACCCCTGGCAAATTCTGACTTAAAGTTACTTTTATTCAACCAGCAAGTTTTTTTTGGACCGGAAATAACACAGGCTTCTCCCAAAAGATAATAAGACGATGTACAAGAGGCATCATTGTGGAAAAAATATTTCTCAGCTTTTATTTACATTTGAACAAAAAGTGGCATGTCCAAAATTATTCATACCCTTTGCAAACTGTCGCAGTCTATGGGATAGTCCAAAGTTCTATACCATTCCAAATAGTCAAAGCTGTTCTAAAGCATCCTAATTACCCTGATTCATCTGGAACAGCTGTTTTAATCAACTCAACAGGTGAAAAACAGAAGCTCTCTGCTGTTGGTTTGTGGACAGTCATGGCTAAGACAAAGGAGCTCACTGAGGACCTGCGGCTGTGCATTGTGGCTGCTCACAAATCAGGAAAGGGCTATAAGACCATATCAAAATGTTTTGAAGTTCCAGTGGCTACAGTGCAAAGTATTATTAAAAAATAAGACGTTCCGCACTGTGAAAAATCTCGGAGTACGTGGTCGGAAGCCAAAAGTGACACCTGTGCTGGCCAGGAGATAGTGAGAGGATAAAAAGGGGACACCCAAGGCCATCCTGATAAATCTGGGCTCTGCTGGTGGCAACATCTCAAGGCAGACAGTCCAACGGACACTGCACACCGCTGGGTTCTACGGACGCAGACCAAGGAGGACACCACTTCTCCAGATAAGGCACACAAAAGCCGCTTGGCCTATGCAAATGCTCATCTGGACAAAGAAGAAGACTTCTGGTCTTCTGTTTATGGTCCGATGAAACAAAGATTGAATTGTTTGGCCACAATGATGTAGCCTTCATTTGGCGTAAAAAAGGAGAAGCCTACAACCCTAAGAACACCATCCCCACTGTCAAACATGGTGGTGGGAACCTAATGTTTTGGGTGTGTTTTTCAGCCGGTGGACCAGGGAACCTAATCACAGTAAACGGCACCATGAAAAAGGAGCAATACATCAGAATTCTCAAACAACATCAGGCAGTCTGCAGAGAAACTTGGCCTTGGGCACCAGTGGACATTTCAGCACGACAACGACCCAAAACATACGGCAAAAGTGGTGAAGAAATGGTTATTAGACAAAGACATCAACGTTTTGCAGTGGCCCAGCCAGAGTCCTGACTTAAATCCAATAGAGAATCTATGGAGGGAGCTAAAGATCAGGGTGATGGCAAGGAGACCCTCCAACCTGAAAGAGTTGGAGCTCATCGCTAAAGATGAATGGGCAAAAATACCAGTGGAGACATGCAAAAAGCTGGTCAGCAATTATAGGAAGCGTTTGATTGCTGAAATAGTCAATAAAGGCTTTTCTATTGGTTATTGAGAAGGGTATGAATAATTTTGGACATGCCACTTTTTGTTCAAATGTAAATAAAAGCTGAGAATTTTTTTTTTTCCACAATGATGCCTCTTGTACATTGTCTTATTATCTTTTGGGAGAAGCCTGTGTTATTTCCGGTCCAAAAAAACTTGCTGGTTGAATAAAAGTAACTTTAAGTCACAATTTGCCAGGGGTATGAATAATTTCGGGCTGGACTGTATATTTGTACGCACGCACATCAAGAGATCATAGCAGAAATATCATTATAGCACACAGCACCTGTGTAGATTTTAATTCGCATAATGTGAAAAGGGCACAGAAGGCAACAGTTGACTTATTTAGCTAGATGTGTTTTTCCTCAGGACCATATTGAGCAGATGGATGGAGACATTTCCATGTAAAGCCATGCAGCTTTAAAGGGATAGTTAACACTTAAAAAAGAAAACTTCATCATTTATTCACTCTCATGTCATTCAAAACCCGTATCAACACAAAACCACTGAAACATTTCGCAAAATACTTTTTTGTGATCATACAATGGAAGTCAGTGGGGGTCGATGTTGTTTGGTTACTAACATGCTTCAAAATACCTTCTTTTGTGTTCTGCAGAAGAAAGAAAGTCCTACAGGTTTAGAATGACATGAGGGTACATGAATGATGAGAGAATTTTCATTTGTGGGTGAACTTACTTACCTATAACTAGCAATAAAACCGTTCAATGTTTTAACATGTGACACCCAAGATCAAAAAACAGGTATGGGTCACGGTTAAGTATCCGTAAAAAAGTATATTCGAATGGATTTTTTGTATAGACAATTCAAAGCACATATTTTAAATAAGGAAACACAAAAATGAGTAAAACCAAGAAATGAGAACCAACCTGTGACGCATTGTAGAAGACTGGAAGTTGATGGTGGATTTAGATACCAATCAGTGTAGTTCTGATAAACCCACAAGTGAACTTCAAAACATAACCCTTAAAAACAAAACACAAACATCAGAGGACCATGACCAACACTGGGGTACACATACACATGGCAGTCAGAGTTGACTAGACACACCTGGACACAATTGGAGTGGGGAAGCACAAAAGACTACAAAGACCAGACACAAGGACTACAAAATACAACTTTAAAATAAAAGACACAAAGAAACTTTTGGTGGAAGACTGAAATGTTTATTCAGGAGTTAAAACAGCCAATAAGATTAATAAAAGGTATATTTACAATCGATTTATATTATATCACATGAATAATCCATTTGAATTGATCTGGAAATAGTTTACTGTAGAAGCAGTTCATCAACATTACTTGAAACACCCATGACTATCTGATATTTTGGACTTCATGTATCAGTGACTGACCTTGTACAAAATGAGGGGTAGTTTTTTGACAACTTTACAAAAAATGCTGTATCGCAAAACCCAGTGAATGAGAATTCGATACAAAAAATTATTCTGGAAAGTCATGTGACAAGAAATGGATGGATTAACAATTAGAAATAAATGTGAACTGTAGAAATGAAACAGTTCAGAATTTTTGCTTTCTCTTTTTTCTTTGAGACTCTACGGAGTCTCCTTAGAACCTTCTGGAGGTCCTGGTGGTCCCTGGACCTTTGTTTGAAAACCCCTGTTATACGTTGTTGTGTCCAGAAAATGACCAATGAGGATTTAGGCAAAGCAAAATAAAATAAAATAAAAATTTGTGAAAAACTATCTTTAGCAAAATGAAGTAAAATTTGTAAAAACATTTAGAAACTGAAACACTCAAATCAGCATTAGACGATGCTGAAAAAATGTAATAATTGTTAATCCAGAGTGAGCCACTAGATGGCGATGTCGCTAGACAAATGAGACATAGGAGATAAATCCAACTTCCTGAGAGATTTAAAGACTTTGTTGTTATGTGATCCCATTGAGGAAAATACATTTGTTGAAAAAAGTGTATGTTTTGCGTTATCACATATGCTATGATACTGAATATGACAGTTACATATATGTCCAAAAAATAGGCTTGATTCTTAATTCTAAGCAAAAGGAGAAATGTTTTTCTTATGCTTTAAAAAACAAAATACAAAGGCACAGATTATAGAGTAAGGAAGGCAAGCAAGCTTTTCTCCAGTGTCCGCGGTCCTGGGCAATTTTTTCCAGCTCTTTCCAGGTGTGCCCCATCTCTTTGGTATCTGCCTCCAAGTCTCTTCTCCAGGTGTTTTTAGGTCTCCCCCTTTTTCTCTTTGCTTGTGGATTCCACGTCACGGCCTGTGTGGTGATGTTTGTACTTGGTTTTCGCAAGGCGTGACCTATCCATCTCCACTTTCTCCTCCTGATTGCTTGTTCTGCAGAAAGCTGGTTTGTCCTCTGCCATAAATCGCAATTTCTGATGGTGTCTGGCCAGCGGATATGAAGGATTCTGCGTAGACAGCTGTTGATAAAGTTCTGGATTTCCCTGATGGTTGTTTTAATTTTTCTTCAGGTTTCTGCTCCATAAAGAAGAACCGATTTGACATTGGAGTAAAAGAGGCAAATTTTGATGTGTGTTGTAAGCTGTCGAGAGTTCCACACATTTTTACTTATGAGGAATGCTGCTCTCGCCTTCCCGATTTATGTGACATAAATAAACATAAAATGTGCTTAGACAGAGCAGCAGCACATCAATCAGCTGCAGCTGTCAATTATAGAAGTGATCGGTTAAACCAAAGCAGACAAAGCTTCTTAAATGGCAAACACACAAATCACACTTTTTTGTAATAGTTTGAAAAATAGACGGGGAAAACGTCACAAAGAACTACATTTTGTATGTTTTTACTTCAGTAAATTTGTTATCTATGTTTTATAATTAAGCTTAAGGGAGCAAAATAAATAAAACAAACAAAAAAACATGTCATGATCCATTTAAGATTTAAATTTCTTTCACAAAAAGATATTATTTGGAAGCTGAGACTTTCTTTACAAACAGCCCCTTATAACTTCAGACTCACTCACGCATACAAGACGAATCTGGCATCACACTACACTAGGGTGACCATATGAGCCATTTCTCCCGGACGCGTCCTTTCCAGGATTCGGATGTGTGTTCTGGGAGTCTCATTTGTCGACCGCATACGTCATCAAGGATTATTATTTCAGGTTTTATTTTATAAAGGCAGCCGTTATATTTCAAGGTAAGAATGTGTCACGGACTGGGTCCAATTGGCAAGGCAGGGATGACATTTATTGTCTAACGACACTCACTTACACACTACACTTTCAAGGCACATGTAGCTTCTTAGACAAGGTAGACCGTGGCATCAGCTAACAGCTAACAATATGTTTTAAAGGGAGCAAATTGCCAGGGATAAACTAATTAACTAGGAAACAGGAGGGTAGCACGATGACGCAGACTATCCTGTATGATTTCTTCAAGGAGAGGTGGAACCATGACAAGAATGACTACAATGAACTACAATTATTTTACGTCTTACGCGATGTTTAACGTTAATTGTATAATGCTTTTTTTACTGAAATGTGAGAACCTCAATGACGTATGCAGTTGACAAATGCGACTCCCGGAAGACGCACCCAAATCCTGGCAAGGACACGTCCTGGAGAAATGGCTCATATGGTCACCCTACACTATACGGCATAGACAATGTGAAACACTCCGATGCTCAACAGGGCTCAGCAAGAGACAGAGAAGACCAGCGCAGAGCTGATTAAGAATAAGAAATCTAAATTCTTTAGAATAAAGAAAGACTGTTTCACAAATTCATTTCAATTAATTTTTTTATTTAAGCCGTAGTGAAGCAAATAAAAAAAAAAAAACTTGTGATGGAATTTCTGGCAGTATCGATTGGCTGGAATCAGGGCTGGACTGCCCGAATTCCTCAGCGGCGAGAGCTCTCCAACAGCATGTCTCTCCTTCCTCCCGGGTTTCGGCACCAATGTAATACAGTCAAAGTAGGGAAGGAAGAAGGCAGGAACCGGCGAACATTCAAAAAATACTTTAAATCAAAATAAACAAACAATAACACAGAAGTAAAAAGGCCAGCAGCCGAAGAACATAAACACAAACTTCACACATGTCCGGGCCTGGTCCTCTCTCGTCAGCAGTCCTGAAGCTCTTCCTCTTATGCTCCCAAACTCCTCCATGAGAGATGCGGAACCGGTGTGCACACAGCTGATTCCAACTATCACTCACGCCACCAGCCCCGCCTCGTTGCCTCACGGCTCTCGTCCCGCGCCTTCCTCGTTACAGGCCCCTAATGCCATTGAACACCACCTTACCATTCAGCTCGGATCCTCAACTATAATACCTACCAAGGGGAACCTGGGGGTGATGTTCGACGGCCAGCTGAAATTCACCTCCCACATCACAGTAACCTCTCAAACTTGCAGGTATGTGCTCTACATCATCAGGAAAATCCAAGTTCCTTGACTACAGCCCTCTACTTCCCGGGTAAATGATGTCACTATTCCGAGTGCTTTTAATAACCTTTTAATAAAATAAAAGGAATACACCAAAAAAGGGGCGGGGCCTTCCTTAGAGAAGAGGAAGAGCCGCTGGAGAAGGGTTTTGTTATCAGAGATCGTAAACATTTGACTGAGATACGCGCTAAACTACTTTCACTTTCATCACAGTCCTATAGCTGGTAATAAGAATTCAGCTACACATATTCTAAGATAACCAACGGTCAAATAACAGCTTCCATGACCGGCTGTAAAAGCTGTTCTGTACACTGATATTGTGTGTGTGTGCGCATACCTCTAAAACACTTCTATGAAACGTCCTCTGAAAGTCCTGATTGCAGTCTACTAGTCAATTTGCTTGTTTTATTATCCAACTCGGGTCCAATATAAAAAAGCAAAACTTAAGGTTCTGTTATTAGTGTTAATTAATATAACCGGTCTAACCCAACTGGTCTGGTGTCATTTCCCTCACCATAGTAGGGGAAAAAATGCGATCTCTAACAAAGATTGACATTTGTACATGCACTAGCAGACCTCCGTTACACTTCGATCTATCCGCATGTTTTTAAACTGATAAAGTGAAGTTGATGCCTGTGTTAATGTTTATTGCTAAAAGCCGAAGCTTATGAATTCACGTCCACTGAGAGGGGCACCGACCAATCGCAACAGCCTGAGAAGCGGAAGCCAATCCCGAAAGACCTGGTCAGCTTTACCAATCAGAGCGTTTCGGAAGGAGGGACTTTATATCAGATTCAAGTCACTAATGCTTGCCTACAGGACTATCACTGGATCTGCACCGGCATACTTTAACACCCTCCTACACCCCATCAAGATCCCTGCGTTCAGCAAACCAGCGGCGTTTTGTATTGCCTTCTCATAAGGGCAGTAAATGGCTTTCCCGCTCATTCTCATTCACAACTCCTTCCTGGTGGAACATTCTTCGGTCCAGTCAACCACATCTCTCACAACATTCAAAAAACTACTTAAAACCCATCTCTCCTGTGAATACATGACAAACAAATGAAAAAATATATATACTAACCCTCTCTCCTTCTCTCAACAGGTATTGGTCTGGCTTTTGTTGAAACCAGTAACTTTGTATTGGCAAATTTTATTTATTGCTCCTGTATGAAATATCGCTTATTGCTCCTTAAACTCTTTGTAGGTTGCTTTGGATAAAAGCGTCTGCTAAATAGCTAAATGTAAATGTAACTATAGACCAGAAGAAATCCAGTCGTTTCGGTAGAAGTGGGACAGCGCTGAACAATAGACTTGAAATATGTGAAATATAAAGCGTTTTTTTAAATTAGAAACATGAACATCCATTGTTAAACACCCAAAAAACATAATCAAAGCCTCCAACTCACTGTTCCAGGTCTACATCCTCTCCCGTCATCTTCAGTCTGAAAATGTGCGACGCCTGGTTGTTCCATCACAGCGAGGCACCAAATCGCTTGCAAAGACCTTTACACATTCCGTTACCCTTTTTATGGAATAAGCGTACTACTAAAGTAACCTCGGTTCCCTGAGATACGGGAACGAGTACTGCGTAGCAGGACGCTATGGAGAAAACTCCTTTTTCTCCGATGACTGAAGCTTTACAATAACGCAGTGAATACTGCATTGCCATTGGTGCGTGCAAAGTAAAACTTTGAGCCAATGGTAGCAAAGCTGCAAGGATCTATGGCGATGGCGCCCGCCACAATGGGCGGGGCTTAATGCTATATAAGCAGACACATCGCCGTAGGGTCCTCAGGTTACTTCGACTGAAGCGACGACCATATGCAGCTTGTAAGCATGGCCAAGAACGCAGTACTTGTTCCCGTATAGTAATATCGTATAATAACACGTTAGTATTTGAGTACGTTCCCTATCTATACTTCACTCGTACTGCGTACTAGGGCGCTATGGGGGAACCAGTATAATCCCGCCGTGCTACAAGTGGAACAAAAAACACCATATTATCCCGGAGCCGTGGCTTGAGGATGGGTATGAGGCAGGGAAGCCCTGCACAAGGCGGAAAAGCCAAGCTAATAGGTGGCCTAATCCGGTTAATCGTCCCAATAATGTGCTAGGTGCCGGTGTGGTTGAGGGCAACCACAGTCCAGCAGTCTTGTCAGAAAGGACCCGGGCCTGTAAGGCCGGAACGTCCAGACTGTAGAATCTGGTAAATGTGGAAGGCGAAGCCCAGCAGACCGCCGCACAAATATGCCCCACTGGAGTTAGGGCCCATTCTACTAGAGGTGTCGCCTCTTCCTGGGCATGGTCTAGCGTTTTCCCCATAGCGTCCTGCTACGCAGTACTCGTTCCGCTAGACCATGCCCAGAAGAGGCGAACCTCTTAGAATGGGCCCTAACTCCAGTGGGGCATTGAAGGCCCAAGGAAGAATATGCCAGCACGATTCCTCCACTCTCCATGTAGAAGTCTTGCTAGTGACCTGACCCTCTGTGCGGTCATGAGCAAGAGCAAAGAGCTGTTCGCGAGTGCGCTGAAGGGAGGCAAGAGCGAGGTTCTAGCTCCATGAGCCCATTTGTGTTTTTTTTTTTTGCTCCGCGAGTACAGATGGGACAGTATCGATAGGGAACTACCAGCCTCCACCCGAAGTGCAGGATCCTTCAAACTTTCAAAAAACAGCTCAAAACATACCTGTTAGGCATTTATTTGACTAACCAATAACTGTTGTCTGTTTAAATGAATAAATGTAATGTAAATGTAAGGCATGATACGCAAGTTTTAGGTGGTACCGCTAGATATCAAATATTGTTGGAATTAAGTAGCCAATTGTTATGAATGCAGACCTTCCACTGGAAAAAATTTATATTAAATATGTGATGATTGTGTGTTATTAGTTCTGAGCGGTTGTTGTCGGGGGCCAATCATAATCAAATACTGTATTCCAGAGGACCACATAACAACCCCCTAAAACTAATAACACCATGTTATGTGAGTCATCTTGACCCTCCTTATAATATACTTAGAAATACATTTTATAGATATTTTGTGTATTGGATTTTCCTTTAGGAAGATTTAAATATTTAAAATCATTATTTTATGATGACTCTGCTCTTCTGTAATAAGACTAACTCCACTTCTCACCTTTAGCTCAACTTAAACCATTCATGATCGAGGAGCTCTTCTAATGTTGGCCTGTCGGCTGGGCAAGAGAGGCACAGATTTTTCACGTTGTGAAATTCTGTATCAAAAGGACAAGAGTACCAATTAGTCATTTATGTTTCTTATAACACACTAATACTGTCATATAACAATAGCTGCTGAAAATGTAGTCGATTTTAAAGTTTAAAAAGCAAATTTCAAGTTAGTTGAAGTTGCATTTGGTTAACCAAGCTTGGTCTACGTTCGCCAATATTTTTTTAGTACTTACCTCTGGATAATCCGAGGCGGTTCATGATTGGGTCATTTTTTACAACTTGGTCATAGTTCATCCAGGTGTCATGGCCACACACCATTTTGACCAGCAAAACACCTAAAGAATAGACGGTCTGTGCCACTGCAAACTTGCGTCCTGAAACATAAGCAAGAGGTGAGCAAACATTTTATTAGCAAAAATCATCTAAATCTCAGCATCATTAACTGCATTTCATTGGCTTTTAGACTTGTGCAAAATGACAATTAAGTTGAATCTATTGATGGTGAAGTTCATTTTTTGCGACACAGAAAGTTCAACTCACCGCTGTATTTGCTGCCTTGTAGACCGCAAGTTGAGACAAGCTCGCCACATCCAAAGTCTATTAATTTGAGCTCCAGTGTCTCTGTGTTGACCAGGACGTTGTCTATCTTCAGGTCGCCATGATAGACGCCTTGGTCAATGAAGTGTTTGCATCCGATCACCGCCTGACGCATTAAATCCCGTGCCAGCGTTTCAGACAGATGTCCTCTTTTGTGCCCGATGAAGTCAAGTAAGGTCATGCATGGATGTGGAAACTCCATTATGAGGACGTGTCCATGTTTTTCTTGGAACCAGTCGAACAACTGGACAATGTACGGGCATTTCTCAGGGGTTCGGAGTAGCAGATTTAAAGCCACTTCTGCGAGCAGTGGCTTGGAATGCCCATGCTGGTAAAAAAAGAGGTTAAAATATCAGATCGTTTCAGATATTTGGACCTATATACAGTATATTAAATAGGTAAAGGATCAATTCAATCTTGCAAACTCACAATTTTAATATAACGCTCAGAGGGGTCCTTGAAAATAAATTTCATGGCGACCTGCGAAAACAAAATAAATAATCACATGCACAGCTGTACATTACACTTTACATTCTGTACATTAATTTATACATATTCGGATCAAAACACTGAACACAGATATGTATGTTAGGGCAGAAGGGGAAAAATTTTGATCAAAGTTTTTACCTTTTTGCCATCTGATCTGCGAATCCCCTCATGCACACTCGCAAAGCCGCCTCTTCCCAGTAGCACTCCCACATCATAAAGCATTAGTCCTGCAAAAAGATAAACACAAAATAAACATAAGATTCTTGTTTCTTTGTCTCTTGTTTTCTTTGCAGGACATATTAACACTATACTTACTTGTTGGCCTTGAATCAGCCGGCTTTTGTGGAGCCTGTGGCACAGGTTTTGATGAACATTGGTGGACTTTTGATGGATTTTGATTGATTCTGATTGGACGTGGTTTGGGATTGGCTTGACTTTGAAGAGCAGTTTGCTTGAGTCTTGATAGACCATCAGAAGGATTTAGCTTGACTGCGGACGGACACTGTTTAGGACTGGATGGAATTTGGACAGCAGGTTTCTCGAGTACTGATGGACCTGATTGGGGAACAAGTGGATGTTGAGGAGCGCTTGGCTCCAGGTCAGATGGACATGACAGTGGATCAGCTGATTTCTCAGATACTGCTGGCTTGAGTCCACATGGATCTGTTTGGGAATCTGATGGAGTTTCCAAAGCTATTTTCTTCAGGTAAGATGGATCTGGTCTGTGGTCAGCTTGTTCTTTAGGAGCTGTTTGATCCAGGTTACATGAAGTAAACAGATCTTCAAGAAGCAGCCGAATCGCAGAATGATTCGTAACACATGGTCCCGGCTGGGAATCAGGTGCTTCTTCTGAAGCTATAAACTGAAGTCCAGGTGGATCTGGTTGAGGATTGAGGGAATCGTGGAGAGCCTTTTTCTCCCAGTTGAAAGAGAAATCAAGGGATATGTCCAATGTTGGATCAAATGAGAAATCAAATGTGAAATCATCTGCTTCTTGGAAGTCAGGCTGGGAATCAGCTGGTTCTTCTGGAGCTGGTCCAGATAGACCTGGCTGAGGATCCGTTTGATCTTCGAAAGCTGCTTGCTCCCAGTTACATGAACCCAGGAGCAAATCATTTTTCAGAGTTTAGTATTCATTAGACTTAAGTAGTTTTATCAAGAGGTAAAGTACACTGAAAACCCTAATCAGCTGACCGAGTAAATTCACTTAACTAGATGTTCATGTAGATATTCAATTGTTCTCTTAAATGTGTGCTTATTTATGTGTTTTAAGCTCTTATAAAGCAAAACATTAGACAATCTCTGTCAAACGATGAAATATGATATGTATTTTCATTATTACGGTAAGAATTATGATGAGTCGAACAGAGTCCATGTTTACCAATGCAAACATGAATCGTCTGAACAATTACTTTCTAGGAAATCTTTGTTTACTGTAAAACATCAAAATGATGATGTTATTGTTATCTCATTGTTATACTTTGACCGACCTGCTGTGTTTATCTCCATATCGTGTACTTGAGGAGAAACGTCAGATTGTAAAGCGTTTAACATCAGCTGAGCATCAATTGGCACTGTTGATGTAAACATTATGGTCAAAACTCTCTAACGCCGTCTAATTCACAAACGTCTGTATGTATAGACTTAAACTGTATTTGAAACGACTCGAAAAGTCGCTGTGAATAGTCACTGCTTGTTTGTGAAGACCCGCCGAGGAGTAACTGCTGGTGCGATCTTATCGCGGGTCTGTGCGTGACGTCATAAAAGAAATCCTGCTCGAGAACACACACGCACACTTATGTGGTTTACGAATACACAATGAGTTGTATTACCTAACCATATCCTAAACTAACCATCCCAGAAAGCATTTGTCATTCTGAAATAAAAAACAACAGCATTTAACTTTGTTTTAAGCGATTTAGTTTGTTTAGCTGTTATTCATGTCATATTTTACACATTGGTCCCATACAAGCGCATGCACATACATAACGTTGCACGTTTATTTTTAGATGACTAACTGTCATCACTGTCATGTCTCGTTTTTTGTCCCTCATGAAAGAAAACATCAGCACCACGGACAGCTCCGATAAAATGACTCTACGTGCAGTGCTAGACTACAACATGAATGAATGAAGCATTTATATAGCGCTTTATTAGGTATTGCTGTACACCCAAAGCGCTTTACAATCATATGAGGGGGGGTCTTTCTTCACCCACCACTAGTGTGCGGCATCCACTTGGTTGAAACCGGTCATATCAAATATATGATTCAAGAAAAATTGGCAACTCATTTATATTTTATTCAGATTAGACTTTACAATGCATCATTGTAGCTTTCACATTTCAAAAGCTTTTGTTAAAGTAAATCAAACGAAGCCTATATTTATGTTCAATATGAACTATTTCTATTTTCTGTGAGAATCATTACTGCATTATTAATAATAATAATTTGTTACATTTATTTAGCGCTTTTTCTGGGCACTCAAATCGCTTTTTATCAGCCTTTAAATGTATTTATTTATTTTGTATATATTGTTTGTTTGTTGTTATATTTGACCTGTTTGGCCATGTTTTTCCAGTAGAGGGCAGCAGATAAACAGTTTTGAAAAGCACTTTGGTTACAGTCAATGGCAACACAATGTTCAGTTGCAATAAACGACCCTTACACCCAAAAAATGAAATGAAATGTAAAAAATAAAACAATTAGTAATTTCACATAGTGCAGTACATTTAAAAATAGTATGTGCATCTGTTATCATGTCATAATTATTCTGCTTTTTATGCTCATGTTCTTTAGAGAAGATGAATAAATCTATGTCATAACTATTTGTACTGATATACTGTGCTATTTTGTCTTATTTCATTTTCTAGGAGACATTGCTTTTTGTTATATATTATACTTGTTATATACAGTGTGTTTGTTATAATGTTCAATGAAATAAGAAATACACTAGGCCTATTACGTTTTGTAGACAAGTACAACAAACCAGCATAAGAGAATTAGAAACAAGTGCATTACAAGATAATATTAGTAGGTCAGGTGTGAAACAATAATTGAATGATTTATGAGGAAACAAGGGAGCGCGGTCAAGACGTGTAACAGAAAATCACCTAGAAAACAAACAAGAGCCATATCCACGATACATGCAGGACAGGGCCCGGTTTCAAGAAACCCCTTTAAGGGATACCTCTCCCAAAAATGTCAGATCTCACCCACCATTTTCTGCCATAGTAGGGAAAATAAATACTATGGGAGTCAATGGGGGATGTGATCTGTTTGGTTACAATAGCATTATTCCAAATATCTTCCTTTGTGTTTAGCAGAACAAAGAGATGTTTACAGCTTTGGAACAATCTGAGGGTGACTAAATGATGAGAGAAACGGTCACTTTAAACTACTTTAGATGTGGTTTGTACCGCATTTGCTGTGGAAAGATGGCAAAAGTGAACAGGTGGAAAAGAACAAGGTTTTGCCCTCTGTTTACCCAGGGTCATGTTCTCAGAAATGTTGCCGCCAGCTCCGGGCAGGTCGGTTCTCGCCCCAGCATGTATTGATCGAGGTGCAGGTTTGCTGTTGTTCATCTATAAATATACATGGTGTGCTATCGGTGGCCGGCCCAAGGAGGGAGGATTCTCTCATTGCCTGCTTTTCTCTTCTCTGTAGAGGCTATTTCTGAAGGCGATCTATAAAGCCCCAGCTCGCCGCCTCCCTGGGGTTCAGATAGATCAATGAAGAGCTGCAGAACAGGTAGATATGTTTTGGGGGTTGGGTGGGGAAAGACGCTAGGGAAAAAAGAAAAATAGACATTGATGCTCCATGTTATTGAATTCACAGGCATCTGTACACAAACCTCTAAACGCCACACATTTGGAAGAGCATATTATCGACCGATTGAACATCTTAAGAAATAGAAATGCATTGTACCTCTCTAAAATTGTAAACACTTATTTCAACCAAAAATAAAAACGATTTCATTGTTTATTCACCTTCATGTCATTTAAAACCGTCAGTGTAACACAATAGAAGATATTTTGAGAAACGTCTGGTTTTGTGTTCATACAACGGAAGTCAATGGGGTTTTATGTTATTTAGTTATCGACATTGCTCAATACATCTTCTTTTGTGTTCTGTAGAAGAAAGAAAATCACACAGGACACGAAGGCGAGTAAATGTTAAAAGAATTTTCAAGGCCATTGGAGGCAAGAATAAAGCTGAGAAAACAGCAAGGTTTTACTATCGACGTTTTTACTACCAGATACTCTTTTACAGCCAAATGATCCTATCAAAGCAGCTTGGCACAGACTTCCACCCAATATACAATACTGTACCAACCTGATGCCAGGGAGAGGGAATTAGAGTGAAGGATTCTCTGAGCTGGACTGGGAAGAAAGGTGGATACAAACATCTTTTATTTAAAGAATTGCACTGGCGAGATTTTTTGCCATTACCTATGGCTATTGTGCATTTCCATTACAATAGACCAAGAGATAGAAGTGCGCTACATCATTACATTCTCATCTTAGGTTTTGTTTACATGTTTAAACTTGCTCTCCAGCAACGTTTGACATGGGCATTGTGAATCTTGACTTAATGATTGAGAGAAAAGTGAGAAACGGTAACAATAATGCTAGTATGTTATTCACAGTATTCAAACAGCCAACGATAATAATATTGTACAAATCAATTAACTGTATTACTGAATTTCGGCACAAATATGAATTTCAGTTTAAATATCTCATTATATGCCATCGAAAGTAAAAAGTTAAATGATTGATGTTGCTTTGGATTATACTTCTTATATAACCCTTCTCTTGTGTTTAGCCACAACATTTATTTTATTCACCATTATTCACCGTTATTATTTTGAAGTCACCATCAATTGAAAATGATTTGATGTAATATTGCATTGTTTATTATAACTGATTAATCTGTGCATGTAATTCTTTTTTAATTCAGTGCCCTCATAATCTTTTGTCCGATGGCCAGACTTTCAACTTCCAACAATCGAAATCAAGTCCAGCATTACATTTTTCCTAATCCGAAAACTAGACAGTACATCACAATTTGGAAAATAGATTTTCATTGCGATGTGTTCTCCCATATACTAAAAAACTTGAAAATTTGACTAAAAATTACACCTTTTAATAAATGCTATTTACTAAAAAGTAAATGACAATTTTTGTACTTCTTTTTAAATTTGCAAAGTTGTCACAAATCTGTTTTTGGCTTAACAATTACGGTGTGTGGAGTGCAGATTGATGTGCAAAATGGTCAATTGAAGTAGTTTAACATAAGGCAGCAACATAACAAAATGTGAATAAAATAAAGGGTTCTGAATACTTTCGCAAGCCACTGTATGGTGTTTAAGCAAACATCTTCAAAGTTTCTTTTTCGCTGTATTGATTTAAAAAACTCAATAATGCTGTGGGTCCAGCAGACCTAAGACACAAGTAACAAAAACATGAACACCACACAAAGGCTAAACAGAAATGGAAGAATGGTCAACAGGGTTGACGATTTGGTTTGAATAAACTCAACCGTGTTGAATAGATAATGTCTAATAAAGTTAAAATGTGATGAAGTTGTTTACTTACATCCATACTGTAGACCCAGTCCAAAATGACGTCACCTGTTGAGTATCAAAATAATACAAAATATTCCCACTTTTTGCGTTATAAAATTTCAATTGCCAGTGAATGTATTTTTACTAAAAGAGTACTGGGACACCAACGTGTGCCCCAAGTAACCACACCAGACCGACTTCTAGGATAAATAATTTAATGCTAATATCACATCAATACATGTACACTCCCACAAACGTGAAAGAACAAGAAGTTGCCGTCTCCCGTTTCATCAACCGTTCTTTAAATATTGCTTAACTAATCTAAAATTCCCTTTGACAACTGAATCAGATGCCTGAGAGTTGAAACCCTTTGTTAAATGAAATCTGTCGGCACACACTCAACCGCAAAAATAAAACAAACTCACACATCTTCACACACACACACTTTAAGTGAAGAGCTATGGAGGGTGGGGGTCCTAAAATCATACCATGCATCCCCGGTTAAAACAATATTACACCACATCATAAGAAATCCTTGAACAGTCCAAATCATAGAAGTAGTAACCCAAGTTTTTTGGTTTTTGATAATTCATATACAGTTTATATTTTTATACAGTGTTTCGAACTTAAGTGACAAGAGCGTTCAGGATGTGCATGAAACAGTATGTGCGCGGGTTAAAAAGCAAAACCAAACTGTTGTAACAATCGTCTGCTATATTTTGACAGTCAACGCTTAATATTGGCTGAACCATTTGAACGTCCATCTGTCCTGATGGTGTGAACCATTCTGACTGTCCCACAAATTAAATTGCATTTATAATCAAATGTAAACAGTCCCAATGTCAAAACATACACAATGACGTTCTTATCCCATATAGTGCTTTATAAACCCTTAATAAAAATGTTATTACATATAGTCTGACTAGTGTATGTTCTTCTTTGACCATGTCAGACTACAGACTGTAGGTTCTGCTTAGTGTGATACTACATATGTTTACTGTATATACGGTGCGTCAAATATGGCTGTCGGTTTAGAGTATAAAAAAACATTACCAAATGCCGGTAATGATGTAAAAGTGTCTCTAGTACCAAGTTTATATCTGCTTTCCCGATTGATATGCTATTATAACCAGAGTTTGGAAAAAGAGTACAATAAAATAGATGAGATCACAAAACACGAGAGGAGAGGAAATGAGACACGATTCTGATATGAGACCACGCAAGAAAAGAGATGAAATCAGATTCAGAATATGAGATCAGAGACGAGACGACACAAGATAAGACGTAAGTAAAACAGGCGATGAAAACGTGAGAAGAAATGAAAGACGAGATGAGGTGAGATAGTGATAAAGGTGTGATGCCGGATTTCTCGTTTCCTTTTCTCCGGCGTCCCGGTGATCCGTCACTGTCATCCGATTTTTCTGATTCAGCATCAGACCGCTTTCCTGCTCCTGCGGAACCGCCACGAGATGACAGCTTTCATCACATTCATCACAAAGACACCTGGGAAGGATTGTCGCCTTGCGAGGCCTCGGTCCATTTGCCAGAGGACAAATATATCGGCACAGAGGGGTTCACTGCCAGGACGAACAGATGGGGGGTAACTGAAAACAGAAAGGATGTGAGTCCTGTCTGACGTGTGTGTTTTCATGAGTGAAGTCTTCGGGGAAAGTCATGTTGATTTCGTGTAAGGTTGTGTGTGTTTGTGAAGGGCGTGCTATGAGCTGGCTGGTTTGATGTAATCATCTACTCCTGTGATAGTGGCCTTGCAGAAGAAGCAGTCCTTGTTATTCATCAAGTGCTGATTGATACAGGCCCTGGAAAAAAAAAGACCAAAAGCCACACCGAATGAGTGAGATCAAGGACACTGAAAACTGGAAAAACATAATAACAATAACAACAATAATAAAAATATATTTTTATTATGAATTTATGTTTTTGTCTTGTTCGCTTGTATAAAAATATACGAGAAAGCAAAATAAGATATTAAGTTTTGTTTTCTTGTGCTTCAGAGGAAAGATATCAGTGTAACAGTTGTCTTCAGTTTGGTTTGTCTCTGTGTTCATTATTAGTTCATTAGTCCCTCACCTGGTTCTGTTACCTTGTTATTTAAGCCCTGTGTTCTGCCCCATTCCTTGGTCCGGTAGTGATTGTGTTTGGTGTGCTTGTGCGGATTCTCTTTGTTTTATTAAAAGTTACCCTGTTTGGATTACCTCTCTCGTCGTGCGTATTTAGTCACACAGCGAACCGTGACAATCAGCCAATGGGGCAATTTTTTTTCTTATTTTTCATTATAATCCATCTCACATAAGCTTATTTTTCTTAGTCCACTGGCAGGTGTTTTTCTTAATTTTCATCTTTTTTTTAGAAATAAAAAGACTTGATATATTTTTCTTTTTCTTAACTCTTTCCCTGGCAGCCTTTTTTTCTTAAAGTTGCCAGCCTACGCCAGCGTTTTTAAAACATTTTCACCAAACTTTAATGGCTCACAGTACATTTTCTGTAAAGATTATATGGACAAACAATATGTCCAATGAAAGAACAGAGTCTCTGCTTTTAAACAAAAGAAACCGTCAAATCTTCATTTGTTCTTTTTTTATCACGCCATAGATGCGGGTAGGTTTCTTCAAAAATGCATCACTTTGATTAAACAGCTGAGATAATTAACATTTTTTGTCAAAGATTCCGCCCAGATTACACTCAGAACAATCATTAAAAACCGATAAGAAATATACACTCACCTAAAGGATTATTAGGAACACCGTACTAATACTGTGTTTGACCCCCTTTCGCCTTCAGAACTGCCTTAATTCTACGTGGCATTGATTCAACAAGGTGCTGAAAGCATTCTTTAGAAATGTTGGCCCATATTGATAGGATAGCATCTTGCAGTTGATGGAGATTTGTGGGATGCACGAAGCTCCCATTCCACCACATCCCAAAGATGCTCTATTGGGTTGAGATCTGATGACTGTGGGGGCCATTTTAGTACAGTGAACTCATTGTCATGTTCAAGAAACCAATTTGAAAAGATTCGAGCTTTGTGACATGGTGCATTATCCTGCTGGAAGTAGCCATCAGAGGATGGGTACATGGTGGTCATAAAGGGATGGACATTGTCAGAAACAATGCTCAGGTAAGCCGTGGCATTTAAACGATGCCCAATTGGCACTAAGGGGCCTAAAGTGTGCCAAGAAAACATCCCCCACACCATTACACCACCACCAGAATTGCATTAATGAGAAATTGAACAGGTGTTCCTAATAATCCTTTAGGTGAGTGTACGTTCTAGGTTCTGGGATCCTGTACTTTTTCCTAAAGGTGTGTAACAGCGCCACCTGCTGTACAACAGTACAAACACTGATTGCCGTAGTAACTCGTCTTTGGCGGGGAACCATTTTTTTTTATGACGAGATATCTCGTCAATGGCGGTGAAAGAGTTAAATTGGATGATTGTGATTGGAAAATAAAACAATACATTTATTTTTGCAGTAAATCATTTGAAGACTGCCGAGTCATCATAGCCGTGAATTATGTGTGCATAAAAAGCTTTCAGTGCTTTTTTAATTGAGAGATAACTGAAGGCTACTTGCCATTTTCTCTAATTTATTTACCATTAAAGAAAAACTTTCAAATACTGTTCTTAATTACTGACTTAAAAACTTAAAACATTTATAATTATGATTTTATTTGTTAATATTAAAAATTTTTGCATTGGCCACCACATTTTTGGAACTTCAGTAAATGAGGTACTATCTAGTAAATGGTATAAGTATACATTTCACTGCATATGATAAAAAACAAATCGACTCAAATTAAATGACATTGATTTTATAAAACATTTGTTATTTAGTTTCAAGATGTTTTCACTGTGTCTGAAATGTAGAAATAATTCTGTACATCTGCCATATTCAATATCATATTTGTTTTATATATTATTGTAGTTTATTAATGATTAAGTTTAGGTTCACTTATTAATTCTGTATAGATCTTTTTGGAGCAAAACACAAAGGTTTATTCTTGTTTTACATTGTAGAATAATGGTAAACTAGGAATTAAACAAGTCTAAATATGCCAATTATGCTGTAACTAAAAAAATGTAAACTGTTATGCTTTAGCATTCATGCAAAAAAGGGAACAAGCAGTTTCTTAAGGTCTTTTAAACAGTATTGAAGGAGTTCGCATTTATTATGAGCTCTTTTTAAATAATTTTCTTGGATGGATGGATGGCATTTTCCCAAGTATCTTTATCAGTGTTTTTACATTGGATTTTTTTACTTCACAACATTATAAAGCATATATTATACTTTTTACTCCACTACATTTCATCTGTTTTTTTTTCACTTTTAATAGTTTTGGGGTAAAATAACTTATTTGGGTTAAAACTAGATTTTAGATAAGATTTTAGTTTTGCAATTAAGAATTAAAAAAGGTTAGCACAACTATGTTTTTGTTTCCAAACATAACTTCAAATATTAAATCATTTGTTAAGAGGATGAGAAACATTTCACTCAGATGTCCCTAAACATCTAAACTGTAATGTTTGTATGCCATTAGATGTTACTGGCAATCCAACAACATCCCACTACATAATGCATGTAGTTCTGAAACCACCAAATTACCCATAACCATCACAATAATGCAAACATGATGTCACCAGGCAGTATTTCTAATGCTATATGCCAAGTAATGGCCATAGAAGCCTTTAAATGCATGGTGTTAATCTCCTAAATGGAAGAATGAATAGAAGAAGTGGTGCTATTGACAGGCTATTGGCAGCAGTTCATTGAACTCACTTGCAGGATTTGTGGGAGCAGGGCTTGAAGACGGCCGATATGGAGTGTGCATAGCAGATTGGGCAAAGATCGTCCTCGCTGGTCGGCTATGGAAGAGAAGGATTGAGATTAAATTAGTAAAAAGCAGTCAAAAGGACATCATTATACTGTATATATCACACTGGAAAATGAAACTGAAACACTACCGGGAATAGTTGATGAGCAGAATAATTTAATTTTTTCAATACAAACCAATACAACACATCTGTGGCGAGGCGCTGACCTAGGACCAGCGTCGCCTTGGAAAAAGCCGCGCGCTCACACCACTCTGGGTCCTGGTTTATTCGCACCCACCGCTGTCCTCGTTTGACCCCCAGCGCGAGAGAGTGAGAGGACAGCGAGGGAGACACGAACTTTCAGACCTACCTGCACGAGCGCGGACTTATTACCACGAGCACCCCGGGTGTCACCTTTTCATCATTATTTTGATTTGTGTAATAAATTCCCCACTGGGGTTATTGGTATCGCCATTCTGCCTGTGTCGTGTCTCTTACCCCGTCACACTGGTGGAGAATGCGGGCATTGAGAGACCGACTCGGCACGTGTTCCTGTGGTATCTGTGTTTCCTGGGTCCATCGAGGGACGGACGCGCTCGCCTTCTCGGCGTCCAATCCGGAGGAACCCGAAGACGACGAAGAGAGAGCGAAGGAGAGATCGACGGCGCCGAGTGGAGGGACGACCCCGGCCGGCAGAAGATGCTGTGGAGCCGACCGAGAGCGCGGTCCAGCTACCAGAGAGTGCTGCCCAGCTGCCCGACAGAGCTACCCAGCCGCCAGAGACTGCTACCCAGCCGCCCGACCGAGCTACTCAGCCGGCAGAGGATGCGGCCCAGCCGTCCTGGAGCGCTGCCCATGCGGGAGTCCCATTCGGATGCCAGTCGGCGAAGTTGTACCGGAAGTGTGCCAGCCGACGATCCAGTCCGTCTTCCAGCCGGCCTTTTCAGTCCGTCTTCCAGTCAGTATGGGTCGGACTGTAAGGCAACATTGTCCCTCCCACCCCTACTATTTTCCCGAGGTTCCTTTAGGAGCTGCCCGGTTACCAGGTCGACGCTTGGGGGGGGGAATGTGGCGAGGCGCTGACCTAGGACCAGCGTCGCCTTGGAAACGCTGATTGCGTCCACCTGACGCTGATTAGCTGCCGGGCATAAAAGCCGCGCGCTCACACCACTCTGGGTCCTGGTTTATTCGCACCCACCGCTTGACCTCGTTTGACAGCGAGGGAGACACGAACTTTCAGACCTACCTGCACGAGCGCGGACTTATTACCACGAGCACCCCGGGTGTCACCTTTTCATCATTATTTTGATTTGTGTAATAAATTCCCCACTGGGGTTATTGGTATCGCCATTCTGCCTGTGTCGTGTCTCTTACCCCGTCACAACATCCATAAATCTGCATTTTTTGACATGACTCTGCTTACCTGGAAACATAGTGTACTGTGAATACAAATTTGCATTAACCATCCGTCTTGCCAAGTGTGCCGAAAACAGGATGAATTTATTCTAAATCTAAGCAAATTTAAATGTACGCATGAGTAGGGCAACAGGATTTTTTGTCTCAAACTGGGCCACACAGGGAGTAAAAGGTTATGACTCTGAAATGAGAGAAAATGTCTCACAGTGGTGCATATCATATTGGTGTCAGAATTTTCAAACCTTTTCTTGCTTAGATTCATTTATGCTGTTATGTAATTTTCTGCTTCCTGAAAGATCAGTACTATTCTATTCAATGAAAATGACCAAATTTACTGTATAGTAAAATATAATAGAATTTTAATATAAACAATTTATGAACCAGTCTAAGAAAACCAAGCTGAACTATTTTTGTGCTTTAAAGAGATAAAGCAGCGCAAGAGAACATGTGAAATCAGTGTCAATCTCTCTCGAGCCAGAGGCCCGGAACAGATGAGAGGAGCCACTACCGGTGAGCGCCCTTTAAACCAGCTTTGACTAAAAGTGAGCAGTTTTATCAATATTACCTGACGGCTTCAGCGGGACTCTTTCAATCACTGACGGGACGAACTCCTCGCAGGTGAGTTGCCAACACTGAATATGATGCGCTTGCCGTGGTTGTCGGGGGCGGGGCCGCAAGAATTTTTGTGAATTTTCTTAAGAAATGCACCAATTGTATTAAATGAATTGTGAACGCGATACGGTTAAAGGGAAAGCAACCACAAAAGCAGCCTTGAGACGTTAAGCAGGAGAACAAGTGTGTATACGCTAATACAGATCTTTAGAAGTCGTTATACACAAACAGCGCTGTGGAAAAAGTAAGAATACGGCATCTGTGTGCGTATGGCCCCAACTACACCACTGCTGCTTCCCATTCACACCTGAGACCTCGTAACACTAACACATCACATGACACTGGGAAGGGAAAATGGCCAATTGGGCCCAATTTGGAAATTTTCTATTAGGGGTGTAATCAGTTTAGTTGCCAGCGGATGAGACATTAACGGTTGAGTGTTGTGTTGAGTTTTTTTGAGGGGACTGCAAATTTACACTGTTATACAAGCTGTACACTCAATACTTTACATTGTAGCAAAGTGACATTTCTTCAGTGTTGTCACATGAAAAGATATATTAAAATATTTACTAAAATGTGTGGGGTGTACTCACTTCTGTGAGCAACGCTAAGGTCAAGGGTTTGATCCCAGGGATTGCATATGCTAAAAAAAATAATGCATAGTATAATGCAATGTAAGTCGCTTTGGATAAAAGCGGTTACCAAATGCATAAATGTAAGTGCCGATGTGACATTAAAGACATGTGCCAGCCATTTCTGCCGTTGCTTCATTAGTTGAAGTAGTCCATTCCTCCCTACACATTATCGTAAGACAACATTGTAAACTCCTCCATGTTGTTTTGAACTACCAACATCATTTCCAAATACAGATATTCTAAAAAAAGCACCATGGGACACAGAAATCAGATTTGAACAGTTGCCATACACAGTCAATCTTTTCAATCAGATTCACAAATAATCAAATTTAGAATGACAGTCTGACAAGAGACGACAGCCCTGAGAGCTTTCTGTTTTATGAACCATGCATCATGGATGCTTTCTGGACTAATATCGGCTCTTATAAGCTATTGCGTTACACAAGTGGATGTGTCACGTAACAGACCAAGAGCGCTTTCCCACCATGGCGTCGGACAGTTCTAATCACGGTCTGAAACGCTTACAGTTATGTTTCCAAGTGAGCCTGGTTCGACTCGGCACGATTACACACTGTTCTCGACTCAGAATTTTTGGCACGGTTGTCTAACTGTGCTGAATCGTGCTAATGAATGCGCGCAGAGGCGTTATAGTTCAGTCTCTTGTGTTACCATGGCAGCGCGTGACGCGCTTGTGTTTACATTCTTAAGATTTCCGTTATCAGCCCTGCGGTGGAAAATTAAACCATTTACGTACCGGCTGGCCTGGATCGGCATGAAGTGGAACGATGAAGCAACGAGAATGGTGGAAAAGCGCTCCTAGTTTTATTTTTTACTGCATATTCAAATGAATGAAATCTTGCAGATGTTTTGTAATTTGTATGTGGCCAAGTGATCCCAAAGATTCGTCAACTATGCTAATATGTCCCATTTATGTCAATCAATGTCAGGTTTGAACGTTCGGAGTTCTAAATGTTACATGATGACACCATTTTATCTAAAGCAATTAGCATGCCTCACATTCAATGAGCATGATGTTTTTAAAAAGGCTACAAACAATATTCTCAGTTCATACCCAAGAGATGTAAATCGCTAGACAATTATAAAGCCATCACAGAGAGAACACAGCCTTCAGAAATGTCAACAAACTAGTACACATACACTCAAAGATTCATTGACTCATAAATGGAAGCAAGGAACAAACTGTTTTCACACTGAATTTATCTGAGAGCAGTGTTTGTCCAAACTAACTGGTATGATTCTGCTGTAAGTGGTTGCCTAAAGAACTGAAAGGCATCATTCATGCGGGATGGGTTACATTTTTAATTACTTTTTAATACCTGGGGTTAGGGACTTAGACCTCATCCCAATATGAGCATTAGTAATGGTGATACTTGTTTTTTGCAAAACCCAGAGAAAATGCAATAAATTCCTGCTGTCAGTAAGTCTCAATCTTCACTTCCAATGGGCAAAATTCCAGAAACAGCCATAAGGCACCCAAGAAGAGATGAATGACCTTTAGCTGTGAGTCACATGAGACTTTTAATCTCAAGCCTTTCATTTCAAGGCCTTTTTTCAGTTTGGTCATATTTGGAATACGTGTTTTTCTGTGTCTTTGGTGTGTTATACGTTGCCCGTGTATGTATTAGACACGTAAAATTGCAAAAATGTAAGTGTCGGAACAAAAGATGCATTCTATCTAAAAGCGAATGCTCACCCAGACCTGCCTGAAACGCCTCGTGTAACCACACCCCCACAAATCTACGTCAGTTCGTGGTATGAGTTGACTAAGACCGCCCAAATGTATACGCAAGTAAGGTGAAAAAACCTCCATTACAATAGCATTCTCTCCAGACATAATTAATGAAAAACCATATTGATTCACAACTTTAGTTTAAAAGATTACACGTACACCTAGTACTCTGACCTCAATCCCACAATTCCATAAGGCCTCTACAATGTCTACAAGTTGTGGAAATGTATTTTCTGTGTTGTATCTCCTTTTTTGGCCAAAAAATAAATATAAATTAAAAAAATTGTTTATCTATAACTTTTAGGTTTTACAATAACTGTATAAGTAGGTTGTTTTAAAATGAGGTCAAGCAAGCATTTGCATGTCTACATAGAGTCTGCAGACTGTGTTTTAGGCCTAAATTAAAAGTTCTGTCATTATTTACTTCACTTGCATACTACACAACAGCTTTTAGTTATCATGTTAAAGCTGATAATACTAAATAAAATAAAACACCAGGTTGAATTACTGTAAAAAAAAACATGTTTTTCATGTTTACTTGTAAATTTGCACTCTTTTTCTGTAATTTGACAGTTTTAAATTGCGTTTTTTACTTTTTTTGAGGAGGCTTTGCACATTTCGTCATTTAGCAGACGCTTTTATCCAAAGCGACTTACAAAAACAAAATAACAACAATGCAAGGGTGCAGTAAAACTGGTCTAAAGAAATACTGTTAAAAGGTATTGACGGCACTAAGTAAGCCGAAACTGCCAAATTATTAATAAATAAATAAACAAAGATAGTGGAAATAATAAATAAATAAATCATTAATAAAAAGGCAATCACCCACTTACAATGATTAAAAAAATAAAGATAATGATAATAATAATTAATAAAGGCAATAACCACTAATAATAATAATAATGATGGTGATAATAAATAAATAAATAAAAAGATAATAGTAATAATAAATAAATAACAGATCTATGGCGCAGACACAGAGACATGTGCAGACAGACCTCAAGAAAATGAAGGCCAGCAGGATTCCTTTCCCCTCAGTAGTGTAACTGTCCGCCCCTGCCAAACTGATTAAAAACACACAGTGTGACGGAAAGCAGAGCTTCAGCAAGTTTAAAAGATCTTTGCACTCGCCTAAGTGATTTCTGAGAGCAAGTCATTGATCGACCCCAGTTACGCAGTAAAGCAGGGCTATCGAGTTCTTCATCAGTTTTCTGTCCGCTCGCGTGACGCGACCGGGGGTCCTCGTATTAGCATCTGGCCGCCCCCGATCTCCTCCATTCTCAAAACTGAACTTTCTGCCGCAGGGAACGATTGGGTTTCTGTTTAGTCTCTGAGGTGAGATGAAGGAAATCTAAGCTCCTTCCAAAATCTCATTCACTCTCTTCTAAGTCCTTCTATTAACTTCAGATCCTGTGTCGGAGTAATGGGGGAAGATATCCACTATCTCGAGGTAATTTCCACGAGCGGCCCGTGACCTTGACTACTCTGGATCACTTCGGTTTACAATGGAACAGTAGGTCCTTCACCCGTTTCATTTCATTATTCCGCTGAATTCCAATTCTAGTCCGTCAGCACAGACTAATAGAGAAATCGGTCAATGTCGAGCCTGTGATTGTGCCGGTAAGGAGTGTGTTTGTGTTGTGCTCTGTGTCTGAGCTAGTCAACAAAAAGCAGACACGTATTGTCAAACCAACTCCATAATGTATGGAATTGAAAGGCTGATGGAAGAAGTGCAAGTGCCGATCCAGTCCAGCAACAAAACTTCAGGTCTGATACAACCCTGAAGGGTAACAGACTGCCAGTGCAGGTAAACACTTCATCTATCACAGAAGACGCTGTTCTGAAGGCTTGTCGACCGCAGACAAATATTTACTCAAGGTAGCTGAGGTAGACTAAACACAAACGCAGTGTGTCGATAAATCTTGCCTTATAAAGTTGACAAAAATATTTATATTTCTGTTCAATTTAGTGTATTCAAACAAAAACATTATTTCTAAGCAACACATCAAAACAAAAAAGTGATGTAATCTATTAGTATTCTGTATGTGAAACATAAAAGAAGATATTTTGAAGAATGTCTCTGTGGTTCCATACAATGGGAGTCAATGGGGTTCAGTGTTGTTTGGTTATCAACATTCTTCAAAATATCTTCTTTTGGGTTCTGCAGAAGTACGAAAGTCGTACAGGTTTGAAACAACATGAAAAGTTCTTTTTTTATCGATCAATTATTACTTATTTACTGTATATGATGACTTCTTGCTTCGAACACTGCAGACATGGAGAGCCTGTGGGTCTTTTCATGTTTTTTGTAATTCTGCTCTGTAACATACATTTGACTGTGTTCAAGATTTCGAATCATTCTGTAAAAAATGTCACGTTCAGATGCGTCTCAATGTGAATAGTGCCCACAGAGCTCTGCTGCTAAATGAAACGTAGAGTTGTGAGCCACAGAATCGACTGAGCTGATGGCTCCATCCATCCAGAGCCACAGGTCATATATTCCTGTACGGCCAGAGCAAATGTGCTGAAGAGGCACAAAACGCTGTACAGTACCACCCAGACCTCTCTGAATGACTGACTTAAGACCTTATAGATCTTACTGTAACCACAGGGGGAATCACACATCTATTGTGTGTACTCTCTCAGAAATGGGCTCAAGGTAAATAGATCTAAATAAAGACACAGGATTGTAAAATTGGCAATTTTCAGAATCTGTTTGTTTTCCCATTATGCAAAATGCTAATTGTTGAATAAAACTTCTGTGAACCAATTTGAAAACTGCTTCATCTTCATTAAAATACATCTCACAATTCACCACTTCCATTTGCTATGCTCACTAAACAAATTCGTTTTCCATCACATTAGGATGTGGAAAAAACGTGCTGTGCTGTTTCGATTGAACTAATCATGGATGCGGAAACACGACCGCATCAGCAATATTTACATCTGAGCGTTGTGCCTGCCGCTGCAGCATTTTCAGGCCACCCCTAACCTCTGACCGCAGGGGTCCCGCTGTGGGAGACTGTGGGTTTGAGTGTTCCCCGAGAGTGCTGACAACTGACCTTTTCTGTGATGGGTCACCATGGACATGTGCTGGGGTGATTTTTATGACATGGCTGAAAAGTGGCTGGGGATAGTTGTGCTTTAAGGGGGGCAATTACAAAAATGTCTAATGTTGAAAGTCCTGCACGGCAAGAATAACAATGTCATGTTTTGCAGAATTTTCACGTATTTTTCGAAATGAGGAAAAACAATTACGGAAATAGACTGCAAATTTACATGGCAGGTGTAAAATAACATGTACATTTTATGTTTCTTTACTTTTTTTGGCGACCACAGCTATAGTACTGGGATATTATTATTTTTTACAGTGCGCGTATAAATTGTATATATTGACCAATACAGAATTAACAAGAAATTATCCTGCAATCAGAGTTAGGATATCTTTTGTTATAGTTTTATTAACATTTTAAATGAGCTTTGTATATTTTTAATTAAAATTTTAGTTTAATTATTAGCAATTTTGTTATTATTTTTAGCATTCCATTTTTTTTTTTATTGTATCATATATAGATTAACCAATTTTTCTTTCAGTTTAGTTTTCTTTCAAGTTAATTATTGTATTACCTCAACATATTGCGATTTATTACTTAAAAATAATATTTATTATTTTCATTAAGTTGAAACAATTGAAAAATATGAAGCCCTCGATTCTATTCAATAAACAGACATTTTTTAAACAAGTATAATAATCCTGCCTGTGATTTATGCAATATAGTCCAGAGTTATTATACTTTTGTTTTATTTCATTTTTATTAATATTTTGAACTAGCTTCTATTTTAAGATTTTTAGTTGTATGTTAATATTAGCAACTTTGTTATATGCTTTTATCCTTTTTATCATTTATTTGTTTATAATGTTAATTAATTGTAATTTTAGTTTCAGTTCAGTTTTTGTTCATTATTATAATTTCAGTGCTTTAAACTTATTTCAGTTTATTTCTGAAGCAACTATGGCAACATTTCAATTTTTCCGTTATTTTTTCACAATCATTTTTAGGCCAATATTTTATTTGATTTCAATAAACAGTAACACTCTTAAAGTTTTAATTTTAGTAAACTAAAATAACCTTGCTCAAGACCGGTCTTGGTAATTGCAAAAGCTATACAATTTTGCTTCAGATATAATCAAAGAATATCACAAGACCTAAAGAGCTGTTTTTCATGAATATGACCAAGAACGCAAATGTGATTTTATTTGAACATTAACAAGCAGTTCATATTGGGTAACATAATTTTCTTAAGTGTTTGCTTTATTTGGGTGTTGAAAATAGTCACAAGCAAATACATATCAGCTCTTTAGTATTTGTACTTGTTTGCTCAAAGAAACCAAAGGAAATTCTTAGTAAAATTCACTTCTGCAATTACATTTTGTACACAAATGTGTACCTTCAGATGAATTTGAGAGTGCTGGTCTGGTCTTGGTCTCGGTTTAGGTGGTCTTGATTACAACACTAGTTATGGCTTCCCAATAGTGTGACAAATTACATTAAAATCGAACTGACATTGAAGTTTGTCAATCATTTTATTCTGTCATTTAAACAACCTTGCAAAACAAATAGACTTATATACAATTATTAGGTGATACACAACGCTGAAACCTCAGATTTGGCCGTACAGATTGAGTGAATCTGAATACACACCTCCCACAGCTCTGACACAAGCACATTTGTAATTCACGGTAATTTATAGGTTTTTATACAGATGTCTGATTACTATATCACACCATATTTCTCAAAGATCCCATCTTTAAGATTTAAAGCTCAAATGAGAGCACATTTCCAGACAAAAAGTGCTGAATTATTCATATCCAAACAGATTGTTCTTTGTGCCATTCATAACAGCGGTGAGCTACAGAAACAGGTTTAACCGAGGTGCTGTTCTAGTTATTGCACAAGACCAACACAAAAACATCTTTTTTGGGTTAGACATGCCACTGGGTTTCTGTCAACAGACCCTTAAAAATAGATTGAACAGTCATTTCTGTCGACACAGATATTCTGTTGGATCCTTTGATAGACGCACCGAAAAGTGTTGTAAAAAAAGCAGTATTAGAGATTTCCATAAGCTGTGGCACATTTCCAAAAGTAATATTGAATCATTTTGTAAGCATATTTTCTTGTCAGATAATTAACAGAATTAAGTTGATTCTCTCAGCCCCCGATTATTAAATAGGTTTGCCTTTTTAAGTTTTGTTAGATTTATGCTTACAACAAAAAAATAAATGACTAAAAAAGAGGTCAAAACAACTGTAACAAAGGTAAAAAATGTTTTACAACTATAGTGCACCTTGTTAATTCATGCTAGCTTTAACTAATGTTAAAAAACACAACCTTGCTGGAAAATTACTGCATAAATTATATCTTGTTTTCGGATGTTTAAATATTTTTATTGGAAAACCAGACAGAATTTGTTGGTGCATCCTTATGAAAATAAGTAACTTTTTCTGGGTTATGTAAAATCACAACATGCTTTAAGACTAGGGGGCTTGAATGGTGGGCACTTTTGTAGTGGGAGTGAAAATTGTAGCTCTGGTGAAAGCTAAACGCTCTGGTAATTGCTCTGAACTTTCCTGAGAATCGGATGAAGGCGCCGTCAAAATGCTGAAACTCCATTCTGAGTAATCAGACCTCTGGTTTTCCTGAAGTGAAAATCACTATGTTTCTAGCAGGAAGATCGGAGCTCAAAGTGTGGTTTTCATGCTGGAATGGGTTATACTGACTTTGACTGTGTCAAATATGTGTCAAGGTGGAGTTCCCACTGCAGCAACAATTTCAGAAAATTATAATATTCCTCTCAAACTCTGGTGTGTCATTAGCAGCAATGGGGAAGATATTTCAAACTCCAGCTTTACAAACTACGAACTACTCAAAATCAAGAGTCAAGCGACTGCAACAAACTCAAAGCACCTTGCTATATACCACTTCAAGAGTAGTCACTGGTCCACAAGCACTTTTATTCACTCAAATTTAATTTAATATAATTTTTTAAATCTTACATGTGACCCTGTCCGTGCAATCAAGGCTAAAGTATCAAAAACTAATTATGAGAAACCAGAATCAAGGTTTGCTTTCAATCATTAAAGGGATAGTTCACCCAAAAATGAAAATTCGGTCATCATTTATTCACTCTATTGTCATTTCGAACCTGTATGAATTCCATCCTTCTGCAGAAAACAAATTAAGATATTTTGAAGAATGTTGATAACCCGACAGCGGTGGCACCCGTTGACCTCTTTTGTATGGGCACAAAACCAATGCAAGTGAATGGCTGCCATCGCTGTTCGGTGAAAAACATTTTTCAAAATATCTTCTTTTGTGTTCTGTGGAAGAAAGGTTTAAAATGACAAGAGGGTGATTAAATGACGACAGAATTAAAATTTTGGGGTGAACTATCACTTTAATTTTACTTTGATTTCAATCTGTGACATGGCCTTGCTCAGTCAATATTAAAGCTATCAAGGTTTTATTTCCACAGAATGTTCTTTACATTGTGTAGAATGAACTGTATGTAGAAAAAAGCAATCTATGCCTAACATATGACTTTATCTGGGTTTTCACAAGCAGGGCAACGTATAAATAAATCTTTAATCAATTATTTTACATTTTGATTCGATTATAAATATTCTGTTGGTAATATTTTGTTCAAATGTTTGGGTAATGTAAAAAATTCTGAGAAAAAGTTTTTCTGGACCAGCATTTTTTATGTCTTCTGAAGGGGACTATACTAACGCTATTTAAGGGTGAAAAAAAAAAATATATAACTATATAACTATATATATATATATATATATATATATATATAATATATATTCATTTGATGATTTTAAATTATATAATTTAGAGCATTTTATTATATAGATAATGAATAGTAACATTTAACATAATAATAAAAAAGGAACAAAAAGGCTTTGCAAGGACTGATTTAGTGAACCATGTATAGTCATCATTTGTCTAAAAAAATAGATTCATCAAATAAAATAAAATACTTTTGCAAATTATTCTCAACAACTGTTTGCACTGTTGTTTTGTATGTTAGTGAAAACAGATTGTATAAGCTGCAGTATCCTTTCTCTTTTGTTTGTTTTTTGTGTTCATGTTTTTATGAAAAACTGGGCAGGTTTTTATGTCTTCTTCAAACTATAGTAAATTTAACAGTAATAAACAAAACGAAAACTCTGAAATCAAAGGCAAAAGGATACTCAACAACAGGAGGGGGGGCTGAGTTAAACAGGGAAGAAGCGGGAGACTCTTGAATTCAAAGGCAAAAAAACATAGGAAATAACTAAAAAAAATGGTTTTTTAAGACCCACTAAGTGGCTGAAAAAAATTCTGAAAAGCGACAAGTCAATGAAAAATACATTGCAAGAAATTCAAAATAAAAAAGCGACAATAATAAAAGAAAAATTCCAGATTCAAAGAAATAAATGCAAAATAGAGTTCCAAGGTGAGATGCTTACTATGATGGAAAAACTATATTCGACAGCAGCTCATCTTTCCATTGTGAAAGTTAATCCGAATTTTTTCGGTATACTTCTCAAAAAGTACCTTTCAAAAATTCTGCCGACCAAGTAAGAAAAAATCTAATAAAAAATATCTTAATAACTTGTTTTACTTAACTTTGCTAACTTTTACTAGCAAATCCTGCAAAACAAACCACAGCAAGAGGCATCAATCCTCACCAGAGGAGCTCACTCAATACACCTTCATGCCATGTCAAATTAATAAATACTCCATTTCTGTCAAATCCGAACATGTATAAGGCCAAATATAGCTACAACGAGGCGTCATAGTTTGAAACTTTGAACAGAAAGAATTAAGAAGCAAAACAAATGGAGAGGACCGTTAAGGTTGAGAAATCTGCTTACATATCCAACAGCTATACTCAAAGGAGGAAAAATGACTGCCACTTCACAGTGGTACACAGCTGGTAAAAACACACACGCACACCGATCCCATCGATGGTGAAGAAAAGCCAGACAGCACGCTTTGTTACCCCGGACCTCAGAGCCAAGGTGCACTTGGCAGAGAAGAATAAACAAATGTCAGCCAGTGTGGAAACAAACACACAAGCTCAATGAGCTAATGATGCGTTTTTCAAAAATGTGCTGGAAATGCACTCCAGCGGTACACAAGCTTCACTTCACACGCCGTTGAGTTTTAAAATATGTACGCAATTCATAATGCCATACAATTTATAATGAAATTCATATTGCATTCTTAGTTTAACCACAGGGGGCGCTGTTGCAGACAATGCAGTAATCTACCATTTTTTTCCTCAAAACTTTATTTTTGTGCATGATTAGTCTGTGCATTCTTTCATTATCGTACATAAAACATGTATACAACAGCATAATGTAATTTGTATTTTATAAACGTCCAATGTAATCTGTGCCTTTGGATTTTTATCCACCACATTGCTGCTCTATTCTTTGGCAACAGTCACTTTTCATTATCCATTAAATAGTGCTGAAAAATAATTATGCCTGAAATCATTTTCTTTCATAAGATAGATTTAGTGTTAATAATTGAAAATGTATTTTAATGCTGCTTAGAGACATACTGTCAACTAAACGGCAGAGCTGCAACATTAAATTATTGTTTCATCTCTTCCACTACAATAAACTTATTAGGCGAGTTCAAGAGTTTAATCTTTGCTTATTACAACCAAACAATACAACATATCAGTCTGATTCCATACGGACATACAGCAAGGTCACAAGAACTGAATATCTATGCAGAAATTATTGTCTCAATTACCCTGGGTCTGATCTGCAGACCCATAATCTTTTCATCGAGGCTTGGATGTATACAAGCATGCAGAATTATAGCAGCAATAAACAGCAAAAGCAAATAAATGATGACACCATATACAAACAACATAACAATATGTATTAGCTAGATCACTAAAGGCCAAGAGGAGAGTAGCGGCGATAATATTTCTGTTTGATTGCACTTCTACATTTAGTAGTTTAGCATTATGCATTATGACATGCAAACAAATAACAGATCTCTACAAAAAAAGCGGCCCGCTCGCCTTTCAAGACACTGTATAGCCAGTGCTGAATTACATTTGTTAATCATGTACATATTTTTATGTCACGCAACGTAAACAAATCTGTTGACGGAATTCCGCTTATTCAAAATGTGCAACCCAGTATCACGCCAAATCGTGTAAAAAACACGCCTTTTCTAGCCGTGAATATGACACGCATGCATGAAGGTGGAGTAACTTACGCAATAACCAAACGCAATTTGCCATCATGACGTGTACGGGTGTGATTTTTTATTTAATCAGACAGGGTTTTTTTGTGTACGTTTATTACTTTGTGCGCACACTTAAGCACGCAACCGGACCCCAACAATTTGTATATTATATAATATAAAACACAACACATAACAGGCATATATGGCTACAGATGCTATTTATTCAAAAAGTGCAATTATTCAAAGCTTTCCGAGCCCGAAGAACAGACCCAAATACGATCCCCTTCTCCATCCGCCATAAAACTCGGAACCAGCTGTGTACAATACAATTTCGGAAACTATGAATCGGCATTGGCTGTCCGGCTCCGACTGCATCACACGCTAAACTTCAGTGTATATGTAGATATGAGTGCTTTATTTCTAAAAGTTTAACAGTTTTTCTGTAGTTACACTCTGAACGATATTAAACAGGATTGCCGCAAATAACACAAGAAAGTTACATATTAGTATACTTTTGCATAGCAAGACCTATCTAAACATGCTTAAGTGAACAAGTGAAGACAACAACACTCCCTCTTTCTTCTGTTGGTCAAATAAACACATAGCCCCGCCCACACCTATGCCATTGGTTGAGACTGTTGCTGATCGCCATACTCAAGTGATGGTTTGAGAGCACCACAATCAAAGTGTTTCCATACTTCGGGGAAATCAAGCTACAAATGGCTTGCTTGTAGTTGTTTAATTTGACGTTGGGATAGGAGAAAGTGTGTCATAATTAAAATGACATTCGATTTAAGAAAATGATGAATATTTCAAAACAACTAATGACACTTGAAATGCCTAAACATGGCATTCGTTTGTCAAGCTTGTTATAAGGAAATGAAGCTCAACCTGAAGTCATTCTTACTCCCAATCCTAGATGTCAGATCTTATTTGCTCCGATGAGAAACACTTATAAATTGGCATTTCATTGTTATTTCGAACCTCAGGATTTAAACTGAAGCTGACAAAGTCATTTCTGAATCATCTGTCGGCAGTTGTACTTATTTACAAATACAAATCACAGATCTGTGTCTGATGAACTCTGAAAGAACCTCATTTTGTGAGAGTTAGACAGCCCTGAAGTATTTTACCGTCAAGTACATTTAAAAATTTCTGTACTAACTGTGTTTTTACTTTGGATTTGGTTTACTTGAGTACATACGGCATAATGCACACTACTATAAAGCAAATATCAGACTTTTTACTTTCCTTCAAAAACACATGTAATACCTTTGGATTTTTGTTACCTGTAATACTTGGGCACTTTCATGAAGAATGAAGTATTTTGCTCAAAATTATACTTGAATAAAAGTAAGAAAGTACTATTTTTTATGTACTTAAAGTATTGGGAATTCGAAGTGTAAAAGATGTGTTTATGAAAATGTGTTTATGAAATGGAGTAAAACATATGAAATATACACGCTTTATAAAGTAGTCTAAAAGTAAAATCACTGTAATAGAGTACAGAACATACTTGAAAATGTACTAGAGTAAAAGCAGACTAAAACTACTTAAGTACTGTCTTTCACTAATATAATTTTTCACATTTCCGTCACAATTTATCTACAAATAAAGGACGTTTTCTGTTGTTAAACTTTTAACCTTTCTTTACAACTGACCCTGGTACCACAACATAATTTTTTTTTTTTTTAATGTATTGTTATATGCCAAAAATACTTTTGCACATTTTTTTTTATTATATAAATGATCTTTTTTTTATGTAATGTAAGTTTTTGAGATCTGTATTCATGCACACACACATTTTCAACTCGGTATTACGCCAAAACATGTAATAGACACCCTTTGCCTCCTCTAGGCGTGAAAATGACACGCTTAGTTCTTTGCATTTGTAAAACAGAAACGATTTTATAAAATCAATTAAATTGTATTTATATAGCGCCTTTCACAATGTGCATTGTTCCAAAGCAGCTTTACAAATCAATAAGAAAAACACAAGGTAAAACACAGCACAGTGCATGGCAATAAGAGACAAGCAAGATCATTCTAATAAATAATATCTAATAAATAAATAAATAGATGCAGTCTCCCGGTGAGCAAGCCAACACTGCCCTGTTAAATGCGTATTAGCATACACCTCTTTAAACCACCCACTTTCCGTTATGCAACAAGCAAATAGAAGTCAGCCACATATATTAAAACACGCACCAAAAACAATATAAAAACATTACAAACTGGTCGCATTGCATCGAGTCTTCTAAAGTCGTCTAAATGGAATAAATTTTTAGTCGTGGCAGCTTTGAAGATTTTCTTTATTTTTGTTCGTCCTTTGCAAACTGGCACACATTTTACAAGGGGCAAGTAAGGTTCCAGATTTTTACCTGCCATTCTCCCGCTGTGTCTGCAAGCGTATGTGACCGTGCTAATGACGTATGGTGTCTGCGTGAACAGGATGCGCAGTGGGATGCAAAATACGTCGAATGAAAATGTACACATGGCCCAACGAGAGGCAATAATTGGGGAAACGTGTTTTAGTCCTGTGCCTTTCACAGACGATATACACTATAAATATAAAAATACCAATGTATCACTTTATGTATTGATTGCTACCAGCATGACAAAAATGTTTCTGGACAGGATTGGCTACTCTACCTTTAAGCATGTTGTTGGATAGTTTTACAGAAAAACTTTCCAAAGTCTTGCTATACAAAAGTATACTAATCTGTAACTTCCTTGAATACCTGTAAAGCTCTGGTCACAAAATGTGAAGAAATTGTTGCTTTACCTGGATCTGAAACTACCCTGTGATTGCTTGTGTTATTTGCCGCAATCCTGTTGAATATCATCCAGAGTATAATGACAGAAAACTGTCAATAATTACTGCAGCAAATCTGAATCTCTTTTGGGAACGTTGAGATCAAGTACACCTGTTCCAGGATAAGAAATAGCAAGACGCTTTTTAGAAATAAACCAAGAAATCAACACGCTTATGTTAGCTTTTGTCATTTTCAACGTGATTTTAACTGGGTCTGTGGTATGATCAATGCAATTTTTAAAGTATCCAATGTAGTTTCTAATAAATTTAGGTCATAAAAAACATAACAATGCATAACAATCATAATACAGTTGGAAAAATGCTTTTTAAAATGCAATACCTCTTTTAAATGGGAAGCTTAAAGGTACAATATGTAAGATTTTTGCATTAAAATATCCAAAACCCCCTAGCACAGTGTTATATATTTTTGTTTACTTACCTACTGACATTAACCTGTAAAAGTTGGAATCCAGAGAAATTTTCAAGTTTAGGCCCTTCTTATCACAATTATAAAATGGTGTGTCTTCAACTAGCCTGTTTTTTGGGTCCCATCGGAATGATTTCCATCAGCAGTGAAACTAAAAACAACAACTCCCATCATGCCACGCTCCTTCACAGGCATCAGGCTACGCCTGTATTATAGTTTAAAAAATGCGACCTCTAGTGGCTGATCCCACGGACTGTACCTTTAAATATTCACACAAAAAAAAACTCCATTCAAATGTATTTCTGCTCACATTGTATTCATATTTTATGCTGTTCCGGTTTTTGTAACTAACAGTTTATGATGAAAGGTCACGCCACAGAACAACATCCACACATCTAAAGAGAAAAAACTTCAAGGTCTCTATGTATCGGCAGTCCATGATCACCAACACATCCCGTCTCAACACGGCAATCACCACTTATACGTTATTATAGAAAGCAAATACATTTATATCAAATGCTGTTGCGACACCAGATTCCACAACTCGATATGAAACGGGCAAATCATCTGTTTCAAGTGGAATTCCCGGTTCTCTGCTGATGGTTGGTGTTGGGTTGAGGGGAGATGGGAATGGCCGATCATGTTTCTCTCTGCAGAAGAGAAAAGCTCTCGTGGGAGGAGCTCGCTTTCTGCTGTCTAATGCTGCGGTGGACTCTCAGCTATCTCTGAGAACCAGCTGTGGACAGACCTGAATGGGGCGGCCATTACATTAACTGTGGACCACAGAAACCTATGGGAACATTGTGATTCCACTTCAGAAAATCACTAATAGGCTTGTATTGCCACCCACACTAATGCTTTCTGAAAGCTACGGCATGATGCATCGCTTAAGGTGCCTGCAGGACTCTCAAGTAGCAATTTACTTTAAGATGCCATGGTGTTGACTGAATTATAGATAGAACAATTAAAATTCAACTGAGATTTGATGTGCTTTCAAGGGTGTATTATATATTATATCTGTGCCACTAGTGTCACCAAATGGAATTGACACAAAAGTGTTTTTTGTTGAGCTTTATGGTTGCGTAACATTACAACATTCAGGTGCATTGGGCCTTGTCCAGGAAACAGAAACAACAGAAATAAATACATTTACGATAAAAAAATAAAAATGTACAAATCTAATATTCTATATATAACTTTGTTTAGGCAATTCTGAATGATGCCCATTGAACAGATTTTACTAGTGTCGACACTGAAGTCTTATAAAATCACATATTTAGTGTCTTCTATGTTTAATCTGATATCATAATGTAAACTAGTGTTACTTCTGTTGAACACAAAAAAGATACGAGAAATCAAAGAGGTTCAATGTTATTTGGTTACACTGTAAAAAAGGCATAAAAAACATACATTTTCCAGCAGCTGGGGCGCCAGTAAAATATTTTTGTCACCTAAAATTTTTCATGTTTTTCTTGTAATTTTGCAGCCTTTTTCTGTAGGATGAAGGATTTTTTTTACTGTATTTCAAAGCTTGGGTGCCAGTTAAAAATCGTAAACTAAAAGTTTTGACAAATTATAGGTTTTCATGTTTTTATTTAATGTAAAATAACAGTTTTGTGGTATAAAATTGTTTTTCTTGTAAATTTACAGTCTTTTTTTGTAGTTTGACATTTTTTACAAAATCTGTTAAAAAAAAACCTTAAAATTCTGTATAATTACTTTTTTTCACATTTCTGAAAATATCTTCTTTTGTGTTCTGCAGAAAAAAAGAAAGTCACACAGGTGACATGAGGGCGAGTAAATTATGATTATTTATTTTTTCATATTTGGTCAACTATCCCTTTAACAAGCTTCCACTTTTTTGTACAGTAGCAATCGCACCTTGAATTCCTCTATTCCAAATGCCTATTTCACAGTTCAAATGAATATATTGCAAACAGGCACCGTATTGCTTTCTGTTATAGCACATGAGCGAACAATGGTGCAAGTAAGTGCTGTTTGTTGTTTTAGGGACCTATGTGGGTAGGTGTACTCACCGCTGTGCTGGCCGCCGCTTGCTTGGACTCCTCCGTCAGGAAAGCCAGCATCTGTTCTACCTTCTGTTCCTCTTCTGAGCTGATGTAGTCCGTGTCTATTCAAACAAATTAACACAAAAATAAGCATCAGAGTGGGGTACTGACAGATTGTAATTTTGAGGAACTGCTCACGGTCAGCACTTTAGAAAATATGGACGTGTCAACAGTGCAAGCTTAACAAACTGATCTGTGCTGCCTGGTTGAAACTGATCTCTGATGTGAAGTCGTGACACAAGTGAAGAATTTACTGTTGCCGTCACATTACTGTTATAAAGTAGATGACAAATAAGTCTTGGGAACCTTTTTAAAGATGTATGGTTAGTCAAGATTAACCAAGAGCCAATGAACCAACTAAAATCAACTAAAAAACAATTAAGCAACTGAAATAAACTAAAAACAGAATAAAATAAAATGGGACATAACATAATTGTATAGCAACTTATATAACTTATATAGCAACATAAACTACAAAATAGCAAACATTTTACTGAAGTGAGCATGAACACTAAATAAATGCGTAAAAATAACATTTAAATAATTCAAAATAAGCATAAAACCACAATTAAACTGAAAACAAAACAATAACTCTGTTTGTTTACATGACTACTCATCGGTGCTTCATACAAAACAAAATTCATTATAAAAATAAAGTGAAATTGAAATGATGCACTTTACTTCGCTACACATGTGCAAAAGATAATCGTAGTTACAACAGTCACTCAAATTCTTCTTCAACAGCTTTGACAGGCACAACTAAAAAAGATCAGTGGAAAAGAACAGACTTTAATAACTGCATTTACGTCACTATTTCAAGAATCAGACATAAGGTTTAGCACAGGCCCTGCGGGGTCTATTTGCTATTAAGGGACTGTGTGAAAGACCCCTCCCCAACACACTCCCAACCTCATTTACACATATTCATCATGAATGCGATGGGATTATCAGCTTGATAATTTTAGTCTCCATCTGAGCGCCGGAGGTCTGCTCGACGCGTTTTTTCTCGCAGCTTCCACTTTCCCCACAGCGATTTCATGCTTGTCTAGTTTGCAAGTGCCAAAATTGGCCCTGACATTGCCAATCATTGCTGCTCTAGCTAATGATTTGGACGGTTGAACAGCAATGACAGCCGACGTCCTGATTATGAGAGAAAAAAACTAAGTGAAGAGCGACCTCGCCATGGCCTCCCGAATGTTCTCAATGACACAGATCCAATGTTAAACTGTGCTCTATCTGAAGCTTAGTCAATGATGGAGAGTCATTAACTAGCAATGGTACTCAGCTGACAACACTTTTCAGGTATCACAAGGTGCTCAGTTGACTGCTTTAGTATCAATGTTAGTTTTTTTTCACAAAAAGGTTTTTTGCTGTTTTTTGTCAAACAACTGCAATTCATACAGATTAATTTTAGTTTGCTCAAACATTTAATTTAAATAAACTTTCAAGATTCAAGAAGAAACATGGATTCACTGACTCGTTGCGCAAAAACGACATCATTATTTCACATAATTTTTCTAGAAGTGTTTTTTTAAGTATTCATTGAATTTAGCGTAAAATGTTTAAAAAAAATTAAATTGAGCTAAATTGAGCTAAACTGAGCTAGCCAATAGCTAATAGCATCTGGCTGCAATGTTTACATTTTTGCTGCCTTACCTAAGGCACAATCAAATTGGCTTTACTTTTTTTATGTTTTATATTACTTTAACTAGACAACATGTACAATGTATAATTTATGGTAACACTTTACAATAAGGTTGTATATTTTTAAACATGATTAAATGCATTGGTTAACATTAACTCAAAAGGAAAAATATAGTTGTACAGCATTTATTTATCTTTGTAAATGTTAGTTTAAGTGATAGTTCACCTAAACATTTAAATTCTGTCATCATTTACTCACCCTTTTGTCATTTCAAACCTGTGAAACTTTCTTTCTTCCCCAGCCCACCAAAGAATATATTTTAAAAAATGGACCCCATTCACAGGGTCCAGTGCTGTTCTGTTACCAACTTTGTCCATTATATCTTCTTTTGTGTTTTGTGGATGATAGAAAGTCATAAAGGTTTGAAATGATTAAATGGTGAGTAAATGTTGACAGAATGTATTTTTTTTGTTGAACTATCACTTTAATGCAAAACAATTACTCATGTTAATTCATTGTGCATTGACTAATGTTAACCGATACAACTTTTAATTATCAAAATCTATGTAGTAAATTTAGTAAAAGCAGAACGTGACAGGAAAGTCATGGGTACAATCCCCAGGGAATGTACATTACATACAGTATATAAACATATCACACTGAAGAAACATATAGTTTAAATGTATTGCAGATTGCTTTGGATAAAAGCTTCAACCAAAGGCATACATATATACAGAACGCCTCATTAATAATGGCAATGATTTATCGACTGATGCAACATATGGGCACAAAATGATAAAAACTTGATGGCAAGAATTTACACTTAGCCAGTTAATTCCCGGCAACCGTCCAACAACACCAGATTGCCGAAACTTCACTCTTCTGAGATGTGTAGTAGTTGTGTTTCTGTAGGGAATGCCTGACACTTGTTCGGGGCCTGGCGGTCTCAGACGGCTCTTATAACTGAATGTCACCAATCAGCTCCTCAATGATTAGACAGAATAAAAAACATAAGCCACATCTGTTGCATGAGCACAAGCAGATGGGGTGTGCATTACACCTGCGAGTTATAAAGCCGCAGTGATATTTACAACGAATATGTATGAGGTGGATTCAAATGAGGCAGGGTAATAAAGCTTTTGGCCTTTTTCAACGGAGAAACACTTTTTCAGATTTTAAAGTTCACAATATTAGCACACAAAAATCATCATTTGAAATGTCACAACGGTATGTAAACGATAACATAATTTTTAACTTTTGCGTCAACGGTTTCTTTAAGGTTTCATTAATAGTCCGGCCCACACAAGTAGCTCCACCGCTGTTCTCTCCAGAAGACTCCTACACGCTCAAGATCTTCTGAACAGGGTCGGGTATCTTTCCCACGGCATCTAGACATTAATTAGTCCTTCGAGCCGAAAAGATCCATGTCAAAACCCAGCAGCCAGATCAATTCTGCTATTTTAAATTGCCGGCTTTGCGATAGGAACATAGCCTAATGTCATTACATCCATTAGCATCTATGTGTAACCTCCTTCAGAAGCACTAGGATAATGAGACGGGCCTGTCGCCACGCCGGGTTAAAGAAGCGGAGAGGACCTGTGGCATTTGACTTTTCATTAGATCATGCACAATAACAGCCGTACAGGTTGACCTAAACATTTCAAGACAGACATACCCTTTGAAGTGCTAATGTTAACCACCTAAGGTCCGTCGTCTCTCATTAATCTGTTCTTTGGACTCGTTCTACAGTCACGCTGAATCTGAACTGCCTCCAGGAGTCGTACATTATATATAGCTTGCGTGGCTGTGTTTGTGTTAAAACAAAGCCCTCTTGGTTATGAAAAAGGGTAATGAGAATGAGTGCGTGTCATAAGAAAAAAAACTCGCTAAAAGGCTTTCAGTGTCATGTTATTTCGTAAACAGAAAACAAAGTTGGGGTGACCTGTTTCCATCCTTTTTTTTTTTTGCAAAAGTAGGCAGATTTACGAAGAAAAACATTATTATTCTAAACCAACGCAATCTCACTGGAATTTGTACGTATTTTACAAGGTGCCTAATTCGTATGAATTTGCACGATCTTATTTGCATGTTTAAGTACGATTTGCTTTTGCGCCAGTGACATTAGGTTTAGGGGAGGGGGTTCAGAATTGCTTTTTTCTTACAATCATACATTTTGTACAACTCACATCGAACTAGCCACCTCAGAAAATAGTTGTGGGACCAGGCTGTCTTAACAGCTATTCATTGGATACAAAATTGGACACACCTGTAAGTGCAAGATGAGTCATCAAAGTTTTGGTCTAGGGAACCCCAGAAGTCTGTATATTTATACTGCAGTACCGCTAAAAGTTTTTTCCTTATAACTGGAAAGAACAAAACTTTACCAATTTACAAGTTTAACAATAAATAAGACCATATCAAATTTGGCCTAATAGTGAAGTCCACACGACAACTAACAATAACATAACAAATAAAATGAAAGACAGTGGAAAAAAAAAAGAAAGAGCCAGAAAGAAGAAAAGAAAAAAAAAAGAAAGAAAGAAAGAAAGAAAGAAAGAAAGAAAGAAAGAAAGAAAGAAAAAACGTGAAACGCCAGTGTGCGAAAATTATACTTACTAATTTAGTAAACTGTACTTATCGGTAAAGTTGTATTTATTGCAATCGGTATTGGTGTAAAAAGGCCTTAAATTCGCAAACTATTCCTAAAACACTTTTATTCTTAAAACATGTATTTTATTCTGAAATATCTGCTGATGTGAGGAAGAAATCAAGAAACACAAGAATCACTGTATAATTCATGGGCTTTTGATTAAATTCAGAATTTTGTTACTGTAAAATCACTTCATCCTTTTTATATGAAAGAAATTCCTTTTCAGGACCAAGGGAGCAACACAATAACAATATCAGCAGCAGAGCCGAGGAAATAATGCCAGCATCAACCTCGCCAACGTCTACTTCAATAATTCTCACATTGTACTTCGCACACAATATGTTACCAAATAAATAAATAATATTATGAGCACAGAACAGGTTTTTCTTCACATTTGGAGCACCCTGCAGGCTCAGACTTGCTATCGAGAGGAAGCTTGGCCAAGTATATTACCAAGAATAATCTATAAAAGAAAAACAGTGGCACTTCTAAGATGTGACACTCCTAGCAGTTTCTGATTTAATAACACGACTTCTAAGATTGGCAGAGACCAGAGATAATGAAGCGTTGGACATATTTCCAGACGCTAATTAATGCTGTTCAGACAACACCTGCCCTTCTATTGCGGTTCTGTAGAGAGCTGAATAAAGAAATTGCATTACAGGGACGGGAAATTAGGAAAAATAATTTAGGGTTTTTCATTGGCTGTGTTGCATTTGCTAGCACGGCTTACTGCATACACGCTGAAGTGTACTGTATATGTATAAGAGTTAAAAGAAATGTTGGGTTGTTTCAACCCATTGTTGTATCAAAAAGGGAAGAACCCAACCACTGTGTTAAATTAACCAAGAAAACATTAATTTTTGACCCAATCATGGGTTATAACAATCCAGCATGAGTCAATTTACAACCCAACAGTTGGGTTTGTCCATTTTTAAGAGAACCATGGGTTGAAAACAACCCAACATTTTTACCGTGTATGCCGTATAAAAACTTTTCTTAACACTAACTTGTTAAATCTGTGGGATTTTGCTTTAAAAAGCATGGATGGATGATCAGACAGACCTTAAAGCATTATGGGATAAAGTATCTCAATCAATATGCTTTGTTGTATTCTGTGAATTTTTATTTTTGCATTTTTGCAAACATTTTGCATTTTATATCTATGTCTGTATTAATTTAAAACTATGATAAAATAGTAAGAAAAGTACAGTTACCCTTCATTTACACTGCAGGCGTGTCCAGCGCGTTACGGCTCCGACGCGGCCACCGGAGCTGATCATGGCCACTTTTATACCAGCCGCGCAACAGCATGTTAATTAAGCTTCCCAGAAGCGGCACTCCGTGCCACCTCGCTAAAGACACGCACCTAATCTTTTTTTGACGGACGCCGCGTCCAAGCTGCTCAGTTTCATCAAAATAAAAGTTCCTATGCAGACTTCCATTCGTGTTCCTATGCATACTTCCATTCGTATTCCACCTCACATATCCCTGACCTAGGACCATAAATGGACGATGAGAGGTTCATCCTCGAACAAAACCTTGATTTTTTTTTCTGGTAAACTATTGTTGAACTATAATAATCATGTTTTTTGTTTTATGTATAGTAAAACCATGGTTAATTTTTGTAAATGAAAAAAGCATGACTCATAGCAATGAACACAACAATACACCAGACAAACATAACCATTGAGCCAACTTTCTTATTGTATAACCCCCAAAAATCATGAAAAAACAACGACGGACAGGCAAATCACGTGGTCTTTGCGAATTCAGCCGCCTCGCGTTTGAGGCGCTACTGGTGTAAGTTGAGCTTTGAGGTGGAACAAAACCTCGCCGGAGCCGTAACGTGCCGCAGATGCGTGCGGTGTAAACAAGGGGTTATATGCTTTTCAGAACACAGCCACTCTATCGCTTTTAAAACAAATGCAACGCCCTCACATCCAGTAGCAGCTTCATAAAAAATAAAAAAGTTATGTGGCTACAAGTGTCCCCGTTCACATGGGTTACCATGTCATGTTGATCTGTGTTCAGATGTTGCAGTTATGTGTCCCCTGGGTTTTTTTTAACAGGTTTAAAAAGACCCAAGGACGACCGCCAACCAATCTCCTGATACCAGTGACCCAGTTTAGTGGTGGAAAAATAACGCACAGTGAGGGGGCATCTGAGAGATAGACAGGAACTGAGACCGGACATGGTGTCCATGGCGACCCTCGGTCTCTATGACTACGAGAGAGACCAGCTTCTTCCTTGTAAGCCTGGAGATTCACACCATGCCGTCCCTCAGAGCTGAGTGGAATGAGCTTCACGGTGTGAAAACAAATTGGTTTTGAATGAAGACTTTGTCGGAGATAAAGACCTCAGTTCTGCATGACAAACCTGCATGTGAAGGTTTTATTTCTACTCACCCACAACCAGTAAATCGCTAGGAGTGCGAGCGTTCACGCACCTTTTGATTCAGGGTGTAACATTGTGATTTGAAAGACATTCTTAATAGATGTCAAATTTTCAGCAACGGTGAATGGTGCTTGGTTTTAAACTTCGGAAGTCTCCCACGTTTTTTCTCACGTTGTAAATTTTACCTTTTGTGGTCTAAGTGATGATGCAGATGCGAAATAATGTTTTGTGTATGATTTTTAATAATAAGAATAATAAAGGATAAAAGCCATCATTTTTGGTTAAAAACAAAACGAAAATCCTTAAGTAAAAACACAGCTAAAAAATGATTTTCTAGTACAAATTTAAAAAAATCTACAAAAAGTATTAAACTCTATTGGTTGGATAAAAAATATAACAATTAAGTAAGTTTATGTATAAAAAATCTGCCAATAGGTTAAGAAAAATTAATTTGAATTTAGTTGTACTTTTTTCTTGAGTACCTCTTTCAAGTTTATTTTTCTTACCTCAGAAAACAAGACAAAAATGCCTAGTAAGAAAATTATGTATTGAAGAGAAATTGTTGAAAACTGTCTCATTACCTGATTCACAAAGCTAAGATTATAAATTGAGCTTTCAGAAAGGGTTTTGTGAGAAACATCATGATGTCATTTCACTTTAACCCAAGTAAAGATTAAGTAAAGTATCCTGCAATTTTGATATGCAGAAGTCACATTTTGCGGGTCAGAATATACTGCAGATTGAATCACAAAGAAATCATCACGGCAAAAAATGACTTTAGACTGATATTAAAAAAATATTAAAATGACTTATGCTATTATAAGTTCTATAAGTTCTATTTCTATTACAAAACTCTGTAAACTATAAAAGTTTACTTTTTTATGTGATGCGGCTCTCCTCGCAAACAAATTCTCAATGATGTTCTTGCACGCTTGAAGACCTCCTGTCACGCCCGGCTCTCGCTTTAAGTGGAGCAGTTTAGAAGTGTGGCCATCGTGAGGATAGAAATGCATCCACTTAGTGTAAATAATTCATTAAGGCTTCTTACAATACAGCGGTGGTGGTAGATTGGGGCGATTGGTCTATATAGTTAGACAGCAGATCTGAGCTTCAGTGCTGGAGGAATCGGGAGAGGATTTCCTGATGTTACATTAATACTAGAGATGCATCCCTAAATCGGTAGTTTAAAAACATACAATGACCAAGGCCGATAAATCCTGTCAATCAAAAGAGGAAAGGAAAATGCAACGAATTTGTGCTCTGTATATAGAAAATCACCAGTTTGATGTTTAGTATTAATAGTCATCATATGAATTAATAACGTTCAGAAAGTTAAGAAATAATAATTAAATCTTCAGAATGGGTATCTCTCCGAATAATCGGCTATCGGTATCAGTGGAGAAATGTAGTATCGGTGCATCTCTAATTAATACTCATACTGTATATATACTGATACGGTATGTGGATTGTTAACATAGGCGTAATGCTGCTTGCGTCATAACAAGTTGTGGAAAACGCAGGCGCTTTCTCACTATCTCCCGTTGCTCACACTCAACTAATTTTGGCGGAAGACAGAGAGCCGGCGGCTCCAGAAACCCAAGCAAAACGCGGACCAGTGTTTTTAAGTGTAATGCACCGCAACAGCCAATTGACCTTCCCCAAATGACAGGTTGGTAGCCGCATACTGTGAGAGTTGGAGTCAAAAGTGGAGTAGGCAATGGACGGACCGGACCGCCCACTAGCCTATAAAATAAATATTCCCAACGACTTATCTCAGAAACAATTTATTAAGCTTTAATTGTTTTTGTCCCCACCACTTTTCGAAACAAAGTAACGCCACTTCTTGTTAACAGTAACCAACCATCAATTTACCATCTATTATTTAGTGACAGAATCATTTACTTGATAATAAACCATTAAATGCTGCGTATAGCAGTGAATTTCCTGATTTGCCACGAGACGTCCTTGACCCTGGGACAACAGTCAAATCAATCAAAAGTTAATAACAACATTGTTTTAAAGTGACGTATGGTGCATTATACGTATGATCCACATTTATAAGATTCAATTTGTGCCTTGCTATGCTTTCCCATTCAAGCTCCAGAAATTCTGGTTATGAAAGGCAGGATGTAACAAAAAGTGCATCTCATGTAAATTAAGATCTGCACGACTTAAGTCTTTTAAGCCCATTTCATTCACCACACCAAAAGTCTCTTTTGTTTTATTCATCTCAATCCCACCTGGCACGTAAGTATACGAGCAAAAAATGAAGGGGCAAATTATATCCGATTATAATTGTGATTCATCTAAATCACTGCATGGATTTATTCTTAGCGGGTGAAATAAGAGCCGGGGCTATGGCTCAGCGGAGGCTATTTTAGGAGTCACAATAACTTCAGATCACTGGATATAAAAAGCTATTCTGAGCAGGAGGAAGTGTATTTAAAGCGAAATGCTGAGTATCCATACCCAGGGTGTTGAACCCTTGAAGGCCACCATTCCTTGCATAAAACATAAAAAATACGGCTGAAGGAAATAATTAAGGTATTTAGGATCACTTGAAAATGCACGCAGGTGTTTTTAAACTGAACTCTGCAGGCTGGTGGCCTTCCAAAGGATCTGACATCAAAAACCGAAGCAATAAGTGCAATAAATGCAAAGTAAACTCAACTTCAAATCCTACTGGGTACGCCAGAATAAGATACTGTATAACGTCACTTGAGGATGAGTATAATTGGGTATTTTAAGAGTGTTGCGTCCGCTCAAACTTACACGTGTGTAGAGAGAAGTGTTTGCTGTCGGCGGCCGTAGCTCCGCCCTCTCCTTCCCCGAGAAGATACTGGATAGACCGAAGCTGAAAGCAAGGATCCGACAGAAGCACGGCTGCGGCCCGTGAGATCCTGAAAGAGAAGCGCATTATTTTCATATATTCGAATTTCAGGTTTCAAGCATCAAATAATAGTTTTTGTGTGCATGATGTACACAAAAATCTACATTTTCGTTTACATTATGCATTTGGCAGACGCTTTTACCCAAAGCGACTAACATTGCATTGTACTATGCATTAGCTTTTATTAAGTATGTGCAATCCCTGGGATCAAACATCGGCGTTGCTAGCGCCATGCCCTAACCAATGAGCCACAGGAAAGCCTTATAACAACATTATAGCAACTCAGAATTTATTTACAGGAGTTTACATGCTAAACATTATTTATACTTAAGTTGATACTGTAACTTTGGAAAGAAAATCTACAATCTACATTTACCTAGAAGATCCTAGCAACCACTCAGAGCACCCTATAAACTCTTTAGCAATGCCTTTGTAACCAACCAGAATACATCATGGCATCAAGGTTTGCACAGACAACCATAACAGTACTCGCAATTGTCTCAGTAAATTAAGAAATTAGAAATTAAGATTTTCATTGATGTGACAAAAATAGAAATACAAGCCAAGCGACCAATAAAAAAAGCCAAGGGAACACAGCTGTCAGATTGTGAGAGCAGAGCCCTTCCTATCAAACACTAATCATGCGACGGGTCAACGGCAACTCCACTACAGCATGGAAACGAAACATCTCCAGCGTATAAATAAACAGTCTTTCTCCATCAGAAAAACACACATCAGATGCACATCCTAGCAGATTAACTATATACATCTGATTTGACCGTAATCGTATGAATCACAAAGCCCTCTTTCACGTTGTTGTATCACCCGATTCTCAAAAAATGCATATAATTCATAAATTGTAGACATCACACATTAACACCCAAACCAACACTTCCAGCCACCCGGCACACCTGCTGTTTACATCTAAACCCTCACTGATCAATCCATCATGTGTTTTTCCCAATCGGACCACATCCACCCACTCGTGTATATTTCTTCATGATGCAAGCAAAGGAAACCGTCATCTTTAAATAATACACTGGAGTTTAAAAATAAAAACAACTGCTGATGCTTATGGGAATCGTCTGGAAGGTTTGGTATTTCTGCCAAAATTAAAGTTTACTGAAGTTAAAGTGACTTCGTACTATCCATTATTGTCATCAAACTGGAATTAAATATTATTTTCATTTATTGTTTTATATTTTTGTTAATGATAGAATCTAAAATCTGTCATAAGCGCGTACATAAAATATCAGCTTTGAAAACTGTCTTCTTACTTTACATCTATTTGATATGATTATATGATTGATTTATAATTTGAGCTGTCATGTCTGGTATTAGGAAAATATCAGTTTTTTACATCAACACACATAAAATATGTATCTTAACTTGCAATCTCACGTTTCAAACAGAGGTGGCGACAGAGAGGCAAAAGTTACAAATTGCAGCTTTAAGATTGATTGTATTTTCAAGCACTTCTAATGCATTATTATTACCATTAATGCATTCACTTTTTTCTAAATTATATTATTACCAATAATGAACGTTATTTCAGACTTTAAAATAGAGCTATGTTTTCAATAAAACAATATTTTATATTAATTTGTTAAAATTGCAAAATCTATTACCAAATGTAAATTGTGAAAGAGCAATGCAAAACGTATCCGGATTAATGTGGACATAACTAAACACTCTGACAGATGGTTCAGATGTGTCTAAAACTAATTTGTCAATATGTCACTTCAAATGTAACATTCCCCGACAATCTATGTACGTGTTTAAAGCAAAAAATCCTGCCGCAAGGCAAATGATTTAGGAATTACAAAGAGACATACACTTGATCAAATATGTTTGCACTGCACACAAACACACCCAGCAGGCTGCTGTGTTTACAAGGCATGCCTGGCTGTCATGCAAAGTTAGCAGTACAGTACACACGCTCAATGACAGGCCTAGACGGACAACAACCATCAGACAAAAGAGCTCTAGTAAACAAATCACACATACACAAGATCAGTGCCCGTACAACCCGCACCTGGCAACCCTCCTGCTGTGATCTAGGGCCGCTGAAATATCACATCCACAGACGTCTTGGAGTGTACCTGACACCTGACGCCTTTTTCTTTGGCACCAAAATGATGACGCACAAACATACATTTGATCAAATAGAGTAGCGTTGGTGTTGCACAGCGACTGTCAGCAACTTTTGACAATCATAACTTCACATTAAAATGACCAAAAAAACACTCAGTAAAACATCCCAGTATGACAGCAGGTGTCTCTCAGCGAGATAAGCCTGTAAACAGGAGAGGTTATTTGTGGAGCCTGTGGCCCCCAACAGACAGACACTGACTCACGGGCCCCATTCTCCACTTCAGTCCTGCCCCTCGGAGCACAGCGGGACTGACAGCTGAGCACGGGGGAGGATTATTGGAACAGCTTCCATCACCATATCCTTTTTTATGAAAGATGTGAGGGAATCGTGAGGCGTGTGTGTGTGACACATGGCTCACGATTCCTTCACATCCTTCAAAAATATGCCTACAGATCTACTCCAACTCACACTGCATGCTACGGGCCCTTTGGCGAAAGGGACAGCTGTGTATGAAGGGTGATGATGAAAGAAAAACGGACACACCAGAAATATGTGTGAGCCATTTCTTATGCTTTTCTACAGCAACCTACAGACGATAAAGTGAACAGGACGGCAAAATTTCAAACGATTCTACTCAACCTGTTTTCATCAAAGGTTTCGTCGTTTAAAACACATTACCTAGTGAGAATTGTAGCTGTTTTTGGGGTTATTTTGGCACACGTTGATCAAAGGACAGAAGAAGGTAATCTATTGTTAGCCGCTAGTTGTTTTGTAAATAGAAATAAGTTTAAGGTATGTATTTAAATAAAACGCTACCTGTGTTGGTTTAAATGCTTTTATGTACAGTATACACAACCTAATATCACGGAAATTCGTAACTATTTGACGAGGTGCCTAATTCGTATAAATTTGTACGATGTAGTGTATAAAATTGAGCGGCATCTAGCGGTGAGGTTGCAAACTGCAACCAAAGGCTCACTCCTCCCTCCCTTTCGAAGACCTACGGTGGCTGACACAGAACTAAGATGCCGTCGCGTTTTCGCTTCTTTGCCGAAGGAGATAACGTATTTACGAAACACACTTTATTAAAGCATACAACTGAGATCGTAAAAAATTCATACGAATTCACCACCTCCTAAAAAAGTTACGAACTGCCGTAAGATTGTGTTGGTATACAAGACCCGCACACAGCCATAAATATCTCGCATACTCAATATCAGCAGCTTTTTCCTGTATATTTGATATGCTTGGCCCTTTTATTGTATATGACACCGTGCAAAACTGGAATTAAAACAACTATCAAAAAGTATATGGCCTTGACTCTATTCTGACCCCAGAGATGTAACATTCTGGCATCAACACAGCACTTTATAACGCTAAGGAATGAGAAAGAGACCAACAAAAAGAGCCAGTTTAGAAGCGACGTCTGAAATCTCTCTCTCTTTATTCCTCTCTGCATGAAGTCTGTCTCAAGTATTTGTACAATACGAAACAAACAGTCTGCCTCAATTTTCCTTTTGTTTTCTCTCACTTTTATGTTTATGAATTGTCTGGCTGACTGCATGCTGGTTGAATCTGTTTGTGTCTCACTGTATGCCATCAATGTCATTGTGTGCTTAAAATACATTACGGTGTCAAGGTTATTCCTCAGCGCAGCAGAACAACATCGATTCCAAACTGGGATGAACTAGGAATCCTGGTTTTAGTTACAGGAACGCGTTTTAGGACTAAATTATCTTCAGATTAGGATCGATCTACCAGACTACCAAATGTATGTTGATTGACCGAACGCATGATACAGAACAATATTTTAAAGTTTAATAGGACATACAGGAAGCTAATGCTAGCGGCATTTAGCTGTCGCCTTTGTCTTTGGTTTTGTGTTCTTTTCTCAACCTTAAAGATTGTAGCAGGTTGTTAAAGGAGTTTTAGTCTCTCACTTATAACAACCCGGTGTGAAAGAGCAATGCGTGAGCTGTTTCCTTACAAAAGTTGGTTCTATGTGCTAGCCCATATTGGTTTTTGCTGGGATTCCCTGATGAAAAAATAAGCATATGCTGGGTTAGGTATGTTTTGATGCTGGTTTGACCATCTTAAACCAGCTATGGACCAGGACCAGCACATGACCAGCTAAGGACCAGCTTAAACCAGCACATGACCATCTTAAACCAGCACAAACCAGCATCAAAACAAACCAAACCAGCTATGGACCAGCAGAGGACCATCTTAAACCAGCACAGGACCAGCTAAGGACCAGCTTAAACCAGCACATGGCCATCTTAAACCAGCACAAACCACCATCAAAACAAACCAAACCAGCTATGGACCAGCACATGACAGACTAAGGACCAGTCTGGTCAAAACCAGCATTTGCTGGGTTAGGTATGTTTTGATGCTGGTTTGACCAGCCTAAACCAGCCATGGACCAGCTAAGGACCAGCTTAAACAAGCACATGGCCAGCTTAAACCAGCTATGGACCAGCACATGACCGGCTAAGGACCACCTTAAACCAGCACATAACCAGCTTAAACCAGCATCAAAACATACCAAACCAGCATATGCTGTTTTTTTCAACAGGGTTAAAGGGACAGTTCTACCAAAAACAACATTTCTGTCATCATTGATTCACCCTCATGTCATTCGAAACCTGTAACTGACTCTGTTTTTATGTGGAACACAAAAGAAGATATTTAGAGAAATGTCTCAGTGGTTTTGGGTTCATACAATGGAAGTCAATGGGGTTCAATGTTGTTTGGTTATCAACTTTACTTAAAATATCTTCTTTTGTGTTCTGCACAAGAAATAAATAAGTTAACAGGGTTTGAAATGACATACGGGTGAATACATGAATTTTCATTTCTGAGTGGACCTTTTAAATTGATGTAATGAGTGCCCCTATTAAGCGTATGCTATATTTACAAGATTACGGAAGTATTCTTCTTGTCTCTGTCAGAAAGTGAAATGGGCTTTTAATTACAAATGAGCATGTAATATCAAAACCACTGGCATCAATGAGGTGAGGAACTAATGTTGGGTGACAGAGCAAGAAACATCCTCAGTATTCCAAACCATCCTCCCATTTTCAGTGAGGTTCAGATTCGGCCTTACCAGGTTCCCGTTCTGATTTGTTCGAAGACATTGATTTGCACACAGGGCTTTTTACAATGCCAGAAGAGAGAAAGACCATCCCAAAATGTTTGCCATAAAGTTGTAACAGCACAATTCTTGAGCATCGTCGTATACGATGTCACAGGATATCCATACTTTCATGTATTTTAAGCCATGCACACAGTGCAAAACAAAGCAATATGAGATAACCCACCTCACATCACTCTGCCCGCTTTCTATAATTAACACAAACGAATGGTTTCCGCTGCACGTTCATGACACATCCATTTTGTCCTCTATGCAACTATTGAGAATCAAGCATCTGCATGCCTTGAATTCATCAACAGACCCCCAAGGTCTTTTACAACACCTTATAAAACATTTATCAACCGCTAAGAGCCGCTTCCATTAAACAACATGTCAGAAGACCCGCCATTGACTATGAATCACCTATTATCTTAAAAAAGCATTAGCAAACTGTCATGAGGCGATAGACGATATTGCCGTGTCCAACGACAAGGCCGGATGATCTTCGAGATGGTTTTAGGAAACCTAACCATCCATAACTGCGTCCGTCTCAAACTTTATGAAAGTGCTTTCAAAGGTGTTTCTGAAAGCAGATGGATATGTCATGCCGAGAGAATGCCGCACCGGGCACGTCAGCAGGGACATCGTAATAAGCAGTTTAACGCTCGACTGCTTCTCGGGTCAGAGTTATGAAAGGTGCAAAGCAACTTCCGGCTCAAATTGATGCTGTCTGGAAACGTATACGAGAGAACCTAGGCTATTAACCTCGGGGGTTCCACTTCCTGTCCTGCTGCCTGCTTCCTTCACTTTCAGAGGATTGTTTTTGAGAAATGAGCAAGCTCAGGGCCAGGAAACCAATTTTCCAGAACATTGTCATTTTAGGGGACTGTTGACAGTGAACAACTTGGACTCTGTCTTCGCTAAGCTCTCGGGGAAATATGTGCACCTCAGGCGAAAAACCTGCTGAAACCGGCCCTCTATATTTAGTTATAGATGTAAACCGGTGAAGATGATGAGAAGTAATGACTCGTGTATCAACGGGAAGTGTGACAGTGGGTAAGCAATGCCCAAATCCTTTGGTGGTGGCCAACGGCGTTGTATTCAAAGGAAAATGAATCATGACCGCAGTCAAAATCTATTACCAAGGGCTGAGACACGGCGTACACAGGTGCTAACACACTTGTATACAAACGGCTTACAACAAATATAAAGAGATTTATTAAATATAAAGGTTCTCCACAGCCATGACAAACACATTCAAGGACGCTATACACCCACGAGCTTGAACGAGTATGAGTACTGTCAGGTTTATAGTGTGCACACTAACACAATGAATACTGCGTAATCCACATTTATATTCATTTGGCAGACGCTTTTATGCAAAGTGACACGTACAGTGCGTTCAGGCTCTACATGCATGAACCATGCATATGTTTCTTGGGAACCAAATACACAACAACAGGAACTACAAGGACTCAAGGACCAAGGCCATTTGCTTTTATGTCAAATCTAGTGTGATGCAACTGAGGGCGAGTAAATATTCACAGAAAGGTTATTTTTGTAAACACACTCTAAATCTTCTTTCCAAACACTGACAAAACTGTGATCTTAAAGGTGATGGGTGACGTTTGTTTGAAAAATATCTTCCATGCCTGTTCTATACAATACAAACATATCAGTAGGTTGAAAGAGAACAGTTCGATTATGTTAGGGAGGGCGATGGCTACATTATTATTTGGCGTTTTGGTTACCCATGATAGGATCTTTCTCTGCACCCTCATAAGTACACTCTATAAAATAAAGGTAACATAAAAAACTTAATATAAAAAACTATTAAGTTCCTTTGAATTTCAGAAGCTTTCTATTGCATAAAAGGTTCTTCAAAAAGAGTTTCAGAGTCGTGTCACAATATCCCAGTATTGACAATAATCGTGATTTTAAAGGAATAGTTTAAACCAAAAAATGACAATTCTGTCATCATTTACTCACCCTAACGTTGTTTCAAATCGACACATTTCTTTGTTTGATGAACACAAAGAAAGAATTTTGGAAGAATGTTTGTAAACAAACAGTTCGCGGACGCTGCACTATAGTAGTCAATAGTGCCTCACAACTGTTTGGTTACAAACATTCTTCCAAATATATTTCTTCCAAATACTATCTCCGCCTCCCTAAACTATTTTTAGTTTATTTGGCCACAAAAGAGAAAACACAAAATAAATCTAACTAAAGGGGAATTTGACGAATTCATTGATTTTTTATATCAATAGAAATGACAATATTGTTATCGTAAATGCATTGGGAAATTGTTATCGAGCAGAGAAAATCTGAGGCTGTGATAGCCCATGTCAGACTATAAAACGATAAACAAATTGTTCATCTGAGATTCTTTGACTAAGGCTTTCTTGAGGAACCAATAATATTTATTGTGGCATCGCCACAAAACTCTCTTAAACACCTCATTTTTAATCATTCTTCAACAGATTCCAATTTCCATTTGAAAAGAGTCAACAAAAGTGATTACCACCCACTGAGCTCACAGTATTCTGTATTTAAACTTTTATAAGTCACTGTTAAAAATGTAATCCCCGCGGTGAAGGTAATGAATCAAATTTTTACTTCTAGAACCTGACTGTACTGCTAATGGAAATTACACAATTCGCCCTAATAATAAACATTAATCTAACGTCATATAGCAGAAATCCACCTTTAAATCCACTCTCTCGCATTAAGATGTATTTTATCCTAGCAATTAAGGGCTGATTCAGATCACCATTAAAGGACAAGGGGCAATGAAATATTAAAAGCAAAACCGAGCAAATACAACCTGCCAAAGAGCTGCATGCGAAGGGAAATGAATAATTGGAAGAATGAAAAAAAAACAGCACCATCATGGGAGGCTCTGGCAAACACTTGCCTTTCATAATCTCTGACTTCAACCAATCAGTGCTCTGTAGAACCCCTCTCCATAATGCCCCTCCTCCAAAACTCCATGCCAGTGTGTTTATAGAGCGCAGAAAGAACGAGAGAGAGAGAGAGAGACAGAGAGAGGGAGTGTTGTACACACTCAAGCACCGCGTGAGAGAGACACAGAGGAAAAGACCTTTACAACACAAGAGCGTAAAGGAGAGTCGGATGCTGAGAAAGAAAAAACTGACGTGTAACCAGGACCTGGGAGAAACGCGGAAGAATCTTTTATGATAGTTCGATCGGGGATCATCTTTTTTTAGCTTTTCCAAATGCCACGTGGACACCGAAAGCTTCAAAGCCACCTGGATGAAAGTAGCAGCTCTAACCCAGCAAGCGTGGTGTGTGACTTGCATGTGAACAAAATGACCTGAATCGACATTAAAAGATCACGGATATATTGAACTTTCTGGAGCAACGAACTTATCTTCTGAATTAAACAAACAACAGATTGATTGTTTCGCGAGCGCTTCTGCGGAACCGAGCCCATGTGACACGCTGTGCGCCTGCTGTTCAACCGAGGGTAACATTATACTTACTAAACCGGATAGGATGCTGACTTTCTCAAAAAACATCTTCCAGCCTGCTGAAGCAAGCTAACTCGATAGAAGAGCCTCCTCCTAAATGTCACGTCCGCAAAACAACACCAAGTGTTAAAAGGATGTTGTACGGAAGGTTGGGATCAGCCTCGGGGATGGGGCAAAAACAAATGCGTTTTTTCTTTCAATGACTTATGCTCTCCATTACTCTCTACCTAAGAATGAACTGATATCTGGGGTAGCACTGGAAATCCAGGAGCCATAATGGTTGGAGAGCCGACGTACAAAGGAGAATAAACAGCAAATCTTAAGGTAAAAGCAATTTACGCTCTGCAACTTTTATGCACTTCTAAGTATAAAATTTCACTCTATAATGTATCTGTGGATTGAATTGACAGTGAGGTGATTGAATTATAATTATACACCTCTCTCATACATGCACTCTCATGCTTTAGGCTAACAGAACACTATTATTAAATATAAGTACTGTTTTTAAAAACTGAAGTCTTTCCATTCTCTCTTTTCTTGCAATCTGTTAGATTTTGAATGATAGGAATACCCAACCCAGGCGCCATTTCTGAGTCAAGCACCGTGTGGACCTCTACCCGTAAAACTCGGGCTGCTCTGTTTAACACCTGAAGCATCTTTACGGCACAATGCTGTGTGCTCAGGGTGTGGCCGCACCCCTGATGCTGAGCTCTTTCCTGTTGCAGCTGGCCAGGGCCGACCTCCCTTCTGGTTGTTTGATCGCATCCGATATCCTGAGCTGCACCAACCTCAGCCTCGAACATGTTCCTGTTGAGTTGCCTGTTATGGTGGCCACGTTGGACTTCAACCACAACTGCTTGAAACAGCTGGAGGATGGCAGCTTTGCTGGACTACCCAATCTGGACACCTTACGGCTAGCCCACAATTGGTTGAGCGGGCTCACTCCAGGAACCTTCAGGAATACAAGTAGCATACGTCACCTGGACCTTTCATCTAATCAGCTGAATGTTATAGAGGAGCACTACTTTCAAGAACTAGTAGGAATCAGGGAGTTGCTCCTTTACAACAACCGTATAGTAAGGGTGGAAAGCAACGCCCTGAAGGGTTTGACAAACCTACGTAAGGCCTACCTGAGCCATAACAGGCTGACAGACTTCCCTTTCTTTTCAGTCCAGGAAAATGCCAACCTCATTACCCTGGACCTAAGCTCGAACCGAATGCCCAACCTTCCTGTGGAGTACATTTTCGGTCTACAGGAATCAATACAGCGAGGGTTATTCCTGCACAACAACTCTCTCCAGTGTGACTGCTCCATGTACATCATGTTCAAACACTGGGAGCAGCGAGGCTTCAATTCTGTGAAAGACTTCCGAGAGGAGCACACCTGCTTGCTTTACGGCGAGCCGCGCGCTTCAGTGAGGTTTCTCCAACATATGCGATACTTTGAGAACTGCACTTTAAAACCGTACGTGGAGACAGAGAGTCTGACAGCAGACTCTGGGGATTCGTTGCTTCTGGATTGTAAAACATCATTAATGGGAAAGCATCTCACCTTCTTGTGGGTGTCCCCGCAGAAGGAGTACATTGCTCCGCCTGGTAACACCAGGCTGCGAATGTATCCAAATGGGACCTTAAAAATCTTGGCAGCACAAACAAATGACTCCGGGATGTACTTGTGCATGGCTCTAAACCATCACGAGTCACGCAACGAGACTCGAGAAGTGAACGTTACCGTGTTTGAAAAGCATCATGAGGATGAGCCTTTCAACACCGGCTACACAACCCTGTTGTGCTGCGTGGTCAGCCTGGTTCTGGTTCTTATGTACCTCTACCTGACACCTTGCCGGTGCTGGTGCCGCAAGCAGCCCACACTGTCGACGCCAAGTCCGGCAAACGAATGCAGTGCCCAATCGTCTATCATGTCTCCCACGCCACCTGCCACCGAGGAGGGCCCCGGCCGCAAGGTCAGTAACAACAAGCATGTGGCCTTTCTGGAACCCATCATGGAGACACAGAATGGGAGGCCACGGGCAGCACTGGCCCCCGATCACCCCAGGCTGACGGTAACGCGGAGCGATGCCGACTCGGTCACCTCTGTCTTCTCAGACATCACAATTGTGCCATAGAGGCTGCTTGCTGTTATTTTGATAACCTGCTCGAGTGAGAGCGCGGTTCTTACGACGTGGCAGTACGCAACTGCACAGCTACTCAGGACAGATCAGGGAGATGCTTGGCAAGCCCAAGGCAGGGAACCAAACACAGTAGGAAAAAAGCACATTCAAACAGAAAGGTATAATAATCAAAAAGGCAAAAAGATGGAGCTGAGCGTTCCCGTAAAACAGCTTTAAGGCTTAGCTGAGCCATAATGGTAAAAGACGAAGGAATTGGTGAACGAAAATGCTAAAAAGGGTAAAAAGCTTCCCCTTTAACACTGCTTGATCCTTGATAGATCCTTAGCTATGAATGCCTTGTCCAGAGCCTATATCTTACTAGATACCACATAAACCTATGTTATTACTTTAGAAAGAGCATGACGGATATAAATGAGAATGACAAGTGCATACTGATTTTCTAGTTTTTTACAGACTTCTAGAATGTTGATTTTTTTAGATTTATGTCATTGTACCCGTGTTTCTCATTACCAATTGGTTGTTAGTTTCTAAACCGTTTCGGGACCATGCCTGTCTTGTAAATTCACAGAGAAAATGGATCCAGAGCGTAAATGTTGAGCTAGTGAAAGTTGTTTGAAAAACTGTGCCAGGGGGTGCTCTAAAAAAGATGCGGATATGACACAAACTTAATCCCAACCTTAATGGGATTATAACTTGAGTGAAACAGAATCTGTGCAAGTTTTGTTTACATACTGAAATACTCTTCCCCTTTCCTAAGCATTCCATGTTTCCCTTTTGTCAACCACTCCCTCCCCTCTCACAATTCCTTCTTTATCACCTTCTTAATAAATCCTTCTGCTTCGACCCCGGAGGTAAATGTCTTTCTTTTTATTGCCAAGTCATATTAATGCTTTGGCCAAACTATACGTGTGCCAATGTTTCTGCTTTGCAAATACACATAGTACTGTGTTCAAACATACAAATTAATTCTAACATGTGAAGTCTAACAAGGTTATCAACGTTGAAAGCTCCTGGCAACCAGACACATGTGTATAAGTCATGACATAAATATCATGACTTCTTATTTGCAATGGTGTGCAAAAAGACTTATATGAGCTTGACAATGGTATACAAAAGTATAACTGACCGATGATGTCACAGCACTATCCTGCTGGAAAAAAGCTAAAAAGTTGTTTGTTGATGTCCATAAGCTAGCAATGTCTATCCTGTCAAGAAAGGGGGAAACCAGCATGGGGATGCTGGGAGGCCTGTTGAAAGTATCCAAGGCCATCAAACCAGCTGTTTTCTTTCTTTTTTTCCAAAGATGCTAATGTCCTCTCCGGCTACTTGAAGGGAGTGATTCATATTAAACAGACTCATGATTCGGTGATATACTGTGACCCAGAAATTAAAACATGCAGTCACAGGGTGAATTTTGCAATAGTACATTACCCTTGAGCCGAAGCCCATCTCCCCCAGAATAACTGCATACTAATTCTTGTGCACCATCTGCTTTATGAAATAAAGCTGCACTACTGTCATTAAAACCAAAACCACTATTATCATCATCATCACGAGATCACCATCATCATCATGTCACACTGTTTCTAATCAGCATGGACACGTTTAGCCTAAAAATCGTGCATGCGCTGCACATATTTTCCTGTCCGGAATGTTCTTTGTCGGCTTGTACGGTGTGAGCATGCTGAGATCCAAGGCAACGGCCTTTAATGTCAGACTGCACGATGTACGGCTTCAGCTTCTGTCACGTTTGGCAGCGTCGACGTGGTGATTGATCATGTCATGATCTGACACTTTCATTGACACACAGAACTGAAATGGTTTTTTGTTACCCATCATATAATTTTTTTTCAATTATTTAATAAAACGTTTCACTCGCTGACACACGTCATATAGACCGTTTTTATCGGACGCACGTGCTTGGCGCAAAGTTAACTTCTGGTCTGTGTTTGGTTATAATATAACAATTGATATAATACTTAAATTATATTCATATTGTATTGTATATTAATTGTATCAATTAATTAAATTAAATGAACAGTTATTGATTCTTTGCGGATACCGGAAGTCAAGTTTGGGCCACATAAAGTTAATGTTTTTGCCACTGAATCCGTCTATAGTGCTATGCTCTTGGCTCTTCCTTAAAAAAATTGGTTCATAGACTTGAAATTGGACAATGAGAGTTTATGACTCAAAACTTCATAAAAGTAATTTAATCCACAACATGATCTCACAGCAATTCATAACTATTTTACAAAGTCGCTAATTTGTATGAATTCAAGATAAATGTGAAATTTAAGATGTGAATCATTATTGAATGTGAATCATTATTACGATGATTAGAAAATAGCAATAATGAAGCCCCTCCCCTAATTCTAACTATCACCAGAGCAGATCACAATAAAATGTACAAGATCATACAAATTCATACAATTTATCTGCTCCCACAAAGCAACTATAACATTCCCAAAATCTGCCCAGACGACCTGCTCCAGTCTCTGAACTATAGACCCATTTGCAATACGAAAACAACACTAGTGTACTGGAATCACTTCTTGTTTTAGTTTATTTAACACTTGCTAGAACAAATACAATCTAACTAAATCAAAAATATTAATCAAACATCTTAAAGACAAAAAAAAGTAAGCGCTGGACCAATCTTGTTTACGTCTCGCAAAAGGGTCTATAACAAACACTGATAATATTAATTACCTCAAATGCAGCACAATATTTATTATGCTCAAATAACATTGCATTGTTTCCACCTCTCCGAATGCATGTTTTGCTGTAAACGTGTCTTTTCATGCTGTGTAAAGGGGAACTGTGTCGAGTGGGGTGCAGGGGCTGCCTGTGAGCTGTGCGTGGTCCACACATCACTGTATTATTTATCACTAAGGATCAATACTGTCACACAACAATATGTCAAAACACACAAAAACAAAAAGGGGAAACATCATTTGAGCTGAGCTCTATTTAAAACCTAAGGTTTGGGTGTCAAAGAGGCTTTTTGACACATGCAATATTAGTGTGTGTGTGTAATAAACACGACAACATTTCACTTACCCTTTATCAGATTAAAAAACTCAAGGCCAGGGGTGGGCGGTATGACCGAAATATATAACGGCAACAGTATATATCACAATATGACTCCTTTTGCTAGATATCCAACATAAATGATATTGATTTTTAATAACCATCTGGCAGTAGCTGCATTTTCTACTTTTATTTGGAACGTACACCAACCAAAAGAAACAAAAGTTAATGCTTCCCATTTGGAATCAAAACACGCGCCTGTTTTTTCACATTACCTAACGTGTCTTTGTCAATTTGTGTGAATAACATAAACCCGTTTTCCATTTAAGGGGTAGTTCACCCAAAACATTTATTCTGTCATCTTTTACCCACCCGCTCATCACTTTAAACCTGTATGAACACAAAAGAAGATATTTTGAATTATACAAATATTTTTTTTGTGTTCTGCAGGAAAAAGAAAGTCACACAGGTTTGAAATGACAAGCGGGTGAGTAAATAATGATCTCTTCAAAATGTGGAAATATATTTACCACAAGTAAACTGTACAGGATCTCAATCATTCCACAGCGAATACACAATCTGACCCTTTAACAAGCAGAAGATTGTAGTTTTTAATGCACCCAACGAGAACATCACCTTGCGTAAAATGTAAATGTAATAAAAAGTTAAAAAATCCTTTAATCATCTGTTAAGCTTTACAGCTGGTCTATAAGATTCTTCTTGGGCACTATAATGAGCTTCAGACGTCTGTGTAGGAAGATCAATATGTGCGATTGTTTAAGCCACACGCTGGAAAGGATTCCAACATATCTTCTCTTAACCACGGCTGTATAACAGATGGGAGCTTAATGTTAACTAAATCAAAACTGACCCTTTTTGTAATCTTTAATAAAAATGCGATAACTTTTTCACTGGCGCCACACAGGCCACAACGGCTTCTGGATAATGTTCACTGAAGGTTTAGTCATTGTTTTATCAAACTCCCAACGGACTCAATTCTGGTAAAGTACGTACAGCAACTCCCACTTTAAATCAATATTAATGGTTGTTGGCAGCATGCTTAAAAAACAGACTATATGTTCTTTAAACAAAAAAACTTTTTTAGGCATTATCTTGAAATGTTCGAATACAAAGAGCGAGTGGCGGGGGAGAAAAGAGGAGACGGGATTCGAAGCCTGTGGATTTATTTATTGATCTCTATTTTAATTTATTATTTATGGTGACAATAATTTGGCACTAGTGCGAAAATCTACTTGCGGATGTTTCAGAAGTTTCTAACTTCTGTGTCATTTAATCACATTGGATTCTGTGTGAACAGACTTCTACATTTGTTCTGTGTAAATATAAATCCAGACAATATACGATTAAATGTGGAAAGATCTTGAGCAGAGCAAGCATGAAAATAAAGAGACACACAGTTTTAGTCTCCCATAATGCAATCACATCAGATCAGCTTTCATTTTCCGCCTTTCTGCGAGATTTCTATCATTAGAGCACAGCAGGAGAAACCCAACAGTTTTGCCCGACAAGCTGTGAAGATGTAAATGAGGAACGTGTAATTCATTAGCGTGCATCTATTCCCAAACAGTTTAAAAGGACCTGAACGCATAAAAAATGTAATGAGTACTTGCGTTAAAAACCATGTAAGATGAACATAAAAAGCTTACTTAACTTGGAAAAACTGCCAAGACAGCAATGTAGCCAAATGGTATAAAAAAGTCATGACTATATTTACTTTATTCATTTTTATCGTATTTTGGTCCACCCATTTCAAAGATATTCAAAATAACTCCACAGTTCTTCGATTACCAGCAAGCGGGCCAAATAAATCAAGCATATTTATAGTTCTTCTTGATCAGACTGAAGCCCTACAAATAATGTGTGGAAAGATGTACGTGTAATCTGACATAAATCCTCTGATGGTGTTTGATGCTTGATCTGTAATAACTGGAGTTATTCGGGTGGGAGGAACTTTGGTGGAGGAGCTGAATTAATCCTTGAAAAAATATTTTGATCTTTTGTCACTGTGTGACGATCCTGTCCTTTCTGTTCTTGGATTTCGTGCCTTGGGACAGGGTTGTTACAGTACCATGTCTTGTGTGTTGGTTTTGTTTTATGTGGAGACACGTGGCGGTATGTTTTGATAATTCGCCGCGTGTCTTCCGTGTAGCTCCGCCCCCTTGTTGCTCCGTTAGTCTCCCATTAGTGTTTCATCTCCGTCACCTGTCTCCCTTTAATGTTTAGTAGTATCACCTGCCCGTCGCTCTCCCTGTGCGTTTATCCCTCGTTATTGTTTCTCTTTATAAGCTCTGTGTTTTCCTAGTCTTGTGTCGGTTCATTGTGTTGTTTTTTCGTGGTCTCCATACGTGCGTTTTACTCGCATTTATAGCATAGCCTACTTGTGGATTACCATTGCGTCTGGATTACCATTTCGTTTTTGGACTGTTATTAGTTTTTAGCTGTCTTGTTTTGTTCCCCTCGTGGGAGGTTTTCTGTTTTGTACGACAAGTCTCTGTTTTGCCCCATCGTGGGTTTTGTTTTGTTTTATTTGAATAAAAGTTACCTCCACCTGCCTGCATTTGGGTTCTGCCTCTCACTCTAACCAATTTCGTGACAGAATGAACCGACCAAAAGGAACCCAGCGGGCAGCAACGGACTCCATGCGTGCCTACCAGACTCGTATCCTGTGCGGATTCCGGCAGAGGGGTATCCCCGTGAGAGTCTTCGCCACAGACTTCCTGTCCATTGCGCACAGCACGGATTTCACTGAGGCAGAGTTGAAGGCAATCTTCAATGGCTGCCTCGATGAACCCTTTGTGCGGGCCGACATGCGCAGGACGAGTGCCCTGGGCTTCGTGGACTGGCTCCGAATCGCTATGGAGCGTGAGGAGTCCAGGGCACTATCTGTGGCGGACCCTCTCACAGGGCCGGCAACTACCCCAGAGAACGACCCCTCACAAGTCGGGGTTTCGGTTGTCGCCTTGTCCCCTGACTCCTCTCCGCCACCAGCAGGACTCCTTGGCGGACATGGGAGGAGAGAGCCTTGGGGGCCCTCGTTGGAGGAATCCCGGACGGTGCTAGCCGTGCCCTTCGTCTCCCTGTTGCAGCCAACCACTAGTCCGGTGGCCCGCCTTAAGAGGAAGAAGCAACGGAGAGTGGCGTGGTGTCCGTCCCAGCCAGCGTCCAGTCCAGCGCAGCAGCCGACAGTCCTGACGGCAACTGTTCCGGCACCTAGCCCGGTCCAGCAGCCGGCACCTAGCCCGGTCCAGCAGCCGGCACCAAGCCCGGTCCAGCAGCCGGCAGTCCTGCCGGCGCGGCAGCCATCATCCGGTCCGGCGCAGCCGGCGTCTAGTTCAGTCCAGCAGCCGGTCTTTTTGCCGGTGCAGCCGACGTCCCAGCCTGCACCCAGCCCGGCATTCCAGCCGGCGACAAGCCTTGTTCCTCTTGCTTTCCCGCCGATGACTCTGCCGGCCCTCTCGCCGGAGATTCAGCCTGCCTCCCTGCCGGTGACACAGCCGGCATTCCGGCCGGCCCCTAGTCCGGTCCAGCCGGCACATTGTACTTTGCCTTATTTGTTTGGACACTCCCCTCACCCCAGCTCTCCCAAGTCCCCACCGGCCTCGCCCGGTTTTTGTAAGTCCCCACCGGTCCCGTCCGGTCCTCCTAAGTTCCATCATTATGTCCCACCCATGCCTAGCGTTCCCAAGTTTGGTTTGCCCATTCCCCTCCCTCCCTTCCCGTTGATGTTTTTTTTATGTCTAACCCCAACCCCTTCAGTTTTGTCGGCCCTGCCCCTAGTTTGTAGTGTTTTGTCTGTGTGGTGTCTGTCTTCGTTCTTGTCTATCTTGTCCCGCTGATTTTTTTTCACCTTTGTGCCGCTCGGTGATCGGCTCTTGGAGCGGGGGTACTGTGACGATCCTGTCCTTTCTGTTCTTGGATTTCGTGCCTTGGGACAGGGTTGTTACAGTACCATGTCTTGTGTGTTGGTTTTGTTTTATGTGGAGACACGTGGCGGTATGTTTTGATAATTCGCCGCGTGTCTTCCGTGTAGCTCCGCCCCCTTGTTGCTCCGTTAGTCTCCCATTAGTGTTTCATCTCCGTCACCTGTCTCCCTTTAATGTTTAGTAGTATCACCTGCCCGTCGCTCTCCCTGTGCGTTTATCCCTCGTTATTGTTTCTCTTTATAAGCTCTGTGTTTTCCTAGTCTTGTGTCGGTTCATTGTGTTGTTTTTTCGTGGTCTCCATACGTGCGTTTTACTCGCATTTATAGCATAGCCTACTTGTGGATTACCATTGCGTCTGGATTACCATTTCGTTTTTGGACTGTTATTAGTTTTTAGCTGTCTTGTTTTGTTCCCCTCGTGGGAGGTTTTCTGTTTTGTACGACAAGTCTCTGTTTTGCCCCATCGTGGGTTTTGTTTTGTTTTATTTGAATAAAAGTTACCTCCACCTGCCTGCATTTGGGTTCTGCCTCTCACTCTAACCAATTTCGTGACACACTGGTTTCGTCTATTTCTTTAGCATAATACTACACATCCCTATGATGTCATTAGAACAGGCAATGAAGATTATCCAATTTAAAGCCTTTCCTTTGTTAAAAGTAAACAAAAATCTGTTAAAAAAAAGTCTAATTCCCTTACACAAATTCACTATGGTAAGCTGATAAGAATCATTTAATACAGAAGCTGTCGTGGGAAATTTCAGTTTAACATAATTTGACTTTAGAGAAGTATACATAAAGTAACTCGCAATTGTATGTTTCAAACAGAGATGGCGACAGAGAGGCAAAAGTTATAGACTGCAGCTTTGAAGTTATTACAATAGAGTATAACAAATGATGCCTCAATTTTCCTTTAACGTTCGATTGAAAGCTGTTGAAATGAACATTATTTGGCACCAGGCAACTCTAGATGCATTATGGGTTGTTTCCCAAACATTATAATGCTCTAACGTCATAGAGAGATGCCTAGTGTACTCAAAGAGGACATACTCTCTGAAGTATAGCTTTACATTAAATGTCTGGCAGTCCTTATTAACTATGTATGAGCTTTCTGACTTCAGCACTTTAGAAATCCAACCATTCAAAATCTATACATCACTTCCGTTAAAAGCAAATCTTTGTCTATTCTGAACTTCTGTCTAGATAAAACTGTGAATCATAAAATCGTTTTTGGATATGAATGATTTGAAACCGAGCATTGGCCTCCATTCCAATGTGAAATGTAATCAATCCACACGAGGTGAAAGCGGAAAGAGGAAAAGCGACAAAGACTGGGTTAAAGTAACAGAGATCCTTGGAGGTCAACCCTCTCGAACACATTATTATTAAAACAAACTCACATTCACACACACCACAAGAAACATTATCAAGATCGATATTAGAGCAATAAAATAACTTCACTGCTGTAGAAAATGGCAGAAGGATTTTGGTACAGCTATAAAAACCACAGTAAAGCGCAGAAGTTCAGTGGTTTCCCGAAATATTATTCCCATTTATTTTCTCCATAGACACAACAGTAAAAATTCTAGGCCATGAACTGATTTAACCAGCTCTTTTATGAGAGAATGAACTGCTGGGTCCACGGTGTACTGCCAAATGACACCATAAACATAATACAATATTAAACAGCTGATCCTGTTATTACAGCCGCAATGTGTAACTTTGTGTCGCCATCACTGTTTGAAACATAAAACTGCAGTTACGCTTTACGCGCTTATCTTTGCATGTGATGAACAACTGACATTTCCAGCAAAATCCCTATAGACCCGATAGCTCAACTCATTAATCATCGCTGTCCATTCAAAACCTCAGATGTCCAAATTTCCTGTTTTTCATAAAATGGAAAACAACACTGTACTTGTTAAAGGGATAGTTCAACCAAACAGTTCTTGGACCCCAATGACTACTATAGTAGGAAAAATGACAACGGTAGTCAAAAGTGCCCCAGAACCGTTTTCTGTCCTACATTCTTAAAAATATCTTCTTTTGTGTTCAATTTAAGTAAAATTAAGTAATTTTCCCTACTCTGGCAGTCAATGGGGTCCAAGAACTGCTTGGTTTCAAGCATTCTTCCAAATATCTTCCTCTGTGTTCATCAGAACAAAGACATTTATACAGAATTGAAACAACTCGAAGGTTAGAAAACGATGACAGAATTTTTATTTGTGGGTGAACTATCCCTTTAAATAGGTCAATACTGTGTTGTCAAAGTTGACCATCGCTTTTTCAATACTTTTTATTTGTTAGATATTTTAGAAAACCCAGTGAAAAACATAAAGGGTGACGGTTAATAATGATTTATGGCAAAACAAATCAAAATCACGAAATATGGAGATACGAGGTCTCAGAAGGACAGCATTAAGCTTATTATTATAAGCTAAATGTTGTGAATCAGGGCAAACTAAGATGAAATTTAATAAAAATAGAAAAACCAAACATATTAAAAAATAACTATAAACAATACTCAAAATTAATAGTAAAAGATTTTTAAGTTACAGACACCTTTAACCATTAAATATATGTATAAATGAAGATTAATTAGATTTAGATTTACATTTAAATGTTCAAAAACTATAATATTCAAATGTTTTAAGTAACATAATTCCTTTTTTATCTATTGGCTTATTATTTGCAAAGCATTGGGAAAGCAGACTGGCATGATTCGTTGTTCAATTCTGACAGCAGCCTCTTTGATTGGCAGATTTAGTTTGAGATTATGGGTAGTGTAGTTGTTTACCAGGAACATTTACAGAAGTATCTTAAACTTGTACATGTAATTTATGTTGAATTATTACAAATTATTCCCGAAAATAATTATCTTTACCAAAAAATGAAGGGAAATCCACTATTGCGTTGGATTGCTGCAACATACACAACAGTCGAAACGTTTATTCACCTTTATAAACACCGTGTATGCTTACGTGTCCGTTTTCTGAATAATTACCATCAGCTGATAGCACTTCCTTTATTAGTTAAACTCATTTATTTGTAAGCATATCCTTTTTCACTCTTTAAACTGATCAGGATGTTTAGACATGAACCCAGAGCCTTAAGTCCGCTCAAGTTAATTAGCAGGCATTATTAATGAGATCTCTGAGCCGACATTTAGCCGCTCCACTGGTATTTAATGAAGCCATCCAGGGCAAACTTACAATGACTTACTGGTGCGTGTGCTGCGAAGAGCAGGCAACCAATTAAATCTGAAGTAATGTTCAAAGGCCATTACCATATTAGTACTGCTATCAAACAGATTGCAAATAAATCACATGAGAGACAAAAGATTTAGATGTTTGCAGGGTTAAACTCCAGACAACTGTTGCTTTTTTCAAGATGATGCTGAAAGATTTATAGATTTGTAAAACAATACAGGCATGTGAAAACGTAACTGTGATGCACTGCAGAGTTAAGTATGTGTGCTGCCAATGTTTATGTGTGACTATTCAAAACTCTCTGCAAGTTTAAAAGGAAACAGTATAGACACTCTAATTCCAAAATAATAATACAATTAAATAAATGAAAAACTATAAACTAATAATTAATGTTTGTTCATGACAAGAACTATAATATGAATAAAAAGATTGTTCCACTATATTGTAATTGTTATAATTTATTTAATAAACAATATAAGATAATATAAATAATACTAATATTAGTTTATTTATTCTGATAAAACATAATTGTATTAATAATTAATTATATAAAATACAATTATAATTTGGACTGTCCCTCTGAGTGTTTTAATTGTTATAATTAATATAACAAACAATATAACATAATAGAAAATAATCATATTATTAGTGTATTTATTTTGATAATATATCATATTATTAATAATTAATTATATCAAATATAATTATAATATGGACTGTCCCTCTGAGTGTTTAAATTGTTATAATTTATATAACAAACAATATAACATAATAGAAAATAATCATATTATTAGTTTATTTATTATGATAATACATCATTATACATCAATATATATTTAAAATCTGGACTGTCCAAATTAAAAGTGCTTTTTAAAACTTTTAGTTATATTCATCATCATCTTTAGAGTGAAAAGTCTGTATAAACACCACACAAGCCACCTTAAAAAAAAAAACTAAGGTTTATTTTCCAACGGTCCTGGGATGCGATTCCAATAACAATGGCTCTAAGCACTTCAGAGCGATATACAAGCCACTTTGAGAACGATCGTCATCGTTTCACGTGCGTTTCCCGAAAATGCACTAAACACAACTGCACGTAGCAGTGCTTTACGTACTACTTACGAGTCGCTATCCGTCTGTCAGGTGCCACCTTATACAATGGATCATTTTTGTAGCACGCGCTTGTTTTCTAAAGTTTTGGCTAATTTATTTTCATTTTCATATTTGCGTGTGGTAGGTGAATATTGTTATATGAATAATGTTGCTCAATATATTTTTTGGGCAATGTGTAATACTTTGTCTATGTGTAGATAGGACAACCACCAAGTAAGCATTTTGACCATTTCTATTTTAAACACATTTTTACTTTGCATAAAATATGGAGTAACTGAATACACTAATCCAGCAACAAACATGCATCCTTTGTTAGAACCAATAACTTGCCCATACCGTATATTTTTTATTCTTTACTTTATTAATGTATGTTCAGTCATACATTTTTAGATCTATGACGATTTTCAGGTGTTACTTTAGTTACGAAGCTTTTAGGAAACGTTACGTAAGTCTAAGATGATTTATACGATTGGTTTTACGACGCACTTTTAGCCTTATGATGCTTTTGGGAAACGCCCTAATTATTACAAAATAAAAGCGAGAATAATTCATATTGAGTGTAGTCAACAACAGCACACAAGCATGTTGTGTATGTATATTTAAGCTACGTTCTCTACAATATTTGCTATGAAAGAGCAATAACCCAAAACAAGGGAAACTCAGGCACCTGCCCTGTATGACAACAACAGGTGGACACGCCTCATTCAGCTCAATAGATGTTTGCTTTGTTTAGTGTTGGACATGTACACATGTTGACCCAACATAGTGATGTTCTGCTAGAGCAGGATTGGATCAAATATTGCATTAAATATTGCACCAGAGGGTCAAACCATCACAATTTTTGTTTATAACAAAACATCTACACTGTTAACTCAGATAAGTTTGCAATACTCAAAAAAAATAAAGGCAACTCGTATAAGTAAGCAGAACTTTCAGGTTTTTGATTACGGTTAAATTAAAGTTCTCAATTCTTTTAGTTTTCATTTATCCTTCTCTTGAAATTAAGTAGACAGAACTTAAAAAATAAGTACATTAAGATTTATTATTAAGTTAGCTAAACGTACACTTTTAGTACATTTCTTAGTCTTTTATGCATAAATTTAGCAGTCAAAATGAGAATGAAAAGACTGATTTCAGAACTGGCATTAGCAAAGTTATTTGGTGCATTCGGGTTTACAGTAACTTAATTCTTTAAAAGCCAGAAATCGATTTGTATTTTGTGCTTCGATCAAAACATGTGACTGAAATGCACTTAATAGTATTATATTTTTAGTTATTATATATGTTATAGTTTTATAAGCTGTACATTTTTATTAAAGTGCACACAAAAATTGTAATCCAAACTTTTATGACTTTCTTTCTTCTGCAGAACACAACGGAATATATTTTAAAGAATGTTGATAACCAAACCACATTGGCCCACATTGACGTCCATTGTATAGACACAAAACCACTGAGACATTTCTCAAAATATCTTCTTTTGTGTTCCACAGAAAAAATGTAATATACAGGTTTTGAATGACATGACGGTGAATAAATGATGACATTTTGTTTATTTTTGGGTGTTCCAACCCTTTAAGTGTGCCTCAAAGTTTTCAAATACTATCTTGGGCCACTGTAGAGTACAAAACTGCTGTGATTCCTTTATTACGCTTCAGTTAGTAACATAAAAAAGTGAATGCTTTAACTGTGGAGCAATTTCACATCCCCATTTGGCTGCACTAAACCGGTACTTTCAGATGGGGAATGTCGGCCACCTGCGGCGCGACTCTCACAGAGCTGGGAATAATCCCAGAATGCTGGCACCTCCGTCTAGTACAAAATGTCTTTTTCACCATAAAAAAAAAAAGTTTCTTATCACCATAACCACACAGACAGGTCAAAAGTTTTTTTGGGAGCACTACGAGTTGAACTAAAAAGTAAAAATATTTAGCACTTTCATCCCGGCATGTGCTCATGCGACAGAAGGTGATGCTGTTACAGCGTTGACAAGGCTGTAAGAACTGAGCTCAGTCTGCTCAGAACTGAACGAATGAAACTCATTTTGGGATTATACTTTGTGTGTTGGAGAAGCCCTGACTTTAATTTCCACTCTAATACCCCTCTTAAAATGAATCTATTGTCACTGTTTCATGACTGATTTGAGATTGGGGGTGTTCATATTTTTTGTAATATTATGAACAAAATCATTCCCGGCTCAGTCTCGCCCTTAGATTTTCGTTTCAGCTTTGGGAATCACATGCTGGGCAACACGACTCAAATGACGGTTATCTTGTCGCCGTTCCAGACGAGTAAGAAAAGCTCTGTCGCTTGGACTTTATCCCAAAGCAAGTCAGATGGGCACAAATACACACATGCAAATGAATGACAGAGCAACAGGGTTGTGATGCTTTGTGTTGAAATGTTCTTGGTAAGACAGATGCCAGTGTAATGAAGCTCAGATGTGCCACCTATGGTTTGTGGGCACTTGCATTAATGTTAAAGAAATAGCTCTGCCAATAATAAAATATTTGTTTTTTTAGAGCTGACAAACGATTAATCGTGATCCAGAATCAAAGTTTGTGTTAACATTATATGTGTCTGTGTACTGTGCATATTAATTTTGTATTTGTAAACACATACATGCATATAATTAAGAAAAATATGAAAATAAAAAAATATTGGATATTTAATTTTAATTGTTGGCAAATATAATTAAATACATCTAAATATTTCCTATATATATATATATATATATATATATATATACACATTAATGTGTATGTTTTTGTGTTTATAAATACAAAATTAACATTCAGAGTACACAGACACATTTTTAATTGTGAACACAATATTTTATACTAGATGCGATTAATCGTGATCAATCCTTTGACAGCCCTAGTTTTTAAATAATTTATTATTATAGATTATATAGATTATCTGGAGTGTGAGCTACTTTTGTGGTGCCTTTTGGTCATTTTCGGAGCATTGAGATTCATTCTATGGAAAATAGTGTTATATAAACGCACATCAGAATGTATCAATTAGTGTTGCATTGAAAAAAAACATCCTGTTTGGAACGACATGAAGGCAAATAAATGCCAGACTTTTCATTTCAGACAACTTTTCTTTTAACAATGACTCCGACAAACTGACTAAAGACTAATATTTCATTTGAACTTCTGGATGTATCAAATGCCAACAGTACACCATCAAGCGAAAGCAATCTATTCAGGATTTTCCCAATTCTTATTTTCTCTCTCTTTCTCTCTGTTTCTTTCTAATGTTCTTTTCCCTCAGAAGATCTTTCAATCCAAACCAGCAGTCACCCAGCAGCCGGCTCCTGACATATGGACCACTCAAACATCGCCACAATAATCTCTGCGGCTAAAACAACGAATACATCTCAGGCCTTAACCTCCGGCACGGCTCCTGTAAAAAAGTCACCAGCTACCAATCTCAAGACCTTTTCTTTCCCAATCTTTGTGTTTACAAGAAAAACTGTTCATGAAAATTCTGCCCACGCGCTTATCGGCAAGAAAAACAAATAAGCCGACAACTCCGTGAAACAACGATGATGTTCTGATAATGTTCAAATAATAATGTTTATGAGTGCCACATCTATCTTTCTATACTACCTGTTTAAAGCAATAATGAATGAAACGAACGTAGAGTAGATGACAATATGAATCCCTCCATCTGTGCGAGCTTGTATTTTAAATGGAAACGTGCGGGATAAATGTGTAATGCTGCATTGTGGGAATGGCAGGACAGCATGGCAGTGACTTGGAGGTGAAAAGTTATGTACTGTAGGCAATAAAGAGAATCAACTCACTCGCTCCTGCACTGCAGCTGTGTGTATGCTTTATTTGATACAAAAAACTCAACAACTTTGTCTTCTATAGAGAGACGCAATACAGAACAGCAACCTTGAACTTTTTCAGGATACAAAAGGCAGGCATAGATAACACCAAACAACATTTAAGTTTACAATAATCCACCTATAAAAAATGTTGATAAACTATAAACCGAAATGTGATTTGATAGTTTCATCAGATGAAGTTTAGAAATGATCTTTATAAGACACTGGCACACGAAGTTTTGTTAGATGTCTCTCTAGGTATACAAATCAAAGAATAGATTAATTCAGGTGTCTGAGAGAATCAATAGTGTCATTTTATGATATAATAATCAATTGTGTCATTGCTGATTAAAATAATAATTAATCTGTAAATCCCTTTGGATAAAAGCGTCTGCTAAATGACTAAATGTAAACGCAATAGGGTTCCTTAAACTAAATAAAACCAAAAATGTAAAGGCCCCCATTTCATGAAAGGCCAGTGTCTTTCTCTGTTTTTGGTTCACTTTTCTCACCAACATTTTGGGAAAATCTAAAAAAACTATATATATATATATAGAAAGAACAAATATTGTCAAAAATTTGACCCAGACTGGATTCAGAACGATGATCAAAACAGAGATATTTACTGTTTTTGGATCAATAGATGCTGTGCTATTTCAGAAGATTTGTAACAGCGCCTCCTCCTGTATAAGAGTGATAACAGTGAAAAGCCAGAAAAACTTGTGGAGAGTAGGTTTAGCGTTGTCAAAAATGATAAAAAATCTTGTCAATGGCGAGAAAAGAGTTAAATGGGTCTGAGTTTAGTGCTATAGTTAAAGAAAACTTGGGTGTGAAATCCCTGACAAGTAAACAACGGGTTCTCATTTGACAAAAATGTTTCTAATGATCTTAAAAATCTTTTAATCTGAAGGTGTATGTTTCAATGTTTGAAATTACTTATGAAGACAAAAATTTAATTGTGCCGACCAATTCATTTCTTGAACGAAATGTTTAATTTATAAAGCAAAAAGCCCAGAGAAGTGGTTTTATAATGTTATAGTGCCTTAGCTGTAAAATCACTGTTAACCAGGCCTTCATAGGACTTTTTAAAATGGTAATTCCATATGCGTCGCAAGGTCTCATAAAAGATGTACAGCAAATGTAATGTTAAATGTAAATTGTAAAATGTAATGCTATGGTAATTCCATATACAAGGTCTCATAAAAGAACACACAGCAAATGTAATGCTAAAACAAATATTTGCTAAAAATAAGAATAAACCAACCAGAATTAAGGACCAGAACTAACTGCTACATTAAAAAAAGTTTTTTAAATTGATTATTTGGACGAAATGATGAACAAAAAAACAGCCAATAAGTCCAGCAAAGATATAAATTCATTCAATACTGTTAAGAAAGCTTCCCATGTTAAGACCTCAAGAAGCCGGATGATGAAATGCCATGTGCACAATTCTGCGCATATTTGACAAAGGGTGACTACATAATGGAGTTTAGGTTGCTTTTAGTCACAACATAATTCCAGCAGTTATAATTGTTATTCCTGGTGCTTTGATGGGTTTACAATTATTCTAAAATGTGAAGAAAAAAAAAAAAGAAAGAATGTGATCCTAAACTTTTGACCGGTAGTCAATTTTCCGAACCCACTTATCCACTACAGATGGAGGATGAGAGCCTCTTCTAGCATCTTGGGCCACAGGCAAGGTACACCCATACACTACGCCCAAGGATAATTTTAGACTCCAATCTAAACGTTTTTGGATAAAACAAGAGTCAAACAAATATACAAAATCAGCAAAAGAAAACACTAGAGCTGACGGCTTGAAGCTATAACAGACAGCCGCAGTAAAGGAAACTGAATCTGTACACCGGGTGTGACACAAGAAGGGTTGATGATGCTGCAGATGTGTCAATTCACACCGTCAACCAGCACTGAAGAAAAGTGTTTGCGACAGTGAGAAGAATCGATAGTGATGAATTGTCACTGCAATACGGATCAATCTAAAATATACGCCGCCCAACACGGTGAGCATTAACAACTGCGGCAGTGAAGAACTACGGTATAAACAAAACCAGCATCTCGAAAACATCACAGGTTCCGTCATGAGCTGCAATGTGACCAAAAGTGCAGGCTAAAGACGATGATTTTACACTTGAGTCAATCAAGTTGATAAAGCTTGAATTGATGCACTCAGAGGCTGTGTATGGCATTAGCATGCAGAGCGGAAGAAAAGAGTTTGTGATTGATTTGGTTTGGGTTCGAGTGAAACCCTTGCAGGTGTTTATTCTCATCAATCTGTTAACTGGTGTTCTCACGGGTGACGGCTGCTAATTCCACACGAGTCGATATTTCAGGCTCACGCATAAGAACCAATGACAGTTTCTGGAACAACCCGTCTCATTATCTTACAGATTTCACCACCATTTGTTAAAATATGTCTTAGCTTATGAACGTATGCACTTCATAAGTGCATAATACTTTTACTGTTTATATACTGTAGGTCTACTCTTCATATATTATAATACATTGAAATGCCTAATGATCTAAAATGTGTATGTTTCTGTGACTCACAAGTGAAGGTTGTACTGTACCTGTACGAAGCATAATGTATATAACAATCCAACGGATGAGCTTTGAATTTGCACTTTACAGCAAAATTTATACGAGGTGTCTTATAACAGATACGCTAAAACACCAGGTATCATAATGCTGGTTAGTCGGGATGTAGTGAGATATCGTGACACAATATATTGCGATATTAACAATTCAATATGTATTTTAGAGCCATGCCATTTTTTACAATATGATGTTTTTAAATTTTACAGGATGAGCTGCCAAAATGTATCCCCCCGAGTCAACATATATTTTATTTTGTATTCCTCTATTTAAAATAATACTTACAATAACAACAACAATCATAACAACATCTATAATCATAAAAAAAGATTATTATTATTGTTATAAATTATTTACATATTTATTAAAGTGTTTACCTTTCTTATTTTCTTATTTTGAATTCACAATTAAATGAGTTCAATACAGAAGGTTCAATTTAACCTTCAGCGTAATCGATTTTTTAACAAGTTGTATGTAAACAAAAGTTTTCAATTTCAGGATTTTACTTTTTGTGAAAGTAGCATATCGTGAACCCATTGTTGTGGATTGTATCGAATTGTGAGCTGTAGCCTTTTACATCCTGGCACAATGATTTATGATAACACATCATTGCATTGTAAATAAATATGAAGTGAAATAAGAACATCATGTATTGCAATATTTCTTAGAAATGTATCGAAATCACAATATACACTTTTAAATAAAGGTGCTTCATAATTTCAGTTTCGGCTGAATAGATTATAAAAATGAAAGAAAGAAAAAGAGAAATGGGTCTTTTAAGAACCTAAGGAAATGGTTCTTAGGGTAACCAAAAATGGTTCTTCTATGGCATCGCTGTGAAAAACCTTTCATAAAACTTATTTTATGTACATTAAAGGAAAATATTTGCCCATATTTATTAACTGTGGTAGGTCGCTTAGCCATGAACACAGTCATAGGATTTAAATTTATTGAAATGAAGCCTAATAGCCAAGTGCATTTGAAATGCAATCAGAACTCAAGACTGAAACCATCAACATAAAAAGCTTTTCAAATAAATCAAGCGAGACGAGTCGTGATCTCGATGCCGTCAGATGACTGCATTATCTCATGGAGAAAGCAGCTTTGTAATACGTGCTGGCTTCTGAGAAATCACTCTTGAAGATTTTCTGAAGACATTAAATATCAAGACATAGGCCTACTTGTTTTTACCTGTATTCTTAAATACAGGTACAACACTGTATTTGTGATGAATGGTCCAGTATAGTAGTCCCATAGTAATGCATGGCATGGTACTGTATCATGACCATAGAAATGTGGTATTACCGTGGTACAGGTAGCCCAAACCAATGGTAGTACCATGGCAAATGTCCAAAACTACCCAAGGTATCGCCATATCTACAGTATAGTGCAGTGGTACCATTGGCAAATATATAGAATGGTTTTTCTCTGCTGTTGTGAGTGTGATTGATGAGACGGCGAGAACAATGGTTCATCGGAACCTGTGGTCAAACGGTTATCAGCAGGTCCTGCTCAGGGGTGTTGAAAAGACACCGAGAGTGATATGTACTGCCCCTCCACTGTCTCCCCTCAAGCTGTCAAAGCCAATTACACTATGTCACAATCTAATTAGTACAGCACTGTCAGCTGTATCTGAGGCCTTTTAGCCAACAATAATGGACGGAAATTATCTCAATTGATTTTTTTCTTGCACCAGAGATTGGGAGGCGTGTGCTTGTGTTATTAGAATGAAAATATCGCTCTGGCGGAGCAGCTCGCCATATCAGTGATGCTGCCTTTGAAGACTGTTTGAAACGGATAGCTATATTTGAGTCTACACAAGCGAGGATAACGTTATGTTTATTTGAAGCTAATGCGCTACAGTTTCACAGTCAGTTAATGTTTTATATTTCTCCAGCTGGAAAAATGCTATTAAAGGGAATTTAGAAGTAATGTTCCTTTGGGACGTTATTATTAGTTGCGTCGCCACTATTCTCTTAAATTTAGAACAACTTTTAAAACGTTATTGTGATTGTCCCATCACCGCTATCTGACAGATATTACTGGAAAAGGTGGTGTAAGAAACCACACCCGTCTAACGACAAAGGAGCAAGAACCATCCTGAGCTACGATATTAACCCGTTTAATCCCACATTTTTCCCAGACATGAAAATATCCAAGTGATGCGTCACAAGCAACCCTTTGAAATAATCAATAGGTATTTTTTACAATGGTTTTGGAAAAGTGTGTTGAAAATTGCGTTTTATGTTCGGTCACAATTGTGTGGACTGAAATAACATATTTATTTAAACCCTTAAATTGTTATATATCTTAGCCCAGCTATTTTAAACGGTTTGATCCCATTCTAGGGTTAGTATTAGGCATAAAAAATCCTTATGCAACTTTGATAGGAACAATGAGATAAAAAACTAAAAAATTCAACCATCACCGCATTTCAAAATTGTTTATTTTTTGTCAAATGTAACATCAAAGTTTTATATTGATGCTACGAGTATTACAACATCATTGTTGTAGATTTTTTGTAACATTAGAATTTTTAATTTAGTGCAATATTTTGTCATTGCAACGTTTTATTTTCGCTAGCAACTGCAATTGTATTTATATTGTATACCTAAGTTCAGTGTTATCCCACCGGTCACTATTGTGACCGTCAACATGTTAACTCATTCTATGACCACACTTATCAAAACTGAATATATGTGAATTCATATATTAATACTAGACACCTTAAAGATAATGTGTACCAAAGCTCTTTGCCATATCTTTATGTTAACATACTTTACTAGACTTTCGTTTTGGAGCTTTGATGCAGTCATCATCATCTCAAGGTGCGGACAGGAAGTAATCTGCTCTGGTCATGTGACAATTTGCACTAATCATGTGAAACTGCACATATTTAATTGAGACCCTTTATTTTTTCCATATTTACAGGAAGTGCACTAAAACATCAGTCAGTAAGGTTTTTAGAGCTTTATAAATGAAAACCTTTTTTACTGTCACTATTGCGACCGGTGGGATTAAACGGGTTAAAAGCTCTGTAAAACCACACATTTGTTCAGCAAAGAGACAGCCACCATTGTTCAACCAACAAGGGGCGCAGATGGGATTTTTGAACTGGGGGGACCAACCTGTCAGCAAATGATTTCAACAAGTTATTTTGTGTAATTTGGGCTTTAACTAGTGCTCAAGTAGTTACTTTGCGTAAACTTGGCTAATGGTTTATAATAAAAAGCCATTGGATGATTCGTATTTGAAATCATGGATAAACAACAACGAGCAAACGCCTGCCTGATCAACACTAGCAATGCATTATCAAACTGTTATTTGTCTAGTATGCCAATCACCCACCAAAACTTCATGCCTTCTGCGAAAAAATATGTTTGATTTAAACATAAATCAGTAAATTTACCTCAGTCAAACCAAAAAATGTAAAAAATAAAATACATTTACCTCAGTCAAATTATAGAGTAATTGGGTAAGATGATGATTATATGACAGGAGCCTGATTAAGTCTTTCAAGTCCAGATAAATCATTATTTCCCGACGATAAATTGTTTGATTTATCCAACCATTCTTTTTGTGTTTATTCGCTATTTGCCTCTTTCCACTCAACAAATTGCATTGTCATGCTCCCCACGTTTTGCTGTGTTTGCTAAGTGCAAAAGACTAGCTATACAAATAAATAACAAAACAAACCTGCCACATCTGGGAAAAGTCAACAGGAATAGGAAACTCATTGTCTAGTTTTTGAAAAAAACGAGGTGCTTGTTTTTTGTCTTTGCAGCAGATTCTTTAAAACTGTTTTCCACATATTTTTATTACGTAAGGAATATTACTCAATGCTAAGCAAAGAACCCCAAGTGTTGTCTATGCTCAACCCTAACTGGCTTTAGTCATTTTTAGTAGTTCATGTCGAAGCACATGTCGAACACTTGGGCTAATGAAGGGTGATGTGCTAACGCTGCTTTCCTCTCTTATCTTTTGTCAGTGGGGTAAAAGAGAAATGGTCTTATTAAAACATGGCAAACTGACACACATTTGGCTCTGCTTTATCAAACCCCGCCGTCACGCATAAATAACTTGCTAATGCAAATGCGGTCTCCATGAGGCTGTCAAAACAGATACACTACCCAAGCTAAATGAAATAATGCTAATTTTTTGTAATTTTATTGATTTTCTTCATTAGAAATCTTTTGCTGTAATTATATTCACATCACTAGCACCGTCATAGGTCACACATTGTACGCTTTTATGGACATGTTGTCGACAAAATATTACTCTCACCCTAGCTTGCATTCCTGTAGCTCTTTGAGTACAAAAAGGCGCTAACAACGGCATAACCATTGGTTTGAGTCCCAAGAAATGTATGAACTGAATGTATATCATAAATGCATTTTACGTCTACATTTAGGCATTTGACAGACACTTTCGTTCAAAGCGACTTACAAGAGTGAGGAAAACAAAGCGCTTTGGACGATTTTAGCCACCGTGCAAATATATCAGTACACAGTATAAATATAGTTATTATTCAGTACCACGTTATACAATATATATCAAACTACACTAGCTGTACCCAGCGCAATGTGTACCTTTACAATACAGGTAGAAAGTAAATCTCAAAATGTGATTAATATGAAAATCATGTGAACTTCCACTGACCTCCACATTTGTAAAATACCACGGCCGTCCATCACCATCCGGCTATTTAGGGCGGAACGAATGTGACATGTGAGAAATTCATTAGTGTGAAGAGATTATTAGAAGGCATTTAAAAGGACTACTGGGGGAATTTATCTCAAAGACCAAGGTCGAATCCGAGGTAAATCTTTAAATAAAGATCACTGAGATGTTTTATGTCTTCGCACCCACAGTTTCACGTGACCACTGAAGGACAGGAAACGATGTGAAGCTCATAAAATGCATTTCTTTTTAACTACATATTACAAAATGTCTGTTCTTATCAAGACATCGTCACTTTTCTTTCTTTAACCGCAAACCGTCTATAAATTGGTGTTGAAAGCTTCACCCCTAGATATTGGGTTAGAGATTTGAAAAAGCCTGGTCCTCAGGTGTGCCTGACAAATGACTGAAACAGAATCTCGAATCGTGTGACTTGGTGTGGAGAGGTGTGCTATTTCCTTTCAGGAGACTTATTTTCACCTGACGATCCATAACATGGACGAAGAAGACTTACACTGGAGGTGGGAGGCGAGCCATTACTAGACCAGAATATAACAGAGCCTTGAGGGTTGATGCTTCTTACTTGCAACCATCTAAAAATCAACCAAGCAACTGCACAACACAGTTCAAACCCCAAAGCAACGCATGAACAACCATTTGGAACACAATAGCAACACCCTAGCAACCACCCAGAACCCCCTAGCAGTGGTAGTGTACGCCAGTGGCATTTGTTTGAGTGTTTTGTTTACATTTGTTGCTTTACTCAGACAAACTGCACACATATGATTCGAGCATCATTTTAGTCCGGATGTGCTCAGTGTGGTTTCTGAGAGCGGCTGGAAGGCTGAACTTGGCACGGGTCCCACAAAGCTTTTTGGTTCTTGTGGAAAATGACAGGGAATCTTTAAGGAGATGACAGGAGATGTGAAGAGATTATTTAAAGATCAGAGTGCCGAGATAGAAAGAAGTCCTAGTGAAGGTTTCTGAAAGGTTCGGTCCGCATCGAGCTTGATCTTAATGTATTATTGACAAGCATTATTTGACTATGTCAAATAATGTAATTGATGTCAATTTTAAATGCCTGTCAGACAAATCCTAATCGATTAAACGAAGCAACAGAAGCGTTTCCTGATTTCATTGAGAAGGTTTCTCAAAGTATTACGCGAGATGTAGTGCTTACTGTACGTTGCCTTCACTCTCAGTACAAGTAGAGGTCAACTATATTTATGAATGTGCTCATATTAAAAAAGAAACACGTTTCAATAAGTTGTATTTATTGACATTGGTAAATGCATCAGTACATGTATCCACTAACAATGAGCAGTTTTTAGCATTAATCTTTGTAAGTGCTAATACCAATAGAATTGTTTATGTTATGTTCACTGTGCATTAACTATAGTAAACAAAATTATTGTGTTTTACTATTTTACTTTTTATAAATTAACATATTTTAAAATATATTAATAAATGATGAACTAATATTAATAAATGCTGTAAAACTATTGTTCATTGTTAGTTTGTGTAACCTTAAGCATTAACTGTTTTGTTTTTATAACACAATATGGTTGTTTTTGTTAACAACAAATCAAAACAAACAAACAAAATAAATACTGGTCATGGTGAAGCAAGGTGTAAAGGTGTACACTGCAAAAAATGTCTTTCTTACATAGTGTTTTTGTCTTGTTTTCCAGTATAAATGGCTACAAATTATTGAATCAAGATGCATTTTCTCGATGAGCAAATAGCCTGAGAAAATAAGTCTAGTTTTTTGTCAGATAGTATGACTATGAACGTATATATGTAAGGGAGAATGGAGACGACTAAGAACAAACTCAGATGTAAGTTAGCCAAAGATATTTATTTGAAGCCGATTGTCAAATGGTATAATTTAAACAAATAATAAAATTGACAAAACAAAACAAATGTTCAACAAACAACGCATATTTAAACAATGAAAGAAAAACTGCAGTGAGCAGCAAAACCTAACTGACACTAAACAATGTCATAAAAGTCATGGTTTGACTTTACCAGTCTCGTACCAAACCTGGACTCCCGCATGGAGCTCCTTTGCACATTACAATGCACGCTTAAAACCCAAAGCCTTCGCGCCAAACATGAGATGGACTAAACCATTATGGAGGGTGAGTACCTCCCATAATATACACTCTCTTTACAGTAAGTAAACGCAATCAAAACCCCAATTAAATAATATATGACAAGACATTAGCAATGTGTGCAATATCACAAGAACCCCTCGTGCTGAAACCGATGGTACCGTCCGACATAAGGCTGGTATGCGCGCTCCCAGAGCCCCGCCCCTTATCACACAGTAAACAGGTAAGATTATGTACACAAAATATCAATTCTAAATACCACACAAAATCTAACGATTTCGGAAAGCAAGAATATTTCTTAAAGACATGAATAGAGCCATGTTGAGATCGCGCTCCAGTTGAGATCACATTTTAGACAAAAAATATGAAAATTCAGTGACTTTGTGCTTAAAACAAGCAACAATATCTGCCAATGGGGTAAGAAATGTCATATTCTTTGTCTAAAAAACGATACAGGTCATTTCGCTCATCATGAAATGCATCTTGATTCAAGATTTTTTTAACATTTGTAATGGAAAACAAAACAAAACAAAAATACTAAGTAAGAAAGTAATTTTGCAGTGTAGGAGATTCCTGCAATAAGCAATTTGTTTGTCTGTACCGAATGCAAAAAAGGGGCGGGACACGACAGTCAATCACAAAACACAGCCAATCAGAGCCATGCAGCCTCGCACACTGCAGTTAAAGAGTGCACAAAGAGAGATGCTGGTTAGGACACCTTTGGTTAACATGGAAAAGATACATTTTATCGCGTGTTGTGGCGTTTCATCGCGTTTGGTTAGGACACGGTGTTAAGCTTGTGCCTGAATTATCCTCAAAATAACTTTTCAAACAGGCAAAAACTTAACACAACAGCAAATACAAGTGAAGTTGAATTTCAAAAGCACTGCAAATGCAACCCAATGTACTACACAAGGCATAAATTAAACTGTACAGCACCGTAGACAGGAAGCTTGACACTGCTGTAAATAAAACCGCTTTATCATGGCCCAATAACAAGCCATTCCTTTTCCAGAAAGGTTTCCTTTAATTTCAAGCTTGATTTTCTACGCTTGAAAACAAATTTGTGAGCCAAGACATCCAAAAAGCTTAGGATGGTTACATCAAAACGTACGAGACATGCATGCAAATGAATTAGCCGGTGTACATTTGACGGAGGTCGGAGTTTCCTGAGAGAATAAAAAAGAGAATAATAGCAGCATGACACCTTGAGCTAGTGTCGATTTCTGCAGGAATCCAGGAAACGGGAAGGTGGCAGGTGTCACGCCAATTATTTCCTCATTAACAGTTGTGTGCGTGATATCATACGCCAAATTTAGCATCAGACCAGTTTGTTCGGTCTGATTATGGCAAAGGTGTTTCTTGGCAATTATTACACCTCTACATTTTCTCTAGATGAAAAGATTTTGTTAAATGAAAATATATGATAATATGATAACTATAAACAAATTGCATTATGAAAAAGCTTTCCGGCTTTTAAGCCAAAACAAACCATTAGCAATTTGATTCTAATACAGACTTTAAAAAAAGCCAGAAATGCTCCACAGAAAAAAAGGCTTTTACCCGAGGTGTGAGGTGACGGTTTTCTCAAGTTTGTAAATGTCATCTTGTAAGGAGAGAAACTGTTGCGTTCACATGTAAACAGAAGTGACCTACAATGTGTGTTTACAGGCTTACAGTGACCTTATGAAAGACATTATAAAACAGAAGCACAAGAAGCAGTCGGATGACATTAAAATGGAAAGAGCACGTCTTATCTGAGCACACTAGAGAGAGATGCTAGGTCATCCTGAAAAGATAAGAGAACGCCACAGTTCAGCGGAGAGGAGCATTGTGGCATAGGCTAGCTGTCGACGATACTAGGATGTAAACTGGAAAGTAAAACGCAATTTCTCAGATCCTTTCTCAAGATTCTTATGAAAGCAATAACACAGGAGTGAGAGCGGTCGTATATCAGAAAGACTGTTATTCATCTGAGATTAATCACAGCTCATGTATATACGGCCACAGCGACACGATCAAAAGTGTGATATTTTATACGGCGCTGTTCTGGTCATATGATAAATGAAGAAGAATATGTGACCATTCTACAATAAATACAAGACCGGTCAAGGGGTTTGACACATCTCACTAATTTATATTTTGATGATATTATAAACTTCTGGTTTAGAACTTAAATAATAACAAATTGTTTTGTTGGAAAATAAAAATTGTGCTGATTTTAAATGAGGTCATACATGAGTATGATAAAATAAAAAAAATAAAAACGTTAATATATTACTGTCACTGTCAGACTGAAACATTGTATCTCAGTTTTTTCATATTTTTTCATATTCATAAAAATCATATTGCTCACTCTTCATGTTTGTCTGTGGGTTTTGCAAATATTTAACCAATAAAAGTACTGAATAGAGCTTGTCAACTTGATTCAAATAAAATAAATAATAACAAAACAAAACAAAACAAAATAAATTAATGAAATAAAACGATATTTAAGCATTAATGTAAATAAAAAATGTTCTCGTACTGTATTTATTATCATCAAAATTCAAGCTTGAGGCAAAAGACATATGCTATTAATATGAAGACTTCATTTACAAAAAGGCTTTTTCTTTTTTTTTGAAAAATCAAAACAGGTAAAAAGTTTTTATCATTATGTTTAATTGTGTTTTCTTGTGTTAGTAGCTGTATTTTCTAAGTTACTATTACTTAATCAAAACAAACCAACTGCAGCTTGATTGATATTACTTGAAATGCGCAAAAAACATGATTTTTTAAAATGTTTAAAAACGTAGTTATCTGTTTAATATATATATATACGCAATAAAATAATACAATGTATGCAAAATATATATGCTAGTCAGTGTATTTTATATTGTAATACATTACAAATTGCACATTATGTTTAATGTAGTGAGAAATTCAATATTCAAATCCCTCAAGTGCAATCTAATACGTCCCTATAAACCTCTTCTTTGAAAAAAGAAACACTCAAGACATTGCACTTCTACATTACTGCGATACAAAGAAAAGTGAATGCAAGCTTTCTGAGATCAAGCTTAACAGGAAGGCATTTCACCAGCACGACTTCACTTTAAAATAATGATAGTAAACAGACAGACGCTTTTACAGGATGCAATTCTCAAACCACATGAAATTCTTCAATATCTACTAATGTGCCATTTGCATCTATCTACTGTGATTTCTCTTGTCCTTGCTAAACACTAAATCACTCCAGATCTGTGCAGATAAAGAGAATGTTTCAACATCAGCCTGAAGCGTTAAACATCTGCTCAATGATACACAATTGAAAACAGTAGAGTGAAAGATGTCTAATTATGAAGCATTCAACACCAGAGAGACGGTTATCAGGATCTTCCAGGAACAAACCTTTCAAAACTATTCATTATCTTTTCAGAGAAAAACCATTACCAAACCCATCCATGCATCTTAGATGTTCAGAGCAATGTTCTAAACAATCCTGAAGAACAGATCACGAGTTTGAAAAGTTCAAGACATCAACTTCATCAGAGATGTTCTGATTCAAAGTAAACTTTTTCCAAGAGATACGCAAAACTATCTAAAGTTAGTCTTGATTTGATCTTTGCATAATTCATTATATGATAAGAAATATTAAACCTGATCATTATTTTCAATTTTGTGTACTCTTGTTTTGTTTTATGCTGTATTTCCATTTGTAACCAGAGCTGTGACTGCCGAACACATTTATAAACTTTAATGCACTACAATATTTTATCACACAGGGTTTTTGGAACCACAAACTGCTGAAAATTTAAAGAGACCACTGGGTGTGCAATATACTGTAAATCCTACATTATAATTGAAGAAATTATACCCTGGAAAAAAATCTTCAATTTAGAGCAAGCCCATCAAGAGACATACAGACCACACTGTAATAAATCGCATATAGAAATATGCAAGATAAACACAAAAACATTCAAATAAATCAAAATGAAACTGGAAGTGCTTCTGGACCAGTGTTTACATCTTGCGAAGTGGTCTATAGCAAATTCATTATTTGTCAATAAATAATTGTCAATTTTTCTATTTTATTTTACCAAAATCTAACCTCAAAACGTTAATTGTTCATTTCACACAAATAAACAAACAGCTAATAAAAATGAACAAAAATCGAATAATTAAAATAAACACAAAGTAGTGCAAGAACATGAAAAATCTGTCACCTTCCCATACGGTAAAGTTAAAATGATTTAAAATTTGAGCTTTCAGGTCAGACCTTCTGGGAAAAGTCAGTCATCATTTGACTTTAACACACATAAAGAAAAGTACACAAATTCACGCGCAATTTCATGTTTCAAACAGAGGTGGCGATAGAGAGTCAAGCGTTACATATTGGCGCTTTAAAGAAAAATGCCAGTGATTAACCCGAAGGTGTTAAACAAACTACACACTAAAATAAAAAATGTTAATGTGCTGTGTGTAATTTGTTTGTCTAGATGTAGATGCAGCTTTAATATCCATTGCTCCTCCCCTTTAACTGTAAGTCGGCTCCCAGTTCCATTTCAAAGTGCGATGGCTCGAAAGACGAAAGCCACGCCCACTATTTTTCTCATTCAAAATCCCCTCTCGCTCAGAAATGCATAAAAATACGGAAGTAAAACGATCGCAACTTCTGGTTCGCAGGGACCACATTGTTAAACAACTACACACCAAACATAAACAACTCATTTTAAAGCTGCTGTGTGTAATTTTTCAGTGTATTTCATACACTGGACCTTCAATATTATGTGGCAGAACATCAGAGTAAAAATGGCCTCGGCTGACAAACAGCATTGCACAACATCGCAAAATTTACAGTTAGTAGTCTTTCCACTTTATCAAAGCTGCACAGTGTAATGCTGTCTAGCAAAACAATAATATCAAAGAAAGAATAACATTTCACCAAAAGCCTAAGTCCCCAATGAAATTGACTTTTCAAGTGCCAGCAACGCGACAAATCTAGCCTTAGAAATCATTTCAAAACCGGAGAACCAGTTTGTCCTTTATTTGGTCTCTCAGAAGTCTTATTTCTTGGGTTATTATCTGTCACCTTCCCACAGGACATCTTCTGTCCTGAAACCCTGTTGCGCTGACCCTCTTCTCAGCCCCACAAGCCCACAACAGGGAGGAAGTAGGTGTCAGACTTCCTCAGGCAACAGAACACGCAATTAACCGTCGATTACTTCTGGAGATCAGACCAAAGTCACCCGGCTCCCGTGCCAACAAGCGCAACCTCTGCCATGTGCCAGTTTGCTAGAAACAAATGGGCTCTTATGAAAAGAAAGCTTTCAAAGCCAGACAAAGTCACAGACACCCATTATGTGACCTCCAATGATATACAATCCACACAGACCTATGAAAATAGAAGCTCACTTTAAATAAAACTTTGTTGGTGTGAGTTTATTTAGCCTACTTTGAAAATATGTCGAAGACTTTATATCTTGAGATGCAGAAATTGATAGAGAGTAGACATAGAGAGCTGCATTTTTTATATAAACCACAATCTTCTAGAGAATTACTTCTAATAGCACCTTCAGGCAACAACATGTCAAATAAAGAGGATGCAAGTGTAACCATGAAAGCAATTAAGCAATGTATGAAATTCATGAGGGCTGCTTTAATCCAGATTTTCACGACGTCACTGTAAATTACATCCAGCAAAGCATGCAAATACTATAAAATACAAGCTTAAATGAAAAACCCAACAACGTACCCTTGTTTGTCCGAGTCCACCAGAATGCGCACTAGAATCCCTGTGACAGCCACGAGGATAGGATAATGATCAACACTTTCCAGACCTGGGCAGAAAATATGACAGTTCATTCAGAAAGTACATTTTTATGTTATTAAAATGTATAAAATAATGCTTGTTTGTACAAATGAATTGTTCTTTTTATGGTGTAACCATTTTATGTAAACCTACAATTCGTAACTTTTGCCTACGTATTTCAAACATAACAAACTGTGCAGCTCAAAGGATGTTTTTGTCAATTCTGAGTTGTGTTTAGAGTCTAAAATTGCTTATGAGAAATAAAAACGAAAACAAATGAGAGTGTCATTGTTGAAACACATGAAGAGTATGCAGGTGTAAAATGAATGCCGATTATAGAGGTGAAATAATCTGGATTTGGGTGAATTTGATGAGTTCACATTGAGATCTTCAATAATATTGACTTTTGATTTCAGACTTGACCAATCTGAGCTCGGTTTGAAACATTGTTGAGATCTCTTCTGAAACTCAAATGGACACATTTGTGAGATTTCTGCCTCTTTTCTCAAGAGGAATATCTGAGACGCAAGAGATTTAAGCAAAAGCTCTCTGTTTAAGAAATAATCGAGACATTAAAGAAATCTCGTCTGTGTTCTTTACTTAAAATGTTATCATAGACACTTGTCTTTACGAGTTAAATTACATACGTTCTGTACATTTCCTGTGAAATTGTTCCCGACAGCTCGGATTATAAATCATTATTATAAGTTTACCATTGTTGAGGTAGAACTGAGTTTTGTTTATTTCACACCAAAAAAGTTTGCAGCTTTGAGTAACTGATCCATAAATGCTAAAGACCTCAACTATGCATAATATAAGAACCGAAACCTATTTATAATATATATTATGCAATCTTTAAATATCTTATACCTTATTGCTTAAGCAAAATGTTTTGTAAACAATTTAGATAATTGTCCTTAAAATCACAACCAGTGCCATGTAACTACAAACAACCTTTGATTCGTGTAACTACACGACATCATTAGGTTATTTACCAAGAAAATGACTTTTCATGACTTTAATTGGAGATTTTCTAACTGCAAGCGCTTTTCTAAAGTGCAGGTCAAGAAAAAGAACAGACAAGCCAACGTCTGACTAATGTCCTGTTGTTTCGTTTCAAGGATCCCTTGAAAATTTCATTTTTTTTTAAATTGGGACTGCAGGCACACATAAAAAAAGAAAAGGAAAAACATCAAGTTTTGCTCAAATTAAAATCCATTCAAGCCAAAACAGTACTGTATGCTCCCTACCCGGTGACCGTTTGCGAGACCACGGTGACATGGGTCATAATGCACCCATAATGGGTCTAATAACATCATCTCTAGCAGCTAGACTCCCTCTAAAGCGCCCGTCTGTAAGCCCCTCTGGGGGTGAAGTTCAGGCTAACAGCGCGACCCAACCTCATACATTATAGATTTAATAGTGTACAGTATCACAGGGGAAAATTGGCCCTCCTGCACCGAGGATGCTCTCGATATCCTTCAGCACAATTGGATTATGGTTTCCCCCCTAACCCGCCGTCTAATCTCTCGGCCTACAGCATTCGCTCGATATCATTCCCTTACTAGGCGGGCCGACTTTTCAAACTTCATAGGTGATATCAAGCACTTTGCAAAATGAGTACTGAATTGTTTTGTTGCGTTCTGGGACGTAAAATAAGATCCGAAAAAAGATGACGAATGAAGATTTAGCGGTTAGAATACAACAAACCACGTTTCAGCCCGCAGGGAAAATGATCAAAGACAAAGCAAAGCCGCTGACAGGTTTTCACTTGAGAAATATAATTGCGTTCAAGTGCGTACTGAAGCATGCGCTCCCGTGTGTGATGCTTTACACAATTTGCATTTTTCTACGAATTTTTAAGTATCGTTTTATGCAAAACAAAAGGAGAAGCGTTACCTGGGAGGCGCAAGTTGACCACTCTGTCAAACAGGTTTCTTTCTGCCGTGACTCGATTTAACACTTGGTTCAGGAGCTGTAGAAAAAACACAAAATAGAAAATGTTGCTAAACCAAAATTTTACTTGGGGGGGAAACATTTTCCAATGAAGGAGCTTTAAGTAAACCAAACACATCTGGGGGTTACAATCGTATAACTGACCATCATAAGTAGGATATGATATTTTAAAGGGATAGTTCACACCAAATAAAAAAAATTCATCGTTTATTCATCCTCATGTCATTTCTGTGTATGACTCTTTCTTCTGTGGAAGTTATTTTGAGAAATGCAATGGTTTTGTGTCCATACAATGGAAGTTGGGGGTCAGTGTTTTTTGGTCACCAACATTCTTCAAAATATCTCTATTTGTGTTCTGCAGAACCATGAAAGTGTCACGCTCGGGGATGGCAGAACCCAAACGCAGGCAGCGGTTGAAAAAACACAAAACTTAATAACAAACAAAAGACCCACAATGGGGTAAAACGAAAACGAAAACTAAACAATACAAACTTAAAAAGCAAAGACTTCCCACGAGGGGGCAAAAACAAGAAAGACCAGAATTAACTAAACAAGGCATTAAACAGGAACTTGACACAGCAGGGAATAACTTGAACCAGGACATAAGGTAAGTCTACAAACATGCAAAAATACTGCTCAACGAATTAAAACGAAACAGCACAGGACAGCAAACACAAGGCCATTAAATAGGGGAACTAACAAGGGAAGATGACAATGGGCAGGTGTGGGGAATCAAACAACGGCGGGAAGCTAAACGAGGGGCAGGGTCAAATACGAGGCCGGAGAGAGCGCATGGCACGCTAAAACAAACAATGCCATGTCTCTCTCCACACTACACACGTGGGTTTGTCATGATCCTGCCACAAGACTAAGGAAAACATGACCAAAAGAGCCAAAATCATGACAGAATGTTACAACATATAGGTTTGGAATGACATGAGGTTGAATAAACAATGAAAGAATATTCCTCTTTAACTTAAGTGTTACATAACATGAAATTTATTTTACGCTGACGCCAGAATTACTTATCTGCTACATGACAATATTCCAGAACTATCCTGATCTTGGAAAATCTATTTTAGCCTTCCTTAAAATGCATACTGTTTTTTTTGCACACTGTTGTTATGTTCATTTAGTGCTGCTAAGGAAGGGTAAAAAATAAATGTGAGGCAAACGTGTGCAGTAGATGTGGGGGGGTGAATGTGTTCTTGTCAAGGACATGTGGACGCCTGCTGTGCTCACAGGTGTGTTTCAGTTAAACTCTGATTATAAGCCGCAGGTGTATAGATGCTCCACTGGGATCGAATCCTCCTCAAGCACAGTGCAAAAAATAATTTTCAAAGCCTTTGCTTGTAATTGAGGCCACAAAACCATTGACATTGGTCAAAGTCACAAAAACAAGCATGTCCAAAAACAAGGACACACAAAACGTGAAAAGCATTAAATGACTGACAGACCTTCAATGCTGTTGTTTGGCCTCAACACTTTCTGACAGAACAAATTTTGATTATTTAAATCAATTTGACTATTAGATTCAGACCGATATAGATTTTGTTTGCCGCTAAAGAGCGACAATCGGGCACAAAAGGGCTATAATACCCTTCAATGTACTTAAAGTGCTCTGCTAATTTTGTTTTGAATATAACTTTTTTTAGTTTTTTTAGTACCTTTTTAAGATATACTTCTTAAAGAGAAGATCTAAGTGTACTCCACTGTGCTTTTTTTGAAACAGCATGAATAGAAGTAAAAAAAAAAATATTGTATTTGTAGTATAATAAGTATACAATTAATGTGTGACAATGGAGGACTTTAAGTATTTTACAGAAGTGTACTTTAAGTGTACCAAATATGTTTCATTTATTCTCGAACATTGCAACAATTTCTAGTAAATGTAAAAGTTTGAAAATAAAAGCTACTTAATCTTTTATTCTCTTTTCTCTTTTTATTCAAAACTTTGAATGGATAAAGATAATAAATCAGAAAAAACGGTGCCCATTAATATATTTATAGTTTTTGAAAACAAGTCAATAAGCAGGCTTAATGACCATACAGGTTGATATCTAAATGTTTTACTTTAACTGTGGAATCGAAACTGAGAATAGATCCTAGAATCGAAATCGATAACCAGAATCGGAATCGCTAATATTCAAACGATTCCCAACCCTAGTTAAGTATGACATCAGTACAACGTTGATATACACAAATTATTAAGAAAATTCTATTTAAGTGCCAACGTTGGCGCATGATACAACAATTACATTAAAGTCACCATGAAATGGAAGTTGCGATTGACATCTTTTCCGACGTGTATCCAAGTGAAATGGCTTCTGAAATTAGAAAAAATGTAGGGCGGGGCTTTATTTTGCCCTTCCCCATTTGATTGGTTTGTTGTAAGTTGGGCCTGGAGGGGAGGGCTAAAAATGCCTGGCCATTGGACATTGAAGAGTTGTTGTTGAGAGGAGGTTAATGTTTTTGAGTAAATATTATAATTGAAAATTAATTGAAAATAAATAATTTATAATAATCACTGCAACACAGTGTAAAAGACTTAGAATTTTCCTGTTTGATTTCATGGTGACTTTAAACTTTTGTGCATGAATACAGAAATCTAAAAACCCCTTAATGTGTATTGAAAAAAGGCAAATATATAAGAACTAGAGATGCAACGCTACTACATTTCTCCACTGTTACCAATAGCCGATCCAGAGTGATATCTGCTGATAACGATTCTGAAGATTCAAAAAATATTTCTTAACTTTCTGAATGATTAATTCATCTAATGATTATTAATACTAAACATCAACCTGGTTTCTTAACATTTTCTAAAGAGTACAAATCCATTGCAATTTCTTGTGCTCTTTTGATTGACAAGATATATCGGCAGTGATCATTGGCTGGCCGATAGCCGAAGGTGTGAAAAGTAGTTTTTAAAGGCCGATACCAATTTTTGGCCAATACATCAGTGCGTCTCTAAGAACCGCGACTTGCTTTTTATTGGGGCAATAAGTGGGCATTTAATAATGCCTACCAACCATTGAGTTTCATCTGTTAAAGCACCACACAAACACACGTTACATACAACACATTTCCTTCCGGGCAGAAAAAAAATATGAATTATGTGTAATAAAGTGCAATCGCTTCAGAAGAGATTATTAATTTACAGTTACTCATAACAATTGTGTTGCACGTGATGTCAGCAAGGTGAACACATTATGATTGAATGGAATATTACTTCTGCGCTTAAACTGATAAGCTCCGAGCAAACATATCACGTTTAGATTTCATAGCAGTGTCTTCAAAAAACATCTCTGCTGTCAATCCCTCACCTGAGCCAATCGTCGAAGCAGCAGCTCGGCGGAGGGGCGGGACCAGTCCAGGAAGATCTGCGGTACTAGAGTGATAGTCATTTCCAGAACCCGCAGCAGACTGACAGACAGGTCGAAGCATGTCGCGCACACTTTCAGCTGCCGCGTGTCCACGAAATTCCTCACAGGGCGCTCTGCTGCTTGCTGGATCTGAAACAATGAGAAAAACAATTGAAACATAATAACATGTTTATTAGTGAACTGTTTAATAAAACCATTTTGAGTCAGACGTCCCATCACTTCTTGTGTCTTTAAGTAATTGTGTGTTTTACTGGATCGGTTTACTTGTTTAATTTAGAACCTTGAGAGTGGATAAAGCATCAAGTCCCTAATTCTCTCATGTAAATCATGAGGTCCATCCTGGGATGCTTTCAGTTCCTATGTACGGCATGTTTCCCTTCACTATCCATTCCGGTTCATACATTTCAAAGCCATAGGGAACAGATTAATATGAGATTTGCGGGTGGGTTCTGTAAGTGAGACCATGCAGCAACGTTCACGTTAGTTCATATTTGTATTTAATAACGTTCATTTCTCTTTTGTGGTGAAACTTCTATTTGGTGCATAAAAACAGAACGCCCTGATATTTAGAAATTCAAATCAGATTCTTATTTAGCACTGCCATGATAGCAGAGAGCAACCCGACACATCACAAACGTCCCTGGAGAACGCTCCTAATTCAAGGATTATCACAGATGAAAGGCGCTCTTAAGATCCGGGCCCACCTCCACGCGAGAGAGCGAGCGAATCAAAGTACGCTGCGAGCGGGATTTCTCTCCCTCACCTCTCCTGAGAGGCATTGATTTACAAGTCAGGAGGAAGCTCGGTGGGAAAGTGCTTTGACGTCTGAGGTTTACTTCACCGCCATTACGGATCAGGGAGGTTTTGCTTTCCTCTGGATCTTCCCCTGAGGCTAAGAAGCCTGTGTTTAGTAATGACCCACTAATGGCGCTCCACTTTCTCCGAAAGGTTGTTTCCATGCTGTCCAAACTCTTTAAGTAAGTCGGCAGCTGGACATGTTTGGAAGGAGGTGAACGGAGCGTGAGATAAACCTGATTTGCATTTCCTGAAGGAAATACCAGCACGTGGTGGCAAAGAAGAGAAAATAAGGTCATTGGACTTTATTTGTCGTGACACAAGCCTGCATCTTGTTTACGAATTTAAAACAGGACAAAGGTGGACAGCGATGTTAAATTGATGAAGAGAAGACCGACCAATCAGAATCCAGCATGTAATATGTAATAATGTAATAAAACACATGAATTTGAATTCAGCTAGCACCTGTTATGATGACGTCTACATTGTTGGCTACATTTTGAAAGCTCAACCTCAACAAGAGTTAATACTTCGGGATTTGTTATCATGGATACATGATATTAAAGTTGTGTCAATGTTTTTAGTTATTTAAAAATGTTGCTGTCTCAAAATCAATGAAAATTAGAAATGTTGCCTAAGCAATAAACTCTAATAAGTTTTTTTTTTCACATAACATTTAGGTGGATATTTTATTTAGTTACAATAAACATAAATGTTTAATATTTTCTAATAATAATATTCATGGTAAAAACTGTAAGTTTACCAACTTTATCATTTATATCACATAATGTTCATGAATTTATAAATTGCCGTATAAAAATCAACAACATTTTACAATAAAAAGTCGGCAACACTTTACAATAAGGTGCTATTAACTGAAGTAAATGCATAAGCTATCATGAGCTAACAATAACAATATAGTTTTTTAGCTTTTATTAATCCTTGCTAATGTTAGTTAATGTCAATACAGTTATTCATGTTAGTTCTTTGTGCATTAACTAATGTTAACAGTTTTAAAAATGTTTTAGTAAATTCTGAAATAAACATGAACTATGATTAATAAATGCTGTAGACGGATTGTTCATTGTAAATTCAAGTTACCTAATACATTAAAAAACTGTTAACAAATTTGCACCTTATTGTAAAGTTTTACCAAATTGTCAAATTACGAAAATGTACAAGTTGGGTGTAAAATAACTTAAAAAACGTGTCATTTTACTTTACAAAAAATATTCATTTACGTTTTACAGGTATTTTTTATAGCACAGGTCAACGAGAGACTTTAAAAACAACCATCTTCGTAACAAATTCGTAAAAAAATACAAAGTTTACATTAAAAAAAAAAATGATAGCACACCAAAGACCAAAACAAAATAAACTCAGGTGTAAGTAAAAATCAGGGAAAAAATGTACAATAAGCAGTTCAGGCTGAATGATTTTTTTCTATTACTTTATAATAGAGGGTTGGAGTGAACGCTTACTACAAGGTTTAAGGAATATCAATGTCCTGCAGGAACAGTAACTAATGAAATTGTGTGTCCATGTGTGCAATTCTGCAATCTCAGGATCTTTACGGCCTTGTTTAATCGCTGAGGTGGATAATGCTATTCGTTGATGCGTCACAAACGCACACGTGCAGTGAAAATGAACAGATCTATGTACTTTGTTGCTGATGATGTAGAGTGCAGTAGTTACACAGAGCGGAGATGTTTATTAGTGCTGTCATTATTACTGTTTACAAGTGAAGGGTTTGTTCAAAACGCTTAACTGTGAGGCATAACCCATCCTGCACCATTTCTACTAAATACAGTAAAATGGACACGAGTAAAAATCCTACAAACGACAAACACTAAAAAAAGTAACTTTGGGAATGTTTATAGGACTAAAAAATATAAAATAAATCGAATGATGTCCAGAATTTCTACAAATATTTCTTCTGTCTAACCTCCTGTATCATGCCGATAAACTCAGAGAAAGCCCAGTTGAGTTGGTTGAGGACGCTGTTGAGGAAACTGGCAGCCATGTCTTTGTCTTGGCTGAGAAGCTCGGACATGTGTTTCTGAAGCAGAAGTGACGGACAGGGCTCTGTAGACAAACAGAAGAAGAGATTATTCGCATACATCATATACTAAAGTCATAAACGTGTCAAATTTAGTTAAATTAATTGTTCAGATGATCACAACATTTTTCAGATGTACTGTAGTAGGCATCCCAATTTTATTTTTTAATAGTCCAAAAGGAAGACATTAAACATAGGGCTTTTGTAATGAGAATATTACCAAACTTAATATACTGTATACATAGGGCTTTTGTAATGAGAATATTACCAAGCTTAACTAATCTAAACTAGACTAGACTAGACTAGACTAGAGACTAGACTAGACTAAACTAAACTAATACATCAGTCACTATTAAAGGGATAGTTCATCCAAAAACTCAAATTTGCTGTTTATTTACTCACCCCCAGGCCATCCTAGATGTAGGTGACATGTTTTCTTGAGTAGAACCATAAAGAAGATTGTTTGGTAAATCCGCAGCCCTCTGTGCTTCATATAATGGGAGTATATGGGGTCCACCTGTCTAAGAGTTCTTAAAGCACATCATTCCAAAAAATGGCTCCTGGCGACATGTTGACGACTTGTGAAGCGATATTTTCGTTAAACTGAACGTAATGTTTAATAATATTAGCCATACTGTACAGCCTCTGCACACGATCGCGATCTTTTGGAGAACCACCAGAAGATCTGGAGTGTTGAGGCTTCACAGTATGGCTAATATTATTAAAAATTACGTTCAGTTTTATGAAAATATCGAACGATTCGCTTCACAAGACGTCAACATGTCGCCAGGAGCCGCTTTTTAGGAACGATGTGCTTTAGGAACTCTTAGACAGGTGGACCCCATATACTCCCATTATATGAAGCACAGAGGGCTGCGGATTTACCAAACAATCTTCTTCATGGTTCTACTCAAGAAAAAAGGTCACCAACGTCTCGGATGGCCTGGGGGTGAGTAAATAAACAGAAAATTTGAGTTTTTGGGTGAACTATCCCTTACAAAACATGTAGCCTCATCAACACTACAGAAAGCCTTAACAACTGCATATGACACAAGAAAACATCAAATAAATGAAAAGGATTTCTATGTTAACATACTACTTATAGGTGCAATGTGGGATTTTTAGGAGGATCTATTGACAGAAATGCAATATGATATACAAAACTATTTCTTCAGAGGTGTATAAAGACCTTACATAGTGAACCATTATGTTTATATTACCTTAGGATAAGCTGTTTATATCTACATATAGAGTGGGCCTACATCCATTGAATTCGCCATGTTGCGACGCCATGTTTTGTGCATTAGCCCTAAACAGACAAACAGCTCTACAAAGTGTCCTCTCCCTTAACCCTGTGGTACGTAGTCCTGTCGTCCCTGACTTTACAAAGGGGAAAAAATGTCTGCTCACTTACTCCTAACTGCAATCTTGCTGTCAGATCAAACACCTTTAACAGCGTTGCTATTAACTGCTAGCTCTGCCCTCAAACGTGCTGTGCAATGCAAGCCTTATCATAGCTTAGACCCAGAAATAATAATGCAAATGAATAAAATAAGTGAAGACAACACAAGTATATACAAGCAGCACATTGGTTCCAGATAAGCAATGAGCGCTTTTCTGGAACGTTATCGTACGGCTTTGGTGCAAAATGAACTGCGACACGAGTTGTTTGTAATATATTTGTGATGCATTTGGTTAGTTTGTGCAATAAATACCTGTGACTGTACTTTATTCACGTGTTGTGTTTTATATGCCTGAGAAGTGGTTAGGTTTAGGGTGGGGTTGGGTTGGGTGCTACAAAATATTAAAACCATAAACGATTATGAAATGCTAAGAATTGCACACATCTCGGTCTGGAGCATTTAGCGAACAGCAACGCAGTTCCCTGTTCAACGACAAACGACGCCAAAGGGGTTCCCCGTGCTTTCAAAAGTGACGCGCTGACCGAGCGAAAATATGTGACGAGTCGGGAGTGACAACGGGTTGCTGGAAAGTCTTTAGAATATTAACGTAAGGTCTTTCTAATGCCCACATGATCTCTTCCCTGCGTCAGCAATAGAAGACACGCTGTCTCAGCCGACGACATCTTGTTGTACTGTGGTGGCCACCGTCCTGTTTCGAAAGGGAGGAGTCAGCGAAGGACTGAGAGATTGATTGCAATTCTCAAACTCACCGCTAGTGGCCGCTATAAATCCCACTCTAGACCTTTTAAGAAAAAATCTATTATCTTCCTTATTTGACCCCAACATTTTTTGCATATAAATGAGACAATAATTACAATGATTACAAATACCAGATTAACATAAGAAAAACAAACAGGTCTGTGCATCGCATTCAAACAGAATGACGACGTCGTATAACAAAGAAAATGACAAACCGCAGGCTGATGGAAAAGCGTCACCCCCGTCCCATTTATTATGGCTATCTGCCAACATCTGAGCGAACACAGAAAGGGCACTCTCTCATTACACGCACACAAAGAGAACACTGGGTAATTTAATAGCTTATCTGGAAGAGCGCAGCAATGGCAAACACGCTAAGAGCCGGGGAGCGCTGTGTCAAAAGCAAGAGCAAGCAATGGCAATAAAGCTCTAAATAAAGCCAATCATTAGATGCTGAAGCGCGTGTCTCGAAATTTCTGAACACAATGAGATATACGGGACACTAATCACATTTACTGTTGTTCTGTTCTGAAACTTTGCCAGCTGCCCCTGTAGGCTGTATTGTGAGGCATCATGGGAATGTTAAACCTGATAAGAGGGCTGGATGCTGCTTTCTAGGATACTTACAACTGGCTACATATGAATGCAAGATGATGGCAATCCCATAATGCATCAGTAAATAAATATTTTTGAGATGACTTGATAGCAGAATGTCGCTGGCTGAATACAAACTGCTTAAACTCTCAGTTGTATCAAAATATATAACATACATGTGTAACCTTTGAATATTTCAATAAAACAATATAGTCTGTCTACAGAAAATCCAAAATAACTTTGTGTTAGTATGTTTTATTTTCATAGTTGAACAATTAAGCTTTTAATTTGACACTTTTTTAAATATTTTACTTGTTACTTTTTTAAATATTATTATGTTAAGTACATTATTCAACAGAAAACAATGCTTATACAACTAAATTCCTACTTTTAATGTAACATACACTGAAATATATGATGTCATGAAATCATAACTCATACATTTTCATTAATATTATATTATATTGTTATAAATAAATTATAGTATTTTGAATGATTTCTAAAACCTTTTAATTACTTTAACCTTTACAAATAATAAAAATAGCTTCAGCCAAAATACCATAATTACTACAGTAAAACTATTAATACATTTTAGTTATTATAAAAAAATAAAATATAATTAAAAACAAATTATTGTAAAGAAATTCTAGTGATTTGGATGGTTCCTAAAACATTTTTATTACTTAACCTTTACAAAACATTCAAAAATTAAATCGTTATTTTTAATAACTTTAACCTTTACAAAAAATAAAAAAGCTTCTGCCAGAATAAAATAATTACTACAGTAAAACTTTTAATACATTATTATTAAAAAAATAACTTATATATAAAATCTTTGTAGTAAATGAATTTAAGTGATTTGATTGATTTCTAAAACATTTGAATTACTTTAACCTTTATAAAAAATGTACAAACGTTTCTGCCAAAATACTGTAGTTACTACAGTAAAACTATGGTAATTTGGTATCGTCAAGGCAAGCCATGAATATTTACGTATAGTGCTTTTTACCATGTTGCATTGTTGAAAAGCACCTTTAATTCAATTCACTTTTATTGTCACGTCCAAGGAGTGAAAATCTTGTGTGCATTGCCCCAGCTAAACAAATCACAATCTAATGCTTTTTGCAGTATTTGAAAGAAAATGGATTGATTACGAGTTTATGGAAGTTAACTTTGGTCAGAAACCTTTGCTACCATGATAAATGTTTGTAAGGAAAATTAAAGTTATTATTAGGTTTTATAGTACATTTATTTAGCCCATGTCTAACATGTAAATTCAAATAAATATTTATGTTTGGAGTGCTGTTTAATAAACTAATAATTTACAACAGTACACTGAGGTCAAACAATAAATCACATAGTAAAGAGGAACAATTATAAAGGAAAAGTCAAAACTACAGGCAGAAATGAGACACAACTGGAATGAACTAAGGAAACAAACAAGACAAAATTGAACAGCTACATCTTCATAAAGCTACACGTCAGCACTAAAACTAGTTTAAGACGTGAAGGGTAAACTAGTCTAAGGGTAAATGAACACAATCCTAACTGTGAGTCAGTCTGCTGTCAGGCGGCTTCGTCTATACGTCTATATGCTTACAGCAGAACAAACTGTACACACAGGATAGTGTTTCACCGAGGATCAGGGTCAACGGAAGGTGAAAACAAGAAGCAATAAGAAACCAAACTTACTTTGAAAACTAGCAACTGACAAATCCCCTGGACATCATGCAAATGAGAGTGAAGAGAGATGGAATTAGAGTTGAGACAAGACTCATCAGACCAGGGAAAGAATTCATGCGTCGCATAAAGTGTCACGACAATACCAGATTGTCCTTTTGGTTATGTAAAGAGAGAATAAATTGTGAAATTAAGCACTAGACCTCTAAAATGTAATATTATTATTACTTTTATTTACAGTCTTATCATTCCAAATCCACAATTTACAATATTAATCATGTACAGAATTAGCATTATCTTATAGATCCCCCTGTAATGAAAATCAAGTGTTTATATGTTTATGTGGTGTTTTTCATGTGCTTTAAGACAAACCATGTGCAAATGTATCATTTTAAACCATTGCTGAGTATTGTCTTTATAAAACTGCAGTTTACCAAAGACTGTTTTAAAAATGTGGTTTGAAATTGCTCCGGTTAATGATGTCATAAACCTGTAACCAATCACATCAACTCATTTGACCCCTGTGGATCAGCAGTATGAGACATGAATATGCAAAGATGCATAGATTCGGGCTAAAATGATCGATGAACTGCTGTGTCAGCTCTCAGTTTCACTTTCAGTTTTAGCTGCGTCTAGAACTGCCTATTGCAAAATAGTGGAGGCGGGGCTAGTTTGCATATTCATGTATCTGCGTATACTTAATGAAGCTCAGGTGTAGAGTTACATTAAAGCTATTTTAGGGCTGGAAAAATTATTTTAACAGGAATATAACCTTTTAAATATGTTATTTTGATGGTCAAGGATTTGTCTTAAGGGACAAAATTATCGACCACAGGGGGACTTTAATAGTCACTATATACGAAGACAAACCTAGCTAGTTGCATAAACATAGCCGCTAGGTTAAGACTGTGTCTTAACAAAGAGTCTCACTGACTAGCAGTTAGTCAGGACTAATCAGTCTTACTTTCAGATTTCAATTACACCAATCTACCTTTTCATGAAACCGATATAAAGAAGTTATCTACGTTCTTGAAGAAAAAAATGAGATGACTAACTTGTAAGACTAGTCCAAGCAGTTTATGCAACCGGTCCCTAATGTCAACATTCTCGCCGTAAAAATAACAGCCAAGTAAATATTAACAGAATTTTGCCTTTAAGTGTCATTGTTAAAAGTCACAATTGTTAGTGCGGTGAAGGAGATCTGGAAGCTGGCATTACATATGGATGGGTCAATGTTTGAGGTCTTCTTCCCAAGCAGCAAGTCATGAAGAAGTAATAAACCTCAGCAGCTTTCTCTTCAAACATGTACAACGGAGAAACACACAAATGTGCACTATACGGTTACTCTCGAGTCCATGTGTTTCAGAGGATGAAATGAAATGAATGAGATTTTTTTGACAGTTCCCACAGATTTGCCACAACGGAGTGACAGAAAACAAAAGAATGAGGACACATGAAAAGTGTAGCGGAGAGTGTTGCTCTATTAATTATTTAATTTTAAAATTGCTAATAAAATTAAAACGAATGTGGCTAGAATATCACTAATAATCCCCCGTAATGGTTCTTAGCCAGTTAAAGATACAAATAGTACTTCACTAGTGTGCCCAGTGAAGCAAATCAGATTTTTGACGTTAAGACTTTAGACCCTCTTATTTCTAAAATTTCACATTCCTAATACTGCAACTGCCCAACTTCTTTAAGTAGACGGTGGTTCACATAGCTTAAACGGTTCACTCGTTCCAAAACTAAAAATATACAGTATGTAAGAGAAGATGCTTTATTGGGTATTTGCCTGTATGTAAAACCAATATGTGAGATAAGCGAGGTGGAAATAAAATGGACGTAAAGTGCAGACTCTAGACAGAATGCAATAAATATGCTAATTAGCATATGACATCATCTGAAGACATATGGACCTTTGGAGCAAGCTTTAGCCTCTTTCCATTTTAGGTGCGGTCAAATGATAGCATTACCAATTAATTAAACAGATGTTAAGCCATTGATTTCACAAACTCCAATCGGCTATGTAATGGGCACTTTCCACAAATTAATTGGTAATTTATTTGTAATTTACTTAAATGGATCGCAAATGGTGTTGCATTTAAAAGTAACTTTTGTCAAAGTCACGACATGCTAAACATTACAAAATGTCAAAATTACCTGCATTTATCCTCCAGAAGAATTACAATTACATCACAAAAGATGCAGGCAACGAATTAGGCGATGGATTTTATACGCAAGAAAGCGACGCCTCAAAAAACAGCAATGGTAGTAAAACGAGAGTGATGCAGCTGTGAAACACATTCATAAGGGAAATATTGAAATAAAGCCATTGCCAAAAATGATTGTCTCTTTAAAGGTATTGATCTGGCAGGCTATGGAAAAAAAAGGACAACAGGTCAATTGTCATATCCTTGCTCAGTGTTTATGTGTGTGCCGAGTTTGAGTTTAATGAGTTTCATGCCAAGAGATATTTTACAACGTATGACGTCTAAACTGCCCTTATAACCCCAGAATCTGTAGTGAGTGTTTAACATTATGGATCTGGACATCCTAGAAATGTCAGAGGAGGATGAAGACTGCAGGAGTATCAGCCAGAACACCCTAGCAACCCCATCTCAACATGCAAAAAAACACACAACACCTTATATTAAATATTTTTTTTTTACATTTCTTAAGAAAATATTTTGTTTATCTTTTTAAAGATGCACATGTGTAATGCAGATGGCATCAGTTTCCAAATCCCTTATAAAATGGTGAGCATAGTTTCCACCGAAAACCACACGCAGGGGTTGTTACTATACTAAAACACACAATTACAGGTTTTAAACTAATTTAAAGAGATTTCCAATTACTTTAATATATATTTACTGTAGTAACTATAGTATTTAAACAGAAACTAATTATTTTGATCAATTTTTCGAACCAGTACATACTGACTCAACTACCAAACCATTTTTTTAAAGGGAGAGTTCACCGAAAATTTAAAATTCTGTCATCATTTACTCACTCTGAGTCAAACCTGTATACATTTCTTTATTTTATTGAACACAAAAGAAGATATTTTAAAGAATGAAGAAAACCAAATAGTTCTGGGGGAACACAGATTTCCATAGTAGTAGTTATTCCTATATGGTTGTCTATGGTGCTCCAGAATTTTTTGATTACAGCCATTCTTCAAAATATCTTTATGTCCAACAGAAAAACAAAATGTATACAAGTTTGGAAGAGCCCGAGGGTGAGTAAATGATGACAGAATTTTCATTTTTGTGTAAACTGTCCCTTTAAGATGCTAACATTGTCTAAGGAGTTTGCGGAAATGTAACTTTTTGGTAAATTATATTTTGGAAATTGTGTCCAAAGGGGCTGCTTCGGATTATAAATGACTCGAGTGTTTGTTTGTTTTGATATTGAAAATATAAATGAGTCTCTGCATGTGGTGTGCTTTGGGTGATGAAGATTTAGTGCTTTGTTTTGACTGTTAACCATGAGACATTAATTAAAAACCGTTCCATTGACCAAACACACATACATATATCCAAACAAAGGGGAAAAACAAACAAATGTAAGCAAAAATGACATAAACATGAGAAAGCAGGAGTATGAAATACTTCAAGTGAAACAAAACAAGCCAAATAACAGACTTAGTTGTTATATAAGATATAAAAACAACGTCTGTGAATTTAATTAGTTTATTTTGTGTTTTTAACTAATGTTAATGAATTAAACCTTGTTGTAAAATGCTAACAATAAATGATAAAACAGTCTAAAACAAACATTACAAACAAAAAGTTTTGCTATGTCTATATTCACTGCTTTACTCATCTCCCACAATGTTTCAGAAATGCATTAGCACATAACTGAAAAAAAACAGAGAAAAACTGACAGAAGAAAATAATATTTTTAGTCAAATAAAGTGACTAAAGTAATACAATTGAATGACTCACTCTGAAGGCTGGGTAGGTTGGCATCCTCAGGTTTGGTCTTCAGTAAGTGAGGAAGACGAGTGTACCTGTAGCCAAACCCACATCCCTAAAGACAAGACGAGGACGATTTAAGATCGGACTTCAAATTAATATTTCTCAGACTTAGCCTGTTATTGCGCCTGTAATCAATGACCCTTTAAATATTAACATTCACCACTTCTTTATGAAAAGACACTTCAATTGCACCTATAAAGTATATTTTAGTCAAGTAGACTTTCTCTGAGAGATACAGAACAATGCAGGCACTGTTTTGAGAACAGAATAAATGTTAAAACAATGGGAGTCGCTGGTCTGTCAGAAGCATTTCATGTTAAATAGAAACGGCAGCGGAGATATCCCGCATAATGGCTTTGATTTAATGCACCTATTCCAAGCTGGAATCTATAAAGAGGTTGGCGGAAAGAGAAGATTAAAAGACAGAAGCGAGGGAAGAACAGAAAATATGCAGCGTACCCTCCAAAGACGAACCAGAATCCAGTTGGTTTGAGCCCAGGGTCTCTGTTCATATGGAGCCAGTAAGTTCCTCATCATAGCCACCCGCCTGAAAAATATCACAGTATATATAACTTTATTATATATAACAACATTAAAACACACAAACAGACTGGAGGAACCAATAAAACACACTAAGCAGCAGAATAAAAAAAACTATTTTTGAACGGTGTCTCTGAATTGTTAAAAAAGGCCACTCAAAATGCTTACTATGGATGCGAAAAACGCAGAAAATCGAACGCGGTCCGATTTTTTTTCTGACGGATGGAAATATCGGAGGCAGTGTGTAAATGTGATTGACACAACGTGAGGTCGTATATATTTTTTAACGTGCGGAAATTTCTGACGCAAATTTCGAACTCAATGTGCAATGGGCTTTACGCTAATATAAGCTCTAATCTGATTGGCCGGCTCTACGCAAAAACACAGGCTTCAGTTTTTCATCATCATCTCATGCATGTTTACAATTAACCATTCGCTATAGATTAGACAACAATTATGAACGTTGCTTCATTGCAATTTCACGCAAATGTATTAAATCAAGTATAAATAGTTATATTATTAGCCACTAGCCAGACCAATAAACAAACACCGACCGGAAGTTAACTTCGGGCCGGGCGCGTGCGTTCGATGAAACCATTGCTAGCACTCGTATAACTCGTTATATAGCCTCCAAAAGATGAATCGCTTGACAAAAATAAAACTGAAAGGAAATTTGTCTGAAAGGAATTTTAAAACACGACTTTCACTGTTGGCGCTATAGCGTCATCTATAGTCTACCATCAGTTTCTCTTTTAGATCAACTACCATCAACTACCGTTACATTTAGTGGGTTAAACAGTCCAGACATTTTTTATTTATTTGACACGATAAAAAGCACTTACTGTTCTTCTGGAATCCTCTCGACGGCTCGCAGGGACTGTGGGTAACACACATAACTGGCCAAAGCTTGCATCAAAGAATCTTTAATATCTAAAATTGGAAAAAGGTTTAAACAATAATGTAGAAAATGAATGTGTTTGCACGTTTTGTTGAGGTCATAAACAGACTTTCTATACTATGTTGACATACGGTATGTCCTATTGAAACAAGACATTGACCGCATGGATGTTAGGTGTAAGAAGGAGCAGATTTTTTTTTTTTGAAAAACAAACAAATGTAAGCAAAAATGACATAAACATGAGAAAGCAGGAGTATGAAATACTTTGAGTGAAACAAAACAAGCCAAATAACAGACTTAGTTGTTATATAAGATATAAAAACAACGTCTGTGAATTTAATTAGTTTATTTTGTGTTTTTAACTAATGTTAATGAATTAAACCTTTTTGTAAAATGCTAACAATAAATGATAAAACAGTCTAAAACAAACATTACAAACAAAAAGTTTTGCTATGTCTATATTCAATGCTTTACTCATCTGTGGGTAACACACATAACTGGCCAAAGCTTGCATCAAAGAATCTTTAATATCTAAAATTGGAAAAAGTTTTAAAAAATAATGTAGAAAATGAATGTGTTTGCACGTTTTGTTGGGGTCATAAACAGACTTTCTATACTATGTGGACATACGGTGTGTCCTATTGAAACAAGACATTGACCGCATGGATGTTAGGTGTAAGAAGGAGCAGAATTTTTAACAGAAATTAAACTGAAATATTTAAAATATGCATATCTGGTGAAAGTTTTTTATCACTAACCATAAGTGAACCACCATACTGACAGAAGAAGACAATTAAAGAAATGTTTTAAAGACCCTAATGAAATCAAAAAGAGAGATTTGCCTGTACGTGATGTGTTAACGGTTTAACACCTCCAAACCCTTTCGTTAAAGACTAAAATTGAGGCTTTGGTGACGGCAAATGAATCAAGGACAGTAAAAAAACATCGCTATTCTTATAAAGGCAGTTCAGAGCACACCGCAGTCATATTCAAAACAGACGTTTTGTCTACGTGCAAGACACCCACGTTTAAAAATAAAGTATTCAAAAAAACTGACTCCATCGGCATAACGGAGTGTGGACATAATAAAAAGCCTGCATATGAAATGCAATTTAAATAAATGGGTCGTGTCTAATAACATCTGTTCATTTGCATAGTACAGCACTTCTCGTGAATCATGAATTGCATGTATTTCACAGTCCAAATCTTCAACAGAATTAAAAAAAAATACTGCGGCTCGACTTCACATTGCCCGAGAGCTGAAGTAGGAAGCTTTTAATTACTCCTCCATGTGAGAAATGGAGCACAGTGATAAACGGTGCATGCCACTGGCTATATTAAGCTAAAGAATTCCCATTAAAACAGCCGAAGAACTGATTCCTTACGTATTTTGAGCTGTTCGACATTCTGCAGGTAATGAGATATCAACAGAAAAAGAAAGAGTGTGACAGACGGAGAGACGACTGGATAGACAGACGGAGATATGGAGAGAGAGAGAGAGAGAGTTCATGCATTAACACAGGAAATGTCTTGTAGTTTGAGAATTCAGAGCAGGGTTAATTTAATATTTGTGTCATAAATCATAATGGCTCGGGCTTTTCTCTGTCTGGAACAAGATAATGTAATTCGATTCAGCTCCTCATGGGGAGGAACCACCACGTCTACAGCAGGTGCACATCTGAAGAAAATCCTCTCGTTGAACACATTATTTACCTGCTCACATTACAACACGTGTGTGTGTGTGCGACGTGGGTGTGTCTAGCCCAGCGGCTAGCCAGGAATCACAATGTAGGTGGGTCCAGAGAAAATCAGGTGGGCCGAGCTTATTACGCCTACTTGATATACTAATATAATTAGCTTACATTATATGCCGAGTTATCGAAACTATGCGGTGCATGCGTGAGTACAAGGGTTCAAAACTAAAGCATTTTGAGCTCACGAAGAGTAAACGAAAGACCCGTCAATAAAGCAGACTGCCTATAATAATGTAGGGAACATACATAAACACTTGAGTCGGCACATGATACTTTTCTTTCAGGTTGTCTCAAAATGCTTGATCAATAAATGCTTGAGTAAAAGTCAGGTTCTTGCGGAGACAACAATACACGTTCCGCTGTGGCCCGGCAGGGGCTGCAGGTAATAGGCCTCCAGCCCTGTTTTAAAGATTACTAAGCGATCAAATGATCAAAACGCTTTGTATTTTTGCATTAATTATTTTGACTTTACATCTGTATTTAGAGGCAAAACGACGTCAAGTTCTCTTAGTTTCAGGTTGGCTGCAGCATTAGATCATTTTTTACTTTTAGGAATAATAAATTACTCTCTTAAATCTTTTCATTAACTCTTAACTCTTTTCATTACCAATTAATTGAACCTTTATTAGATGGATGCATAACCTCTTCAACAAAAAGCGCATAGCCTTGTGGGGAAAAAGAAAAACGTGAACTGTGGTTGCTTCGACCTGCGGTTATATTAAGCTCCTAACAAAGCGGGAATACATGCCAAGCTTGCTCATCTATTTCAGTATAGATCGACAGATTTGATTATATGGCAAGCAAGAATCAAGAAACAATACTATTTATTTTTATAGGTCAAGTTTTGTGTGAGTTGCCAGAGAATTCTCTTATAAGGCTACTGACTGAATGTGCCTGACTGACAGGTGGGTGGGCCCGGGTCCCACCCATAGCTTTGCGTTGAAGCGAACTATATTCATTTTTCTAAAGAGTGGTGAATATTAAACAGGTAATACACATGCGCATAATGTCACAGTTTACACATATACTGTATCGGTATCATTTTCAAAAACTTGCCCTTTGTTGTATAAACGTGTGGCCAATGAAGCAAAATGCGCAACTGTTATTCAGACGATAAACATCTTAGCAACCACTCACAATACAAACACTCTCTTTAGATATTTACATCGTGCTAATGAGGAATATCTATATATCGTTTTTTAGATGGTTCAGAACCATATGAAGGTGGTTTCTCTCACCTGTCCCGACGATACGCGGATCTGCGAAGTGCTTGGAGAGAATCGTGGCAAGCTGTGTGAGCGTTTCCTCGTAACCTGAGGGTGATATACAAGCAACAGTACACACAAACATGTTGAGTAACACAACATAAAGAAAATATAATTGTAAAAAATGGATTTGAAGAATTTGTGAATGCTCCTCATTTATTGTTAATGTATAAACAGGAAACGAAAAAATGCAATGATAGCCATATATGACATGTCGTATATTACACAGGCATATCACCAAGAGTGTTACACAACAAAACAATGCAAAATGATGAAACTATTCATCATGATTCCCCAAAACAATGAATTGCAATAAAAGTTTGCATAACAATAACCGAGTTTGTAAACAGCAGTACGCTTGAAGTTAATGTAAGGAGTATGAAGTGATAATGACCTGGAAGTTCCTCCATGCAGTTGGAGGGGCTGAAGTAGTTCTTGAGGGCGCTGTAGCTGTTCATGGCCACGTTGAGGTAGAATTCAGGCATGAATGCAAACAAGGAGCCGGTGTTGTCCGCATGCTCGATGGTGCGGATACAAACCCTCAGGAGCCAGTACACATCCGACATCTTCTCCTGCATTCAAACACATTTTATGTAACTAAATAGATTCACAGAAAATCTAGAAATGGAGAGATAAGCTGGTACATTATTTAAAGGGACAGTTCACCCAAAAATGAAAATGCTGTCATCATTTACTCACCTTCGAGTTGTTCCAAATCTGTAAATGTATTTGTTCTGATGAACACAGAGTTCAAACAGTTCTTGGCCACCATTGTAGAAAAATATATTTTATACATTTTAACACAAAAGAAAATATTTTGAAGAATGTAGGACAGCAAGCAGTTCTGGGGCACTTTTGTCTACCATTGTAATTTTTCCTACTGTGGTAGTCACTGGGTTTGGTTACAAGCATTCGTCCAAATATCTTTCTCTGTGTTCAACCAAACAAAGAAATTTACACAGATTTGGAACAACAAGAGTGAGTAATTCATGACAGTTTTCATTTTTGGGTGAAGTATCTCTTTGAATCTACAATGCCTCTATCAACATCTCTGTTTGAAACATAAATTGCAGGACACACAGATGAATTCTGTAATATCGTACCCGACAGCTTAATTTCACTTAATTTAATTTCACTGTTACAAGTATATTGTTGTGAATCGAGGTAAAGTAAGCATACAGTTTTGAGCATTGATTTTATTCATTTTTAAACAAAAAATATGAATTGCAGCTTTATAAAGTGCAAGAAAAATCCTGTTTCCTACGGTATATGACCTCCATTATTATCATTCCCCATGCAGAAAGTTCTGTGATAAATGAATTGGCATTTACCTTATACCACAATTCTTTCTTTTCTCTAAATGCCATTTTAAAGTGTCGTTTCAGGGGCCATTACATGCCATGTTACAATGCAAAACTCTGAAGTTCAAAGAAATACCTCATATTTCTCCGAAAAACTTTTTTTGCTGTCAGACGTACCTTGGAGTAGATGGTGGCGTTGATCCAGGCCAACCTGCGACTCAAGTGGTTCAGCTTTTCAGCAAACACTTTCTGGCTCTTTTGCAACTCTTCTAGAATATCCGGCCTCTGCCAAACAAAATCAGATCATCATAAATAATTAAATTAGAATATTTTCTGAGGAAAATATAAGGGGTGCTTATAGCCTTGAAAAACAAGTTCCCACTTCTTTTTTATTGTGTGTGTGTGCATTTTGAGTGTTTTCTTACATTTCTTTAATGTAAGTCATGATTTTAAGTTTGTTCTAAACCTGTTTACATTTCCTTCCTCTCTGATTACTTACAAAAGTATTGTAGCAGTTTAATACGTTAGAAATGGTTCAAATCCCTTAATTCAAGCAATATTAATAGTAAAGATGCACCGATATATCGGCCAATAATCGGTATCAAATGATAAAAGCTTTTTTACACTATCGTACATATTACACTAACAGTCAATGATCAGGGCTTATACGTATATCCTGCAATCAAAAGAGGTCAGGAAAATGTTATGAATTTGTGCTCAGTATATAGAAAATGTTAAGAAACATCACCAGTAATCATCATATGAATTAATAACATTCAAAAAGTGAATAAATATTAATTAAATCCTCAGAATTGATATACAGTATCTCACAGAAGTGAGTACACCCCTCACATTTTAGTAAATATTTTATTATATCTTTTCATGTGACAACACTGAAGAAATGTCACTGTCAGTGTACAGCTTGTATAACAGTGTAAATTTGCTGCCCCTCGAAATAACTCAACACACAGCCAAAAATGTCTAAACTGCTGACAACAAGAGTGAGTACACCCCTAAGTGAAAATGTCCAAATTGGGCCCAATTAGCCATTTTCCCTCCCCGGTGTCATGTGATTCGTTACTGTTACAAGGTCTCTGGTGTGAATGGGAAGCAGATGTGTTAGATTTCTGGTCACTGGAAGTTCAACATGGCAACTCATGGCAAAGAACTCTCTAAATTCAAATACTGACACTATGGGCCCAATTTGGACATTTTCACTTAGCTGTGTTCTCACTTTTGTTGCCAGAGGTTTAGACATTAATGGCTGTGTGTTGAGTTATATTGAGGGGACTGCATATTTACACTGTTATACAAGCTGTACACTCACGACTTTACATTGTAGCAAAGTGTCATTTCTTCTGTGTTCACGATGACGTGATAATCTTACTATGCTTGGGCATCGGGCGATCTTCTCCTCTGTGTCCTTTAGGGCAATCGCGTATTCATGGACATCATCGGACACGACCACCATCTGCAGAAAACATACACAAGGAAAGGCACAAACAACATTAGAGTTTAGGCTATCCAAACTCAAAGATGTACAGACAATTGTCCTTGTTTTCAGTAGCAGTATTATAACCGCTATCCATTCGGCTGGAGTCCAAAACAGCCACCAATTTAAGGGTAAAAAGGACAATTAGTAATCCTAGTAACCATGTCCTACGGGCCGAAATAAGGTTTTAATGTGTGCTGAAATGAGCAAAGACCCTTCTTATAGGGCTGAAATCAAAACATCTCTCTTCACAAGACACAAATGTGTACACTAAATGTGTACACTTAATGTGTACACTTAAGACACACTTTGTGCTAAGCAAGTATTACATTTGCATATTTACAAAACCATTTAACCACCGATGGGTGTAATTTCCTTCCATTTGTTGATGATTTCTTAGTGAAAAAAGCTTGGACGGACATTTCAAATATAATTTGATTAGACACAAATATGTGTAGTGCAGGATGAGTCATCACATGCTTCCAAGAAAAATCTGTCATCAAAACTCAATTTTTTTTAAATCATAGTGCCCCTTGTGGAACTTTTTGAGAATGCAATGCACACATAGTTGTATATTTCAAAATACAGCATTTGGGTTCACCTGCTTGCATGTTTTTGTTTTACGCCAAACATTTCCCAAGTGAAAGTACATTTCCTTGTGGAAAAAGTAACACATCATTGTGCAGCTCATTTTCATCTGAGAAACCGCTTTAGGCCATTCCCAAAATGTGAGGCCACCTTGGATTATTTATTGAGACTATGGCCAGCCGGCCCTCTCAAACTCAGCAGAATAAAAAATGCATTAGAGTTTGATGAAATTACGGGGTACAATGGTGATATTTCACAGTCTGCCTGAATTCTGCTGTATATCAATAATGAAGGCGAGACTTCTGACTGCACCATGCCAAGCCAATTAAAAAAGTCTTTATGAAGTCTGTGTTAGTCAAACCAGACAGTTAGGCTTGACAGGCTCCTGCGTAAACCTCATCAAGATCCAACAGAGTTCTGAAGAAATCTCAGTAGGAAACAAGACATTTTTAATTAACTTACAAAGTCAGTCTTCTCGAGAGGTTCATTTTGTCATGACACCAGCGCGAATGCTTTCAATTTCAATTATAACATGCTCTGTCTGAATGCTCGATTCTGATTGGCTTAAAAGTGTGCAACAAAACCGTTTAATGCACAAGTAGTTCCAGTCATTTCGATTCCAAGTCTAAATGAATGCACTACCTATAAAGCGAAACTTTATAGGTAGTACATGTATAGGTAGTAGTCATTCATAAATTACTTCATTAAACGTCCATTAAAGGGATAGTTCACGGTCAAAATTAAAATGATGTCATCATTTACTTACCTGTATGACTTTCTTCTGCAATAGATATTTTGGAAATGTTCTTAACAGAAAACGGTAACACTTTACAATAAGGTGCTATTTGTTAACAGTAGTAAATGCATTAGCTAATAGACTTAATAAGTAAATGTGCGCAGTTGCGCGCAACGTTTGTATATTTTAACCACTTTCGAGGATAGTGGGGGTCTGGAGTCACTGGTATTGTTATTTTGGGGGTCGTGGGCTGAAAAGTTTGGGAACCCTGCTTTAGAGAATCATACTGTATGTCACAATGGAAATAATTGTCGGATTGGCACGAGTACTTGCATTAAGAACATGAGAACCAAAATGTTGTGGGTTCACATCCGGCACAACATGATCAATCACTATTGAACCCTTAAACAGGAGACCTAACCTCAGGTGTTCCCAGAGGGATTGACCCTGTACTGTCAGCATCTCTCTGAATTAATGCTATCCACTCAATGACAACTCAGCAGTTTCAAAATGAACATTCGCCGGAGTGCCAAACAAGAGAAAAATTGACTTTGGTCAGTACATAAAACACCAGTGACTCACCAGATGGCCAAATGATCTCCAAACTAATTGCGTCCCAAATAACACACACTACTGTTCATAGATGCCATCATAACACTGCCTTCATTTGAACAGAGGATTTTCTTAATGCGGGATGTTGTAGTACAGATCCCGAAGCCTGCACCGTTTCCATAGTGACACGACTCGTTCTTTTGATGAATGACAGCTTGTTTGATAAATTACTCATAGCTCGCAATCCGACAGTCAGTTCTCGGCCGTTTCAATAACACGTTCAATTGACTACAATCATATCAGAAATCAAAGTGGAATAAATGAAAAAGGCTATTTTAGACTTTTAACCAAAAAAAGAATATCCTTCAGTTCTCACAATGTAATGAACAGTGAATATTATGTCATCATTTATTCAGGTTTGTGTCTCTCCAGCAGCAGTACACAAAATACGTTACATGTATATTAACATAGACTTATGTGGATTAGTAATATTTTACACTTTTTCACTCAAATGATTGCATTTTTGTTAAACACGGGCTTAAGATGAAGCCAGTTTTTCTGTGCAGTTGTATGAGCAATCGCACACCGGCACCATTTCTGGATATTTATAAGTATCCTCTTAGGAATAAACTAAGAAAATCCAAAGACTGCACGATGTTGACAGGTATTTAGTACTAAGAGTAAAAAAGGAACAGAAAATCAATCGCTCTGTGTTAGAAACGCCTCTTCTTCAGGTTTAAGGACACAAGTGAGGAGACAGAGGTCAAAGCCAACTGCTGAGCGAAGCACTTTACAGAGAGAATGAATGATACACATTTACAGCCTTGAGTGCCGCACCGTTTTTATGTCGGACTCTTTTCTGCTCGCTGTTGAAAGACTTGAAAAACAGAAACAGCTGCCGGCAGGGACGTGTATTACAGAGATGTGATTCACTCTTGAAAGAAACCACACGTCAACCAGCGGAGTGGGTCGGTCAAGATGAGCCGGCATGAGAATCCGACTGTAAATCAAAGTGGATTTTTTTTCCCCAAAAATTGTGCAAAGAGGCTTAGGGCAAAATTAAATGTGTATGTTATTTTTCCAAGGGGGGGGTGTAATGATATACAGTACCACAGTATATCATAAAATAAACAGTTCCAATATGTATCAGAGCTATGGTGATTTGTTTAATGCTATTAGTTGAGCTGCAAACACATGACCTGCATCAACATATATAATGTTTTAATGTTTTTTAATTTTAATTTTGGGCTTTTGCTGCGTTCTTAATACCTTTTCTTAGGGCCGCTCAACGATTAATCGCGATTAATAGCATGCAGAATAAACGTTTGTGTTTACATAATGAATCTCTGTGCATTGTGCATATTAATTTTGTTTTATAAACACACACATATGTGCATATATTTAAGAAATATTAGAAACAATAAAAATGAGTAAATGTTTATATATAATTTAATTGATATATAAATATTATTATACAGTATACATGCAAATATTTAATAAATATATACATGTATATGTGTATGTGTTTATAAATACAAAATAAATATGCAATGTACACAGACATTTATTATGTAAATACAAACTTTTATTATGGATGCGATTAATCACGATTAATCGTTGAACAGCCCTAACTTTTCTTAATTTAAATGTACTGTGGTCATTCTGATTTATTTTTCAGTGACACATCTATTCAATTCTTATTAATTAACATACAGAAAGCCTTAAATGTTAAATGTTCTATTACAAGTGGTGAGTACAACAAAACTATATGTCATAATACACGGGGCAGAACCCAATTGCAGAAGGGGTAAAGCAATAATCACAGGGATAAAAAGACAGGCAAACAGAAACGAAGACTAACTAAACACAAGACTAACCAACACCAGACCAGAACTAAACTAAACACTTTCTAGACTTGATTTGGGTTGGGTTAGTGTAATACACAGAGGTACAGGCACACAGGCACACGGGTACATCGGTAAGCATAGAATATACACATGAATACAATGACCAAGCACAGGACAATAGACATGAGGATTATTTAAAGGGGAGCAAATCAAGAGGGGACAGGTGTGGGGCATGAACTAATTAACAATCAATAACGAGGAATACAGAGGGCGGGAACAAAGACGAGACCGGAGAGAGCATATGGATCGCCAATAGGGACGAAAATGCCTCTCTCCACATTAAACAAGCAATCCTGCCATGATTCTGCCACACGACCAAGAAAGACATGACATGATGAGACAGAATCATGACACTATACTAGTATTAAACTGGTACAACAATAAATACTAGTATTAGTATTACGTTTTAGTAAATATTAGTAATTGTTAATGCTTAAAAATAATTTATTTTAATTTCAAATTATTTTTCATATTGTGGTACCACATATCATATGAGCTCAGCAGCATGTATTGAATCGAATTGTGAGCTGAGCTCTAAGTTAAGCTTTAAGTGTCTACAACTTTTTGTGTTTTTCATTAACAGAATTACAGTCGATAATATCATCTAGAGATGCACAGATGTAATCGGCATCAGTCGATAAAAGCAACTTTTCACACTTTTCAGACAACAGAAGTTATCCAATTTATAAAGTTGTATGGATATTTCTCTAAAACAAACGCATCGATTTGCTTAAGAAGGCCTTTATGAACCCCATGGGGGGGTCAAGCTGTTTTTTTATCGATGGCTGCCCTCATCCTCCATTCACTCCCATTATAAAGCTTGAAAGAGCCAAGATAAATGTTATTATAACTCTGACTGTATTCGTCTGAAAGAACAAAGTCATATCCACCTTGAGGGTGAGTAAAACTATCCATTTAATAAGATTCAGAAATAAGGAAATATTCATTTAATCTTCAGAATTTGTATCGGCATAGGCAGAGTAATCGGCTATCGGTATTGCTGGAGAAATTTAGCATCGGTTCATCTCTAATATCATCTATTGATATATCATCATACATCATCTTTTTGTCCCAATATGACATCCTAAAACTAAATTAAAGCAAACTTTAAGTATAGTCTGAGCTGTTCCTATGTAGCACTGTACTAGCCATGTAAAGTTCCACCTGTAGTCTCTTCATCCTGTATGCACACACCCAAGACGGCTGTATCTCCATCTCTTACCTTTCCGAGCTGCTGATGAACGCTAAGATTATACATCATCATAACCCCATCCAGGATCTCCAGAAGGGACTTCTCCGTGATTGGCTGGTCGGGCTCTTCTAACGGTCGCCCCAGCAACAGCCCGTCGTTACCATGGCTTCCCTCAACTGAACATGGCAGAGGGGAGAGGGGTGAGAGAGATATTGGTTAAGGGGGAGAAAGAAAAGACGAGGGATTTGAGCTATAACGTCATATTCCTTTGAGGCTTTTTGAGACTAATAGAAAAGCAAATTGATTTGATTTCACGTGTAGATGTGTGATTGGGCGTCAGGTAGTCTGGTATACATTAAACTTTGACCTATGACTCATGATGTCTGGTCCACATTACAGCTTATTTTGTCCTAGAAAAAGCCCGCTTGGAGACAGTCGGATCAACATGTGAACTAATAGGTAGTGATTGTCAAGGATGGAACCATCAGCAGTCCATACGACTAGACAAATTGGGGCAAGTCGTCCCAATGGAACATATTCATATTTCTCTCTCATATTCTTGCTTTTATTTCTCATAAAGACATATTTCTATGGCTTATCTTCTAATTTCAGCTCAGATGTTGTTTAGAAATAGGCATGAAAGTTCTGCAATTTTATTTCTATTAGCCTGGATGTCAATTTAAGTAAATGGTTTGACTCACTGTCCTCCTCTGTTCTCTGCTCAACAGCGATCGTCCGGACTTTGACCTTCTCTGGAGGGGCGAGAGGTCGTCGAGGGGTCATGAGGCTGACGGCGGCAGTGCTAAGGAAGCGGTTGGCTCTGCCCAGCGTCGGGGAGCTTAACCAGCTGGGCCGGGCCATGGCACCACCCATAGCAGCAGCACCAGATGGTCTCTGTGGATCCCAAACACACTGTCATTGTGTTTGAATGTCATTCGTTATCGTCTAAACTTTAAAGTCTCCTTCACATATACAGTCTTTACTGGTAAATTGCAAGAAAATTGTAGGTAACAGATTGTGTGTGAACAGAATTTTTCCGGTAAATCAGTAGTCCCAATTTACCAGTAATAGGAGTTGTGAGATTACCGGCAAATTACCAGTATGAGGCGCTGTGTGAATGAAGAATGAGGATTATTCTTTGTCAAACAAGTCATGCAGTAAAATCCCTGATAGTTTGTACCTGTGCGGCTCCGGTTTCATCATCTTCATCCAGGTCATCCATGGAGGCAGCTTGTATCTCCGCTGGGTCTATGATGATGTTGGCCTTTGCGGCCAGATCATCTGAAAAAAACAATAAACGTTTTTAACACCAAAAAATTATCAAATAAAAACATTTAAAAGGTTAAAAAAAAAATACATCTGAAGCGCACATATTTGTTTTTACTTATATTTATTATTTCATGCTTTTATTATTCGTTTTTATTTATTAATTAAGTTTAACATGCTGAATATGAAAATCTAATGAATTGTTTTTACCTTCGACGGTACTCACAAAAAATATTTTCACACATTTATACATTTCTGTATTATTACTCGTACGCAGAAATGACAAGATACTGGCATAACACTGAGCTCAATACACAGTTTTACAACCAATTACAATTCGTCGTCCAAAACTTCAGAAGTGTACGTTTGATCGTTTTTGTCTTTTATGACTGATACTGTCCTCGCAAACCAAGTTCCAGACGTAGTCAACCATCATCGCTTCATCACACCTTCCCTGTGCCTCAGAAATTTCTAGAAACTATGTGAAACTCCAACTAAATAAAACTTTCTATCAGTCCCCGTGACTGAAATTTCAAAGCGTAGCAAATCAATGGATGACAAGATCCTAACTTCTCATGAACTCTCCGGTCTATTATTTATTAATGGCCATTTTTCTTCTTCTGGACAGCAGAGCAATAAAAATCCCAGCTTCAAGTCATCAGAGGACTTTACGAGACGTATGTGCTCCATTTCCAATATTCTACATATCCACAGCCATCTAACTTGTGTCCAACAGAAGTGGATTCTGGATAAAAAAAGCTAGTTCAGAAACATGAAAAGAAGGCTTAACCTCAGCAAAGTGAAGACATTTATGGTATTTAAGCAGGCAGAGGAAAAATGTGCTGAGTCTGGACATTTTAGCATGTGTAAATTATGTTTACATTAAGATCTGAATTTAACCTTCAAACAGTACAGTCGTCTTTCCAATTATCCAAAAAGCTGAACAATCTACATAATGTATCATAAGCATGATACGACTCAAATGGTTTCATAATTTAGGACCAAGTAGTCGGACAGGATGGATGACCCGAGAGATATAGTTTCATTAGTATAGCGTCAGGAGGCTGATCTAGCGTCTTCGTTCAATCTGCGGGAGTCACGCCTGCGCGTCAGTAAATTGTCGCTGATAAATTTCAGTATCCATAAACATCACCAGGAGCACATCCATAAATCTGACAGTTATTACACCCTGACGACTGGTAACGTAAGGGAGAGGAGTCGACAAGTGGACGTTTTGCTTTTTTAATATAATTTTACAAAACTATGGCTTGGTTAGAAGTGATGCTTTTAGTTTTTTACATTTTAATGTCTCAAACATGACCTTTAAGTATAACAGAGTATCTGTAACGATATTGATCGTTCACAATTCTCATCACCGCGCTAAAAACATCAGGTGATGGAAAAAGAAGGAGAGACCATCCCTTGCTTTTCGAAGACGATGGACTGCTAAATAAAAATATGGATATTTTACTCATACTGTCGTGACCTTGATGAAGCCATGAGATGGATTCGGTATGAAAGTAGGTTGGTGAGAGCACCAAGGCCGCCCATTTAGCCTCAAATGGAAATCGAAGGTAAATGCAGAAAACGCTGTAGTGAAGTTTGCTAAAGTGCTCAGGAAAGATTGACAGATGAGGTTTCAAAACAAACATCAAGACTATTTCCATTAAAAAGGATTTAGGATGTGATTATGGTAATTGATCTGTAGAATCTGTTTTAGTGGTTGCTAATGCGGCAGTTTTACTGTAAATGTGTTGCTATGTCGTTGCTTGGGTGTTCCGGGTGGTTGCTAGGGCAATGCTAAGTGGTTGTTTAGGGTCTTTATGGTGGTTTAGACCTGCAAAAAATATACATTTTCTCACAGTAAGTTTCTTGTTTTACAATGATCTAAACATTGTTAAAGATATATTTTATACCAAACTCTTTGGAGTTTAATCTTAAAACAAGAAAATATCTGCCAGTGAGATAAGAAAAATTAAACATAATTCGAAAAGAAGATCATTTACCTCATTGGCAGATATTTTGTCTTGTTTTAAGCAACAACAAAAAAGCAAGACAAAATTTATATTTGTAATTTAAGAATGTTTTTACAGAAAAACAAGACAACAAATACTTTTTTTTGCAGTAAATTGTCTTTGATATTTGGGCTTCTAAATTTGTCCGAAAAATGTATTTAATCTAAATCTGTGGATTTTTTTACTGTTCATCTTTGTAGCATAAAAAAGTTTAATTTGGCGATTTTTTTGGTAAAGTGTACGATCTAATCCAAAATCCTAAAATGTTTCAACACATGCGGAGTTACTTTAACAAACAGACAAAATCATAACATAACTAAGAAGAAACCTAGATGGTGGATTCAACCATGTCATGTTGAGTTCATTTTTGATGCCAAAAAGGTTTGATGCCAAAATCAATAGTTAAAACACAAATAATGTCAAGAATGAAATGCTTTCCACCGCTGCTGCTAAATATAAATTGACATTGTCGAGATACAGTGCGAATGACATGTTCCAAAGTTGCCATTACAAATAAGCCTCAGCCCACAGATTCTTCAAAATACGACTGTCAAAACCGATGCCTGCCAACGACAAATGGTCACTGTTGACAAAACACAGCTACCACATGTGTCGATGCGAGATTTACCCACAAGGCTTTAAGGAAACAATCAGAAAGAGCTCAATCAGTCTTCTGAAAGAACAATGAACAGTGAGGAGACGTCAGAAGCGAACAATTTAATCATCGGTGTTTCATCAAATGAGAACAGAGAAAGAAAAAGGCGAGTGAAAAATTCGTTTTTTGGGGAAACAAATGAATTTGGGGAAGTATATGAATAATTCAAACAAAATGACGCATGACAAGACGTTCCTCACCACCAACGAAAACACCCTGGATTTCACATTGTGATTAAACAGAAAGTGTATGATTCTTAGTTAGCATATTCATAATCCTGTATCAGGATCAAGCAAAGAGCATGGGTTTGATTCCCAGGGTACATACTAGCTTGAATACACTGTAAGTCGCTTTAGATAGAAGCGTCAAATGGATAAATGTAATTTAATTAAATACAGCATTCCAGTTTTGGATGAGTGCGTCCCAAATCATATAATACATTAAAACAGTAGCCTATGTCCAGAGTTGACCAGACAGCATGACATTACTGGTGCATTTCTTTTTATGGTTTTTGGCCTTTTTGACACTTTTATTGATCAGGACATTATGAGGTAAATGAATTGTGAAATGACCTGCCACAGTGCATTCTGGGTAATCCAGCCAATACGCTTAAAAATACAGAAATATAAAAAGAAAAATCCCTAGCCTCTATTTCTCGCTCCCCACCATCCATCAATAAATTTACGGGATGTGATGCTGCTCTGAGGGAAATCAATGGCCATCTGCATCAGAGTCTTTCTAAACGTACCCGGCATCTATCTTATCCCATCATATCAGAAACTGTAATGACGCCACAAATCAAAGTAACGGCCGAGCGTTGTTTTTGAGGTTAACGGCGAAGTCGGAAGGAAATTCCCAACTAAAAAAAGCACCCCGCAGGTTAAACACAATACGTGTTCGGTCTCAATTCAAAATTAATACGTAGCATAGATCAATCTTTACACATTGCCTGCCAGCTTTGCTAAGATCAATAACTGAAGTTTCAAAACAAAACAAACATAATGAGCACATCAATATGAGAAACCCAGTTTAAATTATAAAACAAAAAAGCAATACATCGGAGAAAAGTTCTGGAAAAAAGGTTTTCAAACAAAATACAACAAATATAACCAATTATAAAAATAAACAAAACACAAACAAATATTTTATAAATACTGTACTTTATATATTCTGCCAAATGCCTAAATGTAAATATTTATACCTATTTTATATATAATTTCTTAAAAATATTTGTACATTTTTTAACAAATAACAGAAACAAACAATAAACAGAACAAAAAATGCAATGAAATATTTGTATATATAACTTCTTACAATTATTTTTATATATAAAGATTTATACAAGTTGATTGGATATTTTCTGCTGTTGTCAGTTTACCGATTGACTTTCTGCTCCCTCTGGTGGCCTCCAGCGGAACTACGCACATTATGATTTTGAAAACCAAAAAGATGTATTTCCTTTTTTACCAACCTTTAAGCGTTTTTCTTCAAATGCGAGAGAAGACCACCAAGCCGCTGAAGGTCAAAGTAATCCACCTTCCCGTTGTAGAACAGCTGAGGGGGAACGTATGCATCTGACGGAGACACAAAAAGAACGTTTACAAAGTTTGTTGTCCATATGTACTGTATGAAGTCTAGCTATGAAGGACAAAAGCACAATGATAATGGTCTACATCTGTGGCCAAATAGTGAATGCTTGAAAACATGACCTCATTCCTAAAAGCTTTCTGGCGGTTTTATTCATGTTTATTAATGGTCGGTGTATTCCACTAGTCAATATATATCAGCTAAAACATAAAAGTCAAAGTTAAGATCGTTTCAATGCACTTGTGGAGGATATAACACGTCTCAGTTTGGAAATCTATAAGGCATGAAACGCAACTTTGCTTCATTGACACTAGTCGTAATAAGACATGTACCTTCACTACTGATGGATCCAGGACTTTTTCTCCTCCCTTCATCCCAGTAGCCCCTGATGGCTGTGATCAAACGATGTAAAAAACACACCATGTATTCAGGAGGACATAAAACTGTGGGGTTCTGAAAATGCGAACACACAAACATGACTGATGTTAATTCACAAGCGGGTTAGCAAATATCAAACCAGCCAATAAAAAACAGATTATTAAAATAACGTTGGTTCATTGACAAACATTTATATAGATTTACAGTATATACATTTGATACGAGAAACTGCCTAAGCCATATTTTGATGGCCTTCATGTCAATTTTATAAAAAATGGTCCAACTTTTCCCGGCTGTTTGCATGACATCTTGACCAAAGCAAATTCACAAGAGTGAAATTCCTGACTGTATCGCCTGATACTTCAGAATAGTATTTTTCAACCAGGGCCGGGGTCCACTGGGGAGGCCTCAATAAACTTTTAAGGGGACCTCAAGATAACTTCTTCTTTTTTTTTTTTTTAAACAAGCATTAAATAAAAAAGGTGTTTTGTTATTTTTAGAACAAATACACATCTTTCTAGTCACGCCAAGATCAAGAATATTTGAGGTGAAAATTGTGAGTGAGGTGGGACGTATGCCTGTGGGAGAATATTAAGATCCACTGCTTAAAAGTGATTTGACTCTTTTCATACCCCTCTGTTGCTGGCGTTCTCTTGTAGAAACTTGCGTAATTTGTTCAGGAAAATGTATCGGGAAGCTTCACCCTGCGAAAAGAGAAATCCATTTGAGCCAGACCAATATGCCAGACAAGATAGCACACAAGCAAAGCTGAGAATTTCGGCGGCAACAGCATAAACTAATGTTATGTGGCCCAAACTAAACTTCTGATAGACCTGCAAAAAGAATCAATAACTGTTGTTGAGTAGTCTTAAATGAATTTAATAGCATTAATATACATTAAAATATTCATATAAATGAATGTAATGTAAATTAAATATTAAATAATTGTTCAATTATAAACAAACACAGACCGGAAGTAAGGCCAGGCGTATGCATCCGATGAAACCGTCTATACCTGGCATAAATTCTGTTTGACAATTTTTTCAGATTAGCAACTTTCATGGGAAAGAATACTATTAAAAATGTAAAAAAAAGTGTTTAAACTGTTGACATGTTTATAGCTAGGAACCAATACCAAAAGTCTGATATTCTGAAACAAACATATGAATGTAACTCTGATGCCAAGAAAAGTTACACAATTTTACAGTCAAACTTAATATTTTGGGGAAATCTGTCCCAGAATATTGTTTTTTATTGGACCCTCCTATTCCTGTCTAGTATTGATACATATCACATTACTTGTCTAATTGGTAATAAACTCTCTACAAATATGCCTAAAGATTCAAAGAATTTCATTTAAATAATGACTAAATATGTTTTTGTAGTCATAACTTTTGTTGTTAACTTAAAAATACCCCTGAACAAAATTACTTTTGGCTAAACAAGTCAACAGGACCACACACTTGCAGTACATTCACACAGGGCGTCAGAGTAACTTTTCGAGCGCCAACGTAGGCGTCAGCCAATCAAATCGCCTTATGCACATAACCTAGTGCAGAGCTATTGAGAGAGAGAGTCGCGTCAACTCCGTTGACTCCAATGGAACAGTTTTTTCACAGCAATGGCAGTTCATTGAGGCTTTTAATAGTTCCCGGAATATACTAGTTACGCATGGAGCTGAGACTAAACAGACCAAGTGAGGTAAACTTCTAACCCATTTAAAGACGAAAGCCATTTAATGAATAAAAAAATGAAAGAAATTAAGCATTTAAAGGGGTCATATGACACAGCTAAAACAAATATTATGGTTTGTATGTAATGTGTATACACGATTTAAGGTTAAAAAACGCTGTATTTTCCACATACCGTGCATGTTTGTATCTCCTCTTTGCTCCGCCTCTCTGAAACGCGCTGATTTTTTACAAAGCTCATCGCTCTGAAAAGCGAGGTGTGCTATGATTGGCCAGTTAACCAGTGCGTCGTGATTGGTCGAATTCTGCAAGCGTTCCACGGAAATGTAACACCTCTTACCATATTCGGAACATCAGGTTGATATAATGTCATCGGTACTTCCTTATATCAATTCGAGCCCGAATCTGATACGGAAATTGAAGATGATCAAGCCGATACATCAACTTTGCCAGCGCGACTCGAGCAGAATGTAAAGGATTGGTAAGGTTTTATTTAAAAAAAATATTATGTTAAATAGTTAAAAACTATAGCTAACTGTTTTACCTTTTATATACGACGTTATAAAGACTATAAACAATCAACCATATACATCATACAGAGTTTGTGTGAGATAGAAACAAGCTTGCATTACAGCAGGGAATGGTAACATAATAAATAACGCGAGCGTGTTGGCCCTTCTTGATCAACCAGTGTTACGCCATGTCGCGACTCAACAAAGACAACAAACCCCATTATAAACACGACATTTGTTGCCTCTAGTTGGAACATTATTACTGATTATTAGGACTTATGTTGTCTTTTTTCACGTTGAATGCGTGTCACAAACACATCACGAACACACCACAAAATCAACCTGCTTAAGTCCGCAGCAAAGTCTTTTACAATGAATATATACTAACAGGCTGCGAATCTGAAGCGCCAGACTGTCATTGCGAAGTTTTAATGGTTTTTAACAAAAGCTTTCGTGCACAGCCGGTCTTGATCTCTCCCAGGTTCGTGAAGCAATCGTCGATGAAATGCGTTGCACAAACTTTAACATTCGGATTGTACTTTTCTGGAACAGTGTTGTAAATAAAATGCAAATAAATTTGTTTTTAGTTGTCTCATCTTTAGGCAGGGCAAACAAAGAGTCTTTCTTTTCGCAACGAAACACACAGCGTCTCCGCGACATGGCTGCGGCGGCGACGATACAATGAGATTTACAAGTACTCCCACTGTACTTGCGTTTAGATTTGGGTGGTCTTAATCAAGTCATGTTACGAAGCGACGTACATTCGCCGGGGTGTGGTTACACGAGGCGTTTCAGGCAGGTCTGGGTGAGCATTCGCTTATAGATAAAATGCATCTTTTGTTTCCGACACTTTAATTTGAGAAATTTTACTTATAACACACCAAAGACATATAAAAAAACGTATTCGCGCCATATGACCCCTTTAAAGAAAAAACATAACTTCCTGGAACTATCTGAAGGCTCCATGAATCACGTGACGCCCCAGCATTTTGGACTTCCGTTGGCAGAACTCTCTCTCTCTCTATGGCTCTGACCTAGTGCAGGCGCTAGCCAATTGCGTTCATGCAAGATAAGAGAACAATGTGATTGGCTGCTGTCACTATGACCCGCTCTCCGTTGAACGTTGTAAACAGGGTTAAGGCACATAATCAAACTCTTACACCGTTTATTATGATGAAGAGATTGACACTCAAAGCACTTTCTTGTGATCAGACAACACAGAGGAATCCACGTACCTTTCCCTTGTCGTTGTTGTTTAACATCAGTCTGAGAATCTGAACCTGCAACTCCTCCACAACTGCACACAACACAGACACAAACAGAGACGGGTTCAGCCGAGTGTCATAGTGTTACATTTGATCTTATATGTGTGTGTGTGTTATACCCTCAATCCTTTTCTTGAGCCTGTGACAGCCTCTCTCATATGCCCGTCGTCTCAGTCTCTCGTCAGCCGTCTCTTCGCGTGTATCTCTCTCATCTTTACCCTGAGAGAAAAAAGGGAGGATTATTCATCTGTAATTTACATGAGAGGTCACACGCGTGACAAGATTATTAATGCATTTATAAATATGTGTTGTTTTGCTTGGCAACTGTTAATACACTGCAGTTACAATAGTAATGATATTATTATTAATAATAATAAATGTTCTTTTAGCATAACTTACCTTAAAATAATAATAATACTCCTTAAAGGCTTTACACATAAACATTATACTACTTTTATGTTTATATAAATAAACATAAAATCTAACCTAATCAGACCTAAATGAACTTTTGAATTGTTCACACAAAATTATATTTTTAATATTGTGTATAGCGTTTAAATTGTTTAAGATTTAGACGTTCTCACCTCTTTGTCAAAGCGTGTCGGCCACCATGTGGTTGTGATGAGTTCCTCCAGCCCCGCTTCCTTCACCCTTAGAGGAGTCTTGATGTAAAAGAAGACTACAGACCTCAGAACGTCGAATGTGACACTGTTAAGGACCAACGTTTGTGAAAATATCCAATCTGTGATTATTTACACATCTACTATAAGGTGATAATGCACACATTTGTAATATGCCTATGGTTAGACTTACGGTTCGGTTCAGGATGTAAAAGTTACTCTTTTAAACGTAATAGTTCGCCCAGAAATGAAAATTCTGTCATTATTTATTCGCCCACATGTCTTTTCAAATATGTATGACTTTCTTTTTTCTGGAGAACACAGTGAAGATATCTTGAAGAATGTTGATAATCAGACAACACTGACCACCATTGACTTCCATCGTATGAACACAAAACCACTGAGGCATTTCTCGCAATATCTTCTTGGAGAAGAAGAAGAGTTAGAGACCTTCTTCATAACCCCCCCCCAAAAAATGATGAAGTTAATAAAAAGGATATAAAACATTGCTGAGCAGGTACTTCCTTGACTTCTCGTGACGGAGGATGGCTATGGTCAGACGGAGGTAATGAATCTGCAGAACATATGAAAGAAACCAGATTTTAGACAAATAACACAACAACATGTCTAAACAATACCAAACTAAACATCAATATGTTTGCAGTTGAGAGCATGTGAAAATATGCCATCCGTTAAGTGAAACGGTCTGGCAGTGATGTTCATTTGGATCTCACGTCATTGAACTTTTTAATGGTCAAAAACAAACATGATTTGTATTCCAGCATCCTTCAAATGTGGTTAAGTGGTTCATCAAAGTGTTTAAGACTGTTTATTTTCAAAAGATGTGTACTACAGTTTACAAGTGGGGAGGTGCACAGCTCAAGTCCTCGCCGATAATTGCCATAAACTTCAAGCAGACGTCTACAAATCTGCTTTTGATCAGATACAAAATCAAGTATCCAGCATCAAGCCCTGCACGTCTGATTTTAGGAAGAGATCTTAACAACGAATTGTCAATTCTGCAAATTAAAAGTCAATATTATTAAAGAACTCAAACATTTCTCATTAGCTGTACCAAAATCCAGATCCAAATAACCTCTATAATCTACATTCATTTTAAACCTTCATTTATTTGAACAATTAATTTCTTTCTGTTTTTTTACTGCAAGCAATTTTAGTTGATACTAAAATGAAATACAACAGAGAACATCTCATCTAGTATTCCCCAAAAATGCAAATTTTGAGATAATATGACAATTACAACAACGGACATATTCTGGTGCAAAGTGGTGCTGTAGTTGTTAAAATGCATTTGTACAAAAATTGTTTTTCCAAACAGCAGGTCAAGGATTTTATTGCAACTAACTTTATCAGTGATGTCTAAACATTTTACATTTAAGAAATTAACTCTACAAGTGTTATTTAAGACCGCAAGTTCCTAAATAATCAATAAAGAAAACGACTGCAATATTAATCCTCAATTTTTTCTTTCCCTTTTTTACATTTACTTTCGGCAGATGCTTTTAACCAAAGTGACAGCTACAGTACAGTACAGTACAGTACATTCAAACTCTTCTTTTTTTTAGCGAACACATTCCCTTTTTTGAACCCGTGACCTTAGCATTGTTAGCATCAGGCTCTTTTAGTTAAGCAACATCCAACTTTGGCAGCGGCTATTTGTATAAATAGCAATAGATATTATTTGCATATATGTGACAATAAGGACAGATGCTATTTACGCTAAGTTTCAATAGCAGTAGGTCCTGTTTACACAAAGTGAAAATAGCAGCATTTCTTAGCGATATGCTATTCACACTAAATTAAAATAGCTGTATTATCATTGATTAAGTGTAAATAGTAGTTAGATGCTATTGGTACTTATAAATAATGGCAGACAATATTTGCGCCTCAGTATTGTCTTGCATTGTAAATCATTATATTTATAAAAATTTGAAAAGGATGGTTACTTATTAGGATCATAAAGCCCTCCACCTACCCCAACACCTAAACTTTATGATTAAACACTTGTCAGCCAATTTTCAACTACTTCTTAATTTTATTGAAAGCAAATGCCTTCATGATCTGATATGTGAGGGAAAAAGGTTAAAGAGCGAGTTCGGCAAAAGGTGGATTCGAACCCAGGTCTCCAGCATCAAAGCTATTAACTACTACACACTTTACACCTTACAACACTGAAGTCGCTCATTAAAATGTTGTCGTTCTTACACTTTCTTTATTCCATTCAGATACTGGTGGGCGAAGTAAGTGTAAATAGTTTCTACCAACAAGGCGGGCGGGCTATTTGTACTCCTTGTAAATAGACACTCCGTTTAATTTAGGCTTTTACAGCTGATTTAATAGGGTCAGTCTTCTTCTGGGATTAAGTGTCTTGATCAAGAACACAAACATATTACCTCTGTGGGGTTTTAACCTAAAGGAACAAACTTTCAGTTAACAGCTTAAATGACTACAATATAGAAATGTGTGTGTGAAAGCTTTGGAAGGAAAAGTTTGTCACCTGGAAGCCCAAATCAGGAATGATGGGAGAAAACCGATAGGCTCTCAACAGTGACATCATCAGCTGTTTTAAACACTCGTTCACCTCATAGTCCTGCAGACAGATAGAAACACTGGTTGAAACCCTCAATAACCTCATTCACGTTCCTGCATGTGCAAGCTTGGCACACTGTAATCCATTATGAGATGAGCGAGAACCAACAGCTTTTATCAGTCAGAGATGTAGACTCATGAGATGAGAAATCTCCTTATGTGTAAAAGCTTTTTGAACTATTTAGATGATTAAACACATTTTATTTGATTAAAAGCTGCCTTCACAAACATCCGTCAAAAAGAAGATGAATATCATCAGAAATTCGATACGCAATCTAATATTTATAGACCAGCAGTTGATTTAGCGACTTAAGAAGACTCTTTTTCTTGAATTTGTTTTAAGGAGTAACCATTATAATGTTCTTAAAATGACATTTCATGCAGTGTGTAATGTTGCTGTGTGTGAATGTAAGCAGTCGTTGTAAAGCTGAAAGTATAACAAAGTTATTGGCTTGGGAAAAAATTTGTCGACTCTGAACCATGCGAATGAGTCGTCTGTCGTTCGAATTTCAGTTCAGGGTCGGATTTGCGTCACTCTGTGTAATGCCCGCCTACGTTCCATTTGCGACGCTGTACGCGCTAGACATATCCCAGCAGACCAACTCATCTGACCAATCAGATTAGAGTAGGCTGACCGAAAGTAGGGTATAAAACAGATGAATCGCCGAAAGAAGTGAGGTAATAATAACGACCTATTATTAGAAAATGAAAGTGTTTTTACACCTTGTATGTAGGTAAACTTGTTGTTGGACACTCCATAAACAAAAGTAGGACATTAAAAATCACAAAATATCTACTCTTTAATTTGTGTCTGATCTCTTTACCTCCATGAGCAGCCAGAAAAGATCCAAAAGTTGTTGTATAAGCGGATGTTCATCCACAGATCCTCCGCCCTCCAGTATACTCAACAGAAAGTTCATCAACACGTCCTCCACCAGATACACTTTACACTACCAAACACAGATAAAGCAGCAAATGGAATAATCATGAATCCCATGTACTAAGAAGGCTCTAATAAAAAAAATCAAAGGTGAGTGATGTACTTACCATGAGAGGGGCAAAATGGTTAAAGACATGTGCAAGGGTCATCAGGATCGTTGGATCGCCATGATGCTGCCAGGGTCCAATTTCTTTCTCGACAATTTTCTCCTCCTTTAAAAATGTGAGACATCCTTAATAGTGTTTTAGGATACATCATAATTCATCAAGTACATTATTGTCTTTTTTCTTGAGGTACCTGTTTGTCAATGGAGGTGGACAAAAGAGTCTTTATGTATCCCAGAAGTCTATTGGCTTTGTTGAGGTCAACGGTTGGTTGGCTTTGCAGAGGAAGGTAACCCTCCACAGGGTACGTGAAGAACAGACGGGTTAAGGGACAAACAGCTTTGTGTTGAATTTATCACTTTTTTTATAAGTCCCCATGAACCGGAAGTTGCTATAATTTCTACCTCCGTATTTTGACGCATTTCCAAGTGAAATGGCATTTCGTGGGCGTGGCTTTCTTCTTTCTTTTCTTTTCTTTTCGATTTGATTGGATGTATAAAAACAGCCGTTCAATTTTGAAATGAAACTAGCAGCAGACTAACAGTCGAAGGGGAGGAGTTAACACATGCTCCGCCCACGCCGTCTAACATACGTCATTTAAGATGGATAGTCATTACAGAACAATAGTGCATTTTCAGATTTTAACTGAAGATTATGAGGGTACATGAATTTTAAAAGAGAATGACCCACATTGATAAACTATTTACCATAAACGCTGCAGTATTTCATGAAAAAACAGGCATTGTAATTTTTGATTTCACTGGGACTTTAAAGCTATCCTAAGAAATGCTGATGATCAATCATTCAAAAATGAATAATAAATAACAATAAATACATTCAATTATGAGAGAATTTTCATATTTCGATGAACTCGCTCTTTAAATGACCAACATTAAATTACACTGCATTTTTCTAAATCTATACACATAAACGGATATCTAAGAGGACGGCTGCCAAAGTTGAATGCTACAGACTCTTTAAATGACAAACTGATGGCAGGAAAGTAAGCGATGCCGGGTCCCGTCTTAATGTTACTGAACGCGACACCGAGCGACTGTCCGTTTCTATAATATACAAACAAAAAGAAATTAAAAACAGCTTAAACACCATTTCATTGTAAACCGTACCAATGCATAAAACACATTTAATAATAAAAATATACCTACAAACAAAACGTAATCGTTCCTTCATCCAAATCTATCAGACAGCTCACGATATCCCCAGCAGCCCACGACTAAATAGAAACAAAAAGAAATAAACGTCAAATGCTTCAGATTTAATCCTATTCACAGGGACTAACCGAGCGTCTTTACCTTGCCGTAGTTGGTGGTTGTGACGTTCCACTTTCGAACTCTGTTTCCGTCATAGGCGTACGAGTCTGGCGTGTCTCCAACTCCCTCCTGAAGACAATAAAGCAGTTTTCATAGACTTCATTTATCATAAAACCTACTGCTACCAGAGACAATTTCACAGATATATTCAATTTGAACAATCACAATGTTTATTGAATGATTATTTTGTCACTTCTGAATGTTGCGAATCATCTAAAAAAATTGCTTGATTCATACATCTTTATACCGAAAACTCTGTCCTCAGAGTTTGACATGAAATCAGTTTTTGTTTTGAACACCGAACACTTTTACCTCCTGGTTAAACCTGCAGTTAAATGTGCACCAGCCAATCTGCATCAGTCCTTGAGATGAGATGAGGACTTCATAGACCCATTTCCCTAAAACCAATAAAAACAAACAATAATACAGTGCATTACACATTTTATGGGTATATGACATTATTTTCAACTGTAAAGACCAAGATTATTATAGTTTACCAAATTGAAAACGTTTCTGTTTATTGAAATCAATAAACATTGACCTAAAAATGCTTGGAAAATAATCGAAATGTTGCCTCAGAAATAAGTTGAAATAAGTTTCAGACACTAAAATTACAATAATAAACAAAAACTGAATATTATATAGCTAAATAAAAAATGACAATAGTAACATTACCCTAAAACAAATCTGCTAAAAATGTAACTAAAACAAAAAATCTCTAAAGAAAAGCCAAAGAGTGCTTACAGAAAAATATATTAAGACATCATTTTCTTACAGCCATAAAAGAAGATGCTCAACCTGAAATGTTTTTTTAAGCTGCATTGGAATCATGAAACGTTACATAAATAAACTGAATTGAATGTATAGCAAACTCATTGTTGACAATGTGGTGTCGTCTTGGTTTAATAAATCCAATTAAAAATGACATCTTCAGGTGTTTTTTGTGTGTCCTATATAAATGATGTTGAATATAAAAGCAGTGCTGTTTACACTGCACTCTTGGGTAACAGGTAACATAATGTTAATACATTTGTACGTCGCTAGTGAAATGTTACCTTTGTAAACACATGTGGTGGCTCTGATGGAGCTGAAGTTACTGTGGCCGATCACCTTGTATACAAAAACAAGGTGGAACAAAATATCATTCATACATGTTACTGGTGTCATTGTGAACAATTCATTATTGTACATCATCAAGTATTTCGTAATCTTTCGCCAAAATAATAACGTCCAAACGTCTTTCCTTTTGAGCTGGGAAAGTTTTGGGAGAGCTGTAGTCTATACCGGTAGCCTAACATTGTTATGATCCAATCCATTTCTGTTAACTTGTTTTTTAACTCAGAAAGTAAAAGTTCTGCCGTTTTATATTGGCATGCAACCAATGTCGATTTACAATTTGTCTTCAGCAACAACATGATGAAGCTATTAAACCATTTAAATCAGACAAATTCTCACCCCTAAGAGGTCGTCGTCAACAAATAACAGTCCCTCAAACCCACTGCTGTGATCCAGAACAACTGACGGTGGTCCGAGACAGCCTTCCACCTGATCTGCACAGAACCACACACAAATTCATGACTTAAACACACCTTACAAATCCCACAAAAATAAAATAAAATCTGTCGCTTGGCAAATGGTAATTGCTAACATTTTTGGGTAAAAATTGATTTATTAAAAAGTAATTCTCATTATAATCCTGATTGCGGTGGTCCAGAATGCTGATTGGTCGAAACCTTCTGTTTCTTCAAAATCGTTTGTTAACATCTACAATATAACATAGCATCTCATCATTACTCAAGTGCACCTGTGACCTGAGCACTCTGTTCATCTGATTTACACTCAGCAGAAGAGCTCATATGTGAAGATGGCCGACCCCGGCCGTCCTCGGAAGGATTATCCTCAGACAGCAGTTTCTCCAGATGGGCTCCAAGATTCTGGAACGTCAGAGTTTTTCTACGGGGAACAATGATGACATGAGATGAGTTCATTTGGCTCGTCCAAATTATATAGATATACAGCCAAAAAAAACATTTCTTGCAAATTTTCATTTAACCAGTTTATTTTTATGTATTGTGGCCATTCCAGGGCAGTGCCTGTCGAATCTCAACAAAATCAAACATCAGGAGTCAGCATGTGCAATGTGCAATGTGAAAAACTGACAGCATGGCAAGACGCATGAAAACTAATCCAGGTTATCACATAAAAAATATGTTTCTTAATAAAAGTGATTACGAGCATTTGTTCAGTTATTTTCACCCGTTTCTTCAGTTATACTTTTCTGAAAATATAACTTTTTTTTAATTGAATTTTGAAATGCACACTTAATTTTTTCCACGGCTGTATATACGAAACCTCTTTTATTTCATATTCTAAGCGATGCATCCTCAGATGGCAGTGATTTAGCTTCGCACCATGTGCTGAGAGATGCTCATCTTTGTACCTGAGGGGACGCCAGCGATCAAACACGATGACATGTAAACACACTGAAGCGCTCACACGCTGAGTGTCAGCTTCCTCTCCTCTAACATCACACTCTATGTATAGATCCACAGCAGTAATCTGAAACTGGCTGGGAATGAGCGGGACGGGGCCGCTGGTTCCCTCCGTCATGACACAAGACACCCACAACCTACTTTCAACCAGCTTGTGAACAAACCACTAACAGATCAAACTTCATTTCTTCATGAATTCATCATTTATAACCTTCGGTCAAACAGTTACTTATACATTAAATGAACTGCTGTGGATGTGATCATGCAAACACGAGATACTGTAATACGGTAGCACGTTTAAGGCTGTTTCACAGCTATCAGACTAATTTGCACTATAATTTGTCCGTTCACACTGATGCAAAAGAATCCCAGCCAATCGGGAAGCAGAATGTTTAATGTCAAAGGGACTTGGCTTATTCAGTTCATTCATCCATCTCGGTGATTCCCCCAGTCAACTATTTTTTTCAGAAATGAAGGCACAGGAGTGTGTTTGCTTGAATGATGAAGAAGAAAAGTTCTCTACAACATTTTGCTGAATTCCACAGGGAAACGTGACGCATTATAGACCTTATTATTAAACCTCACGAATATGAATCTGTCAGTCTTGTCAACCATTGTCCAGACTGCGAATCGGGGCAAAATCTGAGAAAAAGTCGTGTAGTGTATTCCAGCCATAAAACAAAGTCGTTGCTAGTCAATTATTGCGGTCACATCTCAGTTGGGTAAAAACTCGGATACAATACATAGAATTCCAATATCAGTGCAAAATGTTCAGGAATGCATTCATACAAGACACATATAGGGTACATAGTAATAATACTGCATGGTATTGTACAGTCAATAAGAACATACTCAATTGAATTCCTTATATACTGAATTCAGGCAGCCTAAAGGAAAATTCAGAACCCACCTGTGCGCTGCTGATGCTGGTCCAGGCTTACCGGACGCAGGAAACACATGATGCAAATAATCACTCAACAACTTCTCATTGACAATACCTGAAAAATACGAACCACATAAACACAACTCTTAAGCATGTGGAATGACAATTCTTCGTTAATAGTCAGTTATAGCACATTTAGCACATAAACATACCTGCAGCTTTAGATTTGTCCGTTTCAGATGTCAGACGGTAGTTGCGTCGGGGCAGGGCAGTGCCACCCTTTGAGCTCATACTGCTGATAGACAGATCCCCAATCTGACAGGAACAGACAAATTATATAAAATACCGCACATCTGTACTGAACAGGTGTCACATAAAAAAGTTATGTTAAAAAATCACGTTAAAACAATCCTGCTTAAAGCAACATCAGAACGGCTGAATAAAATTGGAGCCTAGACTAAAGGCCTGTATTTAAAGCAAAACAACTATTGGCTTGAACTGAATTCATTGTTATCTTCGCTGGTTTATGTAAATAAATCAAATCATCATTATTGTCTAATATTTCAGTTTAAGATCAAGCTATTGAAGATGTGTCATTCATAACATCAAATTTCTTTTTTTTGTTGAAAAACACACATTTTATCGGCATGAGGCTACGTGCCCAACAAATCTAGAGTTCTTACATAAAATACAAATGTATAAAAATATATTAATGTTTTATATAGCATGTAAATGAATATTAATAAAGTAGCCGCCAATAATTATTGTAGTAATATAATTATAGCCTATATTCATCTATCAACATTAATACGCATGTCATCATGATAGAGATTAATAGAGATATGATGACCAGAAGATGTAGTAGCATTTAAAAGAAATGTATCAATTGGTTAGAGCATGGCGCTAAGGTCGTGTGTTCGATCCCCGGGGATTGCGCATACTTAGAAACAAATGTATAGTATCATGCAATGTCAGTCACGTCTGCCAAATGCATAAATGTAAAATGTAAATGTTGAGTGATTTATAAACCATGGTATTAACAAGGTACTCCATGGTATATGGGTCAAAGACGTTTAGATGTCCCCATCAAAATAACTTTGTTTTTTTGTGATTTTATGTCCATAGAACGCACATTAAATGTAAGAATAAATGTCCACTTAATGGTTTTTGAAGAATAAAATGTCAAAATTTGGTTGAAATAATGTTACATTGCCATTCATATATAAAGAATAAGGGAGCATATGACATTTTATTGTGCTTTAAATAAGTAAAAATGTCTTATTGACAAATGGGAAAAACCTAGTAATTAGTCTTTTAATGTCATAAATTGATTTTTGGTTGTAAATACGCCTGACAAGATGAATACACTGAATGTCATTTTAGTGGGTGACTTCTGTAAATCAGGGAAAAATGTATAATATAAATGTTTTGCTCAGAAAAATATAAATGAAAGTTAAATTATACAGAAAACGTACAATTTAAAGCAGTATTACATCTATTGCTTTCATGCTTAAACTCCTTTTCGCCTTCGACCCATATAAAAACAGTTCACAGTTATACTACAGTATGTTTTGTTACTTTAAGTGTGTTATTTATTATTTAAAACAAGCAAAGCTCAAGTTCTCTTTAATGTCTAATACCACACAACACACATCTATCCAAACCTACGATAAACAAAAACACAGACTCTAGTAGACAGGGCTATTTGACGATACTTTTAAACTGTTCAATGTTTACATGCTGCTGTCCAGGCAAACATAAAAACACATTCACAAAATAAACACAGACAGTCTTCAGTCACTTCTCTGCCAACACTCATAATGGCCATATGATATCATATACGTGTATAACTTCCATTAACAACACATGTCGATGTTCAAACGTGCCCTAGATATCTGCATCAAAAACAATATTTCATGTGTTTCACCCTCCGTGTTGAATGCATGTGACAGCCAGTACAGTTATGATCATATTTTAAATACACTGTAGGGAAATAAAGCGACATTACCGATGGTTGTTTCTTTAATGTCCTGTTGTCGTCACTGATTTGGTGTGTTGTGTTTATTTGTGATCAGCAGATTATGTTATTGGACTCTCCTCTTTAAATGTGTCTACAGTCACTGCCTTTAACCATAGAAATACAATACATGTGTAGACCTATAATAGCATTGACTGTGCGTCTCCCGATGGGCGGGGCTCGGTGGCGCGGAAGTTATCTGCGATTGGTCAGGCAAGACGTTAAAATAAGATATTTACGAAAAATTAGTTATATTGTGCATTTATTAGTGTTAAAGTGTGTGGTTGCCGTTATTTATGTATAAAACATTTATCTAACCTTTGTTTGAAAAGCAGAGCGTCTGCATTACCACGTGATAGCTGCGTCTTACCTCAGCGCTGGTCAGAATGGACCAATCAGAATTGTTTGTGAAAAGACATTTTGATCATTCTTCTCATAGAAATACTCGACCGATTTTAAGCGTATTTGTCAGTTTCCGCTCATTACATTCATTAGTAATAAACGATTGTGCTTTTAAGTTACAAGTGTCTCAAATATGACTAATAAGTTATAAGGCGTGAATGCGGCAGTTTTACATGATGGACCATCAAGCTCCCCCTGCTGGAGAAAATTGTCTGTGTCATAAGAGTTGTTAAAAGTAAGGAAACGCTTTTCTTCCAAATGCATTTAACCCGAGCAATTCACCGCTACGGTACGTCGTTTGGGACAAAATAGACAAAGGCGAATCATTTAATCTATTAAATAGCAAGTTGTTGCTGGCTAAACGTCCCTATTTGACTTTGCAGGGGGCTCTAAATGGCTTCGGAAGTAGAATAAAAATCTCCGGACGCTTTGTCTTATTGTATATTTATCTGTGCTTTAAATATAAACGTATTTAAATATCAAACGTCCTGAGTCGCACTGTATACAATTAACTTGCGTATCAAGTAACTGCCCTGTGATTGGTCAGTCCGAATCAGCGCTGCAAAAAGCAACAGATATTGCTTATACCGAACTGTGCTACTTTTAATGCTGCCAGGACAATACCTTACACCCAAACTATGAGATTTGGAAACTTTAAGAGCCAATACTTATAAAGTAATATGTAGTCATAAGAAAGTATTTCTGTAGTTTAGAGTTGCAGTACCTAAACAACAAGGTAGCCCATGTAAGCCCCGCCCACTCCACGTCCCCATACACTAGCCATTAAACTAATTCATTTTATTTCTACGTAAATTACTCGACTATATACTGTTCATGTGTCATATGGTGTAACAGCAAAAATTTTGTAAACAAGCTGTTAATATTATATGATTTGGTATTTATATTATAAAACAGCATAAGAGAGATTTATCATCCTTTTAATTTGTTTCAAAATTTTTGTGGTCGCACCATATGACAGGTGAACAGCACATTTGTCAACCCATTTAAGAAACTGATCCATACTCAGATATAAAAAATACTTTAATTGTTTTATACAAAAGTAATTTGAAGCTATGAACATTTAAGCAAAACTAAATGAAACTGTAAATGAATTACACATGTTCTACAATCAGGAATGTTCATTGTTTTGTCGGTTCACAAAGCCCCTCAGTGTACATCAGCCTTGAGAAATGCTCTCCTCATGGTCACGTCTTTCTCTCCATATTTTGACTGAAGATGCACAAGTTCATACGGATCAGCTACAAGGAGTATCTCATCATCCAGTGGGGTCCAGAGGGGTCCATGTGTCTCACAATCATATCCCTCAAGCAGATAAATCTGAGCTTTGGCCAGGTCACCATTGGCCTTCAACAGCGCTTTGGTCACCTCAACCAGATCTTTCTTGGTTTCGGTCATCAAATTCGTGACGTGCTGCTTGATGTCCGTCAAGCTACTCGACAGCATTTCAGCAGGAGTCGGCTGGCTTTGGTCTTCTTCCTGTAATTCGGAGTTCAATACATGGATTTTGGAGGTCACAGCTGTGCCACTGGGTCCTGGACGTTCATCATCAGGCATCTGTGGTGCCCCATTGCAAATGGATTCTGATGGACCCTGTCGGGCATCAGTGTCGTTCTCAGCTTGACTTTCTGGTTCTCGTGCAGGTGCTTTGGACTTTCATGTGTGTCAGAGGGCTTTTTTGAAGATGCTTCACTCGGACCCTCTTCTTCTTCGCTTTCATCATCTATCTGTAGAAATACAACCATTTAGGGTCATTATATATAACAAGACCTATAATCAATTTGGCCCTTTCTGGTGTTCCTGTCTTCTCTAAAGAGTAGCACTGAACTACGGCATTACATCATAGTGTGTTCAAAAGCGAACAGCAGTAAAATTTCTTAAGAATAATTTATGCAAACAGTATATTAAGTAAGAAACGCATATCGTTTAGACAAGCCTAATACAATTACAAATGTGTGACCTTTTAGCCATGTATAAATATAGCGTAAATAAAATGTCATAATAAAAGTATCAATAGTCACATCCCTAATGTCTAACTTTTTTGTTATTCTGTTGAAGAGACCATTCTGAATATTCTTTGGCAGACATCTAACAATACTCAGTATCAAAGTAAGTTGTAAAAAAGAAAACATTGGTTGATCACTACAGGTCACATAGCACAGCCATCCACAAGCTTTCAAAATGTCTTTTACACACAAATGCATTGCCAGAACACAAGAAAATGTGAATTATTGTTAACATGATACTTTTCCATAATAAATGTATTGGTAGATAACCAATGGGTTTCAGCTGAAACTGTGTTAAAGGTTCTTAAGATCTAAGTTTTTTTATAAACAACCGGTCTGTGTATATGAGATATAACAGATATTCTAAATACTTATCTCTGGATCCTTAGGATCTATCATTTTGACAGTCATAGTTGGCTCTATCAGCATTGATTTGACTTGAGATAATAAAAAGCTATTCTTTAAGAAGAAGATGTGTATTTTAGACAACAGCTACAACTCTACAGCCGAGTCGTTTGATCATACCCCGTCAGAATCTTCAAACTCTCTAGCTGCTCTTGCTAGAATGCCAAGTGTCTTGGCGGCCGGTGAGGAGGTTTTGCTGGGTGTTAGTCTGGTTTCTGTGAGAGATGAGGAATGTCCGTTTGATTCTAAAAACAGATTAAAGGGGAAAAAAAGAATGTTTTTTGAATAGCTTGTTGGGGGAGTTCAACAGCACCGCCCAGAGGGACGATATGGTAAACAGATTTTCTACTAGAATCAAACTAGGTCTGAAAACGTACGGTTTGTTTTTACACACAGGACTGTGAATTTACAAACCCACATCACCACAAACATTCAAAATAAACATAGTGTGCTTGAAAGTTTTTCAACATCAAAACTTTTAACTTTAAATATTGTCTTTAATTATTAGGGCATTGGCACCAGATAGTCACATTGAAAAATAGCTTATAGACACACAAAAAGCTTATCCACGCATAAAACACTAAAGTCATTTTTGTACTGGTGAAAGTAATTATTTTAAGAGAAATCATAATGCATTTTAAAAGGAATGTTACCTTCTGGACCTTGTTCATCACAATCACCATCTAGTCTTGGTCTTTTGGACGTTTCAGGACTTGGCTGAGGTTGACTTTGTTGTTCTTCATTTGTTGTTTCCTGTTCTTGGATCTCCTGCTGACCAGCATCACTCGAACCCTGTTGAGGTTCCTGGGCTGCTTCAGGAACATCTGGAGGTGAACTAGCTCTATCAGGAGAAGTCTGAGAATTGGACACATCGGCTGGACACAAGCTGTTCTCCACAACCACTTGTGTGGAGTCCGAGACAACAGCGGACTTCTGAGGTGACTTTTGAGGTGATTCATCCTTTGAGGAGGTTTGAGAGACATTCTCCGAATTCAAGGAACCGTCTTTGAAAGCAAGGGCTTTTCTTTTAGATGCCACACTAGAACATTTCTCCGTGCTTTTGTCTATAAGCTTAAACTGAATGTGTCTTTTAAAGCGGTCTTTCATGGACTGCCAGCTGTGATTGGTGAGCTTTTTCATCTGCATTTCTTTCCAAACCACGATGCCTTTCGCTTCACTTTGCCGCTTTTCAATAAACTTTAATATAGCGGCGTCATCTTCTGCGGAGTAACTCAACCGTCCGTTTCCCTGGTTTTGAGTTGAACTCCTTGTCTTTTTCGAAGGCCCACCATTAATGACGTATCCATCCATATCTAACAGCTGGCTCTGCTCTACACAATCTCTGATGTATTGGATGGAGATATAGGTTTGTCCAGTGCTTGTCATGGCACTACTTGCATCCTTGGGGTCGGCTAGCAGAACGGCACTATGCTCTTGAATGCGACACATTTTACCGCCTCCTTTGGTTACGAGCGGGGCAATTTGTTCCTTGGTGGGGCCAGGTCTTAAAAAGAACCGCATCTGTTGTCCACTTTTGTCCAGGAACAAGCCTGGAGACACGTCAGAGACCTCCTCCTTAACCGGCTTTGACATGTTTAGAATTATCTGGAGAGAAATGAAGTGAATTATTTTCATAATCAATTCAATTGTATTTCCATACCATCGTTGCACTTTATTCGAGTTTCATACACAATTCCTTTTTGAATATGCATACATGTATGTTTTTCATATTTTATCATTTTAGCTTGAGTTTCAAAATGTTCATCGGATCGTATCATGGTTGAAGAAAACTTTTTAAATAACTTGATATGCTAAGACTTTATTTGTAACTTATTTGGTTGTTTGTGTGTTTCTTTACAAAGAAAGGTCCCGATTTCAAAACTTGTTTCTTCTTGCAAATAAACTAAATTTCGCTTAATGACGGTCAAATGTTTATTAAAAAGCTGGTAAACATATTTACATAAATCGCAGCATCGTAGTCATAACTCGCTAATAAAATATATTTCACGTTAACTAGATTTCACAACCACGATGGACTTAACTCGAGTGTCCTGCAAAGCTCTTTTAAAACACCGACGGACATACATGTCACCACAAACACGTTTATATGAACTGTGGGGTGTAAACGAGCACAAAACGTAGTGATAAAACAACATAAGACTGAAAAAAGCATAAACTACCCGTTATGTTTCGCATATATCAGCACGACATGTGTAGTGGGCAGCGATGATAACAAACCTTAGGAAACAAGCAAGCAAGGAACAATCCTTCAAAATAAGAGTCCCTGTTGTGGCGTTTGTCTTCTTTTAAGCCGACACGGTGCAGTTAGACGGACTTTAATTTAGGAAGTTGCCGCCTTTAAGCGGGAAAAGTCACTTCCGACAGAAAAGTAAACAAATAGACATTTATATGTCTATGAAGATAACTCTACATGATTATTGTTGTTGTTCCCTGTTATTTCCATTTATGTTAATTATTACTATTTAGGATTATGAATATTATTATTATTACTATTGACCACTTAATGAAATGTATCTTGGTTCAAATGGTACTAGCCACAATTTGTCTGTCTAAGATCTGTTAATCTATTATATGTCAATATGTATTGACACAGTGTCCTTACTGTCTATGAACAGCGTCCTTGAGCCTGGAAAGGCGCTATATAAATAAAACATATTATCATAATACTGTGAATTATCATTACAACCGACTTCTGTTGACATTTTACTGGCTTCACTAAATTGGGCTCATAATTTGGTAAAATACAGTTTTTCTTCAAATCTTATGTCTTGCACATGTTTGTGTGATTATTAGGTTTATGTGTTGGGTAATAGAATATAGCGGGCATATATGTGGGCATCCTGCAAACTTATGGGATGACTTTCTTAGATAAGTTAAACGTAATATCAGAACCCTGGAAGGTTTCAAAATGATTCGTGCAGAGGTTCATGGGAAGTGTTTTTTATTGTCAAAATCGCTTTAAAGGAATACCTGATAATATAACGTATTCATTTCTACACCAGGGACATAACACAAGTATTCCAAAACAGCCAATACATTAAAATGAAACTAGTTAAATGTAGTTAAATTGCATAAAAAACATTTAAACTCAAATATTTATGAGCTTCTAAATATGCCCAGAAATATCTAGTTTACGAGAAATGTGCCACAGGCCTCCCGGTTTTCAAAATATAAATTAGACTTCAGAAAAGCTGACGTGCCTTTTTAGCAAAACAAACCCCACTCAGTGTGAATTTTTTTTTGCCCTAGTAAATATACTAAACGCAAACAAATGAATATTTTAAACAAATATTAATTTCAAGTATTTAAATATCACGGAAAATAAAATGAACAAAGATTTCAATCCTGCTATGATTCTTTCAACAAAACATTGGTTTTATAAATCTGAAAATGTTTGTGCTTCTGCAAAATCGTCTTTTTCGCAAGCACACTTTATAGATAAACTCTATGCAAAGTTTTACAAATTATACCATTGGAATTTTAAAAGAAAACCTAAAGTATGACGCACTTACCCCATATCCCAAATCCCTTCTCCTTAGGTTCTCTGAAACGTGTGTTTTGAGTGTGTAAATATCTTGGTGGTGTCATCAGTCTGTGCCGTAGGAGGATCTTGCTGTACTGGTGGAGGACTGGCTGGGGAAACCACAGCAGCATTTGAAGTTGGAGTCACAGGCATGTGATAGCTGAAGGGTTTCAGCCAAACAGGCGGCCTGGTAGAATAACCTGTTTTCCACAAAAAGTCATCCAAGTTCATGCTTGTGATAATAATGAGCAATCTTCTGGAAATCCGGAAAGTGGCATCTGTATCATAGTTTGAATTGTGGATGTGTAAAGTCACATAAACACTTTCAATCCACTTAGTTATTATTCATGCTGACAATGATCCGGTCTGTGTTGCTGTCGTCAGGATAATAAGAATGGGCTTCTAAGACATATGAAGAAAGTGAATCAGCTCCTGGTGGATTAAGATTGCCAACCACGTAGTATTTTATTATTGTTGTCAAAAGAAATGCATTCATTGGCCATCCAATACAAGAGTTTGAGACCATGTCTTGGCCAAGGTCGACCAAACCCAGAGTCTCTAAGATGGGCTATTTCATTTATTGTTTTCACCATTGTCTTTTAACTTAGAGATGAATCATCAATGTTTGAATAATTATGCAAAATAGAGAAACAGAGATAGCATCTGCTTTTATAATCATTTTAGCGAATTTGTCTAAAATGAATTTATACGTAACATCACAATTGTTACTGTGTTTTGTGATTAGAAGAGTGCAGCATATTAGGTGGGAAAGCGACACTCTTACACTACACTCTTCAACAACACCAGCCTTATAATACTCTTAAAGTACACGTGCAGCTTTTTTGCATTAGAGATTTGTGTGTAATATTCCTGAACTCTTTCACATAGCCTCTTGTCAACATCCTTTAACTTATTTTGCTAATTTGTGCGATTTCATCTACATTTTCACTATAATCTGTCGCAATACAAAAAAACAGACATTGAATCACAGAAAATAGTAAAGGAGATCAAACCTTATTTTGACAACCATCTTAAATCAAAGTTAATGTTGAACTTTCTTGTGAGCTGCTGTCTGTTTCTAGCCGTAGAAACACAAAACGGACGGAGGCTTTTAAATATATGGAAACTAGACACTAGTGTGGGGGCCGTGTTTCTTTGCAGTGTTCAATTAAGGCTTTTTCAATTGGGTATGAGTGTCATGTTCATGTTCCCCCTCAGCAATACACAATAAAGCGCTATATATAAATGCCTCATTCACTCATTCATTCAGTCATTCAAACACAGTGAAGCACACAGCCATGCAAATCAATTTAGTGATTTAGTATTTTGTAGCCTATATTAATTTGATCTAATCTTTTTAGATCACTATTCCAAACACTATAGCTTTATAATCATTGAATTTTGTTTTCTTATATATATTGTATGAATTAGAATTGATATAAAGTAATGAATCTTATTTCAGTTAAGGGCACAATCTTAATGGTACACATACATCTGCGAGGATAGAAACCACAATGGATCTCATCACACTGCAAATATATAATCAAAGAAACAAGAGATGCCGAGTAACAAGACAAATCTGGACAACGTTTCTTTGACAAAAAACCTGGATTTTAAACTATTTGTAATCTAACACTAATATGAGGTGTTAAAGTCTAATAACACTAATAAGTGTTAAAAGTCAGCTTAGCCTTGGGTCCTGCTCACACTGTCAAGGTTTATTTTACAATAACAACCTTTTTGGCTGTACATTATCACGCCTATTACATGGCTACTTATCCCATTAATGAACATTAAACAGACCTTCCGCAGAGAAAACCTGTATGCTTTCGGTTTAAATAGAAGATCATTTCACATAAATTATTAAAGAGTCCTTTATTTATTCTATGTGTAAAATGAAACTGCATCAAAATGACTCACTGTACCCTGATGACATTATGTATGCACCCATTTCCTTGTATGCAAATAATCTGAAAATATTCCGGGTGTGTAAGGTTTAAGGTTAAGTTTCTGTTTCATCAATGAGTTGATCATCAAGTTTTCATTATCTTCCGATAGAACCAAAAAGCAACATCAACATTTATATGATGGTTGCCAAAGGTACAGTATGATCTCCTTCCTCTCTTTTATACTAGGGCAATTCCATGCAAATGTCAACTTTACCATGAAAAAATTGTTTTTACCAAAGGTTTTTACTATACTATTATACTAACAGAACAGATGTCAAAATTTGGTGATTTAAATAGATTTGTGTGGTCTCTCTTGAGGTTTTTGAGGCATTGTTTTTAGTGCATGATTTTCCATAGTCTGGTAAATGCCATTTTCAGGATTATCAAATCCATAACGGTACATATTCCACACGAATGAAGACATGTTGTTCTATAAAGAGGAATACCTTCTTCATTTGTTGTGTATTTTTGCTTCTGGTTTGTACATTTTATATTTGTCACGTCCATAACGCAGGTTTGTTTCCCTTTTTTAAAACAGAAAACTTGTGCATAGACTAATATTTTTCTGATGTTTAGGCTCTATCAACAATGGTTTAGTTAAATTTAAACAGATATATATTGGTATACAGTATATTGGTAACAAATATGTCACATCCATAACGCCGGAGTTGCCCACACATTAATTACTTTGCTTTAAATATATACATATTGATAGATATGTGTAATTGTAAATTAATTATACAAGCAAAAAGAGTAGAGAGTCCACTAATACTCAAATATTGTAATGTAAACAAAGCAACTACTGTAAATAATACAAAATCATTTTAGTTATACATTGTACTTAGAATAGAAAAAAATGTGATTTAGTTTCCCAGTTCTATTACAAAATACTTAGAACTCGACACGTTCTTAAAGTTGGTGTTGTAAATTAGAGTTTCTTACTGTTGGCTGTGTCTTTACTAACATAAGTGGTTTGAGATTATGTATTTGATTCATGTCAGCCAAATCAGAACTCATTCAGGACATCATATTTATTTGACGTTGAATGACCCATGTCTCGCAGGCTGTAGTGTTTTACAGTATAAGTTACATTTGGAGACAGAGAACACAACATGAATATGTAGATACTGTCACATTTTCACAAAGTCTACAACATTGAGTTTTCTCGAATGTTTATTTATAATATCAATATTCTTCTCTCCTCCTAAGGTAAAACACAATGGTGAAAACAATCAATGAAATAACCCATTTGAGAGACTCTGGGTTTGGTCGACCTTGGCCCAGACATGGTCTTAAACTCCTGTACTGGTTTGCCAATGAATGCATTTCTTTTGACAACAATAATAAAATGGAGACAGAATGCGACCCAGCCAATGGAGATTTTGGTTTTCACCGTTTTGAGAACAGATCCGATCAAAATAGAACTAAAATACTACCGGATGTAAATATCCCATACTACGTTGTTGGCAATCTTAATTCATCAGGAGCTGATCAACTTCCTTCATATGTCTCAGAAGATCATCCTACATATGTTGTGGACAGCAATACAGACCGGATCATTGTCAGCTTGGACGATGACGAGTTTATTGAAAGAGTTTATGTGACTCAACACATCGACAATTCAAACTATGATCCAGATGCCACTTTCCGGATTTCCAGAGGCCTGCTCATGTTCATCAGGAGAACGAATTTGGACATGTTTCAGAGATCTGTTCAGGCAGCTTCCCCAATACGTATTAGCTATCAGACACCTCATACTCCATGTATCTCTACTTCGTGTGTTGCTGTGGATTTTTCAGCTAGTCTCTTTCCAGAACACCCCGTTAATGTTCACTTTCAAACTCCGACTACTCCACCAAGAAGTCACACACCTCAGACCATCCCAACTTCAAATGTTGCTGTGGATCTTTCAGCCAATCTCTCTTCAGAACTCTATGAAAATGTTGACAAAGAACCTCCTCCAATTGCAGAAAGCCCAGACACCATCATCCTGATGGAACACATGCACGTGCGAGAAGATCTTGAGGACCTGGCTACGCCGAGGAAATGTTGGAGAAATTGTGCCATCCTTTAAGTTATTCTGAGGCCAGTTGAAAAGATGCTAAAATAAGACCTGTAGCTATCTATTGGTTAAAATTAAGCATATCCTGATAAGCTCACATATCCTGAAGTGGAGCCAAAGCAGTTTGATCGCCCCCTGGTGGCTAAAACCCACAGAGAAGGGTGACCAAATAGTAACGAGGAAAAAAATAGATAAAAATAATGAAACGTGGAGGTATGGGTTTTCAGTCCGACAGCGATGATTTGCTGTACTCATTTATTTAATTTACAATGAATGGACTGCCACTGACAGTATGTGTGAATTATACATTATATCCAGTTATGCATTTGTTTGCATATAATTTGCTTAATTGCACATGAGACACTCATTGTTTGTCTGTAAATCACTTTAACTGCAATAACAATAAGATATTTACATTAGTGTTGATATGTGTTAAACAATTTCATTTAACTCGATGTACTAGAAGTCGGCTTCCCGGACAGGGATTATCTTAAAACAGGACTAGGCCTTAGTTAAATTAGGATGTTTAAATAGTTTTTAACATATCGTAACATATTGTATATTGTACTTTACAAAAAACATTACTAATGTGCATCTTGAGACGAAACAATCGCACTTATATATTTTAAGATATGTTAGTGTAAATTGTTTTCGATCAAGAGACCGCTCACATTTAAATTAGACTGGGACTAGGCTTAAACCCTGTCCAGGAAACCGCCCCTAGAACTGTAACTGTACAATCTGGCAGGACAAAAGTTTAACAGAGTGATGCTGAGGTGAGAAAATAAAGACCAATTCCAGCATAGAGAGGTTCAGTGAATGTTGTGTTAAATGTGTGCAAGTGTTTCAGTGTGTGCATGTCAGAGACGCTGTAAAAGGACAAAGTACCAGCGGGCCAGTTCAGATACACTCCTACTTTGTTACTGGAGTCTGAACGGACAGGTGTTTTCTCTTCATTGTGATTGACAGTAAATCTGTCACTCGAACAGGTTAGACTCCACGACTCTGCATTGTGTCCAAACAAACTGTCACTCTCTCCTTTCCGGTCGATTCCCTTGTAAGTGACTGATATATCGACTTCTCCGCTCCATTCAACCTCCCAGTAACAGCGCCCAGACAGACTCTCTCTACACAGCACTTGAGCGTTTGTATCAAATCTCTCTGGATTATCAGGGTACTGCTGATCCTCTTTCACATATTTTACTGATCTGTTATCCTCAGACACTACGAGATACGTGTGAGCTGTGTTTCGATCCAGTGTGAGATGGCAGACATCTAGACACAAGAGAAAACATTCACTGTGCAACTGTATTATAGGAATAGGTAGTCTTACCAAAATATTACTCAACACACACAAGTGAGTAATAACATATTAGAAAAGTAAGTGACCACTGTTCTAATGAGTTACAATAGAATCATGTTTTACTGTTATTTTTAATAACTTTGTTGTGACTTTCAAGGGGCAGAACGCTTCGGATTCTAAAGAGCATTTGATTGGACAAGACTTTTACGAGAAGTTAAAGTAAAATAGATTTTTTTGAGTGCACGTGCAAGACTGTCCATTTTGAATCCTTATATCTTCTTAATGCGAATTTTGTCAGCACTTTAGCATATAACTTAATTCCTTAAAGGGGCTAAAGGCTCCGCTTTTTTGCCGAAGTAGATAACATATCTGTAGAGCACTTTGTCCGTTTAGGGCTACTGTAGAAACAACATGATGAATTCCATGCAAAAGGACTATGTAGATAGAAATAGCTCATTCTAAGGTAATAAAACATAACGCATCATTATGTAAGGTCTTTATACACATCTGAAGTTATGTATATTATGTTGCATTTCTTCCAAAAAATTACACACTGGTCCTTTAAGGCCAACATATTTTTAATAAAAGGAAAAAGCTTTCGTTTGGTTTCATTTCTTGTTTATGTGTATACCTACATTTTTGTGGTCCTGGTGTAATCCTGATCTTTCCCTTATGATCCACACTAAAAAACACAGAAAAAAATCAAGTAGATCACATTCGACGTGGCATACACCTGTAGAGCTCAAAAGCTGATTGACATCCATTATATTTAACAAAGGTTAACATGAGATGCCCCTTTTTCCTCCCACAAAAAGTAAAACAGCATTTACCCTTTTTTTACCTCTATTTAACCCTTGTCCTGAATTCCCCTGTTCCTAAACCCTTCTAGAATTATAAGGTCCAATTACATGACAACAAAATGTTACGTTTCACCTTTGCCCTTCTGAAAAGCTTAACATACAGATAACAATGCTGTCAAAAAAATCATCATTCACAAAGATCCAATAAATGACTAAAACTCTGTTTAACACATGAAGAAACATCACATGCCAGCACACATACTGTACATATTATCGCACATGTCTACATGTCTTCCCATTTTGTTAACATATACTGTTATATTCAAAAACTAGTATTTTGTAACCCGTTACAAAAGGTTGGTGTTTTTAGACCCCTGAAACGCGGCTACAATTGAATGAACACATGAAAAGTTTTCAAAGTAAACATTCCACTGTGGACTCCATGCATTATATAAAACGATGAGCATTTGGTTTCATCCTTAGACCGTGATGTGTATTCATGAATGTTGATATTAAACACTGATATATATTTCATTTTCAAGCACACAAACACATTGGACATTATTACTAAATGCCGTGATTCAGAATTCATACTTGAGTTCGTCCAGTTTGCATTTCGGATCGTTCAGTTTATCAGACAGCAGCTGAACTCCAGAGGGTCCCGGGTGATTGTAGCTCAGGTACAACTCTCTCAGATGGGATGGGTTTGAAGTCAGAGCTGAAGCCAAAGAACCACAGCCTTCCTCTGTCACCATACAGCCAGATAATCTACAAAAACACGTAAAACATTTATTATCACAGTAAACTTGTTTGAGATGCATTATATTCTTAACATATAGATGGCAGTTGTAGTATTAGGGTCAAGTGTATCACTGTGCTAGTCATGCAGTGCATTCAGACACAAGATCAGTGCCACATAAACATACTTAAACACACATCTCTATATGCCATTTGCTGATATATTACAAAGATCAGTTTATTGACAGAAATAAATACCTCAGTATCTCTAGTTGACAGTTTGAGCTCTTCAGTCCATCAGAGATGAGCTTCACTCCTGAATCCTGCAGATCATTGTCACTCAGGTCCAGCTCTCTCAGAGGAGAGTTTAAGGATTGTAGAGCTGATGTCAACATTTCACAACTCTTGTTAGTGAGGTTACAGCTCGCCAAACTGCACAAAACACAAAATAAAGTTTAAATCAGACCCAGATATTAGTGCCACCATGCTAATGCTATTTTCTAGCAAATTGACAAAAATCCTAATACAGTGATTTAGAAAATAATTTCACCTGTTTTAGTCACATTCATGACAGAAATTCATCAATACGAGAACACAGAAAGCATAACTCGGTAATGTTAGGGATGCATAATATATTATCAACCATATCGGTATCAGCCTATTGATGGTTCTTTTTTTATTGTTATCGCTATCAACCCGATAATAAAATCAGGCAGATAGATCAAATCCGTCTTGTGACCACTTGTGGCTATTGAAAACACTTTTTTGGGTTGCACTGGAAGAACATCTAACTAAATAAACATTATACTAGAAAAGTTTAAAAGTTAAAGAATCTTAAACTAGTGTAAATTAGGCTTGGTACATGTATAAGCAGTTGTCCTCTTTTCAGGCTCAGAAAAATGTATATTAATATAAGAAACTGTATATCGGCTAATATATTGGTTATCAGTAATCCTTAACAGGCCAAATTTCACACATTGGCGCATCCTTATAAAACATATCAAGAAAAAGTATCAGCCTACGACTTATTCCTCTCATATCTGTACTGAAGTCCATCAAGAATCTGTCAAATTAAAAGGAACTTAATGATTGTAATTCAGCCTTCAGCACTCACACAGCTTTTCTGCAGTTCCACACCGCTGGCACCAGCCTCTCGCGACCTTCCCTTGATTTAATGATAAACTTTGTAAGGTCCAACTCCTCCAGCCCCTTCTCTGACAACTGGATCATATTCGCCAAAGCCGAACACTGTGTAAGAGACAGGTTTTTATTTCTGTCAGATTGTAAAAAAGTCTGGATATCTTCCGAAACCGAATTGTCCTTCATTTCAAGCAAGCATTGCGAGAGATTCATCCATCTCTCCGGGCTGACGTTGTTTTTCTGAACCCGTTTAAGGTTCTGGATCACGTTCTCAAGACTCTTTGAGCTATCTTCCGTGTCTTTCAAGAAACACTGTAAAAGTCTCTGATTGGACTCCAGAGAGATGCCCAAGAGGAAACGTAGGAAGAGATCCAAGTGTCCGTTTTTACAGTTTGAAGCTTTATTTACTGCTCCATTGAGAAACACATTCAGAGAACGTTCTTACACCTGCTTTTGTACTTTCCTCTGAGAAACTTTTTCAGAACGTCACAGTTTTTGTGTAAATAAGATAAAAACACAAAGCAAGCAGCGAAGAACTCCTGAAAACTCAGATGTACGAAGCAGTAAACGCTCCTCTGATGAATCACAGATTCCTCCTTAAAGATCTCGGTGCAGATCCCAGAATACACAGAGGCCTCAGTGAGGTCTATGCCGCACTCTTTTAGGTCATCCTCATAAAACATCACGTTACGCTTCATCAGCTGTTTGAAAGCCAGTTCAGACAGTTTCACAAGCACTTCTCTGTGCGACAGTAGGACATCTGGATCTCTCTCATCTTTCTCCTCATACTTCTGATTCCTCATGTTGATCTGAATCAGCAGGAAGTGGATGTACATTTCAGTCAGAGTTTTGGGGATTTCTGCACTGTGATCTTGATTCAGGATGTTTTGAAGCACCGTGGATGAGATCCAACAGAAGACTGGTATGTGACACATGATGTGAAGACTTCTTGCGTTTTTAACGTGAGAGATGATTCTGTCGGCTTGATGCTCATCGCTGATTCTCTTCCTAAAATATTCCTCCTTCTGAGCGTCATTGAATCCCTGGATTTCCGTCACACGCGTGATGTATTCCCGAGGGGATCTGATTGGCTGCTGCAGGTCTGGAGGTGACCCAGATGAGTGCAGAAGGAAGCAGATCTCCTCTGATCAGGTTTGACATCAACACACTCAATGATGAAGTCTCAGTCGCATCTAAAACTTTCTCACTGTCTGCAAAGTTCAGCTCAATTCTGCTTTCATCCAGACCATCAAAGATGAACACAACTTTACACTCGTCATACATCTTTGAGTCCAGATCTTGAAGTTCAGGATGAAAGTCAAGCAGAAGTTGGTGAAGACTGTACCGGACATCTTTAATCAAGTTCAGCTCTCGAAACGGAAGCACGAACATGAAATCTACATACTGATTGGCTGTTCCCTCGGCCCAATCCAGAATGAACTTCTGCACAGAGACTGTTTTTCCAATTCCAGCGATTCCTTTTGTAAGAGCACTCTTGATTTTATCCGTCCTCTCTTTTATGTTTTCCTGGCCTTCTAGTTGTAGTTTAAATATGTCATTACAGGAAATCTGAGTGTCCTGTGTTCTGTTTTTCTTCTCCATGTGTAAAACCTCATGTTCTTCATTCACTCCACCGCTCTCTCCCTCTATGATGTACAGCTGTGTGTGTAAATCCTGTTCAGGAGGGTTTGATTCTCTCCTAGTTTGATTCCCTCAAACAGACTCTCATACTTGTTCTTCATCCAGGTTTTGTGTTTGTCTTTGACTTTCAAGACGTCATTCACTGCCAATCCAGCAGAACCGGGTCCTGCCATGACCTCGAGTGGCCGTGGAACAGGACGGGTTCTAAATCTCTTTCTGCACTGAGGACAGCTGAAGTTTTCTGACTCACATGACTTGTCCAAATAGCTGCTGATGCACTGGCTACAAAAACTGTGTCCACAGGTGATAGAGACCGGATCTCTCAAACCTTGCTCACACAGTACACATTTACACTGAAGCAGAAGCAAAACGGACTTATCCACACTGCAAAAATAATCAAAGAGAGAATAAAAGATAACCAAGGTAATTGTACATGTTTCTCATGTGATTAGACAATGAATGAAATTTACTAGGAAAATGTAAATGTGAAAATGTTGTGTTTGTGACTTACACGTGTCTATTTAAATGTTTATTAATTATAATGGGTTCTAATGCGTTCTTTTGTCTCTTGTGCAGTTCAACTAAATGCAAATAAAGAGCAAGAAAACCAAGAGATATTCTAAATAAACAGCCAAACAGGATCACAACAGTAAAACTGTGTGTGTATCAATAAGAGATCACCTGGGTTCAGAGGTCACTCCTCCATCCCTGAAACTGATCGGCTGTATCATGGAGTTGTTACTCTTCATAGACACACAACTGGGTTCTGGGGATGCTGCCATCTCTTTCTCACTCCTGCTGATAATTTAATAAACTACAATCATTTTGTTATTTATATTTACAGTGGTAAAGGCTGCTTTGGCTCTGAATCCCGCAAACCAGTCGTCCCTAGACCGATTCGCGATCCGACGCAGATTTACTTCACTACATATAGCCCCGCCTATGTTTTGCTAGGACTGCCCACCAAAACTTCACTCTTCTCCCCCAAACACTGTCGCTCGTGAGCCTCATTCGCGGTAGACCAATCAGAGCAGACTAGTCCATCTGACCAATCACAGCAGACTAGGCTAGTGTAAAGGAGGGGATTAGACAGATGAATCACGGAACGAATCATTTGAGAGTCAGTCAAGAAGTAAGGTAAGAATAACTGTCTATTATTACGAAATAATAGTGTTTTTACACCTTCTATGTACATAAACTTGTTGTTGGACACTCCATAAACCAAAGTAGGACCTTAAAAATCCCTAGTTATGTACTCTTTAACACTTACTGCTGCACAGAATGACTGTTTTTTGTACGATTTAAACATTACTTTTATTTTCACGGATTGGAATAATACTCCAGTTCAACTAAAGGCAAACAAACAGCAAGAAAACCAAGAGATATTCGAAATAAACCGCCAAACAGGATCACGACTGTAAAAGTGTGTGTGTGTGTATGAATAAGAGATCACCTGGGTTCAGAGGTCACTCCTCCATCCCTGAAAGTGATCGACTGTATCATGGAGTTGTTACTCTTCATAGACACACAACTGGGTTCTGGGGATGTTGCCATATCTTTCTCACTCCTGCTGATTATTTAATAAACTAAAATCATTTTGTTATTTATATTTACAGTGGTAAAGGCTGCTTTGGGTCATTTCAAACCAGCATTGGTCAAAAATGGACGAACCCAACAGATGGATTATAAATGATCCTATGCTGGGTTGTTTTAACCCTTTGTTGGGTCAAATATAAACATGGGTTCATTTAACTCAACAATTGGGTTTGTCCATTTTATGACCCAACGCTGGGTTGAAAATAACCCAATGTTTTGCAAGTGAAATAAAGAAGTCAGATGTTTTATCCCAGCATCTAAAAGTTCATTCAGACAATGAAATGACTTTGGGTTATGTTTCCACAGTTTATAATGATACTTGACTAATGATTTTGTTACATTTCACATTTTTAACAGATATATATATTAATTTGCACACTGCATGTGTTAACCCTGATAGCACGCATACATGATGTCTGCATTTACATCTGCAATACACTAGTTTGTTCATCTGCAATATGTGTCTGAGACGACTACTGTCAGATGTCATAGAGGCATCTCGAAAATGTCTGTAAGATGTCTATGATATAGAATGGATGCAAAACTCCCCTTTGTCAGATGTTTTTACACAGCAGATGTTTCCCAGATCTCCAGATCTTTAGCAGCTTACAGACGCACCTGTGCAACCTGGGAAAGTTGATGTTATCGTATTTGCATTACATATTTGCGTTTTAATGTTTCACTTTCTAACTCTTTGTTACTAACGTTATTTGATTGACGTCTGATAGAAACTGCTGTAAAGTCGCTTTCAAGCTGCCACAATGATTCAGACTGAAACGCGAAACGATTGATGACTCAAACAAACATGAATGATTCCTCGACATATTATACACCAACTAAAGCAGAGGAACAGAAATATTATCAGGGACAAGTAATACTGTAACTTACTGGTACACCGCAGATTCTCAAAAAGGATCCAGCGGCGCATTGATCATGTGTTGATGACGTTTGGTCTCTGAATATAGTTTAGGAAACTTTGAGCGTCGAGAAAACGTAATTAATAACGTTACCCATACGGATTAATATTTCTCACAACTGTATGCATTGTGCAATTGTAGTGTACATTTCCTTATACAAATGTAATATCTTCTTTAAGAACGTCATAGTTGTACTTGACCCCAAACGTAGCATTAAACTCTATGGACATTTATTAATGTACATCTCTGACACAATGTCGTGACTTTGTGCAACTACATCAAAATGATAAAAGTTATGAGAATGGCATTAGTGGACTTACCTTTTACCTACGTTCAAAGTCTGAAATGGCGCCTTTTGTCAAGCACCAATCAAAACTGGTTTCGGTTTATACAGCTATGAGGAGAATCAAATGAAAGAAACGTTTATACGACTTCATAGGCGGGTCTGCGCAGACTGATAGATGTATGACATCAAAGTATCGCGAAAAAATGACGGCTCCGTATGCTTTTGAATCCTCTCGCGGTATTTTGATGTTACACGCCGATCGGTCTGCGCAGCTCCACAGAAGGTCGAATTCACGTCTGTCGTCATGACATCAAACGACTGTGATTGGTTGCTCGTGCTTGATCTCCTCATATCAGAGACGAGCAAAACTGGATTAATCCAGTAGATGTCAGAGTTCACTCACAAACACAGTAAAAGTATTTTATAGTATAATGGATTGTATTAGGTTGTAAAGCCAGAAAACTTTCTAATAAGAACAAAGTAAATGCTAAGATCCCAATATTTCATCTTACTTTAGTATAGATACCAGGCTGATTTTCAGCAGCACAATGTCCACCCACTGAGACAATGCCTTGCAGTTCATCATAACACACCAGCGGACCACCAGAGTCACCCTGAGTGAGACAGGACAGGAGAAGAAGAAATGTAGTTTTTCATTACTTTTTACCTCCCTCTCTTGACCCCCAGGCTTTCAGAAATGTTTTGCTGCTGTGTTTTTAACTATGCAAATGTACAACAGTACTTTTAAGTTACAAACTATGGGCTCGCTATTGAGTCCAGGACAGTTTTAAAAATGTTCACTTGTAGGTGGGAAATGAGCATGTCCGATGTGTAGTCTTAAGGGTCCACCTTTGGGTGTAAATTAAAAACATGTTCGATCCCAGCAGCCACCACCAGTGTATCCTTGAGCAAGACACTTTACTCCACGTTGCTCCAGGGGGATTGTCCCTGTAATAAGTGCACTGTAAGTCGCTTTGGATAAAAGCGTCTGCCAAATGCCTAAATGTAAATGTAATGTAAATGTAAGATTTCTGCTGGAGATCTGGAAAATATCTGCTGTGTAAAAACATCTGATAAACGTCTTAGAAAGGGCACTTTACACGTTCTAAATCATAAACATCTTTGAGACATCTTCTACAGGAAATATGTCTATAGGACATCTGACAGCAGACATCTCTGAGACATATTGAAGATGAGCAAACTATGTCTTGCAGATGTAAATGCAGACATCAAATAGACGTGTGGCAGATGTTTATGTGCAATCTCTGAGACGTCTGCCGGCTGATGTCATAAAGACATCTAGAAGATGTCTGTAAGATGTTTTTAATTTAGAACGGATGTAAAACTGCTCTTTCTAAGATGCGTTTTCCAGATCTTTAGCAGATGTCTTACATACGTACCTGTGCTAGCTGGGATGTCCTGCATATGTAAATGCAGACATTACATAGAGGTCTCCCATGTGTGCTATCGGGGATGGTATTACAACAACCATTATAAACATTATAAATAGATATTGAATATTATAAAGTTGATTTAATTGCAACTTAATATTTCTAACAATGGGTTTAAACATTTTGCTTTTCAATACTACATTTTGTGTCACAGAATTCATTACTTGTAGGTCCACATTTATCAGGTAACACTTTGAAACCCCATACCACTGGATTTACATAGATGCTAATTTTAATTTTAAACCAGCGGTTGTTTTGTCCATATTTGAGTCAACCATGAAACAGTCACTCAATTTATCAACTTGCCGCTAGAGACTGGCTCCAATAGAGAACAATCTCGTTGAGCTCCTTGTTAAAACGGGCAACTTTACAGCAGAAAAAAACACGTTTTCAGCCTGGTACAAAAATAACTTTGGTCTAGATCAAAAATTTTACCCTTCATGACAACTGTGAGGAGGGTGAATTGTTTTATAACTCACCCGTTTAACTTACAATTCTGCAAATTAGGTGCGTGGCCACTAGAGTGACAAGTGGTTTCAGCAAACCAGGCGCCTCAGCTCTAACCGCGTCCCTCCTTTTCGCCCATTTTCGATTATCCAGGAGTGACATGGATGACACTTGCCAAATGGCAACAACATTTTTTACTCTTCACAAACGTACGGGTGACGTCACGGACACTACGTCCATATTTTATACAGTCTATTGTTTCAATACATGAACAGGGAAAATGTTTGAATTCGGACATATTGATTACACTATTTTTTCATTGTGCTACATAGTAGAAGAGTTCTCATAGGTACAGTAGGTGTAACATTAGGTGTGTACCTGGCAAGTGTCCTTGTCCTTTTCCTTTGGGTCAGTCACGATCAGAGAGGATTGGAGTCTCCAGACACTGCAGCTTATGGGAATCAACAGCTGAAAAGAAAGCGATCAAACAACGAGCTTCAATAGATACCTGCGCGTGTAACCATTATGAAAGAACTTGACACCAAGAACTTCTTTGATTTGGTTAACGTTCCACAAATGATCTCAGTCTACAGCCGGAGATATGATAGAATAAGCTCCGGCTCTGCCTGCGACCCTTTACATAGGATAAGATGTGTAGAAAATGAATGTATGACATTTTGTCAGCTTTGTGAGATCTGGAAAAGGATTTAATGTATGTTTTAGCTGTGGAGGGCTGCCAAAGACTTTAAAATGAGTAAAAGCAGATTAGGAAATACTTACATTGGTTCATGGTATGTCCCCAGCCAGAAACATTGCACTTGGTACCAGGAGCAACACAACTTTTGGGCAAGTTCAGCGGCTTCACATACTCATTGAGGACAGCAGGTTTGCTCAGGAGCATGATGTCATTGTCAAAGGTGGCCCAATCATACCGAGGGTGAGCGATGACACGTTCAGAACGAATGGACTGCTCTATACCTTCATCAGCCACGATGTCCTGCTCACCTAGACAGACCTCAATTTCTCTAAAAATAAATTTTCTGATTAGTTTTGAATCATAGACAAGCTTAAAGGAAACATTTGGACTTGCTTCCTCATTATTCCAAAGAAAACAAAGTGTCTTTGTTATTTTTTATCAAAATGTAAGAAGTCTTTTTTTTTAAATGTAAGTTACCAGGTAAAGCTGTCACTTACGAGCTGTAGCAGTGGGCAGAGGACACAACCCAGATGTCATTGATCAGAGATCCACCGCATAGGTGAGTGTCAGTCTTCAATAACACTTGCCAGGGCTGAGAATGCGGTTTGCACTCATATCCATTGACAATCAGGAACACCTCAGCAGCTACAAACATCAAATATCATCTGTTACCTATCACCTGCTGTTATGACACATTTCATCCATAAATATAGCGTGAGGTAAAAACCCTCTGGTTATCTAACTCACATGCAGCTCTGAGGAGCACAAGGAAAACCAGAAATCTCATATCTGCGTGAAGATCCTGTTCAATCATGATCTAAGACGTCACTCCTCTTATATATACAGAACAGAGGAGGTTCAGATCTCAATACTGTAATCTGATGACCAATCATCACTCAGTGTGCTATATTCAGTTAAACATCTCATCTCAAAGATACAACTGTAATTATTCATATAATGAAAAGATGGAAATGTTTAGTCAGACATTAAACAGTGATCATGGGGTCTTTGAGTTTTAATGTAAACTTTTGGAATTTGGTGTAAATGTGGGACAATATCTAATGGCACTATTTTTATTATACCAGAACACAATCAACATTTCTTGGATAACATATACACAGATAGGTCATTCTAAAAAAACTGAATAAATGAGGGAAAGGGTTTTTCTGCATTCAAAAATATTGTTAGTATTGTTAATATATATTTTATTTATTTAAAAATAGATGTTATTTTACTCATAAAACTAATACATAAAAGATCAGTGCGGCATTACTGTTGTTGGTATTTGTTTAAGGGGTTTTGTATTATTAAACAATGATATCAAAATCTGGGAAAAAGGTGTAACCATTTTTTTTTTAAATAAAAGTAAAATTGAATACTAAATATGGCAATGAATTGTGGCTATTTTTAATAAAGCTTGATACAAGGACATAGGGGATGAAAACTTGATACAATGTGGGTATTGCGGGACAGGCAGGAAGTGCTAAAACAAAAACTTACAGAAGGAAGTGTATACACTCTTTACAGAAAAAAACGTTCATCAGAGAAATGATGATTCAACTTTCAAAACATGTTGGTCTTAATGCATTTGTGATTTAATGGCTTTCGAAATGCATTCAAATCACTTTAGCTTTCTCTCTCCACTAGATTTGGACTTAATATTTAGACCATCAAGTAAAAAACCCACAATGAACAGCTGTTGACATGGGTCTCTTATATATGCTTACTTGTAGTTTCCTGTAGAAATGCTTTATATGTGTTTGCTATGGTCTCCTGGTTGAGCACACCTAGGCCTGTCAGATCATCTCTCACTCTTGTAACATCCCCAATATAGGCCTACAACAAAAACTGCTTATGGTCAGGACAGTAAGAACATGGCCTAATGCGGCCATCCCGACAGCCGCCAATCCCCTCCAGTGACACCACCCCAATCCTGAGCACACACGAGGTGAGACTCTATCTGCGCAACATCAACCCCTGGAAAGCGGCTGGCTCAGACGGAGGGCTGGCAGGGTGTCGACGGGGTCTTTAAAATTATTTTGCGTTGAAAAATTAATTTAGAGAAAATTAAGGCCATCAAAACATATTAAAACGTCTTAAATGCCATTTTCCAATGTATTACATTTTTTATAATCTTTTCATATTTGCCCAAGTAGGTCATATGTTAAAGTTTGATGGAATTTAATCATTGTGTAGCCGAATAGTGGTAGTCAATTTGCATCCGGTTACCATACAACATCGTTGATGTGGAAATGCAAGTTTGTCATGCAAATGGTTGGAGGATAAAGAGCTGGAACCATGGCTGTCTCTGGGAATATTGGCGTATTGCTCTGTGTGTCGGAAGGCGTTGAGCCTGGCCTTGCTTCCCTTTCTAATAAACCTTGCATTTGGTTAGTCACTCAATTAATTCCCTGGGACTTCGTTCCCAAACTTTTTAATTATGTTGCATTAATAAGGAGTTATCATAAACTCAGACTGTTAAGTTGTGCTGTCTTACAATAAGTATATAGGAAATGTAAGTTAAAGTGTCGTCAATGTACGATTAAAACTTAAAGTGGGGATGAGGTCTTAAAATGATGGAAAGAGTCTTAAAAATAACTACATTTAGCTCCATGATTTCTGTGTATACCCTGGGCTGGGTAGGGTGCCGAGGGTCTGTCCGGGAGAACAGCAGTGGTCTTCATCACAATCTACAACATCTCGCTGTCAACAACTTGGGTTCCAGCATGTTTCAAAAGTTCCAGCCCCATGTATGTCCAAGATAACAATGCTAATTGATTGCAGACCTGTGGCGCTTACCCCCATACCGGCTTAATGTCTGAAAAGATGAGTGATGAAGCACATCAAGAATGCCATACCACCCACACTGGACCAGTATCAATTTGCTTACAGGGAAGATAGGTCAACAGAAGATGCCATTTCTATTGAGCTCCAAACCCTGCTTCAACACTTAGAGCACAAAAACTTCGCTATGTAGACACTTCCTAACCAGACACTCGCAGTGTGTGAGAGATGGTGGGAAGATTTCATCCACTTTAGTTATCAACACTCGAGCCCCCTAGGATGTATTCTTTACCATTACTCTACACGCTTTTCACACAAACATCCCTCCTACTTTGCTCCAATTCTTTATGTGCACCAGAGCCTCGGGTTTGAGGCCCCTTCGAGTACAGCAGCAAAGTTTGTTTAACATTAATTATTAAGACCGAATGGGCAGGCGAACTCTTGAAATACGCTTTTGAAGAAGAAACATTTGTGTTTGTCTGTATTGGTAACTTGATGAACAGTGAAACACAGAGCTTAGTGGTTTAACCTTTAACAAAGTTGTTGTTTATTACCACAACTTTTTTATTGTGTATGACAATTCTCACTTCTGGTATCAACCTCAACCGTGAAACATCCTGGCTACTGTGAATTGTTTTGTGCACAAAAAGATTTTCCATAAAGTTTCCATTAAGGTTGCTCAGTACAGTATGTATGTAGGCCTATGAGAATTACTTAAATGACTGTCGATTTGACAATGTGTTTAAAATGTTAACTTTGTTCATTTTGTATTCATTTGTATTTAAGCAAGAGTTTAATACAACATGTGCTGCACTATTCACCAAGTGAACCTTGGTTTTAGAAAAACAGTGATCGGAGGTTTTTCATTTAACAGCAAATAGTGAGTGTCAGTCTAAAGTGATGTTTTTTATTTAGTTGGGTCAGTGCATTCGAAACCTGCACAAGGAAATGTGGTTTCTGCTGGTGCACGAGAAAGCTATATGGTGTGAATAGCTTTTCAGACACACACACATAATGTTAGAACATCCCTTACCTAACTGTGTCAGAGAAAATGTTCACTTCAGTTTTTCTTATTCTGTGTGGCAAGTCATTCTACTTGTTTTCTGATGTAAATTGTTTGTGTTTTGATGTGTCTGGTAAGAAATGGTATAATGTTTTTCAGGTGTGTTTGGTGTCGAGACAGATGTAATGAAGAAAGTCTTTGTGACAGAAGGAGATGATGTAACTCTACACACTGGTGTTTCTGTCATGAAAGATGATGTACAGATACTGTGGATGTTTGGAAGAAAGAATCCAGACACTCTCATAGCTGAAATCTATAAGCTGAAGATCTATATATTCGACAGTCATGTGAGTGTCATGAATGGAAAACTACAGATGGACAGTCAGACTGGATCTCTCATCATCAGAAACATCACAAGCGTTCAATCTGGACTCTATAAAGCACAAATTATCAACACAACAACCAAATACAGAAGATTCAATCTTACAGTTTATGGTGAGTTACATGACAAACTAATTTTTTACTTTTATGGTAATTTTGCCCTTTATAGCAATACCGTCACTGTTGGACAAAAACCTCCCAAACCGCAAAACTACTTTTCAGGAAATGGAAAGAAAAAATAATAATTCAACACTGTATGGTCTTTTAAATACTTTTTACTAGTTAAGTATTTTCAAAACTGACAGACAAACATGAAGAGTAGCAAAAATGTGGTTTATGAATGTTAGGTTTCCTTCTGATATAAAATATATGTATTTTATTGTTTTTGATGTTTGCTAAAATATGGTGATCCTATATCAAGTAAATTAACATAACTGTTTTATTTATGCATGTTTTATGTATTTTAGTTATTCTTTTGCCTGATAATTGATGATTAAATTCAAAATATTAAATTATTGCTTACATATTACACATTAAAAGTTAATGGACATGATCAGGTATAGCCAAATTGTCAGTAGGTGGTGCTTTCACCAGAGACATAAATATAAATCTAGACTGCACATTGGCTGCTGGATCGAACCTTAACGTCTCCAAAGACACACAGTCTCTAAAACACAGGAACATGAAAGCAGGGTGGGCGATAGTATATGCAAATACATCGTTTTACAGACAAGTGGGATGTCCTATCATTGCATCTGGACCGAAACCAATGTTTAGATGAACATTTATTGTCTTTCGCCAAAATGCATAAATGTAAAATGTTTATTGCCTGGGGGGCGCCATTGATGTATCGCAGCAGTGGACCAAAGCATTCAATGCATGGTCTAGGCATTTATTATGTCTATGGCTAATATGAAACCACAAAATAAAAATTTCTGTTATCATTAACTCACCTTCGAGTTGTTCCAAATGTGTATAAATGTATTTGCGTCATGAAAGAGAAAGATATTTGGAATAATGCTTATAACCAGACAGATCTCAACACCCATTGACTACCATAGTAGGATAAAAACAATGGTAGTCAAAATTGCTCAGGAACTGTTTGCTGTCCTACATTATTCAAAATGTCTTTTGTGTTCAACAGAACAAAAATAAATGATAAAGTAATTTTTCTTACTATGGTAGTCAATGGTTGTTGAGATCTGTTTGGTTATAAGCATTATAGAAATATCGTTCTCGGTGTTCACAAAAAAATTAATACACATTTGGAACAACTCGCAGGTGAGAAAATTACAGCATTTCAATTTTTGGGTGAAGTATCACTTTAAGTGCAAAAAGAGTCAAATTCTTACCAATTCATATTTTTTTGCAAGAGACGATGAAATTAAAGAAAGCTGAATTTTATTTTTATCACAGTCATGTAAGATCCTGACATTTTTTTATTGTTAGTGATACAAAAAAGGCATAAAAAGGAACTCATTGTTATCAGAATCAATTATAATTTACATCCTCACTAGCTGAGAAATGTTTAATCGCATTTCTTTTCTGTTATTATGAAGCACCCTTTCATTTACCGGTCATTGAGAGCAGCTCTGTGGTCAGTGTGTGTCAAACGTCTGGTAAGTCTCTGTCCTCAATCCAGAGTTTAACTTCTTTAACTGTTGTGAATTCTATATATACCGTTTATGATTATTGTGTGTTTATGTAAACATGCCATTCAGTGTTACGTAATTGACGTAGGACGGTGCTTTAGTGTATGTGCACATTTGTGTTTTAGGCTTCAGATAAATAGATGTCTGGTATTGTCTGTAGATTACCATGTCAATCTATTATCAAGTCTATTGTACTGACGAACTTCCTAGGTTATGATGTTAGTTCATTTTGTAGCTTATTGTATTGTTGATCACCTGCTATAAATTAAGAGCGGGTCTGTTTTTACACTTCACTTGGTTGAAGACCTGCTCACTGAATAGCTCTGTTTCATTTTGTTTATATTATCCGACTGAACAACTGAACGACTGAACAGAAACTACCTCAGATGCAAACAGGTGTATGTGGTCGTATACTGCAAATTAAAACTTCAAAGAAGTTTTCTGATGGCTCGACTCTCTGACTGGAGTGCTGAGGCGGCCAATAAAATACAAAACGGGCATTCAGTGGGGCAATCCCCAACATAAACAGAAGAATATTGCATTATGTTAAATAAAATACTGTTAACAAGGAGAGAGTATTTCGTATTGGAGAGAATTAAGTCTGTCATTATTCACCCTCATTGCTGTTCGCAATACAGAAACAAATATTGTTTACACATTTCAATGCCAGTTAATGACATAATGACCTGTTATAAGTTAAGTGACCAAGACAAAATGCAAACAACTTAAAAACACCAATAAAGAGGAGTAGTCCATGTGACTCATGGGCTAGATTTCAAGTCATCTGAACACTAGTCAGTAGGGATGTAACAATATCCAAATCTCACTGTACGATAATACCTTGGTATAAAGTCCATGGTACGATATTTCTTGAAATATTTAAAATGACAAATGATGACTTGGAAACGTGCCATAAGCATCCTCTTTTCTTTATCCTCTAATCTGTTGCTTAGAGGTATGAGTTATAGTAGACGGGTCAAATTACCTAAAAATCTCTTTTATCAAATAAAATAACTGCACCAGATGGACCTTGCCAAAGGTAACATCTATTCTTTTTACTAAAATTCTCTGTGTAAGGCCCTGAAGACCTATCGTTGCACAGTATTTATAGTAAAAATGTGTAGGAGTCTGTAGTCAGTAGTGTGTGCACCTGAAAGAAGAGACCATAGGTCATAAAGTGTGTGTGATTAGTAGTTAAAGAACGGAAGCTACTGAACCAGCGAAGAGGGCTGTCGTTCGCGAACAAGATATTTCCTTTGAACATTATAGTTGCATTCGCATCGGCATTAGGACCTCTGATGTGACACAGGTCCAACCAACATGGCATTAACGTAAACAACAGAAGGACCGTGATCACAGTTTTTGTTGTGTCCAGGGTTTTGTGATAACTGACATGTAATGTAGACATAGAGAAAAAGAGAAGAGGAGGACTAAGAGACAAACCTCCCACAACAATTTAGGCGGAGAAAGAGCACAACACGCATAGGCAACAAAGAAATGTCGCTAACATTAGCTTTCTGTGTGTTTATGACTTGACACTTTAAAAAACTGTTCTGTGACAAGCGTTCAGTCAGTCAACAATACACACTTGTGCCGGTGGTTTTGTGCTGGATTATACCCTGCTCTGGAGATAGAACTACTTTTGCCATTCCTGAAGTATAATCATTCTTAGGTCCTGCAGTGTCTCCAAAAACTTCTGTAACCACGAAAACATTCCTCCAGTGCAAAGCCCTAAAGACCAATAAAAACTGATCGATTTGTTGGAGAAACAAGTTTATCTTGGTGCCAGTAGTGGGGCTTTCATGACAATCTGAATGCATTTACTAAATGTTTGATGACTGTTTTCTTCTTCCACTAGACTGTCAGAAATACCCAGCTTCTTGTATTGATCCAGATGAAAGTTTTTCCTGTGAGGTGTGTGCAGTGATGTGTTCAGCTGACAATGGACCAGATGTTTCTCTGTCATGGTTTAAGAACAATGAGAGATTGAACCAGACCAGGAGTCCTGACCTCAACATCTCTCTCTCGATCTCACTGGATATTAAAGAGAGAAACAACATTTATTACTGTGTGGCTGCTAATCTAGTCAACAACCTGACAACACAACTCAACTTTCAGGAACACTGTACACAACATACCGGTTAGTTTTACTCTTTTTCTGTTTAAAAAAACATTTAGGCTTTTTAGCTTATTCGGGCAATACATATATTTTACTTTTCGTGAAAAAATAAACAATTCAATGGGGTGTTGTATAAAAGGTGTTGTAATTGGTACTGTAGGTGATTAAACCAAAATGGAAAATAGAAGTTGATAATGTGCAATTACATTGTGGAGTACAGAGGAAATTTAAGTCGTCTTTGTATTGCGTTATATTCATATTGTGTGGACGTGTTTTGTATTATATTCATATTTGTTTAATGTCAATGTTTAAATTATATTTCTCTCTTCAGATCTCGTTCACTCATGCGATTTCACTGAAGCTGTTATCCGGTTAGTCATCTCTGCTCTGGTGGGTGTGGCTACTATTGCTATACTGGTTTATGACTTTAGATCCTGAAAAGGAGATAAACCCACCTCCATCCCCTGATTTTTATGTAAAAGCTATTTTGCAGTTAAACAAAAAATATCACAATAAAAAAATTGGGAAAATTGGATTTGAATCTTTAAAGATCTCAAACGTGACAAGCGTGCGAGTTCTTTCTTTTTTCTTACACACACAATGGTTTATTATCTCTGTGGGGACAGCCATATGCATATTGATTTTATACTGTACAAAGTTTTTTGTACCCTACCCTTAAACCTAAAGATCATAGAAAATGTTGGGACCTAAATTTTTGTCCCCATGAGTTGGTGCGAAATGAACCAGGCCTGTAAGGAGTGAAAGAGCAGTGTTTTTCAATTCCAGACAGCCCTCGTGCCTCCTCCTTCAGATGTCTCCCTATATATAAAATCTGATTCAATTTGTTTGACTCACTTTGTCATGTAAAAGAAACACAGTCTGATTAAATCTCAGCTGGTAGTTCAATATTAATACAAACGTGGTGGATTCAATCCCAGGGAACACATAATTGTAAATCATAGTTGTAAACTAGGTTCAAACAACTACTGATGAGTCAAAATTACATTTTATCTCAAGAGCTTGTAGATTTTAAATCACAGACGGAGGATTCTGACAATGATTATAAGGATTGATCACTGTAAACGATTCTGTTAAGAAGATTAATCTTTTTTTGATATAACAAAAAGGGTTTGTACATCCAATATTAAGTCATTTTACTGACTTAAAAAAAAAGCTTCCTTTGACATGCTTGAAAACTTCTTACTTTATTAAGAAGCTCAGTAATGTTAGAAGTTCTTTGCATTTAAAGCCTTTTCATTTAGGACGCGATACAATAAATGCGATGCGAATGGCCGACAAACTACGCTTTCACATCAAGAGCGATGCGATTGTTCTTCGCTGCCTTCCACGTCCCACAAATGCTGTGCGAGCGCAAACAAGGTGATTGGTCAAGGAGGATTGAGCTCGAAAACATTAAATGGCAGCCAAGCAGAGCCGGCCCAAGGCCTAAGCGAACTAAGCGACCGCTTAGGGCCCCCGTGGCCACCAGGGGGCCCCCAAGACTCTTAAAAAAACAAATAAAACATCGTTTTTTTATATAATATTTCAATGGATATGGGTAATAATACAAAATGCATTATTCAAGGAAAAAAAAAAGAGATAGTATGTAAAGTTGAGTCAGTTTGTCTAATATAAAGTGTTTATTTTAGAAACCTATTTTCATTTTTTTCATTACAATTGTATTTATTTTTCATATAAGAAGATCCTTTTAGTATTTTATTTTATTTGTAGTTGATTGGTATTCAGCTTTAGATTTTATTCTTGAACCACCTTGTTACAGATCCATTTAATCTGTTCTTTATGTTATTATTTTATTATTTAGTTTAATATTGTCCATTTACATTTTTTTTTTATATAAAAAGATACAGTTTTTCTTATGTAGTTTTGTATGTAGTTGATTCCATTGCACTTTTTGCACGTTGCAAATTTTTCTAACCAAAAGTAATTAAAGTGGATAACATGTTTACAGTAAATGCATTGTCTACTGGTTTATTTAGCAAATTTTCAGTACACCACATGAAGTATGCCAATTGGTACTGCAAGACTTTGAATGTTATAGTGCAAATGAACACCTGACCACTCTTGTGGGTTTGCTACTGTTACAATTAAAATCCATAGAAGGGTAAAAACATTGATGCAAGCAAATAAACACAGCTACAACAAATACAATTGATATTGGGTGTTTTAGATTTATAGTGTGCGAATAATCAAGGATTGACAATAATTAGTCGTGGCACAGAGGGGGCCCCAAATAAAATTCTGCTTTGGGCCCCGTGAAGGCTTGGGCCGGCCCTGCAGCCAAGAAACTGGTTGTATAAATTTAAGTTATGATGAACACCAACCAAAACAATGTAACAATTATCTTCTATAACAATAAATAAACAATAAAGGGAAATATATTTTAGTTATACGTTTCCTTGTTCAGGAATGTTGTGGAATCGACAAACTGGTGGAAATTAACATCGCTTTCTCACAGCGCGATTGGTTGTGCGCTTAAATGTCTAGTGCGTGAACGAATCATTTTGAACCGGTTCTTTTCAGTGAACCAAATCTGAATCGCCCTTTATCCATAATTACTTGAATTACTCACTTCTGCCATGTCTGACAATACCTCTGACTAAAAATAAACCATTTTGGTTCAGACCGCCAGCGACACCCAGTGACGAAGCGAGGCGATGTCATTCATTTCAATGGTAGCCTAGCGACACGAGCGACGGCTCTCACTAAATCCTTGGTGTTTCGTGTCTGACGTCATTTGCTCAATTTTATGCGAATGATGAACGACTTTCGGGTTGACTACTAATAGGAGTAAAGCAACGGAGCTCACGGAGCTTCCCATCACTAGTGTCAAAGGCTTCAAAGGGATCTATTGTCTTTATTCAAGCGCATCATTACGTCTCACAATAACATCACTCTATCGCGTGCAGTGTAAAAAGGCATTACTGGTGTGGTGGGAAAATGAATAAAAAAGCACCATAATTATGTTTTTTCTACAGCTTTAACATTGTTTTACCCTCCTCACCCTGCTCTTTGTGTTTTCTCTTCCACCACAAAACCAAATTTTCTTCACGAAACCACAGCAACATGCAGTCATGTGTTGCACATATTTATATGGATCTTTAAAGTGGACATTTACGCATTTGGCAGACGCTCATATTCAAAGCGACTTACATTGCATCATACTATACACGTGTTTCTACTTGTGTGCAATCCTTGGGATCGTACCCATGACCTAACGCAATTCTCTAACCACTGAGCTACAGGAAAGCATTTGCATAGTCTTTTAAAATACAACAAGATGATCTCAAATGGAGTAGGCTACGTGGTAAGCAACATTCTTCCAAATATTTGACTTTGTTTTAAGCAGAACAAAAAAAATGATTCAGTTTGGAACAATCTGAGGATGAGAAAATGATGACACAATTTTCATTTTTGGCTGAAATATCCCTTTAAGATCACAACCTGAGTTGACAGAGAAAGTTGATGAGCTGCTGCATAGTACCAACAAACCCAAACTGCATAGTTTTGGTTTTCTTAAACCAATTCAAAATTATAGCATGATAACAGGTTCCAGGTCTTTTGTCTTTGTCTTTTGTCAGTTCATTGTAATGTTGCTTGGTACATTTGAATAACCATTTCAAACCACAATTCAGAATGCAAATTGTGACCGATTTCACTCACTTACACTTTTGGTTTAGCTTACCATGCAGGGCAGTGATTGTAACAAAAAGGATAGAAAACTCCAATCCAGGAGTCTTGGATTCTTTATATTTTCCTGGACTGTTGAAGGGGTGAAGAAGCAAACCAGGATGTACAGGTGACAGCTCAGCTAACTCAAACTTGCTAGAGAAGATTAGAGAAATGTTTTACTATATTTTGTCCTGAATAAGCTGATTTTACTCAACACATAGTTGAATACTGTTTATTCAAAAAGTATAAAGTAAAATAACTCTTCAAAAGTTGACATATTGTGTGTGGTTTTCTGAAAGCTCTTAAAGTGATGTTGGGCTCCCAGGATATTCAGCTTTGAGCTCTTCTATATGTTTAGATATGGTTTTATCCTTAAAGGGATAGTTCACCCAATGATGATAATTCTGTAATTATTTACTCGCCCTCAGATTGTTTCAAACCTGTATTCATTTATTTGCTCTGCTAAACACAAAGGAAGATATTTGGAAGAATGTCAGTAACCAAACAGTCAAACAAACAATCTACTATTCTATAGTATTGATAAAAAGCCAAGGTTTCTGTCCTTACCACACTTGTCTCAGGAAATAATCATAACAAATCGTCACAAAATCTATTTTTTTATTTTAAAAACCAAAAGAAGTTGATTAAAAAATAAATTTCAAATACATAAATATTTACACATAAAGAAGGGATATTTGGAATAGAATGACATGGATAGAAGACTAATAGTCTGAGAGTGACCTAATGATCGTACAGTAAATCAGTGAATAGTGGGGCTGCATTTCCCAAAATCATCTTCATTTATTTAGCACTTGAAAATCGTCGTTGATCTGAAGTAATCTTAGAAAAGTTATGAGGTCTCCTGCAGGACAACCGGAGAATTGCGTGACTTTATAGGCCTATGTGAATATGTGACTTAATATATTCTTCCCTGGTTTCTATTGTTTGTTTATTTAAATTACTAACATTATTAAACTACATTAATAACATAAATTAATAAATACAGTAGGCCTACAATAAAAATTATATGGACTATAACTTACATTAAAAATGAAAGAATAAAAAGGTTTTTGGTTCTAACAAAGGATGTAGGCCAATGGTTGTTGCTGGATATAAATGGCCAAAGTGTTTGTTTCTCCTCAAGCCGCTTGGAGTGCAGCAATGATTTAATTCATGCATATGAATTGCCACTGCTTATAGAAGGTACATGGAGAATATATTTCACATAGCCCAGGTGTGTTTTCTCCACATATAAATGACAAAATAATACAAACAACTGGACTTATTACTGGAAATTTTCAATAGATTTTTTATACATCCATATTAATAACATTAAAATAATTTTATAAACAAGAAATATAATTAACATTATCGAATATTTCTAACGAAATTGCAGCTTTTTATTATTTGCTATTGACAGCGTTTTTGAATATTGTCCCAAATATTTTTTAATAGCCTTCTAAAAAAGGGGTGAAAAATTACATTTGGAATAAAATTCTAGCTAACGAAAGTAAGTTATTAATAAAAAAAAGCATTTGACCTCTTTTCACAGCTTCCATATTTCTTTTTTACGACATTTTAAATTCTAAAGTTCATTTAACCAATTGCACTTGACAGGAATGAAATAAAAAATACATTTACATTTAGAAGATGCTTTTAAAGACTTACAAATGAGGAATAAGCTCTGAAAGAGATTTGTGTTTCTGGAAATGAGTTACAGAACAATATAGGAACTCTCCAGAGGATAAATATGACAGATCATTTTTTAATTAATTTCTTTGATTTTGGGGACAAACTGGAAACTTTAAATATGAGGTTGTAATATGTTTAAGCATTCGTCTGTCAAGAAAATATAAATTATATTCCAGACTTGACATGGTTGAGAGTTTGTCTAATATAAATTTTAGAACATTTCTCACTTCTAACTCAGTTGGCCCAAGAAAAATGCGATAAAAAAACGCGAACGCGATCTATTCCAATTGCTGACGTTTCGACAGCGCGATTTGGGAGTGTCAGTGTCTCCTTACTGCAGCCGCACACTCTCGTCTTTTTTTCAGGCGAGGCAAGGCGCATCTCAAACAAGCCTATCACCGCCAATCCAATCCTACCCTTAAACCTAAAATCTCGCGGGATTTGGCTGTAACTAGTCTGTCTCACGTCTAGCCGTTGCCCAGGAGACACCTGGGCAGTAAGTGGAAAAAAACACAGTGGTAGGGAGGCGTTAAAACGCGTTAGGTAGGTCCAGACCGTACTATCAGCTTCTCTTCAGCATATGAGCGCAGAGTGCGTGGAGTGAGTCCTCGGTTGAGGAATCGATTCGTTTAGAATGATGGAAAAGATTCTGTTTGGACTCTGTGTTCTAGCATCTGGTAAGCAAAGGCGTTATGCAGTTCGTTTGTATGTGTGTGTGTGTTCGTTAATCAGTCGTATTTTCATTAACACTATTATTTGATGTTGGAAACCGTGTGCGCAGAGGCAAGAAATGTGGGTAAAATTCATGCAAGGCATGCCAAGGTTGTTAAAATTGTAGTTTATGGAATTAACATAAATGGGAAGTTAATAAATAACAACTGTTTCATGTTTTAGTTGGGTATAATGTTTCTCATTACCTTCTGACTCTTTGAAATAATGTTTTTTGTTTTGAACTGATTGTAAAAACTGATTTTTAATAATACTGTTATTAAAAGTTCAAATTCAAAAACGAATATCAGTCTGCATCAGCAAATTAGTCATACTGTCAACACGGAAAGGGAATGAGGATCAACCCGAGGTAAAAATATATAGTTCTCTCTTAAGAACATATTGCTTGGCTTTATTATATTTAAAGCGCATTAACCCTGTTTTTGGCAGATTGATTACCATTTGTGCCCAGTTTAACCACACATGTTAAATCTACGCATAGCACAATGCAATAGGCCTAATCGAAAATTTGCTAAGCAACAGCCAAATTTAAATGAATCGAGTATAAATAGTTGAGGGCTTTTTAGTGGAAAGTTTGAAGCTTAATACAGTAAATATAAGTTCTACATTCAAGAAAGCGAAACCATCGCAAGCGAAACAGTAAAATACAATTCTTACAAAATTTTAGGAAACAAAAATTATATTGCAAATTTAATTTGTTAAAATGTTATTTTAAATACCTGTAACTTGTTCGTTTGTGTTTGTTTTATCATATAAGCCAGTTACAGTTTATTTTTCCGGAATTTATTTTAAAACTTGTAACATTATAAATGAATATTCAAATGCAATAATAAAACACACAATACGTTAGATTTTGACATTGGTGGGGACATCAATAAAAAGCTGCAATGTCACATAAATTAAGCGCTGTTTGCTTGACTTCTTTAAACCATCAAATGTTCACACAATTTAGCCTAAATTAATTTTGAAGTATTTAACCTTATTTATTAATTTTACTCAAGTCAGAAAACATCAAATATACAACATCCAGATCTACCCCAGCAGAAAAAATATAACACATTACTTAGCCATCGAAAACACATTGGCAGTTGAATTAAACAACAAACAAAACATATAGAATTAATATAGAATTGGTAACAATAGTCACATTTTAAATGCAAAAACCTTTTATGCACTTTTCCTGTTAGGCCTACTTTAAACGCTCGATTGTCATGATAATTGCTATATGTTAGCCTACCGTCATAGAAATAACGTTTAAGTTTGCAACTCATCCGGTTAATATTGTTATGCATTGAGGAAAGTATTGTCCCTAAATCAATATGTGACCCAACTTGAAAGGAATAAAACTGTTCAACTGAATGTATCCCTTCTGACCTTCCGGTGGTTTGCATGAGGTTAAAACTTGCATGACGAGGCGAAACCGCATCATTTTGCGCTGACAGTTTTGAGTCCCCTCCTTCGCAAAATCTGTTCGAGTTTTACAGTAGAAATAACTACAAACAAGCAGTTTTCATCCGAAGTAGAGAAATATCTCATAAGCTATTGTGAACATTTAGCTCGTTTGCAGCGTCGTGTGTGTTTTGTTATCAGTTTAACGCTTAAGTATCAAGAATCAAGGGCGAAATTTTGATTCTGATATTGGTGGGGACATAAATAAAATTGTTCTGCAGAGCCGGCGCATTATCACAACAGTTTAGTGCAGTTTCCTTGACTTATTTAAACAATATCATATTTTAACTTGTTTTTATATTTAACCTTATTAATGTTACACAAGTCAAAAACAACAAATATACAACAGGTCCAATTTTTTTTTTATTTTTTTATTTTTTTTACTTTTTAAATAAATACTGAACCAGCAGATTTCCTCCAGATCTGCTCCAGGAGAAATAAAAACACATTATACTTATTTAACAGCCATCATTGTTTGACCTTGACTAACTACAACATGACAGGACTGCGTCATCACCTGACCTAACAAAATAATGCATTAATGCATTCCAGATGAACACTGAGGAAATATGGCTTAGACATGTATAGATTACTATAATCATAAAAAATGTCACAATTAAACATTGGCAATTGATCAAATGTTTTGGGCTTGGCTTACTTTGGTTTGTTTTAAAATAGCTCCAAATATCTACTTTTCTATTTTTGCTTCCATCCTCAGCCTCACTTCAAAAAGCCTAATTATCACACAAACAGTTAGTTATTATCAGGTTCACGATGCACACTATGTTGTTGCCTAAAACATAACCCTCACACAGAAAACATGAGCAAATAACTAGATTACGCAAAAATGCGTATAAATCGTGATGTAAATCATGTTTCTAAGTTTTAACTATAAAGGCATATGAAACAGTCGATTGTGCATTGGGAATACACTGTCCTTGTGTCAAACTTGTCAAAAAAACTGTTGGTAAGAATGTTTTTTCCTTACCGGTAGCCAGTAGCCTGAATAAACATGCACATAGCGTCGTGTTGACATATAATAGAACCACCAGGGGCGTCATGCACCCATTTTTTTAAGGGGGCACAGTGTGGACAACACAGAAACATGTCCTACGTACAAATACATACATTTAAACGATATTATGGAGAATATATCTAAAGCATATTCAATACATCGCACAAATCATTGCAAGAATTATTACAACACTATCTGATTGATATATGAATCTTATTTCCCCCAGTCAAATACATCAGTCTGGTGTATTTGAGAAACAAATATCTTGTATACAATTTTGTGCTGTAGTAGTAAAAGAGTCATTATTTGCATACAAATGAACAAATAGCACAAATGTAAAGCAAATAAATATGAAGCAAAGTGGTTAACCTTTTATAAAGATTTATTATCCATTACAAAATTCCTTACATTATGAAACAAAAATATATAATGCTCTGTTCTCACAGTAGTTTGTGACATACACGGATCGGTATAGGCATCGCCGTTCAAGTCAAAACCCCAGTTCGTGGGTCCAGTTCTCGCACCCGCACCCCCGTGAGCCGAGCTCCCGACCGCACGCAGACGCTGATTACATCATTAGCCAGCGCTGTTTCTTCTGTCGCCGGATTGATAAATTTCAAGCTCCTGTACGTGATCAAAACGGCGTAAATCTCCAAAAAAAAGATGAGGGTGCGGCTCAACTGATTCAGTGTCTTCCTATAGAATCGTTGATTAGCAGATGCCTACAACTCGTCATTTGGAGGTTGCATGCTAAACTGACTGTTCAAAAACGTGCCCCCTCTATTTGAATGGGCATGACGCCTCTGCATGTGAATGCCATATCTTGAGTTTTGGTATTTAGGCTGGGTAAGTTTTAATGGACCATTGTGCTGATGTGGCAACCCTGAACAACACCATTTAGTTTGAATTGCAAACGTTGCGTTTCTTGTTTTCTTGAAAGTGAGCACAGGAAGTTTCTCATGGGACATTGAGTTACAGAGAAGTGAACAAATGGATTCAAAACAAACTGCAATTAACATGGAATAATCTGTTTTTACCATGAATTTTTGCTCCAGATGATTGAAAGCATGTAGAGGTGGGGCTTCATTTAGCTCAAGCTTAAAAGGGAAAAGGTTTTTTACATTTTGTGACCTATATGACATAACATAACAATTGTTCCATATTACAACCGTTTAAAAGTTTGTCCACTTGGGGTTGTATGGACTACTGCGTTTGATTGCTCAATGTTTTGTGATATTTGTTGTTAGTGAATATACAGCCAAGCTGCTTGGAATTGTATTTCTAAACTTCACCCTTCATCTTATTAGGATATTAGTCTTGTTATTTTTCCTGTCCAGTAATGATCCTGTCATTACTCCCCTATCATTTCTGTGCCTGATGTGCTGTGGTTGCCTGAACCATCCTGGGACCGCATCACTCCCCAAGCCCCTCCCCTTCTCTCACCACAACAGCCCTCTGTGCTTTTTAACCCCTGAGAACCCTGAACCTGTACTGCCGACTGGACCTGCCCGTGTGTTTTGTGTTCGGATTCTCATACATTTGCTCTGAGCTATAATCAATATTTATTATACATGAAATTTAATATTTTGTTGCTTCAATTGGATTTTCATCTTGTTTTCCTGACATCTCATGCATGGGCAAATCATCAAATCAAATATCAAACTCTGTACAGTTTTTCTACCTAAATTAGTTAAATCCGATGTAATTAGCTTTGGAAGTCAATTTGTTACATTTAAAAATGTTTAAATTACTTCAAATAATCAAAAACTTAAGGCTGTATTTTATGGTCTGACAGTGACCTCTAGTGATCATCAGTGAGAATCAATGAATATAAGACCATTGAAAATATCAACATTTAAGACAGAGAGAGCAGAGGAATTTAACTAATGTGTTTACGTCACAAAAATAAACATATGTAATTTTTTAAATGTATAAAATAAAGTATGTCTTTAATGCATTATTAAAATCACTCCAACTTCAGCATTCATAAATTAGTTGATAGTCCAGGGCAGGCTTTGCAAGACTGAGCTTGAATCCAAACATAAGACTTTGGTTCAGTCCCATAACTTATTTTATTCACTGCTATCAATACTGCTATAAAACCCTCCTGTAAACACTGAAACTGCATGTGCGCGAGACATGAAGGTATTTTCAGAAGTCGGCGTACATTATCTTCAACTGAATAATATGGTAAGATACAAAAATATAAACTGGAACTCAATCAAATAAACTTAAGAGTTGGGGTCTAAAATGGGAGGAAACGCTATTATCATTTTTAAAAAAGCCCAGAGAGCTCAAACATACATCTGAAGTCTGCAAAGGGTGTGGTTGAGTTGCCACCGCAGGTGCGCTTGACGTAACTGTAGCTCTTCCTTGCAGAAAAATTTAATCCCGCTAGTCATTTGTGTCGTCGTTTTATTAGTTAAACGCATACTATCGAGGAACAAGATGAACCTTCAAGTAGTTTTGTGTCTCTGTGCTCTTACTGGTGAGTAATTGCCTTCGTGTTTGATTTGTTGAGTATTTAGGTTTTCACTATTACTGTTAAGCCTACTGTAGCTTGATGGTTAATGGATTTATTGCGGAGTCACTGTCATTCATTGCGTTTGGCGCCGGAAGCGCTCAAAACGTCTTCAGTTAGGCCTATAGCGTACTGTACATCGACACTGAAATGAAAATACATTGATAGAAATACCAGCAAGTCGATGTTTAATTCTCTTCTATTTATTTTGCTATTTTAATGCGTCATAAGTAACTGTTCATTGAGTGTTTTAGTTGTGGGTAGTGCGGGTCACAAAGTACGGATGTTTTTCATAAACAGGGTCGACTCTGCTGTGTTTGTGCTTTCGGTCTTTTTCTCTCAGTGCAGCGTGAATTTGTGAACGTTTTGATGTGTTTGTTGAACAAAGCACATGAAAGTTGTACGACGTCCGTGCCGGCCACACCCTCTACATCTCACGCTCACCAGACTATTAGTGTCTGATTCTTTGATTACATGTCACAGCTGCAACCCATCACTTGGACTACATTATACTCACACATTGTAATTGTTTTGGTGGTGTCTGTACCTCTGGATATATCATTTTTACTTCGTTTTTTGTTATCAGTTGGTTACCTATTTTTCCAGGGACTGGGAATCCTTTTTTTGTTCATGGTATTGTACCTGGAGTTATTCTTTTGGATTGTCTGTATTCGAGGAGTGGATTATTTGCATTAAACCTTTAACCCGATCTATGGTGTGAGATCTTTCCGTCGTCAAGTTACCTGTGACAAAAGTAAATTTTGGTCATGTGTTTTTTAATTCTCATTTCCTTCTGTAAGTCACCAAATTCAAACTTATATTATTTTAATCACTGTTTTGTTGCATGTCACATAGCATCATATTGAAACATGTCAGCCACTTCTAACTTAACTGGCTTTGAAAAATGTTTGCAGAGCGGAGTGTGTTGTAAGTTACTTGTAACACAGTGCTGCACTGTGTGAAAATGTATACAAAATAATGAGATGAAAACAAATGTAAATTCCATTAATCGAAATCATAACTAAAATTACAATATTAGCGAGGGTTATTGACAATTATGATTTATTTATCTTAATTGTGTGGCATTTTCTCATATATATCCACAGACTATGTATCAAATGTAGGCTACACGTCATGTAAAGAAAGCTTATGTCATAAGTAGTGAAATATGACAACAACAAAAAAATTACGATACCATGGTAGTTCATCGTGTTTAATTTAAATTGCTGCATAAAGATATAAAACTTTCCGCTACATGAACAAAATGTTACATTATGTTGAATACAGTAATTTTATTAATTATTCACAGTAGCACTCAAAAATAAAACTTGTTGAGCGAACCTAATTAAATTAAGGAAAACTTTTCCACGAGATTGAATTACATTGGTCCAACTAAATCTAATTTGTTTGAAACGAATCTTCATAATCTTGTTGTATGAACTTCATTTTTTTCGAAGCCTTGATTAAATTAATTTGTGTCAAACCTACTGAATAATGTATTGCAATGCATAATGGAAAGAATTTATAGAATTTTAGTTTTTAACTATTTAACATATTTTTTTGATAAAACCTTACCAATCCTTTAGATTCTGCTCAAGTCGCGCTTGCAAAGTTGATGTATCGGCTTGATCATTTTCATTTTCCGTATCAGATCCGGGCTCGAATTGATATAAGGAAGTACCGATGACATTATATCACCTGTCAGTACAATTGCTTTGGAACATGATGTTCCGAATATGGTAAGAGGCGTTACATCTCCGTCACACGCTTGCAGTATTCAACCAATCACTACGCATTAACCAACTAGCCAATCATAGCACACCTCGCTTTTCAGAGCGATGAGCTTTGTAAAAAATCAGCGCGTTTTAGAGAGGCGGGGCAAAGGGAGATACAAATATGCACGGTATGTGGAAAATACAGCGTTTTTTAATCTTAAAACGTGTCTACACATTACATAACATCTTAAACAAACCATAATATTCGTTTTAGCCGTGTTATTTGACCGCTTTAAACATGTAAACTAAAAATAATCACCATTTCCTCAAAACTGCACTGAATCACCAAATAGGGGGAGCGGGGTTCAACGTATACTTTTTGGTTGTAGCTCAATCACTCAACAAAATATTTAAGCTTAAATAATTCGCACGATTTTAACAAAACATACACGTCATGGCTACAATTGAACAAAAGGTTGTTTAGAACATACCGTTCTGTACAATTACAGCAAAAGTGACAAGTGAAACCGCTACAACTACACAAATAACTCTTTTATATATTATTATGTCTATAAACTAAAGGTGGATATTGTTTGTACATCTGCCTATAACAGACAGATATCTGTCACGGTTCATGGATCCTGCTTGTTTGTCTCATGTCTATTGCTGGTTAGCGTTGCCCTAGCAACCGGGGTGCTGATTAGTATATAGCTTGACGGCACCCTGTTGTGCATTGCCGGCTGCCTATATCTGCCCCGCAACTTCCTATGCTCATTGTCAGATCGTTTGTTTACTCATGTGTATCGTTCCGCTAGTTTCTTGCCAGATCTGTTTAGGAGTGTCTGGGATTCTTACCTTGCAAAAGAATACCGTAACCATAACCGGTCCTTCTAGCAGTAGGACTTGGTATACATTTAGGTGGGGCAGATTCTGGGTCGTATCGTACGATATTTAGCCTACATTTAAACAGATTGAAGACTTAGTTTGACATTCAAATGAAAATAACTTTGGTGGAGGTTTAGTGTCTTTCAGCCTGGAGGTGGCTCTCGGATGTTGATTGGCAGGCTCTACAATCACGCTGTGTTTGAATATTAATTAAAACGGTAACCAATTTACAAAAATCAGTACAATTAACTGGAAGACTGGGTTAATAAAACAAACTAAAAAACTAATCAATTATAGGTATTTAGCCTATTCATTTACTATCTTTTAAGTTAAGTTTAGACCTAAACTTAACAATATATACTTTGACTAATTTGATGGGAATGTATTTAATAAGAATGAAATAATTTTTAGTTACTTTATGTTAGCAAATTTTCGATGAGTGTGCTATACAGTACTGGGCAAAAGGCTCTTTTCATTTTATTTCCCTGTAAACTACTACATGGCACAAAAAAGGCTGTAGCACTTTCCAAAACACTTTTCGCTCTGCATGTGGATAATGTGGGTAAAAAGCACACTAAATTAACACGATAATAAACCGCTGGCTGACGTTTCAGGTTGTTGACATGACATGGCTAAATTCAGATGGTAAATATCATATATTTAGTTGGATGTCCACCTTAGAGATAATCGCCATATTGATAATTAAACCATTAGGCCTATATTTAAAATATTATATTAATCATATAATAGGAAAAAAATATTATTGATACTGTAACTATAGTAAATTATTAAATCTCCAATTCTTTCAAAGTCTTTTGTTTTTTTGTATATTGTAATATTAACATATTTTAATGACAATATATTTATTGAACAAAGATTATTATTTTATTTATCAAAATAAAGTACAAACTTTGCTAAAGTGATTGTTTTGAGCAAGTATATTTACTTAAAGGGGTGATTTCATGTGAAAACAGACTTTTTCCATGATTAAATGCTAAAATCGGGTCTCTTGTGCATCTACTAACTCAGAAAACGAGAAAAATTACAAATCATTAACTTTTTTTATGTGAGCCTATCTCTGCAAGCCTGTGAGAAAACGAGCGCTTCAGAAATCTCAATGATGTAAGCAGCCGGTCTTATTATAATATTTCCGCCCCTTGTTCTGAACGTGTCCACCCATTGCTCCGCCGCAATGGGTGTTTTTTTTTTTGTTTCATTTTTGTTTCAGCATGTGTGAAGTTCCAACACCATGGCAAAAGTAGCAAAGCTTACGAACTGTTCTGTGGTTGGCTGCACAGACCAACACAGAACAATGTTCCCAGCCTCACGGGAGACAAGAGAGCAAAGGATTTATTTAGTTTTCAATGGAAATCATCCACACTGAACGTTTTTTTTAAGTACGACTGAAGTTGCCACAGGTCCCTGAAAAGATAAAATGTCACTGTGACACGTTTGTCCGTTCACTATTAGAAAGCAATGTCTGTGGCTTGTAAACATGCGACGGGATTGTCCTGTGTAAGGTTAATTTTACTTAATTTTAACGTTAATAGCGATGCGTTTGTCCCGAGTATCTTCACTTCAGAAAACTGTGTGTATGGTTTGTAAACACGCGACGCGGTTCTCTCGGTTGAGTCTTTAAGACTTTAAGTCTCACAAATGTGACCGTGCAGATTTTCTCACAAATGGGACCGATTTTCTTGATGAGCAAAATGACCTAAGAAAATAAGTCTTGTTTTAAGTAAAAAAATACCTTTTTCTTAGTCACTCAATTCAAGATTATTTTTCTTACCCCATTGGCAATTTTTTTTGCTTGTTTTAAGCACAAATTCACTGAAATTTCATATTATTTTACTGGAAAACAAGACTTATTTTCTAAGGTCAGTTTGCTCATCAAGAAAATGCTTCTTGATTCAAGAATGTTTAGACATTTTTACTGGAAAACAAGAAAAAAAGACTAAGTAATCAAAAACTAGTGAAAACATTTAGTGAAAAATCACTAAACCGCGTCGCATCTCAGAAAGAGCGCAAAATACTATACTGAAATCTTACTAAAAAAATGACATATAACCAGGCCACGTTATTGTCAGGTGCAGAAGGGTGGACTAGCAGATATCCTTGGTAAGCATATACCCCAACCACACAGACATAGCTGCAGACAAAATTAAGAGTCCATTTAAAAAGTATTTTCCTTTTTTCTGATAAAAATGTGTTTGGGTAAAATTATAATTTCTTTTTTTTTTCTGTGAACTTTTGACAACATTTCTCTCAAATTTCATATAATTTCTTTTCATTTATTTGGATAAATTGAACTGGAGAAAACTGGTCAAAACAACAGAAAAACAGAAAACAGAAACACCGCCAAAAACAAGTTCATATTTAGTTTTAAGCAACACAAAACTAATGTTTGTACACGTTAGAAAAAGTAAAAAATGTTTTATGAAATAACCCATATTTTTGTATTAATTTATTATCATGCTATCAGTCACTCTTGAGGTGTGCTTTTGTTGTAATTAAACAAACATTGCAGTATATGACTGCAATACATGCAGGATTTAAATAATTATGTTTTAAATACAAAAAACAGGCATTCATTACAGAAGACTGCATGTTTAAAACAAAAAATAATTATTGTTGATTATTGCCTTTTATATAGTAATTATGTATAAATTATATAGTAATTTCATTGATGTTTTACACCTTAAATAAAACGGTTGTGTAAAATGGACATAAATAGAAGCCTACATAGGAAAGCAGGCTAAGAACATTCCCCATCACTGAACGATCACTGATTTCTGTTTAATTTCGTTGAATGAATTAATCTGATTACACTGCACAATAAACTTTACATCGTGTCTGCTGTTTTTTTATGTAGTATCGTGAGCGCACATCGCACCTAAACTAAACTATTTTGCACATTGTTTCGCTACCACCTGCAGCGTGAATAAGGGTGTTTGAGATGGTGAGAGACAGATTTATTTCTGAAGATGGAGCTTTCAGTCATTACTGAAATCAAAAGGTTAAAATCTAGCCTATATATTGCAAGCAAATAATAGCTGTTTGTGAACAGCACAATATAAGAACGCAAAAACAAATAAATGAATCTGATTTTACTGCACAATTAATTGTACATGCTTAATCTTACATATGTGCAGTGCGTCTAAAATTCCTTTGCACAGTATTTTGATTCCACCTGTAGCATGTACTATGCTTCTCTGTTACAAACTAAAGCCAGAGCAGTGAAGTGAAGAGTGAGGTTGCTTTCAGCCAATAGAAAATACAACAATATTTGTTGTTAACTTTTTATTCTCATTGGGTGGGCAAGACGGAAGTTTAGGTGGGTTCAGCCCACCCCTGCCCATGCCTAGAGCCGGGCATGATATATACACAAAATTATGTCAAAATTCCCTTATAAGAAAGTATCTAAAAGTAGTGTGTTTTGCGAACGTAAACAGTTGGGAAACAAAAATGAGACGGGGTGGAAGGGGTGACAACAATGCAAATGCATCCAGTTTGTTGTACGTTAGTTGTACATTAAAACCAATTTATTATTAAGAACAGCAACTGATTATTATTAACAGTTTAAATTTATTTCAACTGATTGAAACTTGACGAATAAAATGAATTCAGTTTCTGGCACTGGCAAGGGTGGCACACAAGAGGAATGTTCATGGCTTCTTCCTTTAGAAACTAGTGTCAAATTCCCAATAGCACCCCCCACTGTTTTGTAAGAGGAAGTTGCACAAGCATTTGTGAGAAAATCTTGACTTCACATTTGTGAGAAAATCAAGCTGAGAGAATCTCATAAAAAGGTGAGACTTAACAGTACATTTATATGTTACACCTTTGCATTTTCTCTCGAATTGCATTATGTATTTGTAAAACGCTTTCTGTTTGTTTCAGAATTTAGTTTCTTTTTTCAACAAATGTTGCGTTTGTTTGCCTCCCCTACACACATACAGATGTATTGTGTTGCTGACTGTGTCCCGCTCTGCTCACTCACACACAGAACACCAAACGCGAATGAATCGCGCTATTCGAGTATAGTTGGACGCTTAAACATTTTGAGTTTACTCGCTTCATTCGCGCGCGCGATTCACGTCATTGGCGCCTCCTCATTCGCGCTATTCGCGTCATTCGCGCCTCCTCATTCGCGCAATTCGCGTCATTCGCGCCGCAAGTAGGTCTATCGCGTCTTTGCATTGACTTAACATGTAAATCACTCGCGCTTGACGCGCCATTTGCGTTTGGTCTGAACACAAGAGAACAGCTCTCTGTCTCTCCCTCAGTCACTCAGGTTCGCGGGTCTTTTCCGTTAACGTTTAGGGTTTCTTCAGCTTCAGGTTTGTTTTTTACTTCGGTTTGTAGTACTTACTTATTAACCAGTAGAGTTTTAGTAAACGTGGGGTTTGTCAGACGTGGTGTTTGGTAGAATGCGACTCGCGTTGCGTCTCTGCCTGTCGGATTTTTTTTTTTTTTTTAAACCGTCAGCAGGCTCTAACCAGTTTTTTAAGGAAGTAGTGGTATAAAAAAACTATATTACAAATTAATTAGCTACACACACACACACACACACATACCTGGTGTGGAAATAAAAAAAATAAAAAAGAACCAAAAAAAATTGGGTTAAATAAAACAACAAAAAAAACTAATAAATAGGTATTTAGAATAAAACTTAATATACATGTTTTTGTAATTAATTAATATTCCTGAATGTAGATCTTTTGCAGCCTGTTGATTTACAATCTTTTAAATCAAGTTTAGACTTAAACTTAAAGATTTGTACTCTCGCTAATTTGAAAGCGATTTATTTAATACGAATTTAAGAAATTGTAGTCACTTCATGACACTTGATTTTTTTTTCCGTTTAACCACTAAATTGGGCAAAAAAATGCTTTAGCACTGTCCAAAACATGCATTCTTTCCTATGCATGTGGATATTCAGGTGATCGCAAAATTGATTTGGTGCTAATTTGATCTAATATTTGATGTTTTTCAAAATGTTGTACATTTAAGCAGTAAATGAGAATCGTTAAAATTACTCAATATATTTTAAGGTTACGGTCTTGTGGATGATTTTTTGTTTTGTCAAGTTAATAAATGCAAACATTTTTCAATAACAAAAGAATATTTAAAAGTATGGTATATGGGATAAAAAGCACCCCTGTTATTGGGGCTAAAGGCACACTAAAATAGCATGATAATAAACAGCTGGCTGGCGTTTCCATTTGTTGACATGACATGCTTCAGATGTTAAATATAATTAAGTTGGATGTCCACCTTATATAATCACCATATTAATAATAATACCATTAGGCCTATATTTAAAATCTGATATTAATCACATAATGTCATACATGTATGTTACTACTGTACATCTATATTAAGTTATTATGAGATCTCCAATGCTTTCAAAATATTTACCTTTTTTTAAATAATTTGGTTTCAGCTTTTTATAAATTGTATTATTAACATATTTTACTGACAGTATATTTATTGAACAAAAATGAATAATTTGATTTATTAAAATAAAGTACAAACTTTGCTAAAGTGATTGTTTTTGAGCAATTTACTTAAACGTTATAAACCATATTTTATCTGAAGTCCATCCATCCATCCATTTTCTTCCGCTTATCTGGGGCCGGGTCGCGGGGGCAGCAGTCTAAGCAGGGATGCCCAGACTTCCCTCTCCCTAGACACTTCCTCCAGCTCTTCTGGGGGGACACCGAGGCGTTCCCAGGCCAGCCGGGAGACATAGTCCCTCCAGCTTCCCGGGAAGACGTCCAGGGGGCATCCGGAAAAGATGCCCGAGCCACCTCAGCTGGCCCCTCTCGATGTGGAGGAGCAGCGGATCTACTCTGAGCTCCTCCCGAGTAACCGAGCTTCTCACCCTATCTCTAAGGGATCGCCCAGCCACCCTGCGGAGGAAGCTCATTTCGGCCGCCTGTATCCGGGATCTTGTCCTTTCGGTCATGACCCACAGCTCATGACCATAGGTGAGAGTAGGAACGTAGATTGACCGGTAAATCGAGAGCTTCGCCTTGCGGCTCAGCTCCTTCTTCACCACGACAGACCGGTACAGCGACCGCATTACTGCAGAAGCTGCACCGATCTGTCTGTCAATCTCCCGTTCCATCCTTCCCTCACTCGTGAACAAGACCCCCAGATACTTGAACTCCTCCACTTGAGGCAGGAACTCTCCACCTACCTGAAGTGGGCAAGCCACCCTTTTCCGACTAAGAACCATGGCCTCAGATTTGGAGGTGCTGATTCTCATCCCAGCCGCTTCACACTCGGCTGCAAACCGTCCCAGTGCATGCTGAAGGTCCTGGTCTGATGGGGCCAGCATGACGACATCATCCGCAAAGAGCAGAGATGAAATCGTGTGGTCCCCAAACCCGACGCCCTCCGGCCCCTGGCTGCGCCTAGAAATTCTGTCCATAAAAATTATGAACAGAACCGGCGACAAAGGGCAGCCCTGCCGGAGACCGGAAACAAGTCTGACTTACTGCCGGCAATGCGAACCAAGCTCTTGCTCCGGTCGTACAGGGACCGGATAGCCCTTAGCAAAGGGTCCCGAATCCCATACTCCTGGAGCACCCTCCACAAGATGCCGCGAGGGACACAGTCGAATGCCTTCTCCAAATCCACAAAACACATGTGGATTGGATGGGCAAACTCCATGAACCCTCCAGTACCCTGGAGAGGGTATAGAGCTGGTCCAGCGTTCCACGACGGACGAAAACCACACTGTTCCTCCTGAATCCGAGGTTCTACCATCGGCCGGATTCTCCTCTCCAGTACCCTGGCATAGACTTTCCCGGGGAGGCTGAGAAGTGTGATCCCCCGATAGTTAGAGCACACCCTCCGGTCCCCCTTCTTAAAAAAGAGGGACCACCACCCCGGTCTGCCAGTCCAAGGGCACTGTCCCCGACTGCCACGCGGTGCTGCAGAGGCGTGTCAGCCAAGACAGCCCACAACATCCAGAGACTTGAGGTACTCAGGGCGGATCTCATCCACCCCCGGTGCCCTGCCACCGAGGAGTTTCTTGACTACCTCGGTGACTTCAGCCGGGTGATTGACGAGTCCGCCTCCGAGCCCTCAGCCTCTGCTTCCTCAATGGAAGACGTGACGGCGGGATTGAGGAGATCCTCGAAGTATTCCTTCCACTGCCCGATGATATCCCTGGTCGAGGTCAACAGCTGCCCCCCTCCACTGTAAACAGCGTTGGTAGGGCACTGCTTCCCCCTCCTGAGGCGCCGGACGGTTTGCCAGAATCTCTTCGAGGCCGACCGATAGTCCTTCTCCATGGCCTCACCGAACTCCTCCCAGGCCCGAGTTTTTGCCTCCCCAACCACCCGGGCTGCAGTCCGCTTGGCCTGTCGGTACCTGTCTGCTGCCTCGGGAGTCCCACAAGCCAGCCAGGCCCGATAGAACTCCTTCTTCAGCTTGACGGCATCCCTTACTTCCGGTGTCCACCACCGGGTTCGGGGATTGCTGCCTCAACAGGCACCGGAGACCTTGCGGCCACAGCTCCGAGTGGCCGCGTTGACAATGGAGGTGGAGAACATGGTCCACTCGGACTCAATATCTCCAGACTCCCTCGGGATCTGGTCGAAGCTCTGCCGGAGGTGGAAGTTGAAGATCTCTCTGACAGGGGATTCGGCCAAACGTTCCCAACAGACCCTCACAGTACGTTTGGGTCTGCCGAGTCTGTCCAGCTTCCTCCCCCGCCATCGGATCCAACTCACCACCAGGTGGTGATCTGTTGACAGCTCCGCCCCTCTCTTCACCCGAGTGTCCAAGACATACGGCCGTAGGTCAGATGAAACAACCACAAAGTCGATCATCGACCTCCGGCCAAGAGTGTCCTGGTGCCATGTGCACTGATGAACACCCTTATGCTTGAACATGGTGTTCGTTATGGCCAAGCTGTAACTAGCACAGAAGTCCAATAACAGAACACCACTTGGGTTCAGATCAGGGGGGCCGTTCCTCCCAATCACGGCCCTCAAGGTGTCACTGTCGTTGCCCACGTGGGCGTTGAAGTCCCCCAGCAGAACGACGGAGTCCCCAGTCGGGGCGCTTTCCAGCACCCCTCCCAGAGTCTCCAAGAAGGCCGGGTACTCTGCACTGCCATTTGGCCCATAGGCGCACACGACAGTGAGAGACCTATCCCCGACCCGAAGGCGCAGGGAAGCGACCCTCTCGTTCACCGGGGTAAACTCCAACACATGGCGGCTGAGCTGGGGGGCTATAAGCAAACCCACACCAGCCCGCCGCCTTTCACCATGGGAAACTCCAGAGTGGTGAAGAATCCATCCTCCCTCGAGGAGAGTGGTTCCAGAGCCCAAGCTGTGCGTAGAGGTGATCCCCGACTATCTCTAGTCGGAATCTCTGAACCTCACGCACAATCTCAGGCTCCTTCCCCGTCAGAGAGGTGACGTTCCATGTCCCTAGAGCTAGATTCCGCGTCCAGGGATCGGGTTGTCGAGGCCCCCGCCTTCGACTGCCGCCCGATCCACTTTGCACCGGCCCCTTACGGTCCCTCCTGCAGGTGGTGGGTCCACGGGAGGGTGGCCCCACGTCGCTCCTTCGGGCTAAGCCCGGCCGGACCCCATGGGGGGGGGCCCGACCACCAGGCGCTCGCATACGAGCCCCAACCCCAGGCCTGGCTCCAGGGTGGGGCCCCGGCTGCGCCATGCCGGGCGACGTCACGGTCCTCGAATTTTTTGTCGTCATAAGGGATATTTGAACCGCTCTTAGTCTGACCCGTCGCCTAGGACCTGTTTGCCTTGGGAGACCCTACCAGGGGCATATAGCCCCAGACAACATAGCTCCTAGGGTCTTTCGGGTACTCAAACCCCTCCACCACGGTAAGGTGGCAGTTCAAGGAAGGGTTTTATCTGAAGTATTTGCATCAATACTGTGGGTGCCTTTCAAATAATATTAAGATTTTTAACCAAAATTAACCACCTATGATTTTCTTGTTTAAATTGAGCCGCGCGTCTACACAACGGAGAATCACGTCACACAGGCTCTCAGGAACATTTATGTACTTGATCTTTTGCCGCTATATCATCATCTAATATCTTTATCAAGCACCAATCCGCCAAACGCACTTTTTTTGTGTCAGGATCCTGTCCTTCCTGTCCTGAGTTTTAATTGTTGCATTATATTTGTTGTTTGTATTTTATCAGTAGTTTTTTATTTACAAATATTAATTATCAGACTTTTATTAAGAGGACCCTCCCCTAAAGCCACAGCCCAGGGATATGTTTACATCTGTCAGAATGAAAAGAACATTCTGTGAAAATGTTGTCTTGATATATTTAATATCAAAATCACAGTGAAATTACTAGAATTAGATTCTGAGACTTTTCCCAGGCCGGGTGACACATCTGCATGGAGAGTTGCTCTGTGGTTGACTCGAGTCCCTCCTTCAGTCAGGTACGTTTTACGTATAAGCTACTGTAGCGCCTCATTCCTCAGGTGTCATTGAACTGTTAAATCCGTTTCAGATAATTTTCGCAAACATTTAATTCTGTTACTGTTGCGGTGTTTGTGTTTAATTATCGGTGAAACGCATAACTGTCGAGCAATAAGATGAACATTCAAGTCTTTTTTTGTCTCTGCGCTCTTACTGGTGAGTAACTTAAGTGTTTCAGATTGTGTTTTTGTTGAGAATTTGAATGGTGCTGTTATGTCGGCATCCCCGCAGACTAGTCGCATTACGGCAAAATTCACAGTTTTTAATAAAAATATGCCATTCTTGTGAATCATGTAGATCCGAATATTTTCTTTCGGAGAGTGGCTGTAGGATATTTGGCATAAGCCAAATGGTCGGAATCATTGAAAGAAACACTATAAAACCTCTCCACTCCCGTTTGTCAACGCCCCCCTCCCAACGCAAAACATTTGCAAAATAGCCTCAATCGTTTGTGCTCCGTTTGTGCTGGTTTGTGCCGTAAAAAAAATCGTTTGTGCTGCTTCAGTTTTTCTGATAATAGAAGAATAATTTTAGGTCATTATAGGTCACTCATCCCCCCCGACATGCTCCAAAACCACCGAAAATAGTGCCGCTTCTTTGTTCTCCGTTTGTGCCGCGAAAAGTTGCGTTTGTGCTGCTTCGGTTTTTTAAATATTAGACATTGAATTATAGGCGATGACGTCACCAGCTCCCAACATGCTCCAAACTCATCCAAAATAGCCTCAATAGTTTGTGCCGTAAAACATTGCGTTTGTGCTTCTTTTTTGTGCTTCTGTGTGTTTTTTATATAATAAAAAATAGAATTGGTCATTCCGAGGTCAATCAGTCGAATTGCCGACTTTCTGTCAAGACTAATATATTGTTCAATTAATAATTGTCTTCTCTTCATGGGTTCTCTTGTAATTTTTCTTTTATTTACACGGAGTAGCCTATCATCTGCTATGCTTCACTGCCACCACTGCGCATGACACAATATTAAACATATCCCCTGGGAGAGGAAAAATAAATTTTTAAGTTACTATATCAAATTTCTGGCAAATGTAAGTACAACATTTTCACACTGACAGTTACAATATTATTAGACCTCCTTAAAAAATAAAGTAAGGACATTCAAGAAAGCTTAGATTGTCAATATTTATTTAACCAAAAACTCCTTGCTAATATCAGTATCCGTAATGAAATGCTAATTACAGCTGCAGGTCTCTAAAATTATGACCCCAGGCTCAAGTCTCATAGCCTATGAGATCATGAGCAACAAAGTATGATTTCAACCATTCATTTTCACTATGATTTTAATTTGTGATATGGTATTAGTCGATTTTAAAAGTCGATTTTATAGATATGAAGGTATTTTCACACACTGTTCTTTACATTATGTAGGATTATTTCATGTTAAAAACAGCAAATCACATACAAAACACTTCAGCTGGGTTTTCACAGAAAGGGTCACATAATCTTATGTGTAACCCTGCCAGAGAAATCCGAATTAAAGTTTTTTTTTTGCTGGTTTGCTGTTTTATACATAAAGTCATCCTACATACTGTAAAAAACAGTGTGTGAAAATACCTTCATATCTTTAAATGAACATTCTGTGAAAATATAACATTGATATATTTAATAAACCATTACTGTTATATCACAATTTTAAATCATAGTTAAAATCAAACTTTGTTGCTCACGACCTCATTGTTTATGAGACTTTAGCCTGGTTCTCAAAAGCAGGTTCACATTTATTGTTAGTTCATTATATCATCCTAACATTCTGACCAATACAGTTATCCATGAAAATAAATTTATGCTATACATTACCTTATAATCAGGATTATATATGTGGGTAATTGCATTTTTCTTATACGAGATGCCTAAGAAACCAGCAGTTGACAGGGATTCCATGTTCACAGTCAAGTGTTCATCAAGAGATGCAATAGTACAAAATGGCAACATAGCTACTCCTAATCAGAGAATCTGGACAGAGCTTAGTGAGCAGCTAGAAAACAAGATCACCCCAAAGGTTCTATACACTTTTGTGAAATTAAACAGACACAACATCTGGACTGCTTTAGGGCTTGTGAAAGTGAGCATGAAACAAGTGTCAGTAGTGATGACACTGACTTTGAGCCAGGGTTGGTCTCAAACCCCTTTTGATCTTCAAGTTCCATTTCAGAAATGGATTGAATTCATGCCTGAAACAGTTGAATACAAAAACAAGTTCTCTAAAACACAAAAAAAAGAATGTAAAATTTTGAAGCCTGGCATCTGGACGCATGTGAAAAATTCTCATATCTGGCAAGAAGTGAAGAGCGCTTGCACATTTGCCTTTAAAAGAGCTAAGGTCTACCCATCAGACACAGAGAAATACATCGAAATCAGAGGCAACTGTAGGGAGTGTCATGCCAACATTCATATTAAATGTGACAGAGTGCCTGAAATGAACAGCCCAATCGTGCTCAAGTGTTTTATCACAAACACTGATGACACCCTGCACACTGGCTGTCCCAAGCGTGCAATGTCTGGTCACTTGCGTGTGCAGAAATCCAAAGAACTATGTGAGAACTATGCCATCTGCCTAATCTGGCCACCCTGCGCAAAGCAAAACAAGAGAGAAATGATTTAGAATTAGGTGACAAGGATCCTATTTTGTCACTGCATGTGCTAAAATACAGTGCACCTCACAGTGGTAGCATGAAAGACTGTCACTATTGAAGTCAAACACAAATGTATCTCAACAAGACATGATCAAAGACATCTACTAACCACACTGTGAGTTTTGATGCAACTGGCTCAGTAGTGAGGAAACTACAGAAACCAAATGGTATTTCTGCTCATATCTTTTCATATCAGGGCATTCTGGCAGTTGATGAAAGCAGAGGTGTCCCAGTGGTGCAAATGCTCTCAGAGAGACATGATGTTTATGCAATAACACATTGGATGACAGAATGGTTACGTGCAGGTGCACCAACTCCAAAAGAGGTTGTAAGTGACTTTTCTCTGGCTTTGCTCGGAGCTCTGGTCAAAGCATTTACTTCTCATCGGGATCTCAAGACCTACATCAATGAGTGTTGTGGTGTCTTACTTGGTAAACAGTCAGCAAAAGTGCCATCTTGTTTTGTTCGGGTTGATGTGGCACACTGCATCAAGATGATCTGCCAGTGGGACTGCTTGCAGAAAAAAACACATCGCATCAAAGATTTCTATGTGAGGTCAATGGCACAGCTTCTGAAGTCGCAATCCATGGACGATGCAAGGGAGTTACTACGCAGTAAAACTGTTGTTGCTCTCAGTGAAGCAGAGGGCAATGACAGCTCTGGAGGCCCCCTCATATCAGAAAGGTGCAAGAAATACCTAAAAACCCGAATTGCAGAAGAGCGTGTGATTATTCCAGACATAGAGGTTGAGGACCTGGACGAACTGGATCCATGTGACCAAACACAGACAGACCTAAGGAAGTGGGTGACAGATATATGTGAGGAGAGCAGGTCACTTGCTGTGGCTAATGGTGATCGTGATAATAAGCACTTCCTCCCTGAGATTATTCCTAATATAATCTGGTTTGCAAGTTACTTACAACTCTGGACAGGGGTAATGTTCCCTCACTTCCGTAGCACCAACGTCACAGCAAGCTCAGCTAATCCTCCCACAGTCATCATCACAGGAGCAAATACACTACCCACCACAACTTGCAATGTAGATGGAAAACCAGAAATGGATGCTGCCTCTTCTGCAAAGTCTGACACTGTCACAAACATCCATCCAAGAGATGAAGACATGGTTGAAAACTGGAGAGGCTTAGCAGTTCCGCCCAAAAAGAGGAAGAGAAATTCGTACCTCTCTCCTTGTCCTGAATGGCTCCAAGCAGATCCATCTGTAAAGGGGAAAAAATTAAAGTGGAAATGTTAAAAAACAGAAATAATCAACAGCCTGTTAAATTCAGGAAATCAAGAATCTCTGTGCTGAAAACCTGTGCTTTTGATGCTTTTTGTCAATGTTTATGTTGTGCTTTCTGCGATAGTGGCACTTTCGGAAATATAGTTCATAGTGTTAATGCCAGTAACGTCCACCAGCTTGTGAAAACCATCACCACAAATGGTCTGAATGCAAAGGTCTACACACAGAGGGCAGAGCTGCCGAGTGAAATATTCAAAGCTGTCAATTTGAAGTCAGGTGCTCTTCAGATCAATGCACAGTGCCACATCTCTACAATCATTGAAAAGTCAATGACAAAACGTGCATGTGTTACCTTGACAAAACATTGCTCCTCTCAGTACTGCGTTCTCAACAAACAGGTAACAAGGGAAATTCCATTTGTTTCTACTTCTGTTGCTGTACTGCAGGCTTCTTGTATGGCTCATCTTCAGATCGTTGTGGAGGAAGGCCTTAACCACCCAGAATCCCCCTGCCTCAGGCCCATCTAAAATCCAACACAGTGTCCCAATGAATTCTAGACAGAGTCTACCTCATGAACAATGTTCTGTGCAGGGAAAGTTTCCCACAGTTACAGTCCAAGAGAACTTCTGTGGATTGACACTGACCTGGGAAGAAGCAACTCCGCAGAATTTCTTTTGTGTGAATTTCCTTCCAATCTGATGCTCCAAGGAAAGAGATTAACCTTAAGGGCAGTTGTTGCTTTCAAAGGAGGCTTAACCCAGGATGCTCTTGGACATTATGTGGCCTACTTTAGGAGGTTGTATGACGACCTGAAGAGTGGAGTGACAGGAGTGTCAGAAAAAAAAATATGCCCACATGCTGTGTTATACACAAATGAATGATGACATTGTTTAAACGAAATTTTACAAGTACAGTATTTTTGCTGTATGCCACCAACCTTTGTGTTCTTAGTCCTGTTTGGAGAGTCATCTTTGCTTTTCTTCAAGTTTGGCTTGATGATGTTTGTACTCATATCTGATATTCAGTTTGGTATCTGAAAATATTAAGTGTTTAAAGGTTTAAAGTGTTTAAAGATCTGTTATTTCTCTTAATAGATGTTGGATGTTCAATTTCACATTCATTTAATTACATATTAATTAATTCTTAATTCATTGATTCATACATACATACACTCATATATATATATACATATAAACAAACAATCACACACACACTTGCAGAATTAGGAAGATGTTGAAAGTGTCAGAAGTGCAACGTGTTCACTTCTTTGAGCATCACTGTTTAAATGTTTGTGGCTAATATAGTAAGTGCTGGACAGGGGTCAAATATGTAGAAGATGCTGAAATCTGTTTGATCGTTTTGATGATCAGTGGACACTCCAGGCCAATCAAGCTCATGACAAAATAAAAAACAAACCTTTGTTTTCAAAATTCTTGCCTTCTGCAGTGTATGTAAACTTTTGACCACCATAAATACGTGCAGTAGATACAACCAGACTATGTGTTGAATATGTAGAAAGTGTAAGAATATTCTAAAAAAACAATCTTCTGGTGTGTCTGTCAGATCACTGGATCGCAGCATTCAGAATCAGTTCAAGGGTATATTGTGAAAAGGTAGATTAACAGGTGAGGGTGGATCTACAATAAAAAAATTATGATAAAGAAACAATTAGAATGACATGTATTGACCGTTATGCACTAACAAACTACGACATGCAATACTATGCAATTGCAATATATTCAAATACAGAAGTATATTCATATCTAATAACTTATCATCAGCCTTACAGCAACATAATATCAGAAATAATTTGAGGGTACACGGATGGACGTACTACAGCAAAGAGGTAAAAGCGCCGAGTACACTCTCTTAACCCAGCGAGTTTAGGTCTAAATAAGCTCAAAACCATGGAAACATGATATCAACTTATAAAATAGTGTCTATAGCTGATTAAATTAATAAATATCTTTGAAGAAACGGGTACTCACAATCATTCAAAGACGAACAATACACACACATTCATTTGTTATTGCTCACGTTTACTAAACATGTGCCTCACCTCGCGCCTCTCTAGTGATTGACATGCGCGTCTTTATGTTGCGTGTACTTTCACATATGTTAATTTTACCACGTTTTTTTACATTACAATATAAAGTACTAAGTAAAAACACTTACCTTGGCGTTTGCGTTTCCACACATTCTGTAATCCGCTGTGTCCTTTTAAACTTGAAAACGCAGAGTGGATAGGTAACAAATGTGATTTGGTGGGTCGTTTTGGTGTTACCTTGATAACCTCAACTGTATAGTTAGAAAAGACGCAGAAAGGATACTTTTATCGGCACAAACGATTGAGGCTATTTTGGATGAGTTTGGAGCATGTCGGGGTCTGGTGACGTCATCGCCTATAATTCAATGTCTAATATTAAAAAAAATGAAGCATCGCAAACGCAACTTTTCGCGGCACAATGGAGCACAAACAAGCGGCACTATTTTCGGTGGTTTTGGAGCATGTCGGGGGGATGAGTGACCTCCTAATGACCTAAAATTATTCTTCTATTATCTGAAAAACTGAAGCGCACAAACGAATTTTTTTACGGCACAAACCAGCACAAACGGAGCACAAACGATTGAGACTATTTTGCAAATGTTTTGCGTTGGGAGGGGGGGCCAACTTCACGCAGTTACCAGACCTCGGTTACTAGACACTGAAGTGAAATGCCTTCTGTTTTCAGATGATCTGGTGCTGCTGTCACCCACAAAAGAGGGTCTACAGCACCATCTAGACACCCTGCACACTTTCGGTCAAGCATGGGCCCTATCAGTTAACCTTAAAAAGACATGATATTCCAAAAAAGGCCCAGTCGCCAAAACCAACATCACAATTTCAAACTAAACAACATGCCCCTAGAACACACCCAGAACTACACATGTATTGGTATAAACATACCAGTAACACTGAAAACTTCAAAAAGGCTGTGAATCACTTGAGAGACAATGCACAAAGAGCGTTTGCACCATCAAAAATAATATCATAATTAACATCCCAAATGTAATCTTTTGAAAATAATCCAATCAATTATAGAACCAATGTATGGATGTTAGGTTTGGGGCCCTCTCACCAACCAAGAGTTCACCAAATGGGACAAACACTCAATAGAAACTCTGCACACAAAAATTTGTAAGAACATTCCACGGGTACAGCGAAAAACTCCAAACAAGCCTGGAGAGCAGAATTAGGCTATAAAAAAGAGCTATAAAATTCTACACTCACCTTCAGAACAGTGATACAGAGACACTCCATCACAAAGCCTTGAGCCATCAAGAGCTGAACCCAGGTAGATGCCCCTTCATCCAACTGATCTCAGAACTAACTCTGCATCCAAAAACATGCAAAACCCCAGCCAGACTAAACTAAATGTAAAAAAACACAAAAAGAGAAATACTGTATCTCAAACACTGGAGAGAAGCAACAGTTCAGCAAAGTAAGTTGGAATGCTATCTGTCATGAAACAGAATATAAACTGGCAGAATACCTCACAACCGTATCAGACCCTAAACTAAGAAAAGTCTTGAGCATGCTCACAAGTACAGATCACAAGCTCACCGTAGAGATGGGCAGACACAGACAGATATGGGCACCAAGAGAAGATTGACTGTGTCCTCACTGCACACAGAATCAAGTGGAAACGGTGCTGCACATTTTAATCTCATGTCCAAACTATACACACATCAGAGAAACATTCTTCCCCCAGTTTGCAAACTTCCACAAAGACTTTAACCAGATTCAACAAAAGGACAAGATTTCCTTTTCCACTCCACTGAGGAGGCACTGCTATCTGTCACAGAAGCACTGCGGCTAGCCAAGGCGGAATCTAAATCCTCGGTCCTGATTCTGCTAGACCTATCTGCAGCGTTTGACACTGTCAATCACCAGATACTGCTAGCAACCCTGTCATCGCTAGGAATCTCAGGCTCTCCCCCTCCCCTGGTTCAAATCCTACCTCTCCGACAGATCCTTCAGGGTGTCATGGAGGGGCTCGCTGTCCACTGCTCACCACATGATCACTGGGGTCCCTCATGGGTCGGTGCTTGGACCGCTGCTTTTTTCCATCTACACAACATCCTTGGGACCCATCATACAGGCACATGGCTTCTCGTATCACTGTTATGCCGACGACACCCAGATCTACATCTCGTTTCACCCAGACGATACCACTGTAGCAGCTCGCATTACAGCCTGCCTCGAGGACATCTCAGCTTGGATGAAAGGGCATCACCTCCAGCTGAACCCTGCCAAGACAGAACTACTCGTGTTTCCGGCACACCCTATGGTCCAACACGATCTCAACATCCATCTTGGCAATACCACAATCACCCATTCCAAAACAGCCAGGAACCTCGGAGTCATATTTGATGAACAGCTGTCCTTCAATGATCACATTGCAAAGACAACACGGTCATGCCGATATGCCTTATTCAACATTAGAAAGGTCAGTCCCTATCTCACTGAGCATGGGGCACAACTCCTTGTCCAGGCCCTGGTAATCTCAAGATTGGACTACTGCAATGCTCTCCTTGCTGGTCTTCCTGCAAAGGCTATCAAACTGCTTCAGCTGGTTCAGGAACGCAGCAGCACGCCTCGTCTTCCAACAGCCCAAAAGGGTTCACGTGACTCCCCTTTTCATCTCTCTTCACTGGCTACCGGTTGCAGCCCGTATCAGATTCAAGTCACTAATGCTTGCCTACAGGACTATCACTGGATCTGCACCGGCTACTTCCACACTCTCCTGCACTCCTACACCCCATCAAGATCCCTGCGTTCAGCAAACCAGCGGCGTCTTGTATCGCTCTCCCGCTCATTCTCATTCACAACTCCTTCCTGGTGGAACATTCTTCCTAACTCTGTCCGGTCAACCACATCTCTCACAACATTTAAAAAACTACTTAAAACCCATCTCTTCTGTGAATACTTGACAGACAAATGAAAAAAACCCTAAAAAAAAACCTTAACCCTTTCTCTCAACAGGTAGTGGTCTGCTTTTGTTGAAACCAGGTTAGTCCCTAATTAGGTGTCATATTTTGAAAATTCCAAACACAGAAACAGGCAACATCATAGCGTCAATTAATGCGTCAGGAAGAACGTGTTTCAAACGTCTTTCTTGCGCCATGGAAAGTCACTGCCAAGTGTGATCCAAACGGCCATGGGATGAGATCGGCAATCTCCCTTCAGAAATCCACTTCATATAGTGTGAGATTGATTTTCGTCCTAAGTTTAAAACGCAGAAGTTGAAGATTCCCTTTTAATAATTATTGCGCAGACTGATCGATTTGCTTCAAAAGACATTAGCCTATGTCAGGCCGCGCCGACTACTTTTATGTTGCTTGGATCTGGATTTTGAACTTCCAACCAAAGGAGCTGATGGTCTCAGATCTCAAGATGGTCTGAGGGTGAGTAAATTAACAACAAAAGTTTATATTTAGGTGTACCAACCGCTCTGAACACGTACTGATACAATCACTGTATTTTAATGGACGACTTTGCCGACCATGGTTAACTTGCCTGTTATCATTGTTGTTTGTAGATAGTAAAGCATTTTTTCCCAAGTTGTATTTAACAATTGTGTATGTAAAAATCACAAAAATGTTCTTATGGGGTGGGGGAGGATGCCCCCAGACTCCCCCAACAGGGATTTAAATTGTATGCGTGTCATCTTTTTCACCTTTTCCGAGTTTGCAGGTCTTGTTGAATGAAAATTAAGAATTAAGAACTATTCGTTTAAAAGTACATGGTTTGTGTTTGTCATATAATGCAAAGGCATCTAATATAGAATCTCTTTTTCAGGTGTGTTTGTTGCTGAAACAGACCAAGTGTCAGTGATGGAGGGTGGTACTGCTACTTTACTCAGTAATTTAAGCAGGATAAATCGGTTCATTTGGTCTTATGGACCCAAAAACAAGGAATTACTTCAATTTAGGGACAATATTTTATCAAGGAGTGATAATGACACAGTCAAACTGATGGTTAACATAACGACTGGAGATCTCCGTATCATAAACATCAGCACTGAAGACTGTGGACAATACAGATTGCAAACCTTTGATGATGATTATAAAGAAACATTCAAGTATTTCAATGTTACTGTCCTTGGTAAGTAAATGGTCAAAATGACATCTGTTTACATTATATTATTTATAGGACTGTGTTATATACAGGGTAAAAGTTTGCTATAGACATAATTTAGACATTGGCCCAATCCCATTGCTACAGTCTGGATTCTCTTTTGGTGAGAGGAATAAGGGGAGGGGGCCATATAGCCCTTCAAAGGTATATTTTTCAAGATCTCACTTTTAATGTGTGCCGTTTTCAAAACGATGACATATTACACATGCGTATTACACATTTAGTCTGTAGGCAAGCTGGTGTCACAGACTACCAGGAACCACAGACGAAGGAGAATTTTCAAAATAACACTTTTAATGAAGGTCCAAAAGAAACACAGGTAATCGAACATCTAGGAACACAGCACGCAAAACAATGTAAACAGTGGACAAGACAATGAACAATGTAATAGTCAAGAGTATGTAAGAAGTCCAGTGATGAGGCTGATGACGGGCAGGTGCGGTGATTGCAAATGAGGGACTGGTGAGGAAGCGTGGAGGATGAATGAAAATGAAGTCAAATGGGAACACAGGAAAAACAGGCAGTGGAAAACACTAGGAGGGCAGACTTGGGCAGACAGGACCGTGACAGTACCTCCCACCCCCGGAAGGCTCGTCCAGGGAGGAGGGGGTGGGCTGCCCTGGAGGATGGTGCAGGAAACACGGGACAGGACAGGCAGCGTCCAGGACGGTGCTCCCATCGAGGGGACTGTGGGGACTCGGTATCGTTTTAGCAGCATCCCTCCTCCACCCCATCAACACACGCTCTACTGGCATCTATCCCAGTAAAAGAGGGGGGTGCTCTGGGTTCTGTCCAAAATTCAGAGCTCGGAACCCTCCCCTCGGACAGCGTGCCAAATCTGCTTTATTTTATCAGATTACGAAGAGCGAAGTTTGATTTAGGCTAAATCCTAAACAGCGGGTCATAAATATGGCTCACAAACAATATATTTCAAATGAGAAGTGTTTCTTTAGCTATGATTGTAGCCTAACATTACAGCGTTTTTATTTTTAAAACTGTTTGTTACACATCTGGTTTCTTGGCTAACCAGGGATATGCACAAAGGATAGAGATACATGGATAGGCTGCTAGTGGTGGTTGTTTTAAAAGTGGTAAGATCATTTCAGATCGTAGCAGCTAATTAAATCATTATTTACTGCATTTTCAAAAGCCATAAAATCAATAATGAGCAGGGGTTAAAATTAGAGGGGTCATATGACACTGCTTAAGGGAATATCATGGTTTGTTTTTGATGTAATGCAATGTGTATACGCGATTTAAGGTTAAAAAACGCAGTATTTATCACATACCAAGCATGTTTGTATCTCCTCTTTGCCCCGCCTCTCTGAAACGCGCCGATTTTCCACAAAGCTCATCGCGCTGAAAAGCGAGGTGTGCTATGATTGGCCAGTTAACCAGTGCGTAGTGATTGGTCGAATACTGCAAGCGTGTGATGGAAATGCGTGTGACATCAGGTTCCAAAGCAATTATCCTGACAGGTATGTCCATCTAACTTGCGTATAAATTTGGGCGGTCCTGGTCGACTCATACCAAAAACGGATGTAGATTTTTGCAGGTGTGGTTACACGAGGCGTTTCAGGCAGGTCTGTGTGAGCATTCGCTTTTAGATAGAATTCGTCTTTTGTTACGACACTTACATTTTTGCAAATTAGTTATTGGGCAAGTACATCAAAATCAGTGTTGAAAACTGTCTGCCTACCTTCCCCTGATTTACAATGGCAGCTTATAAAAGTGATTGTTCATTTAAATTATACGATTATGTGGAAAATGTAACATACGTTGACTTCAACCCATATGAAGATAAATTCATAAAGTTACCTGCAATTTTATAATTCAAACAGAGATGCAAAAGTTTACGTCATTCTTATAATTTTGACACACTTGAGAGTCAAATTTTACTCTGAGTGGCTTTATACATACAGCCCAGGTCATCATTTATAAATAATCCTGAATACTTTGATAACCTTGCTCAGGTGTGTTTGATTAAAGTTGGAACTAAACTCTGCTTGACACCGGCCCTCCAGGAGCAGAGTTGACTAGCCCTGACCTATTGACCTATCGGCCAACAACGCTGCAGAAATTTCCCAAAAAAAAATAATAGAAATCACATGGCTGGTTATAGGACAAAACTGATTTAACATGGAAAAGAAGCCTTTAGTGCGTGCCGTGAAATAATCTTCACCTCCAGTAATCTCAAGAACTCAAAGAACTGTTGAAACTGGGTTTTGTCTTTAATGGCAAACAAGTTTTAAAGCACTTAGTTTTGTATTTGGTATGGCGACTAATCCTGCCTCTGGTCTCCAGGTGCGGTTGGTGCTGAAGCCAAAGAACAGAAGCAAGTGTCAGTGACAGAAGGGCAAACTGTTACTTTACCCACTGGTGTTAATGTTGGAAAGACAGGAGATCAGATCATTTGGTATTCTGGATCGGTATCTGAAAGAGTAAAAATAGCTCAGATAAGAGCAGGTGAATCCCCAAACGATAATGACAGCTCCAGCGACAGTCTGCATGTGAACCAAACATCTGGAGATCTAAACATCACAAACGTCTCCTCTGAACACACTGGATTATATTCAGTACGCATTATGATCAACGGAACAGTGTCATGGAAGATTTTCAACCTTACAGTCCTTCGTGAGTAAATTCCAGAAAATATGTTTCGCTGTTAGGCCTTGTAAGCGCCATGTACTGTATGGTTATTTCGGGGAGGAGATGGGGTGATGGAGGAGATTGGGTGTTGGGTGATCACGGCTCAGCTGAACACATTCTGGTTTTAGCTGAATCACTCAATTACTTTGTTCTGATGAACACAGAGGAAGATATTTGGAAGAATGTTAGCAATATTCAGTTCTGGGACATCTTTGACTACTTAGTAGGAACAATAAAATTGAAGGCAACGGTGCCCTGAAACTGTTTGTTTTCCTCAGAATTTTGTGTTCAAAAGACCAAAAAATGCTTCATTCATGCTTCAAAAAAATTCTCATTTGTAGATAAGAATATCTACATGTCAAACTGTTCAATCTTCCCTACATTTAATTTTTAATTTGTTGTCAGAAATGTTTTACTTTTTGTGTTTCTCAGATCATCTGCCTGATCTTGCCATTACAATGGACTGCCCTCAAAATTCTTCAAACCCACAATGTGTGCCGTCCTGTTCAGTGAAGAATGGATCACAGGGACAGACTCTCTCCTGGTACAAAAACCACAGTTTGGTCTCCAACAAGAGCCTGTCAGATTCAAACACTGGATTCATTCTATCTCTGAAGGTGGATTGTCAGGATAAAAACATCTACAGTTGTGTGGTGTCCAATTCATTGACCAACAAAACAACACAGTTCAACAGCACCCATCACTGTCAACATTCAGGTATGATGGTTATTGTTAACTTATTGTTAACGATTAATGTTAATTAAACAATAGCGATATCTAGTCATGTTAAGTAAGGAGCTATCTTTTTTTTCTATTTATCAGGTATGCAAACTTTTCGTTAAAATCCAATTATCAGTTTTTTTTAAATACATGTTTAAAATGTTTTATAAAATGTCTACTTTTTATCCCTAGTACTGTATGCAAAACAAATGTTTATATGCTGGATCTGTTATTCTCTAAATGTGCTGTTGTTTCATTGTGGCATTCAGACATGGCATCACCAATTACTACTGACTCTCTGTCTTTGTCCATTACAGAAAAGTACTTATGGAAAGTGCTGGGAGCTGTGCTGGGAGCTGTGCTGGGAGCAGTGGTGCTGGGAGCAGTGGTGCTTGGAGCAGTTGTGGGTTACAAAAAATGTAGAGGATCAGAACAAGTGGGCAAGTATTAATACCAGCTTTTATACCTGCACATGTGCAACGTCACTACACAAACAACTAGAAAGTCATAATATTTTATTTTTTACTTTCTGTAAAACGTTTTGGTGAAGGTCAGTAACTTACTGTAGATTCTATTTACAATTTTGTTTAAAACATGAACTTACCTTGTTCTTCTTTTTTTTTCATAAAACAAGACTAAATATCTTGGGTCACTTTTATTGTCATGTGAATGCATCATAATTTAAGAAGTTTTAAATATTTTTACAAGAAAACAAAACAAAAATGCTTCGCAAGAATGTCATTTTTCCAGTGTTGCTGTGCTAATGCGAATAAAAATGCCAGTCTCTTATTGCTCATTTTGAATTAAAGTAAAGTTTAACTCAAATTGAAAACAGTACTATTAGGAAAGTAGTATTAAGTAGTGACATCTACAGTAAGTAACTGGCAAACATTCTACAAAATTACAGCAAAGTTTTACAGTATAAGAAGCATTGATTATTTTTCATGCCATATTATGCATCACTGTTTAATTTTTACCCCAATCTAACAGCAAACATGAAGCATTAGCGGAGGCATAAAGATGTGAAAATTAGCCAAATATTTACAGTGAAACGTTTTTGTAACATTTAAATCAAAATACCAATATAACTTTGTAAACAAACATTGTACAATTTCATCATAAATTGTTGCCATTTATTTTATTTTTTTGTTTACTTTTTGCAGGTCACAGTCCTAGGAAAGAAATAGAGCTACAAAAAGGTGAGATTTAATCTAGATTCAGTTTCACATTATTATTAATCAGATTATTCAGTTTTACAATGTGTGATTATCTTTAACAGTCAGGTCTGAAGAGGAAGGAGCTCTAACTAACAGTAAGATATCATACAGCTGTGTGCACCTGTGCTTTAGTTCTCTTGATATAATCATTGACTGTTATTTTGTATTTGTTTTAATGATGCGTTCTGTATTTTTATACAGATGCCACAGGAAACGGCACTCACAGAAGAGAGAAAAACACACCATTGATAAATGAGGAGACAAACAAAAGCCTTCTTGTGGAGTCTGAGACACAAATGTAGCTTTTATATATCAGATGTAACTGTACACCTACAGTACAGTTGTTACATCAGTTCCACAAGAGGGCACTCCACCTGGACCTTTACATTCACTCTGGACTACAATAACAACAATCCTTAGCACAGACTTAAGCTCAATCATTGTCACCTGCATCTCCTTACCTCTGTCTACATGAGCATGTTTCTTGAAGCTTATTCAATATTGTCAACTATTGTGAAAAAAGAACAAACCCTCTCTCTGACTCTCAGATTTGCATTGGATGTTTTTGCTGTATATTCTCAATAATCTGACACAACAGCAGGTGGCAGTAATACATTATTTAGGGTTCTATAAAAGAGCACTTCTGCAGCAGGAAACTATAGAGAGGGACATGCACGTTATTTGCACAAAATGAAGAGCTGACTTTAGATACTCGTTGATGAAATACAACTGGCTTTTGCCTTGTGCATCAAAGAGTAAATACATTTTATGTATCAACAAAACTCATCAGATTCAGAACATTTGTCAGGTTACACTTCACTGTTTGACTGACGAGGGCTCAGCTCAGGAAGCAGACAGACTGACCAAACACTAGCTTCCTTTATATATATCACACTACCTAGTCTCCTCATTTATTGGTCATAGTTGCAACAACTTTAAAACCACGTCCTATACTTGGGCAGACATCACTAAAATCAATCACTAAGTTCACAATAAAATGAAAATAAGATGTAAAGCTGTCACTTACGTGCTGTAGTACTTTGGGCACCAGAAACAAATTGATCAGAGATCCACCGCATCGTGAGTGTTGGTCTGCCAGGGTCGGGAATATGGTTTACATTCATATCCTCTGACAATCCTGAGCTCCCAGACCCCTGCAAACATTGAAGGACATCTATTACCTTTATCATTTGCCGTTTAGACACATTACATACAGTAAATACAGTGTGTGGTTGATAAGAACCATCACTGTAAATATACAGTAAGGCACAATATACTGTATTATTATGGACATTTTTGTATTATTATTTTCTTTATATACAGTGGGTACGGAAATAAGAGGATTTTTGAAAATTAAGGCTTATTTTTAATTTAGTCCTGCCCTGAGCAAGTTATTTCACTAAAGAAATGTTAACAAAGTTCACACTAAAGAATAATAACAGAATTTCTCAAAATACCCCAGTCCAAAAGTCTACACGCCCCTGATTCTTAATACTGTATGATGTTACCTAAACAATCAATGAGAGTTTTTATGTTTGGGAGGGGTTGTTTTTTAAACATGACCATCAGTATACTGTATTTGTTTCTTGGGTTTTTTAGTTAAGTTGTTCGTCACTGAGCCATGTGACGTTAACTTGTATTGTTGCAGTTGATTAAAGTTTATAAATGCTACGACTGTCTCCTGTTATTCAACAGTATTGCAACATTGGCAGACATATCCTCATTTCACCCTATACAGCAACAAAGCCTTAACCACAAATTCATCATATGCCTATTTCTATTTTCATCGTCCAAAATGTGAACACCAATGTCAAATGTGAAGGAACGCTCACTAGTAAACGGTTCTGAAGCCGAAACATGTGTTTATTGTGTTAATAAATCTTCCTCTGTATTTGGTTTCACAAAAGTGAAACACACAGCTTTGTGGTTTAACCTTTAACAATGTATTTGTGTATCACCATGACGTTTTGTATGGTGTCTGACAATTCTCACTTCTGATATCAACTTCAGATAGAAACAGAACCATTAAATTATTCTGGTTAATGTGAATTTTTTTTGCACAAAGAGAAGGTTTAAGTTAAATTCCTGAAGGGCCATTTAACCCCAAAGCTACATGTCGCACTGGACACACTTCTATGTAAATGGGATGCAAAAAGGTCCGTGACTAGCAGGCACTTGTTCTCTCACTAACCTTGTGAAGCCGGGCTGGGATTAAGAGGCTGTTGAATAGCCAACACAAGGGGTGAACTGACGGAATGCTCACTTTCCCACAACACAAAATGATCCCTTTGAATCCATTAAAATCCATATCTTCTTCTATCGGAGGGACTGCACAATGATCAGGGAGGAGGCAAAGTTTGCTAAAAAGACCACCAAGCCCCCTGTACACAAAAGCAACAGGTAAATTGTTGAAGGTTTTAACAAGAACTTAACTACTCAACTCACTATAGAAACTAGAGGACTTGACTATATAACACAAGTTTGAGTTCAATCTAATATTTCATTGTTCCTCCCACTATTAAAGGTATTTAGGAAAGTCAAAGTGTATATGATTCTGATGATAAGTAACGATCATTTTAATACATTTTTGTCAAAGTAAATGGATTAAAATGGTCTCTGAAACACAAATTTAGTTCTTCCGTTACAAAATCCCAAAGAAGGCTGATATACTAACAACAGTCAGAGGTTTCTTAGTTACTTCAGTAAATAAAATGTGTTTGAGACTATCTGAAACCTGTACTAAGGGCTTGTGGTTTCTACTGGTGCATGTGTGTGTGTGTGTGTGCGCGCATGCATTTGAGGTAAAGGTCTTTTCACACACTAACCTTAGAATATCTTATATCTACAGTTCCTGTTAGGGAAAATGTTTACTTCAGTTCTGATTATTTTGTGTAGTAAGTCATTTCTCATGTTGTTTATTAATTGTTTGTTTTTGATGTGTCTGGTAAGAAATGGTATAATGTTTTTCAGGTGTGTTTGGTGTCGAGACAGATGTAATGAGAAAGTCTTTGTGACAGAAGGAGAGGATGTAACTCTACACACTGGTGTTTCTGTCATGAAAGATGATGTACAGATACTGTGGATGTTTGGAAGAAAGAATCCAGACACTCTCATAGCTGAAATCTATAAGCTGAAGATCTATATATTTGACAGTCATGTGAGTGTCATGAATGGAAAACTACAGATGGACAGTCAGACTGGATCTCTCATCATCAGAAACATCAGTAGCGTTCAATCTGGACTCTATAAAGCACAAATTATCAACACAACAACCAAATACAGAAGATTCAATCTTACAGTTTATGGTGAGTTACACGAACAAATCCAGTCTTTTTCCTGAATAACTTTTCTCTTATAGCAAAAATGTAATATGTTTTTGCTGTATTGTAAAATGTGGCATCAGTAAAAAAATGTGGCAAAATGTTTGATATCAAAGGAATCAGAATCTTATGTTGTAAAGTGGATTATTACTGGTGTGAGAAGCTAAGCATGTAAAATTGTACTGATTATATTCAAAGATGAACAATTAGCAATACACTTGAAAATATGCACAATATAAATTGGAGACACTAATTATTATAATTTTTTTATTTAGAGTAAAATTTTTTCGCTTATCACCATCTGTGTTTAAAACAAAACTACAGTTATTTCTGGAGTTATTGTCTATACATGGATTGTGCTTGGACACTGCTGCTCTGTGCGGATGAATGTTGTCTGTGATCATCCCACAGTTTTGATGAATTTCCTCAATAACAGATTTTTGTTTGTTTGTTGGGATAGCAGCTTTTTTTGCCATAAGAGTTATATTTATAAGTTAAAGAGTTATTTTGCACAAGTGTACCTAATCAAAATTGTAAATCAGAATAAATAATTGCTATCATTAGTTGAGAAATATTTCATCGCATTTCTTTTCTGTTATTTTGAAGCACCTGTTTCATTACCGGTCATTGAGAGCAGCTCTGTGGTCAGTGTGTGTCAAACTTCTGGTAAGTGTTTGTTTTGATCATTGGTCGAATGTAGAAGTCTGATGACTGAATGTTTGTATGTTGTTTGTATGTTCCTCCTCTAGACTGTCAGAAATACCCAGCTTCTTGTATTGATCCAGATGAAAGTTTTTCCTGTGAGGTGTGTGTAGTGATGTGTTCAGCTGACAACGGACCAGATGTTTCTCTGTCATGGTTTAAGAACAGTGAGAAATTGAACCAGACCAGGAGTCCTGACCTTAACATCTCCCTCTCACTCTCACTGGAGATTAAAGAGAGAAACAACATTTATTACTGTGTGGCTGCTAATCCAGTCAACAACCTGACAACACAATTTATCTTTCAGGAACACTGTACACAACATACCGGTTAGTTTTACTCTTCTATTAAAATAAAACATATGTTTTAAAACGTTTGGAAATTGAGCTAATTTATCGGATGCAGGCAATACAGATATTTTGCTTTTCAGGAAACATAATAGACATTAGTCTTGATTTTTCTCTTGTACTCCACAAAATTGTCTGACAACAGATCATAAACTATGAAATGTTCTGGATGCAGTTCACAGTTTGCAAAGAAGAAATTCAAATAGCAAAGTTCTGGAAAACATGGCTTACATACAAGCAAAGGCTATTTCACACTGATCCAACAAACACCAGCATAAATGTTTGTTGCATTTGTTAGATCACTGTGAATTAGTCCCAAGACTAATTTGTATTAATGTAATAGTATACAGACAAAAGGAACTGCTCACGATCGAAAGAATACCACCTCATATTTGAAATGTGTTATGAGCCGAGGTTGTTTGGCTGCTACAGGTTTTGATTCACTGGTCTTTACTGAAATGCCACCTCCATCAAAGTGGTCAGTCTCTGGAGCGGTATGTAAAGGAGTTGTGTGTTTTTTCCCCATCTGGTGAGCTGGAGCGATGCTATGCTCAATGCTTGTTCTCAGCTGAGACTGGATGATTATTTATATTATTGTCTGTCTATGGATCTATATAAGTTGCCCCTAGTCGATTTGATTAAGTATGTCCTCTAGTTAAATGGCTCTATTTCTTTAGCTATCCATAACTATCCATTTCCATCCAGCATCCTGCAACTGACTGCTCCAGCTCACCCCAGGACTACGCCCAAATCCTCCACTTATCTCAAGGTCAACACCGCCAGTGTCGCCAGTGTCAATCCCTCTGGGCAGAAAGTTCCGCTCTGGGCAAAGAGTTCCCCAAAGAGTCCACTCCAAAGTCTACTTTTGTCGTCTCTTGTCAGAATGTGCACACTTCCTCATAGTCAGCCCAGTGCCCGCCCTTGTCCCAAAGCTCAGCCCAGTGCCCACTCTTGTCCCAAAGTCAGGCCTGTGCCCACTCTTGTCCCGAAGCTCAGTTCAGTGCCTACTCTTGTCCCAAAGTCAGCCCTGTGCCCACTCTTGTCCCAAAGCTCAGCTCAGTGCCCACTCTTGTCCCAAGCTCAGCTCAGTGCCTACAGCTCAGCCAGTGCCCACTCCCCAAGCTCAGCCCAGTGTCTGTCCAAAGCTCAGCTCAGTGCCAACTCTTGTCCCAAAGCTCAGCCCAATGCCCACTCTTGTCCCAAAGTCAGCCCAGTGCCCTCTCTTGTCCCAAAGCTCAGCTCAGTGCCCGCTCTTGTCCCAAGGCTCAGCCCAGTGCCCACTCTTGTCCCAAAGTCTGTTCAGTGCCCAGTTTTGTCCCAAAGTCCGCTCAAACAAGATTGGCGATATTGGCATTGGCGGTTAGATGCGTCTGGGCAATACACACCTTGGCTGAATTAACCGTTGCTAGATCCCTCTTCTCTGAGAGTAAGACCAAGTGTCATGCTCATCTCGGTAACTTCTGTGTCCTGTTTACAGTGTCATGGCTACGGAATCCACCTACAACTCCTGTGCTCTTATCTCATATGTCTCGGAAGCTGAACCCGTTCCACAGTCATTGCTCCTGGTATACCCACATATAGAACCCAAGACGCGAAAGTTTGATGCTTTTTCATTCGCTTCGAATTTGTCTGTCATTAATTGAATAATTAAATACATTTTGGAGACAGTGGCTGTTTTTAAGTCTTTTAACAGACATTAATATAAGACACTTCTGCCAAAACAGTTTACTGTCAAGCTGTTATATTCCATCTATTTATTGTCCAACATTTCCAATTTTTCTAATGCATGTCCTTAATTTAATTTCACATGTTGGTATAAATTCAGTGATTATAATGCTAGAACCTGAGCTTAAAAGAATTTCAACCAAAACTGACATGGTTTCTAGAGAGCAAAGGCTTTGTGAAAACAATTAAAGACTTAAACTCTGTAAAATAAACTGTTAAAAGGATTTAATGATAACTAGTCTAGTGATTGTACATTATTCTGTGTTGTCATCATTCGGGTTATATTCAGCTTTAATATACTTTTTTTAAACAAAGCAGCTGATATTGCCAAAGCGACAGCAAAAGCTAGTGGACAGCCGAGTTGCTTTCACTCCATGATGACGGAAGCGTAAGGCTGCTGGACGCTCTTGTTGCAATGGAACATTCTATTGGCCTTCATTTCTTGACAATACAAGTTATTCGCTTCTTTTGGTGCCAACGCCCTCCCTGGACTGGCCACACCTCCCTTGGCTTCTGGTGCTGGATCTGCTTTCTCTTGCTTCCTGATCCTCTTCTACTCTGCCCTGTCATCCATTACTGCTCTTATAGCCTATCAGTGCAAGGAGCGTCATCCTGGAGGCTTCCCTTCCTGCGTCACCCTGGTCCTGCCCCTTTCAAATACTACGTCAGCCTCCATGACAGTGCAACTAAATATTTTCAACTTAAAACAAAAAATTACAGTATTTGGCTTTGCAACAAGAATAAGTTGAGGGTGGTTGCAATAAAGGCTTGGCAGAGCAGAAAACATGAACAGGTACATGATGATGAAATGTGTTTTCATGTCAATGTTAGAGACAGGTTGTAACCAAAATGTATAAAACTACAGCTGTGCATTTCAAATACTTGTGAATGGCATACTTATTCAAAACAGAGTACAGAGAAAAACCAAGACGAGTGTTGCCCCCATCATTAATATTGTATGTCTGTATGTTTTTTGTCTCCTCAGATCTGGTCCACTCATGTGATTTTACTAAAGCTGTAATTCGATTAGTCATATCGGCTCTGGTGGGTGTGGCTACTGTTGCTATACTTGTTTATGACTTCAGATCCTGAAGAGAAGTTGAATTCACCCCAGTCCCCTGATGTCCTTGTGATATATCAAAACTGTTGTGCAGTAAATCACAAATGAAAAACAGATTGTAAAATAATCAAGTTCAAATAAAACAAAGGTAATGTGAAAGCTGCTGTGTGTGTGTATATTTGAATGTGATCTTTTATTTGTTATCTACGTATGAGCTGCAGTTGGATGTGGAGATTTTGAGACTGTCAATTTCCTGACCACACCTACAGCAGCGAACAAACAGATGTAAATCTGGGATTAGGGTTGCCAGGTCTATAGTTCCCTACAGAATTGGGCTACTTTTAAAATGTTGCTGCAAGTTATTTTTCATGTCACAGGGCTTTTCTGTGGCTCAGTGGTTAGAGCATGGCGCTAGCAAAGCCGAGTTCATGGGTTCGTTCCCTAGGGGATTGACATAGTCAGAAACAAATGTATAATACATTGCCATGTAATTCGCTTTGGATAAAAGCGTCTGCCAAATACAAAAATGTAAATGTCACAGGTTTCAATATGAACAGATGTCATGAGATGTTAAGTAAGTAGGAAGTTATTTAAAATGTTCTTATGATTGTTATTATGAAAACATTTTTATTTTGGGGTAAACTATCCCTTAAATAAATAAATAACTGTCACTGTGCAATATGTATGTGAATGCCAAATCTTGAGTTTTGGTATTCAGGCTTTGTACATGTTAATAGACCATTGTACTGACTCTGTGCTGATCTGGCAACCCTGAACAAAACCATTTGGTGTTTCCTTAAAAGTGAGCACAGGAAGTTTCTCATAGGACATTGAGTTGAGATGTGAACAGGATTCAAAACAAACTGCAATTAACATGGATTGATCTGTTTTTACCATGAACTTTTGCTCCACATGATTGAGAGGTATGTACAGGTGGGGCTTCATTTAGCTCAAGCTTAATAAAATGTGGGAAAAGGTTTTACTACATGTTTTGTGACCTAAATGAGCTCATATAACATAAATTGTTGCATATTACAACTGTTTAAAAGTTTGTCCAATTGGGTTTTATTAGACTACTGCGTTTGTTTCCTCAGTGTTTTGTGATATTTGTTGGTTAGTGACAGTATACAGCGAAGCTTCTTAGAGTTGGTTTTGAGTTTGGTTTACATTTGCTCTGAACTATAATAAATATGTATTTATTTACATGAAATTTTGTTGCTTCAACTGGATTTCCACCTTGTTTTCCTGACATCTCACGCATGGGCAAACCATAAAATCAAATTAAATATCAAACTCTGTACAGTTTTGCTACCTTACATTTTTAAAATCCGATGTAATTAGCTTTGTAAGTCAATTGGATTTGTTTTACGTTTTAAAATGTATACATTACTTCACATAATCAAAAACTCAAGGCTGTATTTTATGGTCTGACAGTGACCTCTAGTGATCATCAGTGAGAATCAATCATTAAAGACAGAAACAGATCAAAATTTAAGAAAGAGACAGCAGAAGAATTTAACTAATGCGTGTGTATGTTACAAAAATATACACATAGATGTTAAATGTGTAAAATAAAGTATGTTGTATTTTAGCATTCGTAAATTTGTAGATAGTCCAGGGCAGGCTCAGCAAGACTGAGCTTGAATCCAAACACAAGAGTTTGGTTCAGTCCCATATCTTATTTTATTCACTGCATTCAAAACTGCTATAAAACTCTCCTGTAAACACCGAAACTTCTTGTAAAACCAGGAAATTACCATATTAGGGTTGGATTTAAACTCTGCTGGACACTGACCCACCAGAAGTTTGACACCCCTACTCTAAAACATAGAGCCATTGCCTCCCAAAAACGATTTACTTTTATTTATGCCAGTATCAGCCATTTTAAATTTTAGTCCTATGACCCTGTCCTGTTGTTTTCCTTTGTGTCTGCTTATTCCTGATTAGTTTCCCTATATGTACAACTAATAACTGTGCTTTAGATGTCATTTTGCTGTTTTCTTGTGCATGGTTTCTGTGGATCTGGATCTTCTGTAGGTATATGGATCCTGCTTCTTTGTTTATTCCATGACACTAGGCCTACTGTACATTTTTGACATTTCATGTCGTAACAATATCTTATTGTAAAATGTCATTGATGTCTGTGTTTAATTATTCTAGGTCTAGATGGATGTTTTGTGGTTGATTCAGTCAACAGGGATATGTTACGTCCGCCAGAGTTTAAAGAACATTCTGTGAAAATGTTGTCGTGATATCTTAAATATTGAAATTGTAGTTAAATTACTAGATTTTTCTCAGGCATGGTCACATATGCAGAGTTGTCATGTGCGTCGTCACAACTCTCGGGTAGCCATAAATGGTCCGGCGTGACGTCTGAGACTATACACTGGTGACTCCTCCTTTAGTTTGACGCATACGGGCTACTGTCGCGCTTCATTCCTCAGGTGTTAAGAGCAGCTAAATCCGTTTCGGCTGATTTTCGAATAAGATGAACATTCATGTAGTTTTGTTTCTCTGCGCTCATACTGGTGAGTAACTTGGTGTTTTAGGTGTAACTTGGGTGTTTATCTAACTACAGTTAAAACAAAAAAAAACTGGTTACTGTAGTTAAACCATGGTTATGAAAACCATGTTTTGTTAAGAACCATAGTAAAAATACACCAAAAAAAGATGAATTTTCATAATTTGAATGGTACTGTTATATCATCTCTGCAAACTAGTCGCTTTTCGGCGAAATTCTTGTTAATCGTGTTGATCAGAAGTTTTCTTTCGGAGACTGGAGGGGGGATTGGTAATTCATGAAATGTGCCATAAAGATGACATATTTAGAAAATTCAAAACACAGAAACAGGCGGATGCTTCAGGAAGAGCGCATTCCAAACGTAATTTTTACGCATTTAAAAGTCACTGCTCAAAGGGACAAGCACGTGTCGTCTCGGATAAAGAGAAAAACGTTGTTTTTATTACTCAGTTTGCCAAGTATGATCCAATCGACTATGTGATGAGATGCCCCAGACCCCCCAACAGGGATTTAAATGGTATGCGCGTCACCTTTTTCACCTCTTCCGAGTTTGCAGGTCTTGTATGGAAAATATTAATTTCTCTTTGCGTGATCTATGGAAACAGTGCATATGCAGTAAATAATGCTAAGATAGTTTTTTGTCTTGTCATTTATTCGTTTAAAAGTACATGGTTTGTGTTTGTAATATAATGCAAAGGCATCTAATATAGAATCTCTTTTTCAGGTGTGTTTGTTGCTGAAACAGACCAAGTGTCAGTGATGGAGGGTGGTACTGCTACTTTACTCAGTAATTTAAGCAGGATAAATCGGTTCATTTGGTCTTATGGACCTGAAAACAAGGAATTAGTTCAATTTAGGGACAATATTTTATCAAAGAGTGATAATGACAAACTGATGGTTAACATAACGACTGGAGATCTCCGTATCATAAACATCAGCACTGAAGACTGTGGACAATACAGACTGCAAACCTTTGGTGATGATCGTAAAGAAACATTGAAGTATTTCTATGTTACTGTCCTTGGTAAGTAAATGGTCAAAATGACATATTGTATATGATATGATATATGATATTATTTATGTAGGACTGTGTAATATACAGGGTACATGTTTGTTATAGACATCATTTAGACATTGGCCCAATCCCATTTCTACAGTCTCAATTCTCTTTTGGTGGGAGGTGTAAGGGGAAGGGCCATATAGCCCTTCAAAAGTATATTTTTCAGGACCTCACTTTAAATGTGCGGCGTTTCCAAAAACGATGACAGCATATGAATGCGTATTACGCGTTTAGTCTGTAGCAATGCGCGCGTCACAGACTGCCAGGAACCACAGACAAGGGAGGATTTCCAAAATAACACTTTTAATGAAGGTCCAAAAGAAACACAGGAATCAAACGGAAGGCCAGTCCTCGCGCCGTAGAAGGCACAACCAGGGGGAGTGGTCATCCTGGATGCTGGTGCAGGAACACGGGACAGGACGTGCAGCCTCCAGAGTCAGAGGAACCAGGAGAGCTGGTGAGGATGGCCATCGCAACTGAGATGGCTGTAGCGGCGCTGGTCTCCGGTGTGGAGAGGGAGGCGGTCATCTTGGCCACAATGAGGCTGTAGCCAAGACGACCGCGCCATGGACTTGTTTCTTGTGGCTGGTTCTCGAAGATCTTAACCTTTGGCTTGGAGTATTCTTGGAAGATCCCTTTGGGGAAAGAACACACGGTATCTTGGAGCCAAAACCAAAAATCCTGCCACAACGCACAATGGATACTGCGGTGGACTCAGGGGTAATCCTAAAGAAGGCTCGGGGCGGAGCTCCAGGGAATCGGAACGCAGTTGCGAACGGAGGGGTGTGTGGTGTTTTGTCAAAAAAGTACAGGGTCACTTTTTAGGCTGGGATCCACGAAACTGATATGATTACAGCTGACGACGGCATCTTGGAAGTTTGTGTTAAACATTACCACATCTCCTACGTAGGAACTAGAAGTGATGTATGATGATTTATGACTGTGTAGCAGTGGTGTCCCATTTCTTAGGGGAATGTTTTCAACCCTTTGCCTTGTCAGTCTGTTTCAAGGGGCAAGGGGTCGGCGGGTATAAACGGGTATAAATAAGAATTGGGATTGGGCCATCACGTGTAAAAGTGGTGTGACAGAAAAAAAAAAGTTTTTCACTTGTATGAAAAGGTGTCTAAGAAAATAGAGAACAGAACATTAAAGTGGCAGTCCATAAGTTCTTTTGATTAAAAATTAACAAACCAATTATTGAGGAAGTACATGAAAGAACAGCGTGTAAAACTGTCATTACCCTTGCTGGATTCACCACGGAAAGCTTGTAATAATGGTTTGTAATTTTCCTTGTCGGGTAGTGTTTCTCAGGAAATCCTTATTTGGTCTATTAGACTTTTGTCCATGCATCATTTCGTCACATTCGTGAACAGAATGAAGAAGGTCCGGCTGCTAGCCCGCAAGTGGATGCTGCGAGTGATGGGTAGCATTGTACACTGTTAAACTTCAGGTTCCTTTCAAACACTAAGTTTCTTTCTGTGTTTTGGATTACCCTTGAAATCAAATCAGAAATAGGTTGGATGTTGGGTACTTTTACTTTTACTTTTAATCTGGGGATTCATCAATTGTGAAAACCAAGAAAGTACGAATTGATGAGAGTTTACAAAGAAATGGAGATTGTGGTAGGATGCGAAAACAAGAATTAATATTGGCAAGGCATGTCAAAGGTGGGGTGAACTCCGTGATCTGAAAGGATTGAAAATGGATGCAGACATGGCTTTATTTCTTCTGAACAGAAAAAGCATGTAATTTCAATTTTTCAATAGATAACACAAAAACCGTAGAGCACTTGTTGTGTTAATATAGACAGGTACAGTTTTATCGGTTGTTCTTTCTCTCTTTTTGTTCATTATGATAAATGATGAAAGCCCTATTTGCACGGGATTAGTATTATCTGGGGACCTCGTGTGATTTAGAAATGACTCTGTATTTCATGTGGCGCACTCACACGGGATAAGTGAAGCCTGTGATTTTACTCAAAAGTACGGACTTATTTTCCAGGAAATGATGGCAAGTCTTTGGTATAGTTTATTTATCTATAGTTGTGTTGTGTATAATGATATATGAACGTACCTATCAGCATTTGAGACCCGCGATCGCGGATCTTCTGTCCGGTTGGCGTTAAGGGAGACTGCAGGCAAAAAAGACAGTGTTAGCAGGTATATGACCCAGCACCTGCAATAATATGTAAAAAACCTTCGACACTTGCACCATTTGGGTCTGTTTATGTTCTTGTTTCGTGTTTCGTGTTGTATCATCTGCCATGTTATCTGTTATGTTTATTATGCACTACTTATGTACAGTGATGACTCCCAACGGTGCACAGCCACAGGCCACATGTGACATACGACTCAAAACATCAGACTCATCCGCGCAGTTAAGCAGTGCCGAATCACAAGTCACGTTAAGAAAATACCTCCACACATCCCTTGCAGTAGCAATTACAAACTGAGATGGCGACAAAGAGGCCATTCTTACGGACTGCCACTGCAAGAAACAAAAAAAAAGATATTACTAGTTTATAAATCATTAGTCAGTAGTGTACACTCTAAAAACAGTTGTGTTAAACTGTGTGTTGTCCTTAACTGAACACATAATGTGTTGTACTTAAAGGAGTAGTTCATGTCAAACTATTGACTTTCAATAGTCTTTTTTATTCCTACTATGAAAAGTCAATGGGGCTTATTTTAAAGTGTTACTGAAGACGTGTTATTTCTGGGACAACACACTTTATATATTTTTCTGGCCTTTCTCTAGTATTTTTGCTGCAGCACTTTTGAACAACATTTAGGCACAACTTGTTGTGTTGTTCCTTTCATTTATTTCACGTGAAATCCACACAAAATGTGTTAAAATAACACAATGTGTTAAATGCAGTAGCATAACAACACAAACAATGTTTTAGTAAGTATCGCATCATTTGTAGACCATTCAGAGAAATTTCAGAGACACTAGCAATAGCAAGTTAGATCCTACCCTTCAGAGCACTCTCCAAAGCCACACCTCCTACAAATGCATTGATGACAAGGGTTGCCAGATTTGTTAAATCAAATCGTCGCAATATGCAATCAAAAAAGCCTAATAATCCTAGCCCAAATACCAGAACTCGACTTCCATAAATAAAATAATCTTGCCTTAAAAATGACAGCCAATAGACGAATAATACTGTCCTCGACATCAGCGGTTCTTAACTCTAAAATCTTAACTAAATCCTGGGGACCCACCTCTATCCACTTAAGATCCCTTAGTGACTTAAAAAAATGCGCCTAGCATCAAATCTAGTGACTTTAAAATGCATTACTCTCTAGGCTGGCCTTAACTTTTCATAAAATTGGCAACACTGCCCAATATTCAACACATTTTGTATATGTATATTTTTTTCTTTTGTATATCTCTCTTATTTAACTGATACAAATCATCAGCTCATTGGGAGAGATCTCCATGAACTGAACTGAGTGTTTCAGACAAGAGAGACACATAAATAAAATGTGTAGAACTGTACTTAAGAACCATTGCTCTCACGGTCCAGCAATGTGAAATGAACATAACTCTAGTTTCAGTATTGAGAGAACAAAATGCTGAATATCTCTGCAATAGTTCACAGATGCTAACAAACATGAAAATTCTCATTAGCTCAATTGTAGATACAACTCTTATATACATGTCAAACTGTTCCTGCAATTTTTCCTGCATTTCATTTTAAACTTGTCACAAATGTTTTACTTTATTCTCTTGTGTTTTTCAGTTTATCTGCCTAATTTTGTCATTACCACGGACTGCCCTAAAAATTCTTCAAACCCACAATGTGTGCTGTCCTGTTCAGTGAAGAATGGGTCACAGGGACAGACCCTCTCCTTGTACAAGAACCACAGTTTAGTCTCCAACATCAGTGTTTCTGATTTAAACTCCTGGTGCAATCTTTCTCTGGAACTGAATTTTCAGGAGGAAAACATCTACAGTTGTGTGGTGTCCAATTCATCCACCAACAAAACAACACTGTTCAACAGCACCCATCACTGTCAACATTCAGGTATAATGACTACTAAGGTGACTTAACCCTCTGCTATTGTGGTCAGGTTTCCCTTTAAGTAAACTTTTACTTTATTAGTAAATGTGTAATAATATTTGTGTAAAAAATTTGCATCGCAATATTTGGTGAACAGTATTTATGATAACATGTAACATTACCAGACAGTCTAGAAAAAATATCTATTAACATCAGTGCAATGACTTATGAGCTCAGAAAAGTGTCCAATAGGATAAAGCTGTGTCTACGCGGGGTGTGAGCCTCGCATCGACAATACAACCCATCAGAGAGACGGGTGTGACATTTATAATGCAAACTCCTTTTATTACAATCCAGTCAACAACTGAATCAGACTGAATCTTAAAAGAAACTTTCACAATTGTTTTGCATTTTCTTTACTTATATGTTCAGAATCAAATCTGAATGTGTTACTCTCTAAAATGTGCTGTTGTTTTATTGTGACATTCAGACATGACCTGCTACTAATGACTGTCTGTTTGTGTCAATTACAGGAGCAAAAACTAATGAGTACTTTTGGATAGTGCTTGGATTTGTTGGAGTTTTGTTTGTGGCTGCTTTTTTCTCCCTAATAGAATGTGGACAAGCATAACAAGAGGGCAAGTATTAATAACAGCTCTTATACTGCACTTGTTACAGCTAAGAGGCCATTTTTGTACCTATTAGAATATAAACCAAACAAGCTCTTAACAAATGCGGAATTTGTTTTACAATTTATCAATATTTAGTGCTTGTAATTATAACATTTAAATGAGCAAATGTGGAGGTTTCAGTGACATCTAGTAGTGACCTTGCGACCAATGGCAAACTCTACCGCTCCCCCTCCTTTCAAATCACTACTGTGGCTGACACAAACTAAGATGTCGCCACATTTTCACTGCAGAAGGAGATAACTTTCAAAACGCGCTCTAAAGCAGTTTGTTCATTTGGGGCTACTGTAGAAACAACATGATGAATTCCATGTAAAGGGACCCGCTGTGTATTTAGATAGAAATCGCTCATTCTAAGGTAGGCTAATAAAAACATAACGCTAAAATTATTTAAGGTTAGGCCTATGTATATTATATTGAATTTCTGTCAATTATAGCCTCCAAAAAATTACACATCGGACCTTTAAAGGGTACGAATGAGAAAACAAACTTTACCACCTACTAAAGTATGAACCATGTTTAGTAAGCCAATGTCAACATTAAACTGTATAGCCTACCTACAGTACAGTGATTTATTGTTCTCAATTTATCACGGTTTAGTAAGTCTCAGTTTGCCAACTTTTTCAGTCATACAAGAACAAGTACTGTTAACTTGAAAGCAGGAGGTCAGATATATCTAAAATCAATATAAAATGAAAAAATATTAGGTAAAGATGTCACTTGTGAGTTTTAGCACTAGGTAGAAGACACAGTCCATTCTTCATTGATCAGAGATCTACCCCAGTGAGTGTCGGTCTTCAATAACACCTGCCAGGGGAATGTGGTTGATATTTAATATTCTCGGACAATTCTGAACTTCCAGACAGCTGCAAGCATTGACAGATATCAAATCAAAAATAGTGGATACCTTCTAGTAAATGAAAAAATCAACATGCACCAACATCCTTGCAAAACACAATTTCATCATATGCCCATTTCTATTTTCCATTTGTATGCAAATGAGATGCATAAAAAGTCAACAGTTCAACTAACATTGACTAACATGCACCTGTTGACTCACTAAACTTTTCTTGCCAGGATGGGATTAAGAGACAGCTTCTCGTATATTAGAGGGGCTGCACAGTGATCATGGAGGCACATTTTTCAACAAAACCACCACAGCCTTGAGCCAAAAGCAATAGGTGGATTGTTGACGTGTTTTAACAGCATCATCTCAATATAGAAACCTTACCAGAGGTCTTGACTACAGTACATCACCCAACTTTGACAGCAGCTCTGCTATAAAGTTCAATCAAATATTTTGTTCCACTCATAGTAAAATGTATTTAGTAAAACTAAAATGTAATTTATAGTAATATTACTTTGATGATGAATAATGATCATTTTAATATGGGTTAGGGTCATTTGAGTCAAAATGTAAATGCATTAAAATGGTGTCTGAAACACAATTTGATTTTTTTCATCCAAAGAGACCCAAGATGTCTGATATATGTGTCAATGATGTATACGGCTTTTTCGTAAACACAAACTGTGTTAAAGAAAATTGTCACTTCAGTTCTGCTTATTTTCTTAGTCATTTCACATGTTGATGTTAATTGTTTGTGTATTGATGTTTCTGGTAAGAAATGGCCTCATGTTCTTGTCTAGAAAGTGTGTTAGAGATGTAATAAAGTGAAAGTGTAATCTGTGCCTCTTTATCGCCAGCTCTGTTTAAACATAAAATTGCAGTTGTTTTTGAGTTGCTTTATTTATGTGGGTTGTGCACTGATACTTTGCGTGGATTAATCTGTTTGTCTGCGATCATCACACAGTTGTTGTGTACATGCTCAATTACAGTTTTTGTTTTGTTTTTAACCAAATAAGGTTTATAAAGGTATATCAGCTTTAACTTTCTTTGCATACATTTTAGGGGATGCAGATAGGTGGGCAAAACAGATCCCGTCTCAATATTACCCTCCTTGAAATATTATCCTCTCATGTGTAACGTAGTATGTGTGCTGATTAAATATTAGCATGTCTAGTAAATATGAATAAATTCTACATTCATGCATCAAACTACAAACCCCAATTCCAATGAAGTTGGGACATAGTGTAAAATGTAAATAAAAGCAGAATACAGTGACTAGCAAACTCTTTTTGACCCATATTTAATTAAATAAACCCAAAAGACAAGGTATTTATTATTCAAACTGATAAACTTTATTGTTCTTTAGAAATATTCACTCATTTTGAATTTGATGCCTGCAACACGTTCCAAAAGAGCTTGGGCAGTGGTATTTTTATCACTGTGTTACACCACCTTTCCTTTTAACAACACTTAAGCATTTAGGAACTGAGGACATTAACTGTTGAAGCTTTATAGGTGGAATTCTTTCCCATTCTTGCTTGATGTATGCCTTCGGTTGCTCAACAGTCCAGGGTTTGCATTGTCTTATTTTGCGCCACACATTTTCAATGGGAGACAGGTCTGGATGCCAGGCAGGCATCCAGACGAAGCCTTTCGAAGCCTTTTCGAATACGTGTTGTAACACGTGCAGAATGTGGCTTGGCATTGTCTTGTTGAAATATGCAGGGACGTCCCTGAAAAAGACTTCACTTGGATGGAATCATATTTTTCTCCAAAACCTGTATGTACCTTTCTGCACTAATGTTGCCTTCACAGATGTGCAAGTTACAAAGTAAAAATCCAGAAAATCACATTGTAGGATTTTTAAAGAATTGATATGCAAATTATGGTGGAAAATAAGTATTTGGTCAAGATCTCACCCCGTGGGGTCAAAATGATCACAAGAACTGTGAGCAAAAATCCCAGAACCACACGGGGGGACCTACTGAATGACCTGCAGAGAGCTGGGACCAAAATAACAAAGGCTACCATCAGTAACACACTGCGCCGCCAGGGACTCAAATCATGCAGTGCCAGAAGTGTCCCCCTGCTTAAGCCAGTACATGTCCAGGCCCGCCTGAAGTTTGCTAGAGAGCATTTGGATGATCCAGAAGAGGATTGGGAGGAATGTCACATGGTCAGATGAAACCAAAATATAACTTTTTGGTAAAAACTCAACTTGTCGTGTTTGGAGGAGAAAGAATGCTGAGTTGCATCCAAAGAACACCACACCTACTGTGAAGCATGAGGGTGGAAACATCATGCTTTGGGGCTGTTTTTCTGCAAGGGACCAGAAAGACTGATCCATGTTAAGGAAAGAATGAATGGCGCCATGTATCGTGAGATTTTGAGTGAAAACCTCCTTCCATCAGCAAGGGCATTGAAGATGAAACGTGGCTGGGTCTTTCAGCATGACAATGATCCCAAACACACCGCCCGGGCAACGAAGGAGTGGATTCGTTAGAAGCATTTCAAGGTCCTGGAGTGGCCTAGCCAGTCTCCAGATCTCAACCCCATAGAAAATCTTTGGAGGGAGTTGAAAGTCTGTGTTGCCCAGCGACAGCCCCAAAACATCACTGCTCTAGAGGAGATCTGCATGGAGGAATGGGCCAAAATACCAGCAACAGTGTGTGAAAACCTTGTGAAGACTTACAGAAAACGTTTGACCTCTGTCATTGCCAACAAAGGGTATATAACAAAGTATTGAGATTAAATTTTGTTATTGACCAAATACTTATTTTCCACCATAATTTGCAAATAAATTCTTGAAAAATCCTACAATGTGATTTTCTGCATTTTCTTTCTTATTTTGTCTCTCATAGTTGAGGTATACCTATGATGACATTTACAGGCCTCTCTCATCTTCTTAAGTGGGAGAACTTGCACAATTGGTGGCTGACTAAATACTTTTTTGCCCCACTGTAAGTTAGAGGGGGGTAGAAACCAGGCAGGTGGGCAAAACAGATTCTTGCTTATGTTACCCTCTTGAAATATTAGCATGTCTATGTTAATATGAATAAATTCTACGAGACATACAATTTTGCTTGTGTGCATGCATTAGTATTGCTTTTGACAATATCTGTATCCATGCATACGTTTGAGGGGGTACAATTTAGGGAGGTGGGCAAAACCGATCCTGCTCCAATTTCACTGCCCTTGAAATATTATCCTGTCACGTGTAACATGTTATATGAGTGCGGTTTAAATATTAGCATGTCTATATAAAATAAGAAATAATCTACATAAGACATAGAGGTGTGTAGAATCAAAGCAGGTGTGCAAAAAAGATCCTGTCTTAATAGTATCCCTTCATCCTGTCACGTGTACCATGTGGTGTATGTGCTGTTGAAAGATAAGCAATTATATAGTCCTATTTGGACTGGCTTAGTTTTACATGGGGAGGTAGGGTAATATAATTATTGCCAGATCTTCTCAGTAATTTACTTCCCGAATGTGCCATCTCAGTAAATCACAGGCAATGGGCCTTATTCATGAAACATTCGTAAATATATGAGTAAATTCCGAGTAATTTGCTATGAATTATAGCTACGCAAATTTCGTATATAGGAATGCTGGAATACTATGGACTTCATTCTCTGGTTTATATTGTATAAATGCATAAGATACTAATAGGCTATATGCTTACCAAAAAATTAATCAATTAAACTGTGTCCACCAAAGCGTTTTTAGGTAGCTAAATGAATAATACCTGGTGCTCTTCTGAAAACGAAAATTTACGTTAAAATGACTTTATGAATGATTACACAAAAAATAGTTCTGCTCCTGTTTCATGAATGAGGCCCAATCTCAGTAAAAATTACTGTAACTTTTAACTTCTGTAAATAGGTCCGGAATAATTACCTCAGGTTATTTTAATCCAGTCTCCCTCAATGGGATCAGGAGCAGTTTCTTCCGCTCGAGGGGAGAGTCCAATGTTCTGCACATCCAGCTCGGTGGAGTCCCCGTATATGAGGAGCTTATGTGGGCTGTCACAGCTGCGATGGCTTGTTTAAGTGAAGAATGGCCACCCTTGAAGCAGAACGTTTGTACGCAAAGCCGCTTAGACGAGCGCTTTATACAACATAATGTGCAGCATCACAGTAGGAGCCTCCCGATTTCTCTGATCTCAGTAAAATATGTTTTCGAACATCATAGGGGTAAGAGATCAGAGATATGGGGCGATGCTGGGCATCTCTCATAGTCCACTGCTTCCACTCTTAAGGCATTGCCCACCAGGTCATGTCAAGTCACCACAGCCTCTAGCATCTTCTGGATTTTCTTAGTTCGGCAATTGAGAGGTTTCAGAATGCTCGTAAGCATGCGCTCTCCCCCACCAAACCCAGTCTTCTAGGGTTCCTGGGCACAGCCACCGCCTAGCCTAGCTACTCATATTGTGACCGGCAGAAGGACAGTGTTGCTGCCCGGACTCCACCTCAGAAGTCATGGGGGTCAGGAAGACATGCTCAGCAAAAGACTTCTAAGCCTAGGACGGACCAGAGGGCTGTCATCCAGGTGCAGGACGCTTCGATGAAAAGGCAGTCCTGACCTGAGAATCTGGGCACCCAGAGGTGGTGGAGGGCAAACGGGAGTGCAGTTCTTCGACCCCTCCCCGGAGCTATGAAGCAGAATCCCTGACACAGTGAGCAGTTGTTTGAGTGGTGGTAACAACAAAAAACTATTAGTAGCTCTTTCATAGAACAGTTCTTTGTGATTCTTTTTGTTTGGACTTTTTCGCCTTTTTTGAGAGCTTCTTTTTTTCCATTTAGTATTTTTCTGTCTTTGAATAACTCAAGACCATTCAGTTTAATATTTTTTATGTTTCTCTTTAATGGCTGTGTCTGAAAAGGGAGATCTACATAACTGTAACATTCGGTACACACCAAATGCGAATTAAGTGTTTGGCACGAGTAAATTACAAATTCAATGCAACAATGTGTACAGCCGCGATCTGATGTGGCAAAAGTTGATCTTGCAGTTAAAAAAAAAATCTCACATACAAAGAAGGTCCAGGTGTCAAAGAGTTAACTTCAGTTGATCAAGTCAAACAAAGTGAGATGTTTCCCAAAGCATCTGAAAACCAAGTGTTTTCCAGCAGTTATAGAAAAACATCTGAAAGGTGGGTTCTCCTAAAAGCAATCAGGTACTTTCCTGTTATCTCTTATTTTTATTAACCAATTGTTAATTTCCTGCCACCAATAAGTCCCAGGCAACAAGGTACGTATTTAATGGTGGTACGCTGGCTATTACCTATTTTTTTTAATAATTTGCATACAATGGTTACAATTCGAGAACACCAAACACACATTGTTGTACGTGCGGGTTCATATACTTTTAAACAGTGGAAAAACACCAGGTTTCAGAGAGAGCACAACATGTCTCAAACTTTAGGCCTCAAAACATCACTGGATTTTAAATGGTTACATAAGGCTCAAAGGTGCTTTAAACATGCTTAATATGATACAAGGTGCATTTATGTGAACAATCATTGATCAAACATATGAATTGTAACATTAAATCATCAAGACACGTTTATAAATCATTCCTATGTAATAATCTTTGGTCAAATGTGATCCAGATCATTCTTTAGATCATTCTTCCATTATATTCATGCATACTAATGTTCCCATGAATATTTCTTAGGTATTTCTCCGGTATATAATAACTGTGGTGAAGACTAGTGTCCAGTGCATGTAAAATAAAATATATGTGTCCATATGTGTTTGTCTGTGACCTGTAAATATGTGTTTGTCTGTGCTCATAATTACTGATAAATTCACAATAGATCTCGCGCTTCAATGTCGTCTTCCGCGAAGGTGAAAATATTTGTCAGATGCATTACTCACGCGAAAATAACGAACTTTTCCCGCGTGTAAGAAAGAGCGTGGAATGCGATTGTTCGCGTTTGGTGTGAACCCAGCATAAGAAATCAAACAGCTGTGTGAGCTGTACCTGTGCTCCTGATAAAGTTACCGTGAGTTAATTCATGTGTTCAGCCATCTTGTGCTCCTAATTGGACAGAGCACCTAAATGTTTTCAGTGAAAGCAAAGAAATATATATATTTTCAATAAATAAATATATTAAATTATCAACATTAAGTATTCGTTTTGGATAAATATTGGATTAAATATGTTAAATATATAAAAAATTCCTAAAAAGAGCATTGAAAATGCCTTGACCTATAACCTGACTTAAATCTATTATAAAACATGAATTATGATATTTGATTAAACTATCGTATGTGAAAGGTGCAAAGATTTGTGAATGCAATCACGCTTAAAGTCCACTAGATGGTACTGTTTGATCATTTCTACAGACGTTTTTAAAAGGATAGGCGCTACAGTGAATTTGGGATAAGTCATCATGATAGGACATCAGTGTGAAAATTATTTCCTGCTCACATAAGTCAGTGTCATAGCTTCCTTTTTTCTATAGGCTACCATTCATTCAATGTTGTTTCTTTGTTCGATGTTTAAGTGTTTTGTTTTGAATTGTATTTTTATATTTATAACATGGGCAATTGTAAATGAAGATGAAAATGTTGTTACATGCACATTTATATTAATTTCACCACTGTTTTGATAGAAAAAATGTAAGTGTTATTCTATCTAATTAAATCTATTTTGCGACTTTCTGCAATATACAAACTGAAGGAAGCTCTGCTATATTCACTTCTTTAATAATACAAGAGCTTATATATCAAACAGAGTACAATAACTGTTCAGACTCCGCATGTTTAAAACCGTTAAAAGTGTTTTAGATATTAACGTGACCTTTATTAGATAGGACATGAACATGCTGGTTTATGACATAAACAATGAACATATTCCATACACCGAACTTTAATCTCAATTAGTGTTTTAAATAAGAATCATTTATTTCCTCATATAAAAAATAGCAGCAAATTAACGCAAAAACTCGAGATGATTTGACGTCTCATACAGGTCTGCGCATCGAGTGACGTGTGACGTAAATGCTACGTCTTAGATTTTCGATTGAATGACAGCTGTTTTTAACCAATAGCGTGCGGTCGTACAATTCCATCCCGCCAATCAGGAAGCGGCAGGCGTGTGCGAAGGATTAGTGCGGAATTGAGCTGTAGAATTGAATAAAAACGGATTTCTTTGCTAATCGGTGTTATTTTCATAAACAGGTCGCGATGGTTTATCACTCGGTGGCGTTGCCTATGATCTGCTTCACCACGCTGTGGGGTTTAGTCGGAATTGTTGCCCCGTTTTTGGTACCGAAAGGACCCAACAGAGGGTAAGTGATGCTGAAAGAGGCCGAGCCCGTTTATCCGTGTTGAAGCATCTCTCAACACACGAATTCGTTCATATTTCGGTTTTATTATATTCATGATATCGCATATGTGTTGATTTGTTGATTTGATTTTTATTGATACAGTGTTATCATAACCTGTTTGGTGCTGACTGCGGTTTGCTGCTATTTATTGTGAGTATAAAACAACCGTTTGGAATGATGTTGAACAAAATACGTTACTCGTATTATTTTGTCTTTTGATATATTATGAAGTATTTCTCCACGCATCTATCCATTCATCACTGGATGTCATTATGTGCTATGAGCTTTTTACTCTACAGAATCACTGCTAGCAAATCATAATGTTTACTCTGGATGCTGGTTCAATACATCTTTGCCTTTTGTCTTGATACTGTAATAGCTTAAATTTATGAAACGCTATATGATCCATTTCAATGTTCAAAGTTGTGTTTGTGTCTATGTGATGGCAGCTGGTTAATAGCGATACTGGCCCAAATAAACCCTCTGTTTGGACCTCAGCTGAAGAATGAGACCATCTGGTATCTGCGTTACTTCTGGGAATAGATGAAGGTAACCAATGCTCCAATCTCCTTATTTGTGAAACTGAATTTATTTGAGGATTTATGAGTGATCATTGTGTTTTAGATTTGTTTTTCATATTTTTCAGGTGTCATTTGCCAATTCCAGTCGGACCGTTTATTTCACAGTCTTTTTTCTGACCCCAACACTAACAAAATATTTCACACAGTTATTCAGTTAAAACAGCCCTGTGTACCTTTGTTTCAATGTGAATAAGTAAAACAAGAGGTTATATGTGTCCTGACATTGTAGTAATTCATTTTCAATTTCGAAAGAACATTTCGATAATACTATGGATGCTATCATAAATATGTACAAAGAAATGTTATAGTGATGTTATTGTGACGTCCAGTGCATTTGTACTGTTAATGTTAGGGAGTTTTCCTGAAATTTTCCTTGCATCTGTTACATACTTTATCCACATTTTCTTGTTATTATTTGTAAACATGATTTATTTGACTTGTTTTTGGTGTGCAAATGTGATGAATATTTTATTTATTGTATGAATGAAAGTTGTTGTATGTGTCAATTTAAGACCATGATGCTAAAATAAAACATAAGTGAACCTACTCGTGCTTTCAAGTAATTTATTTAACTTACATAAATGCTAAAAATATATATAATATAATAATATTTAAACAGAGGTTGAAGTAGCAACATCAACTTCCATACTCATTAAATGTATTATGAGGAAATTGTTTGTATAAAAGCAGCACTTTATATGTCTATTATATAAATACCTTATTTACCTGTCTATATCCATTACATCTCAAATATTTGCATGAGATCATCTTTATCTTGTGCTACTCATTTTTGCAGCAAAAATGGTGTATTGATATATACAGTTTTTGATGAATACAGTGCGTCTGTTATTGCTATGGTGGGATATATTTGAAGGGTAATAATTGGTGATTTCTGGTATGTAATTGTATCACAATAGTGATACAGTCATGTGATATTGCAGATTAAATATTTAATATCAGTACATGCAAACAGGTCAAATTAATAAAGGTTTATCAACAACATGTTTTGCATCTTATGGAGGATACTGTGAATAATATATTGAAAGAGAAGGCAAATGCAATCAGAATCAGAAAGAGCTTTATTGCCAAGTGTGCTTGGACACACAAGGAATTTGTCTTAGTGACAGAAGCTTCCAGTGCACATACAGGTTAAAAGAGTGACAAGGCAAAGGTAACAAAAAGTAAAAATAAATATGTGAGAGACAATACACATTTTACAAAAAGGACAACAGGACGTATATTGTATGTACAGATGTGCTATACAAATTATACTTGCCCAGATTTTAAAAACCTGTAACAACGTTTGTCTTCCTTGGAAAAGTTAACTTTTGTCCAGCAAATATATATATATTATTTGTTTAGTAAAAACTAGGCTACATGTAAACCTAAAAACGATTGATGACGTAATATGACGCGCCTCCGCCTCTAGCCCCGCCTGGCTCGTTGATTGGCTGACGCTGAATGAGAAACCAATCAATATTAAAACACCTCATGAATATTAATCTTATTGACACGCGCAAAGCCTACAGCGGAGGTAACGCGCATGCGCGTGAAAGTGCACGCGCTGCCTGTCCCACAGACGTCTCTCTTACTGCCACAATAACAGACAATCTGCTACAATAATCTGCTTCATTAAAGCGCGATGTATACAGAGCTTTCGGAATAGTTTTCAGATAAACTATATTGCGATTGCGCGAGCTTTGGACTTCTGCATTAACCAGGTACAGTGCGGCAAACAAAGTTTCCTTCACAATATTGTATATTCATTGATATTGGGGGGCTTTGTGTTTATTTATTAGATATACGGTGAAATAGAATATAAAACCCTATCCTACTAATGCTTTCGCGTAGGCTCATATATCATATTAAGTTGAAGGTAAACATACAACATATTTTGCAAAACATCCACTTCTATACTCATTAAATGTTCCTTGAGGTATTTGTTTGCAAAAGGTTTATTAAAATAAAACATTTATCGTGTAAGTTGTCCCCAATTTTGTCAGAAACTCACTCTTTCACCCCAAATATTTGTCAATATTTAGACATGATAACTGTGTTGATTATTAACTGCGAGCACATGACCGGTTTACGTTTACCATATTAAATTTTCTCTACAGACGAATCAAACCTTAGCATGTTTACACTCCGAAATGTCAGTGTTGCATGCAGAAGATCAGCTGTTTTAACATGGAGAGGTGCAAGTCAAAAAGCAGTTCAAGGACTGGACATCAGTGGAGTTTATCCTCCCATCGCCACTCCATTTACTCACAGTGAAGATGTGGACTATCACAGACTCCATGACAATCTTAACAAGTATGCTGACATACCGTTCAGAGGTGGGTTTATTTGATCAGATTACATTAAACATATCCATTTCTGCCAAATTTAAGGCACAACAAAAAGCATGTGCAATGAAATGTTAACTTAAAACCTATGAACGTTTGTGAAATATTTACTGTAATGTGAATTTTTGTGTGACCCATATTCATGTTGACAATAGTTAACATGTGTTAGTGAGGCGATAAATCTCATGTCATGCTGCAGGTTAAAGTCCATCATTACACCATGTAGAGGGCGCCACCTAGTGGGCTTTTATGAAAACTACATCATAACATTTGAATTCTAATGGCAATATAAAATGGCTTGATTTCTATTCTATAGATTTATTTTTAAAGATTTTACTAATATTTATATTTGTGGCTTTTATTTGTCATCATCAGGTCTTGTAGTGCAGGGCTCTAATGGAGAATACCCATACCTGACACCCGAGGAACGGGTTGAGGTGGGTGAAAGTGAGAGAGGCACTACCTAAAGACAAGTTAGTCATGGCCGGTTTCTGGCTGTGAATGTAAGTCTCATTTATGTTTCGTGTCATGGCCAGCAGCAGCAGTTCATGTTTGATTATTTAATCTATGAACATTACATAAACATGTCGCTATTATCATCAGAGCTGGAGCCATCATGGTCTTGGTCATGAGACATCTTGATAGCACATAAATGGGCCTTGGATTATTATGAACCATGTTTTATGACACTAGATTTAACAAAATTTGGGTCAAGGAATATGATGAGATTTAACTGAAAAAATGTTGGACATTAAATTTGATTAAATGCGGTTTTAACACTTTGTGAAACAGTTTTAGGCCGTGTTCACACTTGAATTCTTTTATGACCAGAAAAGTTGACAAAGGCACAAAGCAAAAAATAAAATGGGGAGCTGGAGTGAGGAGGCGGTGGTGGAAGGTAGAAACAGATAGACAGCGTAACGGAAGTCTATTTGAATTATAACCATAGAGCGTCTTTGCAATAACTAAATAAATGCCATATTTAAAAACTACAACACTCCTACAACTACGACTTTCTCTCTAGAAATGCAATTAGAAGTTGTTGAAAGTGAAAATGAACCTTACATGTATTCAAGACTGTGCTCCAACGGGTTTCGGGCCACCAATACTTTTTTCGAGCTTAAGCCTTCTCGACCAATCACGTTCCTCGCATGTTGTTATGGAAACGACAGGTCTCTGTCATTGGTTAGCTGTGAAAAAAGAGCTTGGTGTAGGGCGTTTTTATCCAAAAAGTTGAACTTTTTTCAACCTCAAAAGACGCTCTGAGCTGCAGAAAAAGATGCCGGTGCTGGCGTTTAAACATGCGCTCACGGTCAAGAATCAGGGTTTACTCCACCGGATTATAACATATAACAGACACTAGCAGCTTTGAAAAGAAGTCTGAACACGGCCTAAACATAAAAAAATTTGTGATCGATTTGTATCGCTAGATGATTGACTATATCATCATAAGTTGATATTTCCAACAACTAAATTTTTAATTACCAAAATACACAACACTTTAAATTATAGCTTTTAAATATAGAATAATGAAGTTAATAATAAAGAAAAGCAATAGTTTCTAGCAGCAATATTAAGAAAATGAACACAATTAGAATACAGTCTTTAAAACTATTATCAAAAATCAGAAAAAACAGCTTCTATAGGCAGCTGAAGTTGGCAGTAGCCTAGTGTTAAGTGTGTGTGTGTGTGTGTGTGTGCCCTGCGTGCGTGTATTTTCCGTTTTATTTTAATAGAGACCAAAGAGTACATATGAATTGTCAATAAAACTGCTTGTTGTGCAAAGTACTGTAGAATTATATCCTTATTATAAACTAAATTACAGGTCATAATTACTGTCCTACAATTCACTGGGTCTCATTCACTAATAATTGTGTAGATTTTTCGTATTTATACGGACATTTGAACCTCCCAAGAAAACGTTCCGCCTAATTCACAACACATGCGTACGCACATGAATTTGTTCTTAACCTCATCCTAATGTTAGTGAATTTGGAGTATTCTAAATGAGTGGCCGCGTGCACAATACCGTTTTGTCAAAACAATTTCTAATACTTTTTTATTGGTTAGAATTTTACGAAGCTCAGTAGCAAACATAAAGGGTGACTAATAATAATGATTTATGGCAAAAAATTAAAATCACAAAATACTAGGTTTTAGAATGACTGCAGTGATATGTAGTCCAGTCTAGTAGGAAAAAACAAAATTCAAATGAGAAATTCACATAAGGTGCCCGTCTGGGCAATATTCACCTATTGAGTATCTAAAATAAACACTGCAGTATTTCTACGGTTTGCATTCAAATGGGACAGCCAAATAAATGCAGCTACTGGTTTATCTGGATCTGGGTTTCAAACTCTCCAGTCTTGTGCTTGGTCTTTTAGTGTCTCTATTTTAATTTCGATAAAACCTGCCTGATGGCACACTGTCAAGCCTTGCATTGCTCTCACATTGCTTTTTGTCTATTCTTGTAGCCACCAGGGCAACGATCCAAATGAGCCAAAGAATGGCAGATGCGGGCGCTGACTGTGTGTTAGTGGTAACACCATGTTTTTACCGCGGTCGAATGGACAGCCGCGCTCTTATAAACCACTACGCTCAGGTATTCGTCAGTAAAGCTGTGGATGTTTCTATTGATTGTAGACTGTATAATAAAATAAAACACATCATTTCCATCATTGTCTTTGTCATTTCCAAGGTGGCAGATTCCAGTTCAGTTCCAGTCGTTTTGTACAGTGTGCCAGCAAACACTGGTCTCGACCTGCCTCTGGATGCCATCATTCAACTTTCCCAGCATACAAATATTGTCGGCCTCAAAGATAGTGGTGGTGATGTAAGAGCGAATATATTATATTCATTCAATTGTTTAATACACCAACGAAGAATCTAAAAAATTATTGATTTTGCATGTTTCATATTGGTATTATTTATCCCAATTTGGAGTGCATCAGTATTAATATTACTGTGGCCTTGTGGCGTTATCAAAACGTCGCTCTTCAACATTTGTTCAACCAATGGGTTTAGGGCAAGCCATGTGTCTTTAATCAGTGACAGATGGGGAGAGAGTTTAGCAAATCTGTTTGAATATTTCTATTTTTAGAATCACATTTAGTGATGCCAGCAGTGCAAAAAATACACAACTAACGTAATTCATCCCCATGTGTTGCGTTATCTGTAACATGCATAAACCAGCACAAACATTGTAAGGATTTTAAGTGTTGATCACCCCTCCTTAATACCCAACAATATTAAACAAGTTAACAATATTGACTCAAGTTAAAGTGTTATCGTTGCAGTCAAGCTGAAGGTCTCATCATACAGTAACTATACCAGAAATGATTCACCTGTAATTACTGCAGACACATTTTAAGAGACACAGTTCTCTTTTTTTATTCACCATCTCTGTCTTTATTTTCACTTACTTTTATCACCTTAATATTGTTTGATGTTTGATAGATCACAAGAATAGCTCTGATTGTGCACAAAACCAGATCGCAGGGTTTCCAGGTGCTGGCGGGATCAGCTGGGTTCCTCATGGCTGCGTACTCCGTAGGTGAGAACTGTCTAACTATCATTTGATTTCACTTATTTATTGTTAACTTTTTTCCCATTTTATGTTTTAATTATTGATTTCTGTTAAATGATACAAGTTGCATTGTATCTTATTATTAAATGTAGTTGTCAGGAAAAATTTTTTTGTAAATCTCATCATACGTAGAAAGATAATCATTTAAAGATACATAACATGTTGATCACATCATGCAATCTGTGACCAAACTAAAATATAAAGATGTGGAAAAAATTGAGAAATTGTTTTTCTGAACTAAATTATTGGTTTGTGTTTAGGTAAAATTATAATTTTTGTTTCATTTTGTGAACTACTAAAAATATTCCTCGCAAATAGAAACATTAGTTTTATTTGAAATTTGGATTTATTTGCAAAACATGTAAAACTGGAGAAACGGGTCAAAATAGGCTCTGTATTTTTTCAGACCTCAAATATTGCAAAGTTCATATTTACTTTTAAGTCATAAAACATAAATACTTGTACTTGTTTCATTCAAGAAAAGTTTCTAAAAGATTTTTATGTTATTTTAATCACAGTTTTCATGCGTCTTGTCATGCTGTCATAGATGTCTATAGAGTATATGCAGAGCATTTTCTTAACTTGTTTGGAAACATTACTGTTGATCAAATGTCAGCTCGTGGGAGACTTTTCACCAAGTCTGTCAATTAATAAACACAAGCAAATATCTGTCACTTGCAAAACTGGGGGTAGTGAGTTCCGCCATTTTTATGTGCATGGGTGGAGCCAACCTATCAATCAAACTCAAACAGTCTGCAGTTTGTCAATCAAAAAAGCAGCAGCTTCAAATGTAGCTTTTTTTCCCCGTGGTCATTCCAGGCCAAGTTGCATGAACACCGGCGAGACTGCATTAATGTGACATTTAAGTGCCTGTGTGTTTGTCGTAGGGGCTGTGGGAGGCGTGTGCGCCCTCGCAAATGTCCTGGGTCAGCAGGTGTGCGAGCTGGCACAGCTGTGTGTTTCAGGTCGCTGGGACGAGGCCAGAGAGCTCCAGTATCGCCTCATCGAACCCAACACAGCAGTGAGCATCACGTCACCATGGCAACATGGCACATTTATACCACAGCTACATTTACTGCTATGTAGGCATGATAAACATTGGAAGCAACCCTTCCCCCAAAGGAGCTGTCGAACAAAGGCCATGAGAAAGATGTTTACTGTAGTGCAAATATGCTTTAAAAAAACTAAGCAATTAAAAACAACTAACTAACTTATAGATCATAAAGAGTTTGCTTAGATTCTTAAAGATATAATCCGTTGTTTATTCTATGATAGATTTGACTCATTAAAATGCAATGTTTTCTATTTTCATAGGTAACTCGGCAGTACGGCGTCCCGGCGTTGAAACAAGCAATGGAGTGGTTTGGATATCATGGTGGGGTGTGTCGGACCCCTCTGCAGCCACTATCACAAACGGATTTAGATCAGCTTCGAGTAAAATTCACCTCTAATGGTTGGCTATAAATATTGGTCATATTTAGGACCAATGATTTGAATGCGTAACAATGAATAATGTCTTACTCTTAAATAATTTTTTTGTTAATTAACATCATGTTCAGTAAAATGACTGAAAAATAAAAACTTGAGTGCTCAGGTATTGTTGTAACATTATTAGATGAACCTATTTAACATATTAAGGTACAACCACAAGTGGGCGCTCTAACCCACCTAGAAGCCCTGTTAGGACTGTCGGATGAGATGCAAACCTGTGATCACCTCTAAAAAGGATAAAAAGCATTGGTATATGAGTCATGCCGAGCCAAAGAGTAGATTGTCGGAGGAATGAGAAAAAAATATGGCTACGTCTTCTGACTTCTCGCTGGGAGCAAAATGACACGAAACTCAAGACGAAGAGCAGTCATTATCTCCACTCTTTTACCTCATTTTCAGTCTATTTACAGTGCTGTCGCTGTGACATTAAGTTTTTTCTCTTGTCAAGCTCTTGTCTGATTGTCCTTGTTGCCAAACCTTGGTCCTTGGTTTAACATTTTCTTTTCACATCTCTGTACATTTCTACACAACACATAGCATGCCCACCTTTATAGACAGTTAGTGAAAACGAACAGACCTGATACTCTGTTAGTCATGACGACAAGATGCTTAAAATGTATTTGTATAACTTTCCCATCCTTTTGACCAATATTTGTCTCTTGAGCTTTTGGCCTTATCCCTTTCACACTTGCATGTACTGTGAGACGTGTACTATCGACGGGCCCTATGCACAGCATCCTTTCACATATAGATGTCAGTCAGACTTAAACATACATTTGCCAACAAAGATGGGTCCTACTTTGCATTGTGTCTTTAACTACTTTATTTTTACTTTCATAAGAAAATGTTTACAATGTAACTATTGTGTACATACAGTATGTTTTGTTACATTGTACAATTTCAAGTATCTGCATGTTATTACACTCTTGACCCTAAACCCACCCCCAAAAATGCATCTGCCATCATTTACTCACCTTCAAGATGTTCCCAATCTGTAAACATTTCTTAGTTCAGATAAACACATAGAAAGATATTTGACTACCATTGTAATTTTTCCTGCTATGGTAGTCAATGGGGTCCAAGAACTGTTTGGTTACAAGCATTCGTCCTAGTATCTTTCGTTGTGTTCAACCAAACAAAAAATGTATCCTGGTTTTGAACAACTAGAGAGTGAGTAATTCATAACAGAATTTACATTTTTAGGTGAACTGTCCCATATGATTAGTTTTTTTGTTCTTATGAGAAACATAAAATGCTGTACTTTAAAGGGATAGATCATTTACTCTCAAGTTGTTTCAGACATGTATACATTCTGTTGTTCTGCTATACACAAAAGAAAATATTTGGAAGAATATTTTTTACCAAAGAGTTCTGGGGCACCACTGACTAGTAAGAAAAACTATTATTCAATGGTGCCCCAAACTATTTTGTTTTCCACATTCTTCAAAATATCCTCTTTTGTGTTGAACAATACAAAGAAATGTATACAGGTTTGAAACGACTTGAGTGGGTAAATGATGAGAGATTTCATTTTTGGGTGAACTATCCCTTTAAATGGACCCAGAAAATGGGTTGAAACAACCTGGGATAGGTTCATTTATGACCTAACGACTGGTTTTGTAACTTTTCGACCCACCATGGGTTGTATTTAATAGTGGTATATATTCACTGTTAAAAGTAGCAACATTTTCAGTGTCGTGCAATTTTTTTATATATTGACTTTATTAATAGAAGATATCATGTCATAGGTTTTGTTTACACTTGCTCTCCATTAGCAAAGGTTGTGTTCAAGTATTCTTAATCTTTACTGGCTGATAAGTATTTAGGTTCTGTGGTTTCAGAGAAATGTAAACAAATATGCTTATATGTTATGTAGAATTATTCATAGCATATTTAATTGTGCAAATCAATTATCATGATAAACCATATTATTAAATAATTTTACAAATGTAAGAGAAACCCGAAGATGTAATAAATAAATTATAGATATTTAGAAGACGTAGATTTTTTTACTTGTTTAAAAATAACTCATCGCATCTTTTTCTCCTTTTCTAACATAAACATTTACATGTATATTATTATATACATGTATTATGTATATTTAACTTTCTATTATTTAAGCTTAATTAAGTCTTAACACAGTAATAGTTTTGTGGTGTACAGGTCAAAACGGCTTCGACTGATTTAGTCTATACTATAGAGTCAAGAGTTCTTTGTGTGTTTGAAAAACAATTACAATCTCTTTTAAGTCCTTTAACTGATTATTAAAAAAGCACAAACACATGCAGAACAATGAAAAAACCTTAAACATTGTGTATATTTGTAGTCAAGGTAGACGCCATACATCTACTTTCCTAAAACACAACATGCGAAAACTAATATGTGAAATAAGTAAATGCAGAATCAGAATATATGAAAAGAAAAAAAATACCCGGAAGGTCCACTACAAGAGATTCTGCAGTGTGCATAAAATAAACACTTTTATGAGGCCATGAGAGTTGAGGTGGCACCAAATTCAAACATATATATAGAAAATATACGAAAGCGGTAAGAAGGGCTCTTTTCTCATATACTTTAAACTATTTTTGCCGTTGCTGGAAGAACATCATAGGTCAGAGAACATGCGGCTCACATGACAATGCAAACATGGAGGATGTAGTGTCAGAGATATGAGGAGATGGCAACCTCTGTATCTGTGGGCGAGTTTCAAACAGTAGAGAGAGTTTCAAACAGAGTTTCTTCACAAAAGCAGTCAGAAAGTTTACTGTACAAATGGCCATCACCTTAAAAGTAATTTTCCCATTTATGACCATGTGACGATAGAGGATTAAAAAGTAAACCGTAAACCATTTCATCTTATATTAAATTGTCTTTACTCTCTTTACCACGAGTGTCCCAAACACACAATATGAGACCATAATACACAAGGTGCTTCAAAAGGTTCTTTGATGCCATAGAAGAACCTTTTGGTTCCATAAAGAAACTTTTACATCTTAAGAACCTTTCTGTTTTAAAAAAGGTTATTTGTGGTGAAAAAAAGCTTCTTCTGATTAAAAAAGTAAGAGAGAGACCTTTGACTGAACGGTTCTTTGTGGAACCAAAATTGGTTCTTTTATAGCACCGCTGTGAAGAACCTTTTAAGCACCTTTATTTTGAGTGTACACTACACCTCAGAGGTCAGATATATCCCCATAGAAAATGAATGGACAATGCTGCAAAATGACTCCTGTCGCAAAACTGTCTGTGATTTCTTTCACAAAACATTTTTTTCAGTAAACTCCACACAAGAAACATGAAGATTAGTGAACAGCATCTCCTCATCTGACATCCATTCAAAAACAGTCTCTTGTTTCCTTTACATTGTTTTGCTGTCCTTGAAGGCCCTGATAGTATGTCCGGAAATCACCAACTGGTAAGTAATGCAACACCTACTGCCACAGTGTGTGATTCTGGACATCATAATTGTCAAGGTCCGTCTGTTTCCATGCCCGTTGTTCCCCATGGACTTAGTTTCCCATCCCGCACCCGTCCGTGTTTGTAATCGTCGCACCTGCCCGTCATTAGCCTCATCACTGGACACCCGAAGATGTAAGGCTTCACTTAGGCGAAAAATTGTGAATCTGACAAACCATTCAAATATACATCACATTTTTCATGTAAAATTATACTTAAAATTACATTTAAACGAATAAGCAATACAGTAAAACAAGAGAAGACGTACATTGGCCTTAATATTATAAATTATTTTTCAGCTCAAAAGTTAAATTTGGCCGCATAGTTTTCAGTGCCTGAACCAAGATTGCTACATTAAAAACCTCTTTGAATGGCAGGTGAAGGCAGAACATTTCAGTATTTTGCCATGGCAACAGACCCTATGCTTAGGAAAGCGGTTAAACTGTTGCAGCACTTCACATGCTACCACATCGTAAGGTGATGCAAATAATGGTGAATACAAATGTCTCTATGTCAACAGAGCGGGGTGGATATAGGTTAAAGTCCATTTTAAGCACAATCTGAAGTTTTATGGAAACAGGAAGGTGTGAAGGGGATTGGCAACCAAAAAGATATTTAAATCCTGATAAATACTTCCGCATACCATTTACTGTATGAAAAAATATTTCTGGGCATAACTTTGTGTTGTATTCACTTATGTTTTAATCTATTGTTTTACTACAGTGGTAAGAATTACAATCAGTCATTTTTGCAATCCAAACATTAAGAAAATGAGTGACAAGTTTCTTAGAGAAAAAAAAAATATCTTTGCGTTCTATTAAATGTATAATGTATACTAGTAAAACATTTTGAAGTTATAGAAAATCTGTTGTTTCTTTCCTGTGTTTCTGTGAAAAAAAAAACACTAAGTGACAACAAATGACTGTTTCTTTTGTGGACCAAGATGCACAAATGAAATCTCATTTGATGTTTCGAGTGTAAGCCCGTTGTTAAATAGTAATGTTCACAGTCTTTTAAAGTGATTGACACAGCAGAGCTCAGAACATTTTTAGGGGGGAAAGCACACATTAAAATGTCCCCACTACTTGAGAGATTTCGGTGAAATGTGTGTTTTGAGAAATAATAACAGGACATCAATCAGAAAACTAGAATAAATGCTCTTCGCCTGTCAGTCATTGGCTTTGCTAACACAGGGTTGGCTGACATGTCTTTTAGGCTTTTACAGAGGGGGAGTGCGTTTTAAGATGACAAAATGTGCCAGCCAACCAGCCAAACTTTCACCACTTGTGGTCCACACTTTCACAGCTCATTTTAATACTATAAATGTCATTCCCAAAGTCTTCCTCTTTATGTTTCAATGTTTTTCTGTTCTCCAGTATTACTCTTATATCCATTGACCATATTGCTTTACGTTTAATTCTACTCTACAAATTCTAAAATAAAACAACATGCTAAATTAAGTCTGCAAACACTCAATTTGATTTCTGACCAGATACTAAAATCCCTAGCAAATGTCTAAGACATTCAACAAGACTTTCTACACAATGGCATTTGATAATTATGTATTACTATGGTTATCAATGAATATTTATGAAATTCCTCCCCCAAACCTTAGTCATGTCAAAGCACATGTTGGTTGTGGTATGCAACAAAGACGACTGTGTTTAGGATGTGGATCAGTTTGCTATATCTATAGTTTGTCATATTCATTTTGCATACAATAATCATAATAAAAGACTGTTTGACTTCCCCGACACCTCCGGATATGAAGACACGGCCAACAAATCTCACAAAATTGGGGTGTCTTAACATGTACAGTATAATACATCTACTATATACGATAACGCAGGTACTTAGACCACAGAAGCCTAAAACCTACATAAAGGATTACATTGAGACACTGCAAACAAGAGGGCTGAAGTTATCCCAAACAACCCGTTCAAATAAATGAATTTGATTTGTTTAACGGTACATCTATATTTAATCATTCAATTCTCCACATTTGACATACAAATGCATTAAAATATTAGTAGATTTCGCCTGAGCTTTAATGTAAGTTTGCAAACAGCACAGCAATCCTCGGCTTTTGTGTGTGAGGATTTAGGAGTGAAGAGGAGGGAGGGGGATATTGCTTTTTTGCCAGCTAATGGTTTACTAAATTTGGCTCTCCATCTGTTGGCTCTTACAGAGCTACCTATTCCCTAATCTATGAAGAGATTCTTAGCCAGGAGATTTGGGAGTGGGGGAAAGGGCTTAACCCCTGGTTGTATAGATAACCTGGATGTTTGCATGATATATTTTGTGTATTTAATATTTGTGTATTAAAATGTTGTTGAGGATTAAACAATTACCTTGCATGCTTATGCATGACATTCTTGCGTGCACAAAACATCCAACAAAGCCATTTGTTTTTGAACATTGAAGTGAACTTTCAATTAAAACCTATAGCCTACATGAAGAAATGGCAGTGTGGCTGTTGTTTTCTGAGAGTACAATCTGTGCAATGCTCATCATTACTGCATCAAACCAATTCCAAGTGACGGTTGCCAGATAATGAGGACTTATGTAGCTAAATTTGCGAGGATTTTGTGTCAGTCCGTTGCTTTGATGCTCAACAACAATTTGCAAATGACCCAATTATTTTTAAGAGTGGGCTTTTGGGTGTGTTTTTACTCGCAGAAGCTGTCGACATTGCGCACATCAGTATGTATTTTTGATTAACTGCAAGTGGTTATTTGACAAAAACGCTTCGTTCGGTTTTCAAAATGGTGTCAAGCTTAATTTAAAAGTCAATACACAGAAATATCTTAGACGGCACATTAGCAACACGGGGTCTGCATCCCGAACAGCTGTTTTTCAGCATTGCATTACTTGTTGGTGTAGCTTAACTGATAAATACAAAAGGCAATTATTCCATCACAAAACCCCAAGAATGTTTCATTGTAGCAATTAGCAAGGTCTGTGTTTCTTTTATTAATATTTAAAGTTAATAAGATTCCTGCTGTTTCACTTATAATTGCTTTAACTCGCACTTCTCTGGAATATATTTGCAGGTGTTTGCATTAAGGAATCTGAGATTTTGTCGAAGGTATCAACATCGCAGAATTAATTTCTATCATGCTGGCACCGTTTTATAGACGTTTTATATCACATATCCAGACTACAGGGGATGTGTTGAAGTCTTTGTTAAAATATTTAGTGATAATGAATGCTTTACAGCTGCCAAGCTATTTTTTTAAGCTGACCTTTTATTGCACAATTGTCTGGTTAAATTGCTTTTGTATGTAAAAATATTAACGCTTCCGAAAGAATGTAGATGTTACAATTGGACAAGGGCCTCCGGAACCCTTTTACGTTTTCTTGATTACATCAAAACCCTCTGGTTGTGAATGTATATGTGACCTTAGACCACAAAACCGATCTTTAGTAGCAGGGGAATATTTGTGGCAAAAGCCAACAAAACATTGTATGGGTCAAGATCATGTTCCATGAAGATCATTTATAAATTTCCTACTGTAAATATATCAAAACTTTTGTGAGTGGATGCAGCAAAATCACTAACAAAAATGGCCGGAAACACGCCTACAAACTTCACTATCTGCTGCCCGCTATTTGGGAATTACCCCCTCAAGTTTGGTATCTATGTAAAGTTTAGAATTTCAGTTTTCGGATTAATCTACTCTCCACAACATCATTACAGCGGTAAGCCAATAGAGAGCATTAAAACAAACCTGTATCTTAGCAACGGCCTGCTACAGTGCCTCTGATTAACAACTTAAAAGGGGATTTTCTCAATATTTAGATTTTTTGCACCATCAGAATCCAGATTTTCAAATAGTTGTATCTCGGCCAAATACTGTCCTATCCTAACAAACCATACAGCTTTCAAGATGATGTATAAATCTCAATTTTGAAATATTGACCAATAAGACTTGGTTTTGTTGTCCAGGGTCACAAATCTGTTTACACGATGTCAATGCTCAGTGTGGAAGATAGTCAAAAGATAATTCAGTAACTATTGGCTGGAATACACTACAAGATTTTTAAAATCTGAATAGATTTTTTTAAATTAGACATCAAACACTTGCAGACTTTTTGAAAGTTTCAGATAGAAACGCACTAACTGATCAAATATGCAGACTGGCACAGACTTTCTGCAACAAGTTCAGAAATCTGGGCAAAAGTCTTGTAGTGTATTTTAGCCTTGAGAATCGCCAAGATTTAACCTCACTTCATTTCAAACATGACTTTCTTCTGCAGAACACAAGAGAAGATCATTTAAAGAATGATGATAACCAAACAACATTGACTCCCGTTGACTTCCATCGTAAGGACATGAAATCACCATGACATTCTTCAAAATATATTTTATCTTACACGGAAGAAAGGGTAACATAAGGTTTTGAATGACATGAGGTTGAATTAGTTTTTTTTTTAAATAATCCCCTCAAAGCAATCAATGCGTTAACATATACTACACATTACAAAGCCAATACATAATCTCTTATATTGGCCCCTATAACATTCCCGTGAAATGCTGTCTATAAAGCCCCTCCCCCACCGCGTTGGTATTTGAACGTCAGATTATCCCTAAATGCTTTGAGCGGTGAGCATGAGACCAGGCTAAGAAGCGCATTAGCCAGAGAAGAGTTAATAATGTAGTCATTGTGTGCCACATTGTGTGGGGCTTTAATAGTAATTTTATGTACATTTCAAATGTTTAGAAACGTCCTACCAAAGGTCACGCACACGACACTGAGCCAATCAACAGGTCAGTTTGGTCTCCATGGGAACCGGTTTCAACAAATTAGTTTGCTACGTTGTTCTTTAACAAAAGCAGTTTTTGTTGCGTTTTTGTACAGTTTACCATCGCATTGCCAAAACAGGGCATTCAAATCACTTGTGAGTGACTGCTTTGTGTTTGTCCGTGGGACTGATGCCTTTTGTTTAAACCAAACTGCAAAGAAGACCTTGAGGGTATGGAGTCCTGGTACATATAGCGCCTCTGTTTGCATGTATAGCTTTCTCTAAAGATGCCTGTGGAAGATTCTCTGTAACGTGATCGTTTTCCCTTACTTCAGTGTCGGCGATAGAGATGTGGAATTGGATTTGCTATAGAGAGGAGGGCTTTTGTTTAACGCAGCTGGTTGAATAAAATATATCCTTTTCAATTATGGTGTCGATCCCCCTTGACTAAATAGAAAACCCATGTAATTCATACAGTGTTTTTAGAGTTCAATGTGAAGTTGGAATTCATACGGCTCCATTTAAGCGCTATAATTGACATACTTTCCTTATTTACATATCCATTATATTCATCTTGTTGGGAAGTAATTTTGTCCATGAGACGTACATAATGAGAGAAAGTTAATAAATATATAAAAAGTCATTCGATTAATTTCCGGTAAGGAAAAAATACACAAGGATCAAGTAAAGTAAAAATATTTTTTGTATAGTTTAGTTCATCCTTGATTAAAATAATTTAATTAATAGAATTTTTAATTCATTTCCGGTAAGGTAAAAATACACAAGGATCAAGGAAAGTAAAAAATTTTTTTTTTATAGTTTAGTTCATCCGTAATTAAAGGAATTTATGCATGTTCTCCTTCATAAAATGGACTGGACTTTGTTGTGTATTATCATTGTAGACGTTACAGTGTCTTCTACACAATGATGTTGTTGATAAATACCAGCTGTGTTGTATTGAAAGACCTTGTGTCAAAGACAATTGAGTCACCGCAGTGTCCCAGTGTTTTGTGCATCAACATTTTTGCTCTAATTTGTGTTCATTGCGGGTTTCACGACCAAGGAAACAAGATAAGATGCATCTTGTGGCATATATACAGCTAGGCACAAGTCTCAATAAGTTTCGGTGTTTTTAAAGCAGGAATAAAAATGGTATTCTAAATGTTGTGCATTATGCTAAATATTTCCTTGTCTTTAATGACAAATGAAGAAAAGTCATAATGATTACGTGCGTTTAATAACATAAGAATACACAAATGATAATAGTTTTTATGTTTTGTTAAACTATTCCTATACCGACATGCTTTACGGATTGCTGAACCATCTTTAAGTATTAATATATTATAACCAATTTTCTATTTATTGACTTTATTTTCCTCTTCCATCCATTACCTTAACTTACCCCATTTCCCCTTTACCTCTTATACTCGCAGTTTTTGACAAAGAAGTCCAACTTAACTTTCAGTTTAGTCTTGAGTCATGTAGTAATCTAAATTTGATCAAACCAGGTTTTCAATTTGTTGCTTTTGCAAAGTTACAAACAACTGGTCTTACTAAAATAAATGCTTTTGGACCACTTTTTGTTATTCTGGTTGTGTAAAGCACATTGGTCAAGTTGCGGTGTTTTAAAATTTCTATAGAAATAAATAAACAACTGAAAGCCCAATGCAGATTATATCACAAGATATTACAATAGGCTATAAAAGGATATTACTTATTTGATAATAGCCTAATTATATAACTATGCATGAATAATGTTAATATAATCATATACATACATCATACATAAAATGGGTTTTCAGTAATTATCTGTTACCTGTATAATAAAATTACAATAATATGACAATGATCGATTTTTCACCATAATCAATAGAGTTTGTTGTGAATCATATGCTAAGGTTTGATCTTCAGTTCGGTTATTTTGGGTTTTTAATTAAATGAATGATAGAAACCACATGACCATCGAATCCTTTGTGCAGAGATACACTATTTGAACAGCTTTGGTACTATAGGCTGAATAATATTTGGATATGGGAGGGACATGCAGCTGCAGCAGCGAAGCCCCCCCACACTCGCGCCCCACCCACAGAGAGGGGCTGAGTGCTGATGACGTCGGACGATGGGAAGCTCCCAGCAGAAGGTGCGCGCCCGCGGGAGGGGCCGATAGAAAATGGCGAGTCTGTGCAGAAGGCAGCAATGCACGATCGAGAGGCGCGGCTTTCGGCAGGAACTTGACTCGTGGCGGCATAAACTCATTCACTGTGTAGGTAAGCTCGTTTAACCTAACATGCAGAATGGTCCGGTAACGTTCCAGCTTCAAAGGTGGCTTAGATGTATATATTTGGCGTAGGGGAACTGCCGAAAACCCGTCGCCTTTGACAGCGAGCGAAGCGTCTTTTTTGTCTCGCAACGATTTTTCCTCTGACGTTAGCCGCTCGCGCCCGCTGGACCTTAGCAAATATTGCGGTTATGAGTTTAGTTGCGCGGCCGTTATTTTGACAAACACTGTGTACGAAGTGCGCATCTGTGTTTTAACATCACTGTGTAATTGCCGGTTTATTTGCCTGACGTCGTTTCCTTAAGTTAATTATTTTTAGGAAATTTTGGGCGATGTTTATTTATTGTAAGCAGGGCGTGTTGCGTGTACAGAGGGAATTGTCCGCGGACCAATCAAACGCTCTCGTTTTGCCAGTGTGCGCGCTCCCCGTTTCATTGTAGGCTACTGTATTATTTGGGTTTGGGGGAGGGCTGTGCGCGTCACCGCCCCGCTGTCATGCTGATGTGCTACTGTGCGCGTTCCCTCCCCTCAAATGATCGGCGCTGGGGGAGCGCGCATTGCTGCAATGGGGAAATGTCAGAAAATAATTTTGTATTTTAGGGGAAGGTGGGGGGTTGACAAAGAAAATGACACTGCGCATATTGGCTAGTTGTGCTCGCGGCCTGAGATTCTTGTGTTACGTGAATCACCCAAACATTTTCAAGCTTTTGCCGAATATATAACGTTACGCTGATATTTCAGTCCGTTTGATTTCCTTTTTTTGCGTTAATCGATCGCTCGCTTTGAAGAAATCAAACCTGTTTAAGGACTTGACGTAAATGTACGAGCAAATAACGAAAGCATCTCTGTTGAATTTGTTTTAAAGAGCACGCGAGTGTTGTTTCATTTCGTTATTTACTAGTTTTTGATTTCCAAAATCTTCCCAAACCGCTCGCTTTCTTGCCCCTCCCCCGTTACATCTGATATTTCATTAGCTTTGTTTAATCCCTTTAAATCGCCGTATCTGATGTTATTGGGAGATTATCGAGTCTTAACCTCGAGGTTTTCTAGTTTTCAACCCGAGATTTCTCTTAATCTCCCTTTTAATGTCAGTCAGCAAACCCTCAGCGTTTGGCATCTGTTAACTGCAGATTTTGTGTAGGCTAAATGTTAGTCACTTTCTCTCTTGACCACAACAATATAACGTCTGTCTAGTGCTGAATTAAGATATACGACTTCTGGAATAAATATGCGAATCAGCAGGGACCCAAAAGCTTTTACCCTTACTTTTCCGTTTGAATAACACATAAACTATTTTAATGCTGTCTATTCGGTCTTCTACACTTACGTGTATCTTTACTATGAAAATGATTGTTTATATTGTTTGATTGATGACAGGTTCCTTTGAATTTAGTAATCCCCTCTTGCTATGCAAGAAAGGTGCTTCCATCTGTATCAGTTTCAGGAAGTAACAAGGCATTGAGCTGGTTTTGGGTGCACCAAAAAAGCAAATATTTGATTTGAGATAAACATTTTATCATTTTGATTTCCAGATATGTGAACTCACATCAATTAAATCATTAGTGAAAACATGTTAAATAGTTATGTTTGCACGTTTCATAAAATATATATGTAAAATGCTATTTGTGTGCAATCACAATTGACGGGAGGGAACCTCCCCGTAAGTAATGACAATTTGTTAAAACATTTTGAAAATATTATGTCTAATCCCTGTGTTGAGGCACATTGAATTGTGTCTTTTATGTCTGCTCAGACATCCTTTATTTCCCATTAGAAGAGATTAATTCTTATTGTGTGTTGAGGAAATGCTGAATAATTGGGTTTGGTCTGTCAATAGTAAATTGCAGTACATTTTGTAATGACAGCTAAGCTTTGGATGAAGTTGTGAAGCCCCCATTTGCGTATTTCTCAAACCTAGAAGTATGTAAAAGTTGATTTCCACCGCCAAGACAAGATTTCGCTTTCGTGCTTTGTTATAACACTTAAGAAATCATAAATCATTTCCTCAAACTTTTTCAAGGGTCAAAGTTCCAAAATCTGAACCCGGTGCTCTTCTGCTTGCCAGCGCCCTTGCAACACTTGAGCAAGAGTTATACCTTTACTGCAAACCAGTTTGTTTCATTCAAAAATTGGGAAGTCAAACATATCTGATATTTTAGTTTTAATTTGCTTGCAGTTCATGGTGTGATACTGAACGGCATGAACTATTGTTTACCGTCATGGACACATTCCTTTATAGTGCAGTATGCCTATATGTCTCTTTTTCCTTCTTCTCAAGCTTTTAAACACATACAATTTAATTTGTTGTGTGAATTTTTACCGGCGAGTTGTCAGTGTTTTTTAATGAAACTTGTTTGTTGTAAACGTGTTTTCTAATTGTTTGTACCAACGTGAATAGCTCGGACATATGGACCAGATAGGTCAGATAGTTTGGCTTTCCTGGTTTTTTCGTTTCTCTCTGTGTGGGTTTGTCGCCGCACATTTGGTGTCATGCATGAGCTAGTCACAAATTCAAACAAAACTGAAGGTCAGAGCTGCTTGCTGTGAGAACCATTACCATCAGGAAAAATGTCACTTTTTATTTCTGTCTCTAGTCATCATCTACCTCCCCCTCTCTCATCGAACGCTTCCTTATGCATCCTTCATTTTTTGCCTTTCATCGCATATCAGCAACAATCTTATGGCCAATTATGTCCCTTGAAACCTCTTACTTAAATATATAGGGCTGTTTTGGATTTTCCTTTGACATTTAACACATTTTATACATCTCAATACTGCCCGGACTAGATGTCCTAGTCTTTTTACAAGTTCCAGAGTTGTTGTTCTCGAAATTATTATTGGTTTGTAATAGCACCTTGCGTGTTGAGAATGTTTCGGTGTGTATTAGGAGTGACTTTATAATGTTTCTAAGATGCTCTTGAACATCCACCCCCAAGTGAAGAGGTTGTTAAAGAAGCGTCTGCAGCTTTGACGACGGTTTCCAGCAGGTTTAATTTGCATGTAGGCTGCGTTGATTCAAGATGCATCCTTTTTGACCACTGTGACAAATTATAAAAAAATACATGGAAAAAAAGATCAGAATTTGTATCTTTGTTGAAAAGTTGTGTAAGGGGGAAAAATCCAAAGATTTAAAGTAAATAGTTAAGTATCCTTATATTCAAATATTTACATTTGCATTCACGCATTCGGCAGACACTTTTTTCCAAATGATTTACAGTAGGGATGCACCGATATGAAAATTTTTGGCCGATAATAATAACCGATAATTCTTTTTACATTGAAAGCTGATAACCGGTATATTGGCCGGTATACAGTATCTAAATAAAAATAAAAAATTCCCTAAGACTGAAACAAAAGGCAAAATGTGGACAACTGCTTTTATTTGAAAACATTGACTGCAGAAAACAAGGTAACCAATAGTTCTCTTTTTTCCCCTGAAAATTATGTGAAAAGCCTACCCTACACCTAGTTAATGATTCATTAACCTTCAAACTTTTCTGGTAGATTTTTTATTTAATAAACCAATTATAGATGTTCTTCCAGAGCAACCCAGAAATACGTTCTTAATAGCCACATGTCTAACAGGGCTCAAGACAGAAAGCATTCAGACAGCAGTCCGATTCAAACAATATCCTATATGTTCCTATAATTTACAGATTCATAAATACTGTATCTACATACTGTACCTACATCAATGTTTTGCTAATAGCAGCAAGTAAATGATCAGGACAGAAAGACAGTACTGTACTGGATTTTAACTGGGAGCAGCTTGCAGCTGAAAAAGTTTAACCAGAGGAAATTATTTATGATTTATCGGCTATTATATCGGTCTGAATTTTATTACGCGAATTATCGGCATTATATTTTTTTATCGATACCGATATGGCCGATAATTTATTGTGCATCCCTAATTTACAGTGCATTCAAGATACACACAACTTGTAAAAGGACTAGGCAGTATCTAGTGTTTTTTATAATCCCTGGGAATAGAACCCATGACTTTGATCTACAGGAATATAGTTTGCATTTGTATTTGATATAGATGCGTCGGTACCTATGTAATGCATTTACTCTTTATTTGACATTAAATATTAAACAATTCAGATACAGTGCATTTCTACATAGAAGCAAAGTTTATTAATAATAGCGTTATATGTCTTACAGCGCCTCTGCACCACCAAGCAACTCATTTGTGCTTTTCACCAATGACACAAAAACCTATTGATTCTTCCTGAATGCCTAATACAAGCTTTCCAGCACATTTACATAAGCTGTCTATATAAAACATATAAACCACTTTAAAGCAATAGCACTATACTAGCGCAGACATAATATTTGTCATTTCATTGTCATTTAGATTTTTCTCATTGTCAAGAGTTAAGAACAGCATTTTAATATGTCAGACTTCTGTGCCTAAATATTCGGACATCTGGGAAGTCTGTCATGGTCACGCATTAAAACCCCAGGAATTCCCATTCTGTCAGAGGGCATCTAGATTAAATTTGTAGCTTATCCCAGTGACTTTAACATTGGATTTCTCATTTCATGTGAATTCTGTTCAGTATTTTTCTGGTCATGTACATAGTAGAGGTGGGAATCAGCAGAAAACAATGCAATACAATATTATATTAATATCTTTTGTCTCAATGTGTAATTGTATTATAACATGTTTTTTATTTGATTGGTATTCTTTCATTTGCACTTCAGTGCTTTGTGCAGTTATATTTGTTGTTTGTTCTGGATTAGGAATTTGATGTAACAGAAATTATTTGCTCAATGACCTTCACACAGTTTTACAGACGTGCTCTTAAAGATGATAATTGTCACATTAATAAAAAAATTCATTCCGGAAAAATATCGATAAGATTCTTAGAAATAGCATTTGTCCACCAACCCTCACAACCATTTATTTAGTTTTTCATGTTTCTGAGACGTTTCACTTTTTAAGAACATTCTCAAGAACTGAAATTTCCATTCAATTTATTTAAAAAAAATATCTGTAACAGACGTCTTGTGTAATAACCTTAGGCAGTTTTCTTTTGCAGATATATGGTAACGGTAACTGCGATAACACCACATTTTTCTCTCCATATAAATGTGCTGCAGTTCACTTTAGCTAAATAAATCCATGTAAATCCAAATGTGTTAAAATCTGCCATATGGTTTCACTTTTTTAGTCTTCCTCTCATGTGACACACTGTGACTTGTTTGTCATTAAACCCCCCTGAACATTTACAGTTTCCCATATGAGCTTAGATTATGTGCTCAACATGGGATTCCCTGAAAGCTGCGTGTGTAGGGATTTAAAGGGATAGTTCACCCTAAATTCTGTCATCATTTACTCACCCTTATGTAATTTCATACCTGTATAAATGACTTTGTTGCGATGAACACAAAGAAATATAGTTGGAAGAATGCAAGTCATTTTCAGTTCCGGGACATCATTGACTACCATAGTAGGAGGATTAAATGGTAGTCAGAGGTGACCGAGAACTCTTTGTTTTCCTAAATTCTTCAAAAATATTATTATGTGTTCAACAGAACAAAGAAATACTTTTTTTTCATAGTGCATGTTGTCCCAGAACTGAAAATTGCTAACATTCTTCCAAATATCTTTCTCTGTGTTCATTGGAACAAATACATTTATACATGTTTATTCAACCTAAGTGTTTGTAAATGATGACATATTTCATTTTTGTAAGAACTCTCTCTTTAATTAAATATTTTTTGGTGTAGTTACAAATGTTTTCAAGGAAATGTTGGAATCCTGATTCTGTCAATGTTTTGTAGTACAAAATAAAAAGTGTTTCCATACTAATTCTTTTATATACTACGGCAGGTATATTTTGTGAAATGAAAACTTTATGCTGTGCATGGCATATTTTTTTCGTAACGTTTTGCTAGTTTGCTTTTTGGAATTAACACATTTAACTTGCAGAAAACCGTTTGGTCATTAACATTTTGAAAGTAATTTCAATATGTCAATCTACCATTAAAATCCTTAGTTGCTTTCTGTGAAGCCATTTTGCAGTTTCAGGGCCCTATGATATCCGTTATATTTATTCCCAAATCCGGATTCAGTGTTTTCAGTTTTTTTTTACCATATAGTTATATTTTCACCCGCACATGAAAAATACTTCAGTATACTATTATATAAATGTGTCGGTTTGGTTCATCATATCAGCTGTATGTGTTTCATTACTTCCCCAGCATCAGTTCTACATGCATGTGTATTATTCCTTTTGTTTCAGTGAAGTGCAAGAATCCATGTGAAAATCACATGATAAGAAGAACAGCCTTTAGCCAGCTGAAATCTCATATCAATTACATAGCTGCATCTCTTCTGGAGATCTGATGATTATTGTCTTTAGGGTCTTTGTGCTATTAAATGTGGATTAAAAGCCAGCCCTGATGTATGGCGCCGTTGTTAAATAGCTGTCACTAATTAAAAAGTAAAATGAAGCCGTTTTATTATTTGCAGAACCCTGAATTATCAGCAAACTATTTTGTCCTTTTAAGTTTAATATAATTGGTTTTAAACAACAAATGAAGGGATTTTCCATACGGAACCTTGTAACACTTGTTACCGGATATTAGATTTATTACTTTTTGTCACTGTTTTTCAACCTTATTGAAAGCTATGTAGTCTATGTTAATATTTTAGCTGAAAGAAATATGAAGTGGATGCACTTTTTAAGGGTTCAGCCCATGCAACGACTTGGACTTATAAATCACACACACAAAACAAACAAAGCTATAGAGACGTGCTTAAAATTAAACATTTGTGTGGTTATTCCTCGGCACATCTTGCAGTTCATTTTTTGTATAGCACTAGAACTCTCATGTGGGATAATAACTTAATGTTTATGTTAATTCTGCCTTCTGCAACAAGAATCTTTTTGAGTTGGTTTCTCAGTGGCGAGACCAATAGAATTCATTGAAAAGCTTAGCTTGTGGGAAAGAGTGCTTATACATAGTGAATAGTTTCACATCACCTGTATTGTACCATAGAGACAATCGAAAGATTTAAGGAGAAAGGTCCATCTTTAGTGTTTTTGAATTATTACACAAGGCCTAAAATAGATTTATGGGGGATTTAATAACTTGTGAAAATACATCAAAACCGTCTCTGTGTATCCCTAGCTACCTAACTCAATTGAAAGTTTTTTAGTGTTTTTTTTTTACAATACATAAGGTTTTAACACAGTTTAGAAAGAACAGTTCTTTACCCACCCTCCTTAAAACAAGCCATATAAGACCATACATTATGATCCTTCTTTTGTTTTTGAACATTTGCCAGTCATAACTACTTTGATAAAAGTCAATGCCAAGTCGTTGTATTATTTCCATTTTTAAGTTTCACTAAGGATATTAACACAGTATGGAAAAAACCTTAAACGTTTTAGCCTTCATCATCATAGGCTATACTGAAGGTGGATGAGATTATATATAACGATAGACAAGAATAATACATATAAATGTGTAAACGTGCAGTCAGAAAATAACTGTATATTACAGAAGGATTACTAGAGATTGAGTTATGAGTATAACAGGTGCTATAAGGTGGTGTTCATGAAGTCTGTTTTAAGTAGTTTTATCACTCTTCACTTTTAACAGCTGCTAACGTCTTCATCGTGTTTCTTGTCAAGGTGTTGTATTAACAGTGAATGGCGTTTTGGATCTCTCCAGCGGCGTGTGTTTTGTTAATATTGAACACTTTTAAATTGTTCTCTCGCAGCTTCCTTGTATACAGAAATGGCGTGAGGCTATTTGCGTGTCAATTTAGCGCTCTACATCTTTTGACAGATTTATGCAGCAGTCCAACTATAGAATTACGTGAAACTTGCACCTTCTTTACACGCAGCCCACTGCGAGGGCACACTGAACGCACGGAAAGTGAGGATTCATTACAGTCTGAAAGTCAAATCAAATAAGCTTTATCAGTCAATTAAACTGGAATTATATTGAACTGACTTAAAAACAACTGCACTGTAAAATACAGCTATAATTTTAAGTAAATTTAATGTGTGCAAAAACTTGACACAAAAAAGTAACGGTGCACAGTTTTTTAAAAAGTAAACTTAATTTTGTTACATCAAGTTTTTGCACAGTTTTAAAGTACATTTACTCCAACTGTGTGCAAAATCTTGACAAAAAATGAAGTACATTTACTACTACAGTAGTTTTTATTTATATTAAAATCGACAACCCATTGTCTCAGTTACCAGGTCTTTCTGTTTCATACTGTGAGTATCATAATAAACTAACCTGATAAAACACTAGACTGGGCTCAATCGATTAAATATTATTTATTAAAAAAAGTATTGTCCGGACCTCCGCTGCAAAGAAAATTTAGAGAACGACCTCCCCCCAAAGCCGTAAACCTAGGCGAAACACTGAAATGTGTAGCTGTATCTGCAAGGTATCGAAGCCGAAGAGTTGCATAGCGTTCCATAATAAGATACCCTTCAAAAATACTGTAAGGTTTTATAAACAGCCAGCTAGATTGAACTGTATTAACCCAAAGAGAAAATCGGGCGTACAAGACAACATCAATGCTGAATGTGGATTGCTCAAACAATATCCAACAAGATGACACAAGGCCAAATCTTTTTTTTAAAGGGCTTCCATTATCTGATTGCTGGGTCTCTATGCTTTAAAAAAAAATCTTTCATTCAGAGATATTTTACTAGATGTACTACAGATGTTATGTGGGTTTGACATGTGCAACCACTGAAAATAAACCACTTGGTGACTCACGAATGCAGAGCACCTTTCAGAGTATCGTTGTATATTGATCAAATCATTCTTCAAAATAATAAGGCTTTTTTGAAAGAACGGTAAATGACAACTATGGATGCCTCCACCGTATGTTTTTTGAAACACGTGACTCCATTAATAACCTTTACAGCAGACTGAAATCCAGAGATGGACTTTAACCTAATGCTGTACATTTGGTACTTAATGGCCAAGTAAACATCGCTTTTTAAACTAATCACCACCATCAAAAGCTTAAAAATTGCCTTTCGTCGTCGATAGTCTTTCAGACGAGTGATGCAAGTACAAAATGTGCCGTCACAGTAGTTGGGGCTTGGTGACCTAAAAGGTCTCGTCGTTGAATACCAGTATCCTGATTTGTTATTTGAATGATCCTTTATAGTACAGATGAATGTTTCGAATTTTCACATTTCCCAACATTTACATTACATTTATATATTCGGCAGATGTTTTTATCCAAAGCGACTTCGAGTGCATCTATTTTATCAGCACAGTATGTGCTTTCACTGGGAATGGATCCCATGACCTAGTACAAGTTGAGCTACAGAAAACATCTCCAGTTCAAACAATCTAGGTCGAGAGGGCGCCCGGATACCACTGTTTCTCCGGTTCCTTCTTTAACACATCTGTACTTGCAATGGGGAACATGAAGCGTAAAGTTTAGGGGGTTGTTCAACGAATAATAGCGATTAATCGCATCTAGGATAAAAGTTTGTGTGTACATAACTGCATGTCTGCACTGTGAATATTTGTTTGGAATTACACGCATACACACATATATATATATATATATTTAGGAAATATTTGTATCTATTAATATTTGTATATAATTTAAATTTAATTATTTATAAACATTTGTTCATTGTATACACACACACACACACACACGTAGATATAAATATGTGTTTATAAATAAAAATAAATAAATAAAAGTCCTAGTAGAGTTTAGATGTATTTGGGTAGTTTGTGGTTGTGAATACAGTGTAACAAATTGTTGTCTCACCCAACCTTTTTAAAGTTCTTGTGTGGTATATAGGTTTATTTTCATGTAGCATTCATTTTTAAGTGTAAATTTTGATATATCAGTATATTGCAAATAAACAAAAACTATACCAATTCTTACATATTTACATTTATTTTCACGTAGCATCAATGTTTAAGTGTATATTTAGCTCAAGTAAATTTTGAGCTTATATCATTAATTACGATATTTCTTGCAAATAAATTGTACAAACATTCAGATATTTTTTAATTATTTTCAAATTGTCACTGTCAGAAAATTCTAGAAATTTCTGTAGCACAGGGAAGGTGGGATGAAGCGATGAAGGACGACTATGTCTGGAACTTGGTTTGTGAGGACAGTATTAGTCATAAAAGATGAAAATGATCAAATGTACACGACTCGTTTTTATTATTATGTTAAACTGCGCTCAGTGTTATGCCAGTACCTTGTCATTTCAAGCAAACAGGTTATAATTATAAAATGCATTAATGTGTGAAAATACTTTTTTGTTTTTTTGTGAGTACCGTCATTAGTAAAAAAGAATTATGTGATTTTCAGCATGTGTAACTTCATTAAGACACAGTAAGAAATAAAGCGAAACACAACTTTAAAAAATAATTGTGTAATGCACTTTTATGCAGTTTTCTTTTGGCTAGAAAAGCTAAATATTTGAGGTTGTAGGAAAATTGATCCGGATGAAATCAAAGTCTGCTTTTATGTCCTCTTTAAAGATAAGATATGAGGGCTAATCTTTATGATCTGCTTACTAGATGAGACCAGCGTGCCATCTAAAATATTTTTTTCTGAGCCTTGTTTTTGCATTAATGTTGGACTGGTGTTTTGTTCATTTTTATGATTCACAAGGGATATGTTGTCTAACTCTGGAAACTTGTTGTTTTTTTAAGTTCTTTTTGAGCTTTAAGCACAGCTGTAAATAACAATTATACAACAGACATGCAACTTGATTTGAGATATGTTGATCTATAAACCAGGCAGATAAATCGGCCAACATTTGACCACTTTGAGATCAGGAGATTCATATTTGTCCGACATTGATATGAATAAATAATACACACATTATTATTATTATTTTTTTTAAATCATCTTATATTAGCCATTGTCACCCTGCTTTCTGCATATCAGCAATCTAAAGTATAATGCTCTGATACACACTAACACACTAGCAATATCGATTTATTAAACGCCCCAACCAAAGAATCCCAAAGCCAGTGCATCTGTTTCCAACTTCACTGCTGGTTTCTTCATGAGATGCTACCCTACATTGAAAAATAATAACAATCCATTCATCTACAAAGAACGCCCCACAAGAAGTCAATGAGAGGTCCTTATCCAGATTGGATTTTTCCAAGATGTTATTTTTATATTGTAACCGTCCTTTTGAAATCAAAAGCTAGACGAGCTTAGTTTTTTAAAGCAACTTTTCAAGCACAAAGCAAACACGCTATATTTAGTCGGCGAAATGACTGACAGGCGGCGGGAGACAAAAGGATGGAGGAAAGGCTAATTAAGAGAAGTATAGCGATCTCACCCGTTGTCTCTAAGCAACGTGCAGACCCTCCTTTACGCCCTGAGGTTGGGAAGCACATGTCTGTCGAGTCTGGAGCTCCAAACTTCCCTCTTCTATTCGCTCTTCAATAATAAAATATCTGCACCTCGCGACCTTGTAATTAGTTTTTTTCCTCGGCACTTCAAATTAATTAGTTTGACAGAAGTGTCTGTGTATGAAGAACGAGGATGGAGAGCGTTGTGAAAGTAGTCAAAATGACACTCGCATGTGCTATTTATATTGTTAATCTTTCACAGGTGATGTTGCACTCTGTTTTTAGACAGTAAACAATGTATTTATTGTGGTGGTTGCTGTTTTTAATGGGAAAAAATAAAGCAAACGCCTTCGTGTGTGCAAAATCACATTTCCTGACCATTACAAACGACTATTTTTTAATAATTAAGACAATGTGTGTGTCTTTCAGAATATTATTGTATTGATTATGTGATATCATTGACTCTGACTACAATATAAAAAAAAAAAATGTTGAATTTGCTTAAAAGAGCTGCAACAATATTAAGTAATTTGAACAAATAACACTTCAGTTGTATGAACAAAATAAATTTAAGTCATGTTGACAAAACTTTTTTGAGTAAATCCAAACCATTCTGATTGTACCAGTCATTTTAAGTTAATTAAACTCATTATTTATTCTTCTCAATGGTACTTTTTGCTGTCATACATAAATTATTTACATACTGCATATAAATCAAAACACAATGAGCAAATCAGGTGAGAGGAATCTCAGTACTGGCAATAGACATCATAGAAGCTCAAGAGCCTCTAACAGCCTGTACCACTCTTCAAAACAATGGCAACCCTAAAACTAAAAAATACATCAAATTATTTTAAACCTCAAAGATAAATGAACATTAAGCACAAACAAGTTTTTTTCTTTAATGAAAAACACTTAAAATAACACTACATTTTCGAAATTTACTGCCTAAATGCAGTCTTACGCAAAGCATGCTGGGAACTGAAAATCCCCCTCAACCAGTCATGTTGAATTAACTTGTTTATATTAAGTAAACTCAACAATAGGTCCAATATTATAGGGTTTTGCATTTTGCAATGTTAAGTTGACCAGTCAAACATTTGTTAAGTAAAGCTGAAAGATCAAAGTTTTACTATAAATAACAGTTAACTTACGTTAATTCAGTTACTTGCATTCTTTATGTACTATGAACAAGGATGGGTTAAGTAAAACTAACAGCAGCGACAGTTCATTTTTTTGAGTGTACATTGGACGTGTTTTATACTTCACAACGACTGTTCCTATGGTAGTCAGTTTACGATAAAAATCTCTCAATGTTGTATTTTTAACTTTGCGATCAATTAAAACAAAAAAAGACCAAAATAAAAAGCTGTTCGCATGTTATAGAAAAACTGTTTGCAGAGAAACAGGGCTTATTTAGCCTTTTCCTTTTTTTTGTAAATGTTTGACGAAAGGTCAGAAGTAGTCAATGTCTTTGTATTTACGGTTTATTTTGAATTGAATTGGATCCGTCAGGCTGCGTTGATTAGAGCGTAGGATATTCATAAAGTGCTTTCAGTAAAGTTAATATAATAGATGATATAATAGTTTTTGTAAGCTAACGGTACTGTTTAGCATGTTGACAAAACGTTTATATGCTCTCATACTTGTAAGTCGCTTTGGATAAATGTGACCGCCAAGTGAATAAATGTAGACGTAAATGTAGTTAACTTCATTCTATTGACACACAACTGTTTTTGTGATATCTGTGCTATTCCTTCAGTATTAGATTAGATTAGATTCAACTTTATTGTCATTACACATATACAAGTACAGTGTAACGAAATGTAGTTTAGGTCTAACCAGAAGTGCAGTTAGCAAGTGCAGGATATACAGTGTGAATCAATACAGAATACAATATTAGGAAAATACTATACAATGGGCATAAAAAAACTATTATGAAACTATTATGAAAATACTTTACAGAAGGAATGTTCTATGACAATATGACAGTCGGTATGTACTATGGACAATATATACAGAAGGCTATATACTGTGAACATTAGTGTACAGGTGGTTATGAACAGATAACAATTTAGACTGTACAGTAGTGCAAATGACTTAAGTGTGCATTAATTATAGACATTAGCTATTAAAGTTGCAGTGCAATAGGTATAATAATGCGGTTATTAAAGGTACGGTGCAGTATATGAGTTAATGCAGTTATTTAAGTTATAGTGCAATAGATGAGTATTGCACTATATTGCAGTATGTATTGCAGTATGCATCTGTGTGCGTGAAGACACTTGTGTTTCCCGGACATCCATCTGTACAAAACTTTCTCATAGATGAATTTCACTGCAGTAGTACAAGCAGTCAAATTTCAAGGTAGTCTCATCGGTTACCTCGACATTGGTTGTACACCGCTAACACTATGACCGTCTTAAGCAATAAATAAATCAAGACGTTTAATGAGGCAGAGTGCCACTATATCTAGCAGTAAAAACAGATGACCGGTGAAACTGAAATGAGTTTTTTCGCTACGGTTTCTTTATGTATTCTATGTGTATACTGTATGTGTATCTACATTTGTCTGAGCTTATTTTGCCTTCCATCTAATTCTTAAATGCGAATCCTTATTTCGAGTAGTACGTGTGGATGCAGTGATCACTTTTACACATGTAGTTAACAATAAGGGGTTAAAAGAAATCGCCCCATACTGTTTTTCCATTGGAGATGAATGTTACACTGTGCTGTTACTTTTCTAAGAGACTGCAATTTACCATTTCAGCTTGTAAAATTATCTTTCAGTCTGAAGGAGGGACTTGACCCAAGACCAGAATATAAATGCTCTGTGGGCTCTTTTGACCCGGGTCAGTAAGCAACCACTCACTCAAAAAACTCTAACATCACAAACCACAGAAGCAGCAGAATAATGATGTCCTCCCTGAACACTTCAGTGTCGTTTGGGGGGTGAGTTTTGCATGGGCAAGCAACACTCGTTTTTTCTTTAAAAATGTGTCGCTCCCCTTTCCTCTATGGGAGAAATTAGGGTGGATATTATCAGGCCTTCGCAATTCTTTTCATGTTTGTAATTGTCGCTTAATAGCTTCTCGACAGCACCTTTTCACCCTGCTCCCAATGTCTATTGCACATCATGCTATTTACTTAGAGTTAGTGTTTCTTGTACTGTATTGTAAAAAGGTCTATTGAAAATAGCAAAAACAACATTTCTCAGATCTATTAGCTGTATATTTTATGTAGACTGTTTTGTAGTTGCATTATTTGGTGAAAACGTGAATATTTTATTTCACTTATTTCTAATTTATAAAAATGTTACAGAAGTCAGGAAATACTTGGACAGCAAAACCTTTTGTATGGCGTCTTAATTCTTTACATGGAAATGTATTCATCATTTGAATCTAGTTCGATTATTTAAAACGGAATTGTTTAATACAAAAAATCCATACAGTACTGCATCATATTTGTGAATCCAAAATAGAAAATGTAGAATGTAGAAATTACTACATTGAATTTGTTTACCGCTTTCATTATCCATGTTCATTTTTACATCACTTTAAATGGATATTTTGCAGGCAAAACAAAATTTCCCCATGTTTTACTCACCCTCAAGGCATCCTGACTGAATATGACTTTCTTCTTGAAGAATAATGCAGTTGGAGTTATAATACCACGTATCACTTTACTCCCAAGCGGTAGAATGGTAGTGAGTGGGCGTTGACTTTTTGAAGCTCCAAAAAGTGTCCCCCAGGGATCCGTACTCCATATCCCATCACTTTTGTTAAATACAAGACCCACATATTCACATACTGTCTGTTTTTTGCGAGTAGAGTTAGTATTTTTATGAAAATAGCAAGAACAACATTTCGCAGTTGTCAAATGTATTAGCTATATACTTTATGTAGAATGTTTTTAGTTGCATTTCTTGGTGAAAAGATAAATATTTCATTTCACTTATTTTATATATCAAATCCGATCAGGTGTCTTTGCTTTACAATTGAATTTCTAATCATTTTCCGTTGGATAATTAAATAATTGGATTATTAATTAGACGTTCTGCTTTTGGCACATGGCACACTGAATAAATCATTGGCCCCAACAGAATGGTTGAACCGCTCAGCGTGACTCCTCGCCACACTGAATTTCAGCCGACGGCTTCCTGTCAGAGAATTTTAAGGCAAGCGTTGCAATGCCCGGCTTTTTTTATAAAGAATACCCCTCAGGGTCACGATGGCAGTTCTTTATTTATTAGGATTGCTCTCTCTCAAAGAGCAGTAGTGTTGCTTTTTTAGTGGGTTATCTCCTCTACCAAACAAAGGGGAATGACCCAGTTTCTTCCACCCCTCCCCAAATTGAACATGCTTGGACGTGAAATTGGATAAATGCAGTTGAAACACTGAGAACCGCTTCCTTTAAATACAACAATGGATGAGCTAAAGAAGTGTTGGGTCGGGTTTGGATTATATTTTGTTTTATTTTGGGTGTCTATTGAACTGGCCAGGTGGATGATGAGATTCTTTATCTCCGTACTTAAACCTCATTGGCTGCCACGACTATCCCTAAGAATTAACAGAGATTAATGTGTGTGTGTGTTGGTGTAAGTGTGTGCAAGTCAATTACATGTCTTATATTGGTAAATTCTTTCATTGGTTTGTTTTTCGAGAACTCAAAATCAAGTTTGCTTCGACACTGTGTCTTGTTTTGGTTGCCTTTAGCCAGTCTGTCACGTACTGGCTTTTTTATTTCTCTTGTGGAATGACCCTATACCAGATAGGGATGGTTATATTTGACACAGATTTCCCCTGAAGTACAACCCCCAACCCTTTTTCTACCCCCTCTGCATGAAAGATGTTAAGGATTGGGGGAGGGAGAGGGTTTAATTTAGGGTTAAGATAAACCACGGGAAAGCCAGCGTGCATGGTATCTAATATGCTGATTTTAATGATTTAATGAAGGTATTGTTCTCCCCAGAGAAAGAAAGCTGGTCTTTTTTTCCTTTTCCTTTTATGTAAGACGATATTGATCTTCTGGGCGGTGCTCGGTTCCTAAAATGTTACAGAAGTCAGGAAATACATAGATGGCAAAACCTTTAGTATGGGGTCCTATTTCTTTAAGTAGATTTGCTATTTGTTAATTATTTGAATCAGTAAATGTAAGCAGTTTGATTATTAAAAACACAATTATTTAATACAAATAAGCCATACATTAGTGCATTTTACCGATTGTGAATCAAAAATACCTGCATTACGTTTGTTTAAACCAGAGGTTGTGCCAGACAGTTTCATTGTCCGTCATTTTGACTGAAAGGCTCGTAAAAAATCCATTTTGTGACGTACATGCGTTTACTCTCTGAACTTGCTGTATTTAAACACAACTGAATACCAAATAAAGTTGAAGCCATTTACATATTTAATGTTTCTGTTGTCAGACATAAAATAATAATTACAGACAAATGTTTATGTTCATATGTCCAGTCAGTAATAATGAAAGGTGCTTGTAAACGCCGTTTTGTAATCATTCATTAATTTACTTGCAAGTAACTTCAAGCTGCTGTTTGGTCATGAATGTGCTGCTTCTGCCGCTCATTGAACGGAGAATTTTCGGTTAACGCGACGTCAAAATTAACTTGAATAATAAGTTTGAACCATCACATTAAATGGTGTCCCCCAGGGCTCCGTACTCCATATCCCTTCAGTTTCGTTGAATACAAGACCGCCTTAAGAGCAACTACAGAATGTTGAATCCATGTCTTTGCAATTAGCACACATTGTCACAATGTCTGAGTAGAGTTGATGTTTTTATTTTATCCTTGATCAGGCTGTGCCCAACGTGTCACACTAAAAGGTTGAACACCATGAACATCATTAACATAATCAAATAAATGACCTGTAAACACATTTTCTTTTTAAATGCTTCGTGGTTTTAGATTATTTAGAGATTTATCAAACTTGATAAAGACATTTTTTTAAGTGTCTAGATACATAATTAGTTCATAATTAATAAATTAGTTAATTTAGTTCAAACTTGCTGAATTTTCCCATAATTTTCTATCGATTTCTATTAATTAATGAATTAATTAAAAGTTTAAGCAAATAAAGGTAATAAAAAAATTCAACATGAAGTACTTGAAAGGAGTTTGAATTCTCTAACGTGGATCACTTGTGAGATATAAGCAAAGCACTCAAAGTTAATTGTGTTTAGACTAATTTGAGTGACAGATTTAAAAGCAAAGCACGCTTATGTTTTTACAGCGAGACGGTCTTCAAAAGAATCCAACCTTATTATAGAATAAAGAGTTTTTCACATTGCATTTAATTACATTTAAAATCGAACAATTAGCTTGTGTGCGAACAGCACTCAAAACATATCTTGAGAACGGTGTCCTTCAACCATCTCCGACATCTCGACTCTGTACAATATATCGATCTTATCTACTGGTTAGAGACATGGGTGCTTGTTGCCCAGCGAGGGTAAATTATTCATACATGCACTACACTATATATAGACTATTAATGGTCACCAGGAAGTTCAAACAAAAAGCTGCTGATATGACCCTCCCTGGTGTCAGATTGATTAGCCCGTTCACGCCACCGTTCATGGGAGATCTCCCCACCCTGTTTGTGCTGTTGTGTTTTCATTTTCTCTAGATGTATGCATGATTTAGGATAGTCTGGTATGAATGCAAGTTTTGTTGGTTTTGAAAGAGTTGGTCTGTTCTGAAATCCCACACAGTTCTCCAGCCACCCCTGCAGCACATTAGCGCCTCTTGTATGGAATATTGTAACAAGACGTTCAGTACCGCATCACATACAGTATGACGAAACTGAATCCTCAAAACCCTGCAATCTGAATTTAAGTTTGTTTTCTGCAAAGTTTTAAATGTTTTGTGTACAATTCATAATTTTACCTTAAAAAACATTGTAGGTTACTTAACATACATACAGTATCTTTGCATGGGTCAGGTAGAATTAATTCAGACAGATATTGACCACAAAATCAAGCCATACAGCACAATTGATAAATCAATATAATAAGCTTATTATTGTAAAACATTTTTTTGAACACAGACACAAAAGCATTTTTGCATTCTGTGTGATCGTCACTGACACCGTGTCTACACCGGATGCGACATGACACACGGCCTGTTCGCCACGCATCCAGTGTGGACAAAATGTAAAACTATAATGGGTTCTAGTGCATTCTACTGTCTTTTTTCGCGTCGCATCACGCCTCGCTGCGTCCGGTTTAGACACAGTGTGAACGTTGTGTATCAGCATCATTATCTACTACAGTGCACATACCGCTGCAGTATTCGCAGTGATACGAGGCGTTTAACGAACAGGAATATTGGAACTGTTTGAAGTGTTTTTTGTTTTGTTTTCAAAGCTTTCTTTGTAGCCAGCAACAATTTGGAATGCACGCTTTAGAAGACAGTACGGTGCGAACAGCTGATGAATAGCGACTCGCACTAAGAAAGACCTAGTGTTTTTGCATCTGTAACTGCAGAATCTTAAAGGACATAAACTTGCGATCACATGTCTCTTGAAAGCATAATTGAAGGGCGTTGCTTAAGCAACGTTATGGATTTACTTTGTAGAAGATGCCATTATGGTTTGTCAAGTACAAAGTGTAAAGTGGTAGTAATGCAACAACATTTTCAAAAATATTAATGGGATAGTTCACCCCAAAATGAAAATGTTGTCATTTACTCATTCTCAGATTGTTCATAACCTTTATACATTTCTTTGTTCTGCTGAACACAAAGGACGAAATTCAGAAGAATGTCAGTAACCAAACGGATCTCATATCCCATTGTCTCCCATATCATTTATTTTCCCTGCTATAGCAGTAAATGAGGGATGAGATCTGTTTGGTTGACATTCTTCCAAATATCTCCTTTGTGTTCAACAGAACAAATACATTTATACAGGTTAAAAGTGATACTCTAATGAAAAGATGCCTTTTCTGATCTCATCCTTTCTTAAAGCAGAGCTTAATTTATCCATATTTGACAACTGAAGTGTTTCTTCTCACTACTGTAAGGCATAATACTTATCTTTTGTCTTTCAATTTCAAGGAATCATCAGTGTATTCGCGTAATTGTGCCGTTGATCCAGGATTTGCAGTTAATTAAACTGAGTGGCAGTATTATATTGGGCAAGGCATTGATTTAGTTTATAAAACTGAAAGCAGTGGGTGTGGGCGTGGGTGGAAGTGTGATTCTCTACATACAGACCTTCCATATAGCTAATAAGAATGTACCTTTGTCTTCCACACAGGGTTTGAAAGCATTTTGGAGGGGCTGTTTGGATCAGGACTTGTAAAAGATCTTACCCTCTTTCAAGGTCAGTATTCACTTTTGTTCATTTTAAAAGACGTGTCAGGAGACCAAAAGAAGTTAAAGGCCGAGCTCGATTGATCAAATTAAAACCACAATTGTAATAGATGGCTCTATTATAGTGTGGTATATTTAAAGCAATTAAAATGAACTTTATTTATTGACATAATTCCAAACGTTTTTGCTGCTACTAGTTAATATACTGTACAGCTCAAGGACAGAATACGGAGGGAATTTCTCCAGGTGTGAAATGAAAAGACATATTAAAAGCTTTTGTATACGACTCACACAAAATGTGAAGGTGCTCAATCAGTTTTCCGCCAAAATACATTTTAAGCATTTTGTAGACGCCTTTATCTTACAGTAAATTCAAGGTATACGTTTTATAAGCATGTATGTTTCCTTGGAATCGAACCTATGACCTTTGCGCTACTAACGCAATGCTCTCTACCAACTGAGCTGTACAAACAAAAGCGTAAGGGTTAATTGGTTGTTTTTGTGTAATTGACTGGGTTAAAAAATAATAATGAAAGGAAATTAAAAGTAGAGAACTGGATTTCTTTAAATCGCTTAGACTGCTTCTTAAAAGACATGTGTGATCTCTCTGAGCAGCTATAAAAAGGAGCTCATGGGGGAAATGTGATTTTATGTGGAGAGCACCAGTAGTTAAATCGTTCAAACGTGTAAAGCTGACTAAATTTAAACAGCTTAAACCAAGACTAGGTCTTAGTTAAATTAGGATATTTAAGTCGTTTTTAAAACATAGTTTACAAAAACCTCACCGGTGGGCATCTTAAGACAAAACAATCACACCGATATATTTTAGATGTGTCAGTGCAAGTTGTTGTCGATCAATAAACCTCTAACATTAAAGTTAGTCTGAGACTAGACTTAAGCCCTGTCCAGGAAACCACCCCAGAACTGAGCACCAAATATGGAATGGTGTGAAGAGATTAAGCTACAAGGCTTAAAAATGTTGTTTTGAGAAAACAAAGAGCTTGGACCGCAGACCAAAGGATCACAAGTATCTCATTTGGCGATAACATTTACAATTGTGATGTTCAAGGGTCAAATAATGGTGGAACAATACTGAAGAACGAATAGCAAAAACGGATGTGTTACCAAGGTTTGATCCACTAAAATCCATTAATGGAGCATGTCCAAGACTCTAAAGATCTATAGTCACCAACAATTAGGTCGAAAGAAATAATTCGAAATATATTCGAAAGTTAATGCACACACCGAGGAAATGCGTTACACTTCAGGTGTGCATTAACTTTTTAATAATTGAACGGACCGGAGTCAATTATTCCGCTTATACCACGGTTACCACACCACAGGACATTGTTCAAATGTTTAATTTCAATGTTTGTCATGTGAAGTCTTTAAAATGCTGTTGATGGTAGGACTACTGGTATGGTAGGATGGTCTTGTGGGACTACTGTCTAATCTCATTTCCGTTAGAGTGAATGGACTCGGAAGCTTGAGCCACGTGGTGTGTGTGAATGTGTGAGAGAGCGCGAGAGCGCACGGACATCTAGGTGTTTGTGGTAATGTGACAGAAAAGCCAGTGATAATAAATGATTTATTCCTAGTTTTGTTTCTATCTTCAGCAGTAAAAAAACATGCAAGCTTTTGAAAAGTAGGTCTATCAAAATATATATGTTATAAGCATCATGAAGAGGAAAACCCACCAGTAGGCTATCAGTGTTTATTTATGCATTTTGTTTATTCGATTTCAGTACATGTATTTCTTGTTTTTGAAATGCTTTGATTATTGAAACGAAACTGCATACTTTTCCATTTAGAGTAAAGTTTGACATTAAAAACGTCCAATCAAGAGCAGGGTGCTGTGTGAGGTGATGGCCTGTAGGCTACACTATAACTTTTCTGTTGCTTAAACTTGGCGAAGTGATATGGAACTGTAATGCGTTCAGCAGACCTGCAACACCTTCGTAGGTTTGCATTTTACTGAAAGTTAATGCATATCCATAGAACCTTTGTCAACCAATTTCATTCACAGCAATTATGCTACATTTTAAAATGTCTTCACACCCTCTGACCTTTTGCTACGAGTGTCAGTTGCTTGGAAAACACATATTTCTGTGATTTTTCCAAAAAATACAGAATGGGAGATTTCAGAAAAAGGCTAAAATGTATAAAAAGAAATATAAGTACAACTCTGTGGCAACTACTGTAACATGTAATACAGATAAAAATGTCTGAATACACAGTGTAACAATTTTTTGTGTCCCCTAACCTTTTTATAGTTCTTGCTTATTATTGTGGTAATATAATTTTTATGTAGCATCAATGTTTTAGTGTATATTTAATATTTATATCATTAATTACGATACATCGGTATATAACTGTACAAATTTTCACATATTTAAAAAAATAATTTTCCAGTTGTCACTGTCAGAAAATTCTAGACGTTTCTGTAGCACAGAGAAGGTGGGATGAAGTATGATGGGTGACTATGTCTGGAATTTGGTTTGTGAGGTCAAAACCGATCAAATGTACACTCCTGAAGTTTTGGACGACTTATTTTTATTTTTAACTGTTACGTTATATTGTTTTGAGCTCAGTGTTATACCAGTAGCTTTAATTTCTGTATAAATGTATAGATATATTAAAATATTTTTGAGGTTTTTGGGAGTAGCGTCGATAGTTAAAAAAAAAAAAATATTTTCATATTCAGCATGTTAAACTTCATAAAGAAACAGGAAAACTGAAAGGGAAACAACTTTAAAAAAAATGTGTTTCATTGTGATATTTCTAAAGCATGTTTGTGTCATATGTTGCACTACTGAAGGTACTGTTTTTGTAAATGGATACCACCTTAATCCTACTACTTTTTTGCAGATTGTGAGCCAGAGGGAGTGTCAGATTGGTCATTCAATGAAAACTGTCTCTTTTGCTGCTTAAGACGTGAGAAAGTGAAGGTAATACATTTCAGATTTTATATGTGTGCGTCTGTCTTTTATGGCGCTTTTCCACTGCATAGTACTGCACGATACAGCTCACTTTTGGGGGGTTTTCCACTTGGTACAGTACCCAGAACCGGATACTTTTTTAGTACAATCCTCCTTCCTCCACCAACTGAACCCTCAAAGCCTTCAGAGAAACAGTTAAAACTGCATAAACACATCATGTTTTATGCTTACATTGCACATATGTAAGAGACAGATGATCTGCTTTTGAGGAAGTTTGCCTGTGAATGTATTTAAAATAACGTAACGTGAGCTTGCAATTGCTATACTGTACTTGTGGTACATTCAGCTCATCCGCTGATCAGCCGCGAGCTGCGCGCTCCCAAAGAGCTGCTGGCAGCGGGAACCGACGTGAAACCCGTCCGTATAGCGCGTGTTTACGTTAAAAAAACGTTGGGAAAGTAGCGCCGCGGGATGGAAAATCAGGTTGTCGAATGGACCGGCCGGTTACTGTAGCTTTGCTCACAGTACGCACATACATTACCCAGTTATAAGCGTGTTCTGTACAGTAATGAAAACCGGTCTCACCACAACAAAATGTTTGAGGTCACACAGGTTCAATTTAGGGAGCATAGACACATCAGATCTCGCACCACGATATAGATATATATACACACACACACACACACACACACACACACACCTGTTAGACTAAGCTATTATTTGAAAACACTGAATTATATTGTCATTAAAAGAACATTTGAGCATGAGCTTTTCAACCTGACCTTGTTAAATCATCTCAAGTCATTTTACTTTATATTAGACTAGTTAATATGGTTAAAGTTAAAATGTTTATATAAGAGAGTAGTCGCACACGTGTAATCCCATTCATTCATTCATTCATTTATTCATGGCTTTAATGCAAACAACATTTGACAAATCCTTTTTTTTTATAAAGAAACTGGACTGGATGCTCCATACTTTTAAAAAGAATGTTTTATACTTTTCTGACATCTATATTTTTACATTTAGCATGATTTGATTTAATCCATTGACATCCCTTCTCTTAAAGTCTTTGCACATTCAAGTGTGTTTGCTTTGCCTGTCTGATTTAACGGTTTTGTCACTTTATCTTTATATTCTGTTCAGGAAAACTTTGGTTTGAACAACCAAGTATCATCAGAAGCGGACAGCTTCAAGCAAGAGCAGTCAAATATTAACAAACTTGAGAAGCAAGCAGAGGACTTCCTCAATGTTGTCTTCTACAGAAAGGGTAAGAAACCGGTGTGAAAAGGAATATAACATTTTATAGAGAACCTACTAAAAGCCCTTTGTATGCCAACATATATGGGTATTCAAGTTCAAAAGGGAGTCATGATTGTGTTTATGACCGTGTACACTGATTTCTTTTAAAAGAATATGTTGCCCTATAATAACATTTTTTATGGGCGTCTGCCGAATCCATCGGCTTTGATTTTAACAATGGCAGCATGGCAACCGACTGTTTTGTGCAACAGTTCAATGATTCTGTTGAGAGACGTGCTTGCAGTCAAATATTAACTTCTACTGTATGCTTCACTTGACTGTTTAATAATGATTTTACAAAAGAGAACCATTAAAATGTGTGTGCACTGTGAGGGGTCAAAGGCACAGAATATTTCAAATATTTTCTAGACCCCTGTTTTAACCCATGAACCAAATCAACGAAATACTGAAGGAATCACAACAAAGCACCACCGAATTGAAAGTATTTTATACTTTCAATGAATCAAACTTCTCTTCCCATGATGCTTGAGTGTAGTGTGACTTATGTAATTCCTTCTGTTGTACAAAGTACCACCTATAAGCTTCTACAAAATCATAATTGCCTTTAAATGTTAATAATGTAATCTATATACACAACACATTCACTTGGTCATTACATCATTCTCACCATTTACCCTCAGCAGACCTCCCAGGATTCACAGACCCCCACATTCCTCTAGTGGCTCGTGAGATCATGCAGCGAATGATCCGACAGTTCGCTGCGGAATATACCTCAAAAACCAGCTCAACTCAGGACGTACCCAACCCCCAGTCCCAGCCCAACGGCACCAAGGACCAAAGCCTGCCGAAAGCGCCCTCGCTTCAGCCGGACGCCTCCACACCTGCTCCCGTCTGTGGCGGTACCGGCACAGCTGCCTCCGCACAGAATCCCGTCCTCAGCAAGCTTCTCATGGCAGACCAGGACTCGCCGCTGGACCTCACCGTCAAGAAACCAGAGACAGAACCCAGTGACCAAGGTGAGACCGCCGTCAAGTTCAAGTAATCACATTGAAAGTAGAAGGATGTCAATGTAGCAGCTGTAACATAAAGCTAAATATTTTAAGATTTTATTCAAGTTGATCAGTTGCTTTTGCTTCTTTTGCATTTCCAGATGGAGTCCTTGACCTCTCAACTAAAAAGGAACCACAGTCATGGTAGTGTCTCGCTAAAAAGCTCTCATGGTTTCTCAATCGTGCCCACAATTAAGGGGTAAGAACGGCCTTTTTTTAATTGGCACAGCATTCCATTAAGGTCAACTCCTGTTGCGTCAAACACAGGGTTTCTACTTCCAAAGCCTACAAGTGAGATCCTAACCTATACCAAACTTCGCTTCTGCGTTTTGTCTCAGACAGCTTAGTTTTTCTTTCGCCACTTGTAGCATCCTTAGGGAGCAATGACGTTTTTCACTCGGTTGCTTCAAGATGCACCTAGGATTACGGTCAACGACTCGAGTCAAATTATCCAAACACTACGTTATACATCGACAACCAAAAAAACGATTCGAGATACATTCACAATATGAAAAATTGAAGTACACTTTTGCACTTACTCGAGGCTTAATCACATCTCAACAATTCTCAGTCGGTTTGCTGAAATTGAAACGTTTTTTTTGTTAACATATCTGCTTGGTGACAAATTACCTCAGCGCTAGAAGAGGGGAAATGGCTTAGCCGGCTGAGAAGTCATCACCCTGCATATAGGCTATTATTTTGGAATAAATGGCAATGGTTTTAGTGAAAAGTCGTTCTCTCCAAAGAATTTATAAAGGCTGTTGTTGATGTCTACTTACAATAAATTTTCTTCCTACAGTGTCTGCAATGTTAGCAAGCAATTATCGTTAGGCATATAGTAGACCATTTTACGGTCAAAACTTCATGCTGTGACTCGCATTGACTCGCTAAATTTGGAAAGCAGAGTGCCTTTTGCAACAGATAACTCAATTTACAGAGAACATTGCAGCTGCTGTGGTTTTGCTGTAACATTGCTTAAAAGAAGTCCACCAAAAATGTAATCAAATTCAAAATTTACCCACATGCTGTCCTATACGTCTAGGACTAGGACTTTCTTCAGCTGGACACGATCCAAGTAATTTAAGAAAATACAGTGGTTCTTCCTAGCATTGTAATGGCATTGGATAATGCCCAATTTTTTTAAGCTCCAAAAAGCACGTCCATCCATCATAAAAATGATCCACACGACTCCAGGGAGTTAATAAATGTTCTGAAGCGAAATGTATTTAGTGATGTATGTAATGTAAACACTGATCTGCACACTAAGATCAAATATGGCCCCACGCATGCTCACGTTGCCAAGTTTGAATCGTACTGCTTCTCGCTTGTCTCGTGACTAGTCGTCACTACGCAGAACAAAACACGTGAAAATGAAAATGAGATTTAATGTTAAGATTCAAGGAGCCGCCATTTTGTGTGTTCATCACCGTGCAACTAAATGAGCTAAAATATGAATTGTTTCTACTCACAAACATATCGTTTTACTTCAGAAGACATGTATTACCCTCCTGGGGAGACTTTTGTGATGAATGCATTTTGGAGCTTACAATGCCAGAAAGAGCAAAGGTATTTTTTTATTACCACCAAGTCGTGTTTAACTGTAACTTCAGCAGCTCCAGGCACGTGAACAAAAGCGGCAATCTCATTGGTTGGACAGTTTTTAACGCGGTACGTCAAACCAGAGCATTTTTTTATAAATTACACTTTTACGCCTGCCGTTTTGCACGTCGGTGCACACTCGCACTGGTGCCCTTTGTTTAGTCACGAGGCGTCAAACGTCGCGATAAATGCACATGATTATTGTATAATGTGTTTTCACCTTAATAACCTGAGTAAATTATGGATTAAATTGAATATTTGGGTGAACCTTCACATACTAGCAGAGTGTTTGAACTGGACTGGACAATGTCTTTTTGGTGTCACTTTCGGGCCCTTCATACAATTTCGGGACCATATACAGTAATAGTAAAATGAAATAGAGCCCTGAATTTCAGCCCAAACTTGATCGGCCCCAATAAATGTATGACAGTTTTCAAGTCACAGTCAAAACGTGGGCCGGGTATTTGGCCTTTTACACGGTGTCATTGTCCCCGCTCCCCTGCAGGGCATGACTTTACAATCCAGACCAGAGCATGCGTACATTACTATGATGCGACTGTTTTGAGGTAAACAGTTAGAAACTCTCATTTAGCACATCAGAGTAATGTTAAGTTTGTGATATATTTGTGTTTAACTTTGTGCGCATTGCGGAGACCCATCTGCCTATGATATCAAAATAACATGAGAGCATTTATTGACAATCAAACTGTGTTCTGTGCCTGAGCAACAAACAATAAATACTTTGGAAAAAAAAATAAGTTACCAACAAGAGAGAAAATGAAATATAATTTCCCGTTGAAAACAAAACAATTTTAATGGCTGCAACAGTTTAGTCTCATGCCAAACTGCGTTCAGCACCTGAGCCACTAACAAAAAAATGCTCCAAACATTTTTCTAAATTACCTTAAAGAAACAAAACGAAATATGAATAATTTGCAATAAAAAAAACTAAACTGAACTACTTAATGGCTGCAATAGGCTGTGTAACGGAGAGGTAAAAACACAGACTTCAGTCGGACTCGGGCTGAGAATTCTGATAAGCTGTCGGACAAGGGCCAGGCTAGGGCCTGAGCGTCTCGGGCTAGGGCCTAAATTTGAGGCCCGTGCAGGGCCCTACAATGAAAGATTGTCTATGCACTTTTAATGAACACATTTATTGCTAAGTGACAATTATGTTGTTTAAAGTACTATAAATTTAAATTAAACTATATTAACATACTCAACTCTCACATATAAACATACGTTCATCTTTCCATAACTTAGGCGTTCACAGAGAGCTGATCACAACTATCGAGATATGGATGATGAAGATGGCTTGCCACCGAGAAGCTTGCATGATGGGATAAGGGAGAATTGTAATGGTTCTGGACCCCTCAAGCCACCGTTGGCCCGCTCACTCCTTATAAAAGAGGAGCTCCTGAGCCAGAAACACCGCCTCATTGGCCAACCTACAGCTCTTTCATTGGCTAGCCTAGAGTCTGTGGGTCTCCTCAATAGCCAAGCTCAGGCCCTCCTCTCTCGTGATGGAACCTGGGGAAAAACCCACCTAGATAGCCTCCTGAAGCTTAAACAAGTGAGCGGGAACCTTAGTGACCTAAATGACCTGGCTCTTTACCAGGAGAACCATGGAGTATTCACCAAAGGCACAAAATCCCTTGATGCCAGTTCCATCACGGTAAAGAAAGAAACCGGGCATTCCCCTCCAGTGGACTTAAAGATTCCGCAAGTCCGAGGCATGGATCTGTCGTGGGACTCCCACGGGAATTCCTCCGATCTCTACACTTACGGCTCCCTCGCTTTGGCCAATGTGCACTCTGAGAATGCGCTCAGCAGGAAGCTGAGAGCCATCTTGCCAAAGCAGAATCGCAGGGCCCTTGGAGGCATTCTTGACGGAGGAGCCGTGGGCGAGTACTGGGGCGCAGACATTGAACAACCAAGTTTGGGACCCCAGTACCCAACATCTGATCCAGAGGCAGATCCAACAGGCTCCAAGCAACCCCGAAAGAAAAGGGGACGGTATCGCCAGTACAACAGCGAGATACTAGAGGAAGCCATTGCTGTGGTGATGGGTGGGAAGATGAGCGTTTCCAAGGCGCAAAACATCTACGGTATTCCCCACAGTACCTTGGAGTACAAGGTGAAAGAGAGGTTGGGCACACTGAAGAACCCACCAAAGAAAAAGCTTAAACTGATGATGAGGGCCGATGGGCAGGACTCTGGAATCACCGCTGAAACCGAATCCACGTCGACCCCCACTACCATGGACGTGGATGTCACAAGTGGAGAAAAAGTCGAGTAGAATACACAGAACACCTCATAAAATGGAAACATTTCAAAATCTGACTGAAACAAAAAAAAAACTAAGGATTCCGATTGAGGACGGGGCTTTAATTGTGCCAATTTACTTGCAGTATCTGGGTGAGCACAACTGCAGGAAAACATGGGAGGATTTAAGCGTGACAACTTGGGATAAGAAACAAATTGGCAGTTATCTTAGTGGTCACGTTGATGCTGCGAGCATTTGTTGATGTTTTTTACAACGTTAAGCAACAAATGCGTACTAAAGCCATAAGAGAGTAAAGACAGAGACATTTTATTATAGAAAAAAAGAGATAAACCCTTCATTTGCCCCCCTTCATCTGAACTTTTTGAGCTGCACCATTAGTGCTGATGCGTTTGGACGGCATGCCATATATTATAAGAAATGAGAAGTGGGCTTTGGAGGGTTGCGTGCAAGGAATTTGACCCTTCAAAAATGAATTTATCTCTTCTGATCGGTAGGTTTATGAAATAAGTCTTTAAAACTAATTAATTTGGAGTTGACAAGGATTCTCACCAGGATTCTGTCGCTAGGGCCCCGTTTTCTATTAACAGGTAAAACATTTTCTTTCAACCCTTCATAGTTTTCTCCTTTTATATTCTGCACCATTGAAACAGACTAAGAATTAGACATGTCCATTTAAAACAAAAAGAAGCTTAAGATTAGTCATTCAGGGATGCATGTTTGTGATGTTTAAAAAACGTCTTTTTTACGTTACTGTAACTAAAACTTTCTTTAACTCTAGCGCTTTCTTTTGCACTACACTTTCAGTCTGGCGCTCGCCAGAGCCTAAATCTGGCAATTAGACCTGATTACCTCGACATTGCTTGCATTACGCACTTACTGTTCTGTCTTGCATACTCCATAATACTCATTTTACAATACACTTTTCTCTTGGTGAGAGTCTCTCGCTCGTAAATGGATTTATACTCCCGTGAAGGGACAATGCCGACTTGTACCACACAGAACAGGAACGTGTTTTCAATTCACATCTTTCTACTTAAATTATTCGAGGGAGGGTGCGTTCAGTCAATTTTTGGCTTGCCATTCCCTCATCGCTGCTTATAGTCAGTCACTGACGTGTATATTTATAAAAAGAAGAGCATTTTTTGCTGAGGGTTGGTTTTGGGGAGGGTGGAATATAGGTGGGAATAGGGTAGGGTTATGACCACATAACTCTTATGTTTTAAATTAGCATTTCGACAGAGAGCCAATTCTTGTCTCTGAATGGTTTCTTTTCCTCATGTATAACTCAGGGCAACTGAGACAAATATAGCGATCATGTTTTTAGAGAAACAATGCAGATCTTACTTGAAGTGGAACCTGTGACGCATTCTCAGTCAGTGAGTTGAGTCAGGGGCAGGGCTTTATACCGGGCGTAGGTTGGGTCGAGCTAAGCCATGGATTGTGGATATCGGTGGGATATTACTATTCGAAACAGCTGGCCAGTTGGGAATTTTCTGAGACCTCTCAAAAAAAAATAGCACTTTGTTTTAAAATAAAGCGATTATGTTCGGATGCGTGTTTCAAAGTAGCTTTTGCGGTAGCAGATAGCATTAAGGAGATCAAACGGGGAACGTCTTGACAGCCCTCACCATCCTGAAGCGTAGACCCAAACATGCGCTTTTTTTTGGGTAAAAGAAAATTACCTCTTCGATATACAGTGGTCGACAGCTTGAATTCTCAGATTTGTCTATTGTTGCCATCAATGTCTATTGTCATATCGCCCCTCTTTCCAATCCAATCTGTGTCGTTTAATGTATATAAAAGAAGGCTTTTGGAATGGCATGCTCCACTTTGATGTTGTTGAAAGGGCATTCTGGTCTATCACTGCCTGGTGCTCACCCAGTCTGTGACAAAAACTGATGTTTCAAACTTCAGGGTTTCTGATGAAACTGTTAAAAAAACTAATGTAATGTACCTCTTTATTTATTGTATTATTTAATTTGAATCATTGATGTAAATGGCATGCACCAGTTTAGCACCAGATTTAATTCATGAAATCTTCAAATCTGACACTTGGAAAAATCAGTTGGCTCTTGGAAAATTTATATATATATATTTATATTGGGCAATTTCCTACAACTTAGGTGTAAGCTGTTATTTTATGTTAATTATCCCAAACATATATCAGTAAACAAATTATTTAAATTATTTTATTTTACTGGTTTTGTTTAAAGAATTTCATTTTAACCTTATACTTTAACCATACTACTGTGCATCATTGCAAAACTAGTAGAAAGGAAAGAAATCGAATAGAAGGCTCTTTAAGAATAGATTGACAATGGAGAACACTTTAGGTGGTCCAGCATGAAATGCACCAACACTTTAGTAATGCCGAGCGTTTAAAGTGTCTAATTCGAATTTAGTTTGATCATTTAACAATCAATCAGGCTATTTATCAATCAATGTGATTTGAAATACTACTGACATTTGCTCAATATGTATGTTTTCCCAACTAGTCTAAGATCATTAGTAACAACTATATTATTTGTTTTTACTAGTGTGAACAGATTCTATTATAATTTGAAATGCACCAATATATCGGCCAATGATCAGTATCGGTGGCTAAAAGCTATTTTTCACACGATAAAAAAACAGGCCGATATATCCTGTCAAACAAAAGAGGACAGAAAAAAAGCAATGAATTTGTGCTCTGCGTAGATAAAATGTTTAAAAATATCACCAGTTTGATATTCAAAATTATTTGTCATTATATAAATTAATAACATTCAGAAAGTTAAGAAATATTAATTTAATATCGGAACTGGCTATCGGTATCGGTGGATAAATTGACTATTGGTGCATCTCTAATATTAAGGTTTCCCCTATTAGTAAATTACTAGTCCAAGATCATTAGTATCAACTATATTATTTGTTATTTTCTAGTATGAGCGGATTCTATTATAATCAACAATTTTCCCCTATAATCGGCACTTATGATTTATTGCACTGAAGGCCATGACTGGAATTTGTTTTGCGGCACTTAAATCTTTGGCCCTTTCGTAGAGAATAAACTTGAGCCTCTCTATTGTTAATCTAATGGTATCATCAGCTGTCTGAATAACCAAGGTGCATGCCATTTCAACATATTTATTTGATTTCGCTAATGTATTTTATCACAGGGTTAACGGCTCCCCCTGTCCAAGAAACCTCCTCCTCTTTACGCCACAGTTTCGAACTTCGAAATGAAACCTTTACACGATGAATGTACTAAACCATTACATGTTGTTTGGGAAAACACAGCACTTTCATATTTCATACCTTAAACAGACTGTTTAGTTTCTCCTCTTGCTGCTGGTGTTACAATAGCTGTTTATTTATTATGTTCGTTTTTCTGAAATGTACACTTGTAGCCTTCAGTACTTTCGTATCTCAGGATAGATTCCGCAGAAGGGTTTGCAATATTTGTCAGTCACGATGCAGACGTAACTACCTGTACAAGATGTGCAGAGACATGTGATAGTATCTTTGCACAATATACCTCATCCTTGGGAATAAACGCAACTTTCTGTGCCACACACTTAAATACCGTTCAGGGGCATGTGGAAAAGGAGCAGTTGAACTCTGGGAAATTTTCCTCTTTTCACCATCGTTTTCGTCTTCTCTGAGAGAGATGGCAGGCGACGTGTCTGACTGACCAATATTTACACCCTTTTCATTCAGGTACTTTGTGAAAGCCAAATTTTTGAAAATGTTCAGAAATTTCGCTCAACTTTTTGGTTCCGTTTTGCCAATAACCAGTCCAGTCATTAACGTTATCGTATAGCGTTGATCCTCAACTCAAGTGTGTAAAATACAGAAATGTAGGTCTGAAGGGGAGAATATGGGGCAGGTGGAAATGTTAACCTTCTGTTTGTCTTTGTGTGGTCTCTGTACACTTGTTTTTAAACTGCATTCCAAAAATTTCAAAAGATACCTTTATATGGAAGAAAAACCTATACATACTGTATACAGATGAATATATTATATTTATTTTACTGTTTATCATTTTGTTTTGTTTTTCTGGATGAAATTGAAATGCTACAGACAGCTATAACCTCAGTTTCTGTACCAAATGAAGTGCCATTTGTTTTGTCTCAAGTCACTGATGATTTCTTTTCTGACAATGTTTTTTTAGTTTGAAAAGTTTTCGACCTCCACTGCAAATCCACATAACAGCATTACCTCAGGTTAGATCTCTCCAGAGCAGCTGATTGTACGTTTAGCTGTAAAAATCAAGACCTTTTCTTGACTTTTACACGTGTTTCCAAAACACATCTACTACTATATGGAAGCAGTTTTTAAATAACACTAGTCGTAATTCCTTTTTCGTCTGTTGTATTTTAAATATATACATATATAACTTTGCTTAACTAAACCACGGGTCTCTTTTTAAATGCAATTATTGACATTAGCACACAATATAAATAGGACACTTGACTTACAAGTTAGCACACACTCGCATATACACACAAAACAACATGTGGGAGGATTAAATATACTTTATAAGACTATTGGTCTGAAAGATCTGAAACTTGTTGGTTGTGAAGGTTAGGGCATGTATGGACATAGAGGCACTCCAAATCCAAGGTGTTGTTTTTTATCTTACGGCATGTCTTGTTCGAATTGATGCATATTTGTGTTGTTTAGGATTCAATGCATTGCGTCGTCCTGTTTTTCACAGCATTATAAATCAAGTTAATGAGCGTTTCAAGTGGTAATACAGCATTTCTTTTGCGTTTGTCATCATTTCAAAGCGAATATGCACACCTTTATGCAGCGATGAAGCAACTTCTGGTCCATTACATTTTCACACTTGCTAAAAATTGGTAGAATTGATTTGTCAGCAAACACCGTCGTCCCCTTGGACTAAAGATACCCATTGTATTGTCAATCTATGCACTAAAGAGAGTAATGTTGCACCATTACTGTTTGTCTCATTATATTTAATTCTTTTAGGGGGCGTTTTCCCATTAGACAACTTTACGGCACACCATTTAACAAAGTCAAAGAGTTGAATATTTTATTCAATTTTGATGTCTATCATTTGCAGCACTGAAGCTTAAAATAGCTGTTGTCATGGTACTTTCAGCCATGGTAAAAGACGTATTTTGAATGTAAGCTCCCAGAGAAACATGTCATGGGAAATAATGTTGGAATATGCAGTTGCGAGCGTTGCCACTTCAGCCCGGAATGCACTGAAGTGCAACTTGGTTTAAGCCATTTACGTCTGAGAATCAGTCCGATACATCATGTTTTTTTATGTTTATTCGTTGCGGTTTCGTCTGGAGTGCCTGTTTTTGCAACGTTCAATCCTCGTTGATTGGCTTCAATTCGAAATTGCATTCAATTGTACGTACACAATGAGTAATCTGGACAATTTCGTAAACCGCAGTTATCTGCAAGCCGATCATAGCTATCAATAATTGATTACAACAATCGAAATCATTTACCAAGGTGACTTACAATCTATATATTCGTTTTCTTATACAGATTACATTAATGATATACATATTTTTGATTTGTCGTTTAAAAGTGAAGTGTGTAATTTCTGTGCCACCAGCATATTTGCTGGAATAACAGTTTAACATTAGTCTAAAACCCTCCTGTCTGCCATTGGTTGAACAAACCGATGACTTTGCCTTTAGTTGAAACAATGTTGGCAGGTTTGGCAAAGTTTACAACAGCACCACATCATTTAATCCTTTCTCTGAATCAACCAATGGGGTCTTCGTAAACGAAGCTGGATTTTAAGAATTAAAAAACGACACACTTCACCTTTAAGATAGATGAAATGAGAGATGAGAAGATCCAGAATAGGTGTAAGTGAAACTGTGAATTATATGGAACAGAGCTATGAGAAGTCAACATCCAACCACTACAGCAATTGTCTAGAATAATGTTAAGATAAGTGAAGACTTTCCTCTTAACACGATCAATGGCTTGCTCAGTTAGAGGTCGAACGGAGCCGTGCGGAAATGTGCTTTGTCAAATGGCCAAGGTTCTGCTCAAGAACTTGAGAGGTTTTGGCTGTGAAAGGGCTCTTGTGTTGCCATGACAATCTTGCAAGATCATTCACTCATAAAGGTGTGCCTATTCCAATTCTTCTTATTCACATTTTACTTTTAATACATGGATTGTGCATTATTTCTGTGAGATACCAGTTTTTATTTGCTTTCTACCATACGTTTTGTCTTTGTGTAATATTCCTTTGTCATTTAAGTCTTATTTGTTAGACCCAAATGGAGAAAATGAAAGATAGAAACATGGAAGTTATGATATTTCCAAACAAGCGTCCATTGAGTTGTGAACTTCGTGTCTTTCTGCTGCGGTCAACACCTATAGCTTGTTGGCATTGCATTAAATTTGATGACCAAATCTGCTCTTAAACAATGTCATCCATGACTGTTTCAACCCTGCAATCCATTGAGTTTTGCAGGAATAGAATTATTAGTTTTGCTACCTCAACTTGCAAATGGTTTCATATAACGTCGCCCTTTGGTAGTGAAGCAAAAATGACTTGTATCTTGTGGGACTGACAGTCCCTAATGGCGTTTGTTGATCAGGTTTTGGCAATGTAACGATGGTTTGACCGGCTTACCCCGCTGGAACCTGTATGTAGCATTTAAGATGCAGGGATAACACTGGCTCATCATTCCAAGAGAGTGTCATGGCCCCATTTGGTTAGAAAGCAGTTGAATACATTCCACACTAACATATGTGTACCTCATACAGTTTTGGGGTAGGGGAAATGACTCTCTTCTTTTGGATATAAATGTTTTTTTAATTATGCATCCTTGATCCCTTACATCTCTAAGACCAGGTTGACCACCGACCCCGTCTAGCTCCTTCACACTGCCCCAGCAAGCCCAACAAACTGGGTTTTATGAAGGAGTGAGTTGGTTGGAGCGGTGTGAAAATGACTGTTGTGTTTAAGATCAGGAATTCGACAGGCACCTTTAGAATGTTTGAAACGTTGGGGCAGTGTGAACCAGCCTCATGGTTGGAAATGCGTTGTTCTTGTGTATTTCTTAAATATATTATAGTCACGCCATACCATACAAGTCTGTGCCCTTTTTACAAGCCAAATGCAGTCTGTGGGCAGTATCTTTGTTTTGCGAGAAATCTGTTTATATCATATTTAGTTCGGTCGCACTCATACACTGATGTTGGTGCATTGCCGCAACTTTTGTGAGTCCAAGTTTTCTGGAGCAAAAAATGCCTTTTGCTATCTGTTCAGTTGTGCTAATATTTCAAGTACTTTTTCAAGTTTTGTCAATTCTGAGAATAGAGTCTTAACATTGTAAAGTTTCTGCGTTCAGTGTAGTATAATGATTGGATACCGGTCTCCCGTACTCCTTCAGGTTAATGCATGAGAGTGGAATGATAAGGCTCGGCTAAAGACTGGCTAAAGGTTTTTCGATATTTCTTTATACTATTGATATTGTGATTATTGAAAAAAAATCAGAAAGTGGTTTGCGATCCATTCTTTCACGAAGTTTAATATGTTACCGCATAAAGTCCCGTAGGTAGAGGGTAATATTCCAGAATGACTTTGTAACGATAGTTCCACCACTACGTGGTTCCAAAACATCTTTAGTTTGATTACTTTGCAATACAAAACAAATTCTCATTAAACTTGGGAAACCGTGTCAAGCAACGCAATACTTTTGCTTTAGGTCCCCTCGACTCAGTGTTTTTTTGTCACAGGCCCAAGATAGAAGGTCACCCAACGGCCAAACAACTTTTTCAAATGGAAAAGATTCAGCCAAATACCCTTAGTTCAGTGCTTTATGAACAGCAAAGATTGTAAAGTACGAATTACCTGGGGAAACAAAAAATGGAGGTTTAAACTCTTTTGCTTGGTCCATCGACACCGGCATGGCCACAAAGACTATTTGTTTTGTTTCCTCTGTCTGTACAACTTGTGATAATGTGTTTCAACTTAAAGAAAAAAACCTTACAACACAGAATACCTCAGATAATAAATCCATGTAAATCTTGACAGCCTCCACATGTAGATAGAGCCCAGTTCACTGCCACCCTCATCCATGCGGTCGAGAGGACCGCATTTGTCAGTTAATTGTCAATCATTTCAATACCTGTTGTAACGTTGTGGGGGTTTCATTACGTTTTTCTTGTCGTGTTTGTTCTTAACAAACAAATTAAACAATTATTGAATTATAATTAGTCTCAACAAAGAGAACTGCAAAATCATGATTGTTGTCAATCGATTTAGCCTTTAGCCATTGGTCAGTCAAATAAATTTTCCTACGCCACACTCGCGCCATTGGTTAAGCCAATGTCATGACGGAGCCACAGTGTTAACAGTTGGGAATCAACTCAACAAATCTCAGAGTTTGATAGGAGCAAGTATTTTAACATTGAAAAAAAAGACAATTTAACTTTAGGCATTGCAACTACAAGATTTTAAGAGACAGAGACCATTGCAGATGCTACAAAGTTGAGCAGAGTTCAGCTTTATGCGAATGCAATGCGATAACCACCAACAGAATGTCTTTAAGCAGTGTTCAGTACTCGGGGCCCCCTCCCAAAATGGTTTAGATATCTTTCTATATAAAAAACCTGATTCAACTCATCAACTGGTTAGTGTATAAACTGGGGTGACCAATTAACACACCAACTAACATTTGGAGTGAGGGCTGATGAGTTGAATCAGGTGTTTTATATAGGGAGATATCCAAAACATCCTGGGAGGGGGGGCCCCGAGGACTGGATTTGAGAAAGCTAGATAGTGAAGCTAATATGATCCTTTGCCTGATACAGTTGGATATTGTGGTCCAGTAGAAATGTCCTTGGTAAAGTACCGAACCATTTCATTTTTTCAAAATTCTAGTTGCAGACTTTACTCGCATGTTGTATTATTAAAAAAAAACACGTTATAACACTAATAGCTCCAAGAGTGGCAGAAAACTGGTCCGTTTTCCAAATACCACCATGAAAACTGTTGTAAGCTATTAAATGGGTTTTAGTTTGTTGAGTTCAAACTGAAAACCATAGTCTGTACACTTCTTGTATGTTGGGTTCCATCATTTTATATATCATTTTCATTATCAGCTAAACTGAATGTAGGAGGAAAAAGAATAATCTGAAACTTTTAACACACACTTTTTATGTAACTATACATACTTTAGGACAAGCTATAGATTATATTAATGTGTTCTTAAATATATATATACACAACAGTCACAGTGCATTGTATATAATGTTCTGTATAGTTATATACTTATCTTCAGGAAAGAGTTCATCTCTTCCTTATTTGATTCAGGGAACAAACGTTTCAGTGCAGTATATTTAGACTCCTGTATAGCTATAACCGTTTGTACAGTTCATTTGTGTTGATTTGCTCACGCCTTTCTTTTGTCATCAACGTCGGGGAATGGTAGTTAGTCCTAAAGTGAGCTAAAGAAAGGAGAAATTCAGTTATTTTAAGTCATTTAATGCTGCCGGGGTGCAGTTTTATAACAATACTGTACAAACGGAATATATATCAAGGGGACGTCGCAAACTTTTTTAAGTCGGATATGTATATAGTCTCATGCCCATTTCGTGGTTGGATTTCTTCGTTCAGGCAAGATGTGTATAACACCTCATGGATGACGAACAGGATTTTTTAGAAATGTGATTTTGAAGTATTTATTGCAACATCAGTCGGTGATGTAAACTAATTTTCCCCGTAATGATGGGTATCAGCCAGGATTTTTGGTATTGCTTGTTATTTTTGCTTGCTACATAAGTGTACATGTTATGAACTTTAAGTTTAAAAGTCAGATGGGTAAAATCATTTTGTGAACACTGGATCTCTACTGGACGATGTCCGAAAATCATCCTTATTCGTGAGGAAACGTGCCCTGGGTGTGCTTAGCTGCAACTGCTTTTTCTTAATGATGAAGATTATGATTTTTCGCGTGAAGTGACACGTCGCCGTGGGTGTGTATGAGTGTGCGAAACTGCTTTTACTTTCGCTCGAGCGTTGTGTGGATAGTCCATTACTTTGACGATTCTCAATCATGCGATTTCGGAAAAGATAAGCCTCCGAGCATTGGTTTTCTTGATCATCAAAGAAAACAAATTCCTTTCCTCGATTTATCTTAAAATCTATCCTATTACTAAGCCACAACTACGAATCCCTCAGGGACAAACGACACTCTGATTCAATCTATTCAGGTACTTTCTTGATTCTGCGGCCTAGCTGTAAAAATATTACGAATACCGTACTTATTTTGGGGAGGAAATTAGCAAGACGCGAGTCGTTTTTAACCTGTCGTCGCTTTTTTCTCCGCTGTCCTTTTTAGTTTTTGTATTCTTTGTATCCAGACTAAAGTACAATATACTAAATGAATGTCGAAGCGAAAACTTCAGGTGAAGCTTAACACTCAGCCAGGCAGTGCTTATCATTACGATTTCCTCTGCGCACACTGTGCCTAAAATGCCTGAAGACAATACAACGCTATTTAGACACACACCACTCAGACCCTTCGATGATAGTGGTTGACCGGTCTTAGCACTCCTTTACTGACGTACCTCTAAAGTGCGAGGCCTGATCTTTCTCATTCACGCTCCGGAATTGCTAGTTTCTGTCTCTTCTTTTAGCATGTAAGTATTTCAGCGACAAAACTGCCTGAATAAACTGCCTCGCGATACAGTTTACTGTTCGGTCTGGTTTTCATTTGTGCTTGTACAACAAAGCCAACGTTTATACAGATTTGTTTTTGCTACGTTTTTTGAGCTTTTAGGGTGCTTGCTATCAAAATAAAGGATTTATGAACAGGTTGTGTTTTACTTTTTTCAAGAACAGTTATTTGAAAATCGTTGAAATGCCGGAAATGTTTATATTAAAGCTATATAAGATTAATCACGGGGAACATCTGGGCAGCATTAACTCCCAATTTCGTATATTAGTGTCTCTGAGGTTTTGTTGTTTGACATTTTTCTTCCGATTTACAGATTTCGAAACGTTCCAGACGTTGTCACGGGTTTTAGTTTGAGACGGCTAACAGTCGGCAGCGGGCGTGTTATCAACACACGTACTTGGATTAGAAAATTCAGGCTTTTTAATTCAAATACTTACATGTTAACTCTTATCACAAGACAGAGCGTAATAGTTTTTAAAACGCGTAGGTTTGCCGGTTTGGGATAAGGTGCTGCTTTTTTCGAATCTTCTCTGTTTTCGATATACCTCAGACCGTCTAGCTAATAGTGAGTGCTTTTTACAAAATGGCATCTTGCCTTTTAACACTGGTTGCTCTGATTCAGTCAAGTGGTCGGAAGACAGGCGCTCCAAAACTGGAATAGACCTCATTTCAATATATACTGTTTACTCTTTGACAGAAACATTGTATAGTTTAATATTTTCTTGTACTGTAGATTTATTTATGTATATTAATTTGTTCCTGTTTGTACTGTGTGTTGGACTTTTATGCTAGACTTATATCGATGTCTGTGTTAGAGCACTTATGAAGATCACAATAACTTTTTTGGTTTGATTGCACTATGTTTCTTTCATTTCTTTTTCGTTTTTTTTTTTTAATGCAAATTCTTATTTACAAGCTGGGCTAATGAATAATAAGCTGTCTCCTATTGTATGTGATTTTTTAAAAAGGAAATGAAAAACTGATTAGATTTTCTGTGGTCTAATTTAAAACGAAAAAATGTTTCTCTTTCTTTTTATTTGCATTGACCGTTAAGCAAAATGCTGATTAGATCCGTCTTTGTGCATGTGTGGAGTTTACTGGTTATATTTTACCCATTAGGAAAAAAATGCCATTTTTCAACGCATTTTAATTGTAACATTGTGCAAGTTAGTATTCACTGGATGCTAGAACCTTCTTATGAAAACCACTATTCTTCTAATAAATTTTTGTTGTGAAAACAGCGTGTTGAGTTTCTTATTGCGTATGTTACTTTACTGATGCTTATTTTCTCGGTACCTGGGTTATTACTGAAGGAACTTATGGATGGATATATAGGTCAATATAAGAGTAAACATAATAAAACACTGATAAAGATGAATGCTGAATAATGTGATCATATTGGAGAGATTTATAGATGGTTAATCGTAGCAGTCCAGAATCAAAAACACACACCATATTACCAAAAAATACTTGTTTTCTGTTTCCCTATGTCAGAGACCAAACTTAATGACCTTTAAATTTTGGCTACTTTCCTTCCTATTACATTTCCAATTAGGTTAATGTGCCATTTAGGTAAAAACCAGTCCGCAACACCAAGATATGTCAAAAGCCTGCACTGTTTGTGATTAATGACAATGGTGCGTGTTATGCACAGTGACCTTAAACACATTACATCAACGAAATCATTTGACATCACCTATTTTTTTGATTAGGCCATATTTTAACAATGCGAACACACACAACACTTACACAGCGAAGGTCTGCATAGTTTTAAACTGACATATGTCAGCGAGTGGAAAGGTCAGGTCCATATTCATAGAGGCCTTCGTGCTGTGCACAGCTGTAGGTGCTCAGCAAGTGCCCCCATTACTCAATAACAACTGCAGAAAATGGATTAAATTAAGCAATGCAAAAAAATGTCTTTTGTCATAAAGGCCATTATGCTCACACACACAGAACAAGTACATCCACTGTCTTTTTAGTGGACAGTTTACATATTAAAATATCTGAACATTTTAGCAACTCAAATAAAACGGACGCATATCTAACATTTTGACTAATGGGTAATTCTATGCAAATGTCAGTTTTTAAAAAGTTTTTAAAGCACTTTTTTAAGCACAGTTATAAGTGAATTGTCACATCCATAACAGCCCATTTCCTCATAACATTCTTAATCAAATAAATATTTTATGTTCTACGAAGAGCCATAGGTTCTGGTTTGCACATTAATTCTCAGAAATCCTACAAAGTATGTTGTCTCTCAAAAATGTGTGTTTTCCTGATGTCTGGACTATCATCAGTGGTTAGTCAAATATAAACAGATAATTCACTATATTGGTAATAAATACATTCTCTGAGAATTATATTTCAAGTTTTGACTGAAAATGTCACATCCATAACGCTGGAATTTCCCTAATATGTAATATCACTATTGGCTCATATTTGTGTTAAAGCATGAACATTTTCAGATAATTTGTATCTGTTTTTGAGGAGGTACTACTTTTCTTAGTGGAAGAAGATACTCTGGTTATGTTTTAACATAATTCCTGTGTTTAAGGTTTATGTAAAAGGGCTTTATGAATATTTTATAAAGATATTCTTCTGTGGTTTGCCTTTACTATATTTACTATATTTTTGTCACAAGATGCCCACCAGTAATGTTTTTTTGTAAAGTATGTTTTTAAAAATTATATTATATATATTGAATATAATTTAACTAATTTAAATGGGCCTAGTCCTGTTTTAAACTAATCCCTGTCCAGGAAACCGCCCCGTAATGTTTGTGCATTGCAATGGGAGTCAGGAGTGTACTTTTGAAACCGTGATAACCTTGTATTCAGTATTGGCAGTACTGTACAATATCCCCACAGACTTCTTTAACGAATCTAAATGATTTCTGTGCTTACTGACAGCATAACCCAGAATATTCCTTTCTGTAGTAGACAATTATTCAACTCACCTGTCACCACCACCCACATCTTCTCTTAACATGGTAACAGAGACAGGTACGTTTATACCATGATACGTTTCCTTCCATTACAAATATTGCTTTCAACTTTTAACTTTTGATTTATATGATTAAATCTACCTGTTCACCCTGAATGCTTCTGGGAGTCATTCATCAGATGGGTCCTCTAGTGGTGGAGAAGTGTACTGCAGGTAACGATGTAACTACAAAACACAACGTGATTACTGTAGTCCTCAAAACACTCATTTAAGGGTTCAGAACTTAAATAGGAACTTAAAACAGCCCCAAAGTCAAAAGCTGTCATCATAAAAACAACAGAATATAATATCATTAAGTAAAAATAATTGTTATAACCAACCACAGACCGGAAGTCAATCCAGTCTGTGTTTATCGGTCTGGCTAGTGGCTAGTAATAGGCTATATTCATTTATTTTAGATTACATTTATGTTAATATTAGTATTTTATTGTATATTAATTGTATTAAATCAAAACTACTCAACAGTTATTGATTCATTGCGGATGTCTATCAGGTTACGTTTGGGACACATAACGTTTGTTTATGTTGTTGCCGCAGAAACCGTCTAACGTTACATACCGTCTATAAAAACATCGTTTCGGTAGGCTAACTGCTTTTGGCGCTAGATGGCGCCGGTTCACAATTCTACCGTAAATAAATACAATAACTAAGTCTGTATTCCCGATCTTTGATTTTTAAAGTAAGTTTAATTCTTAATTAAGGACCGGGTATTCATGTGTATAAACACAATGAAGAAAATAATCGCCATGTTGTGATCTATGACGTAGAACACAACCGCAAAAAAATTTTCCAGAGTTGTTAAACCACTACGGTTTAAGAAATAGTAACAACTTTCTACATACCAGTGACACACACACTCCGTGTTATTCATTTTTTACCTTTGTGAATCTGACGGCTTCTCAGCTGAAGTGCTTATCAGATGGCACCTGCTGGTAGCACACTTCGTATGCTGTTATTATAAAAATACATCGCATTTTAACATTACATGGAATAGTGTTTGCGCACAAAATATAGCTACCAAGTAGCCTACGCGTGTTTGGAAGCAGAAACCGAGACGAATGAGTGAAACGAGCGTTGTCATGACAACAGTGATTAATCCCAAATACCTGACAGGTGGTGAATGCCACAACTGACCAATTAAAATCAGGCATTCCAAGAGCCTTAAAATTATTCATTTAAAGTTTTTGACTATTTAAACAAGTCGTTTCAATTGTGGTTTTGCGTTTTTATTCTTTCTTTCAGTGCCAGTTTCGACGTGGACCTTAACCGGCTGCGTTCCAGACACCTCGGATTTAAGATATTTCGGATATTTCCCACCTCAAACCCGGAAATAACGTCTCGATTAAGTAAAACAGCGCGGTTCCAAATATGGTTTCCAAGATGAAACTTGAAGTGGAAAATATTCTAAATGGCGTCTGTAAGGCAGCAGCATCAACCCTAGACAATCATTTCAAAAGCACTAAATGTATAATCTCATTTTAATTATTAAATCATTTATTGAAGAATCGTGAAAGCCACCGATTTAGTAAAGAGAATAAAAGAGAATCTCCCCCAGATCCCTAAAGGCATGTTGAGGTGAGCTCATGTTGAGGTGAGCTGGTATAGTACTCTTTAAAGCCTTCATAGCAACAGACATTCCTGCAACTCTGTAATGATTAAGACAGCTTGGATTAGAGGACTTTGGTACAAAGGTTATCATGGTTAATTTGAAGCATTGTGGGTTGTTGAGGGCTGTTAAAAATAGCTGTGTACACTTGAGCCGCCTGACAAGCACTGTGTGCCAGTGCAAGGTCTGCAGTGCATGGTCAGCTTTTCTATTATTTTATTTGGTGCTGTAGCTTCCATCTTTATTTTGTATTTTCTCATATTTTTTCCTAGTATCCTGATGTCTTATTTTTTGTTTAGGCAAGCATCACTATCATACTAACAACATTGCAATACTATGAATGTGAATGATAACCTCAAATCATACAGCAAATAGAGGAAAGTGGAGCTATTACCGTTTGACGCAATGGTTTTGCTGGTCAGATAATAAAAAGTGTATATGGCGCACTGATTTGCATTAAAGAAGGGGCCTGTAACATATATCACAGAGACATGTAGGTGGATTATTTTGACTATGCTAATAAGCATCAGCACCCTCGCAACTATACGTGTGCGTCTGTCTACTGGTTTGGCAATGAGAGCCATATATATTGGAATATTTTTAGAACGTGTCAAAAATGACAATTTACAAAACATTATTAGCCTGATATGAAAATCTAAAGTCTATGAAAAATTCCTACTTTGCATTTTGTACAATGCAAATGCATAAACAGCCCAAAGAAACAAAACTAAAATTACGGAGTTAAACAAAAAAAAATGAAGAGGCAGAAACTTTAATGAAATAAATAGAAACAATATCACTTGTCAACAACAAAACATTTGCACCAGACTGCATTAAATGAAAAACACAAAAGCTAGTTTGTAAAACAAACGTGTGTAGAAAACTAAAAAAATTGGTGTTTAACATACAAAAATACTATATCGAAATTAAAAAACGTATACATAACAATCAAACTTAAAGTTAAACAAATATATTACAATGAATATTAAAAATGATGCAAATACTATAATGCCCTTTAACATGTTGTCTGTTAAACTGAATGAATACATCTAACCATCTAATCCAGTTGTTGGTTAGCTCTTTACTTTCGACATTTAATAGTTCATTCGTCGGACAGCACGACTCAACATATAGATGTCAAAATGAATTCTGGCATCATCGTTCTCATGCAATCTTCTCTTAAACAGTTCTTCAAACTCCTACATCACAGATATTATGGTCCATGATACACAGATACATGACGTGTCTTCTGCAGCCTCTGATCCTTCTTTGTGACTACACACACTTATCACAGCCACATTCTACGGTCTTCTCAATGTCTTGTGTGAATGACGTGCCGTCGTCACACTGGAAGCTGTAGCGTCTGCGGCGTACTCTGATGCTGGTGCAGCACAGGCCTGTGTCCGCCCTGCAGCCGCCCCGACACTCCTGCCAGGACATGGGCTGGGTGCTCCGACACTGGAGCTCACCGCGGTGTACGCGATGAAAGTCCCTCACGGACTCGCCCTTACAGGGAGCAACTGGAAACAAACACACATGAGTGAGTATTAATGTAATGCATATGTATCTTAAAGGAACAGTGCATTATTCAACCTCGTGACTTTTATTTAAGCTGTACTAATGTAAAATGTCTACTTTTGTACATACAATAAAAACGAATCCCTCCGTCATGTGGAAATACATAAGGGTGAGTCATTTTATTTTGGGGTAAACAAACCCTTTAAAATGAATTTGTCATGGACATGAGTATAATATGTGACTGTGAGTTACCTATGTCACATAACTGTCCGCTGTAGCCAGTGTCACAGATGCACTGCGCCTGTCCCGTCTGTGATACCTCACAGTAGCCATGTTGACAGTTTAGTGCTGTGCAGGGACTGGGAGGGACGTCCGGTTGACTACATAAGGAGCCGTGGAAACCCTCCGCACACTCACAGCGGTAGGATTGAACGTCTACTGGAACACACGTACCATGGGCACACCTAACAGGAAATACAAGAAAAATGCGAAAAAGAACCAACATTTTGCATCATTTAGTTTGTAACAATATTGTTTTTTTTCCTTAGATTATATTTTCTCCCTATTTTTTATCAAATCTAAATATTTCTACAGTATTTCTAGATTTTTGTGAATTGAATACTTTACAACAGAGAGTTACTTACATTGCATTTGATGAGCTTTTTTCATCTTATTTTATTTACAAATTGATAGATGCAAACCAAAAAGAAAGATAAAATCCTGATGTTAACGCAACACTTCCATCAAAAAGCTAATACACGCCCTTGTTGAAAATAATGTGTAAATAACCAGTGTTGGGGAAACTGTTACTAAAAAAGTAACTAATAATACTTTTGAGAGGGTAGGCTATGGCTTGAGGCTGAAGTAAAGTTTTTTACTTTTTTAGGCATACCCGAGGGACAACGTACAGTGCGCGTGACGCAGATTTCGTCATCAGAATAGTACGCGCACCCCTGGAATTGTGTTACCTCGCGTAAAAAGTACATGCTTGCGCATTCCATTTCTTGCAGTAATTAGTTTACCACCAGGTGGCAACAGTGTCCTGGGAGTATCGATTCAAGGTAGTAGACGAAAACCTAACCCCTGCAGGCCTGGAGAGGTATTGCAATATGTCGTAATGCGCATGCGTCGAAACCCATGTGTGCGTGTATGTGTCGAAGGTAGTATACTTTGCAATGCTGTGCGTTGCACGTAAAAAAAGTATGCCACAGGCTTTAGAGGTTGCAATTTAGAGGATTATTTAAAAGTAGGCATGAAACTAAAGTCGTGCTTGGCTTTTTTGTTCGCTATCATGACGTAGATCTGAGTGAAACAGCTCATGAAAGGAAACATATGTATACAGGACTTGATTTTGTCCATCAAGAACTGATTGGATAGTTGCCGGATTTTAATCTTTTCAGCGACATGTTGCCGGAGTGGCAGAAACGACTCCTTGATAGCCCCGCCCCCACTTTATAAAAGGAAGTGAAGTCATTTCGGGGGGGGGGTGGTGTGGTTGTGGGTTGTTACAGATGTTGCACAGATGATTCATTTATAAAAATACGACAATATTCCATAAAAAATAAGAATAGTACATTTTCAATTCATGGTTACTTTACTATATTGTGCAAAACTATTAGAACAGCTTAACACGTTAATTCATGTTTGACAAAATATGGATTTCAAAATAACAAGAATATTTCTGTCACATAAATATAAACCTCTGGTCTGCCCTCTCTTTGTCTGACTTCCCGCACTTCCTGTGTTTGTTCCTTCACATGCATGAGTTCTATGGTTTTAAAATGTTACACAACTTAGTCCCATTGAAAAGTAACTTGCATCATGTTTTTAAGAAGCATTTCAACTTTAATGTATAAATTGTTAAAGTAACGCATTACTTTCTCACTTCAGAAAAGTAATTTTATTACGTAACATGTGTTTCTTGTAATGCTTTACCCCAACGTTGGTTGCGACCACCCTAAACAACTAAACCTCTGCGTATTTTTGTTTGTTGTTTTCAAGCTGCAGGCAGAATAACACATTATAGCAAATATGGAATAAAACAGGTGCCAAGAACAGACAGGTACTTACTTGTTTTTCTGGCAAGGGTTGACAGCCGTCGTAAGAAGAACTTGATCACAGTGAGGTCCTCCCCAGCCCGGCTGACAGCGGCACACGGGCCCGACAGCGGTATCCGGCTGGCACAGTCCATGCACGCAGCGGAGCTCTTGACAGGGCTGGCACCCCGGCACCACCCCGGGCTTCATCTGAGTTCGAGTAAAATCCTGCAGTTCATTATTAATGTACAGATTCCGAATGCAACCCTGAAAACTGGATCCGTTGACAGGGGGCCACGGGTTGAACGACAGAGACTGGGAGTTTTCAGGCATACCTGATGGCAAAACATTAATTAAAGGAGAAGTTTGGAAAAGGGCCAATTGGTGGTGTTGGGTGCGTTCATCTTACCGCCTACATATAGCGGGGCGTCTTTAGTGAGAGGTTGGACGTGTCCCAAACTGTCTAGAGTCGTGGGAAGCCCTCCGTCAACTGACAGATTGACCATTCGGTCGTAAGTAACCAACTCGACCGTATGAAACTCTCCGTCGTTCACTATTTCAGAGCTGCGAAAATAGAAAATCAGGCGCGTTAGTGATTCTCACACGTACGTGCCTTTAGTTCAGCGTGACCTTTATTTGACGCACCTGTAAATGGTACTGCCCGGCTGGTTTCCTGAATCATAGGTCACTTTGACATGGCCCTCAAACAGCTCTACTGCAATATGGTCGTTGACTCCATTGTAGAGAAGAACGCCATTGTCCTCAGCTGTGGAGACCTGCAGTCACATTTTACAGTATAGGGTTGGGTGGCATTCAGAAGAGAGGGAAACCTTTTCAATATCTAAATTGACAAACAGGCTGGGACGGCGAATGTCAATTTCTGAATAGTAAATAGTATTTCTTGTGGCATGAAACGGTCTTAAAAAACACCAAGGTCATGGGTTTCGTTCACAGGAAGACAAATTAATTGATAACATGAATACCTGGCATGCATTTTTGTTGCTTTGGATGAAAGTATTTGCTAAATGCATATAGCTGTAAACGAAATGAAACGTAAATGGTAAAAATATTTCAGCAAGTATAATTTAAAATATATATAAATATATAAAAAAATATTTTTTTATGTAGAATTTAACCATAAATGTTAAATTTAAACACATTTTTATTAATTGATCAATTTGAAATGTCACCTAAAGAAATTGCTGTATTATTTATATACAATTCATAATATTTAATAAACTGACTTTTATTTGTACTTGAACTTGAAACAAAGATTATTTTATAAAAATATAGTTTTTTTTAAACTAAACGTGTACAGCGTGTGAACTTGAAATGCAAATGCTTGTTAAAATGCAAAAACATTACTACTCTTGATGAACATGACTAAATTGAAAATGTATATTTTTTTTATATTGTTTTTATTTTGTTTAATATATTAAAACATCAATTAAATTGCAGGTGTGTTTAAAGGAGAGAATATTTACATTTATGCAATGAGCAGATGCTTCTATCCAAAGCAACAGTGCCGTCAAGCTATACATTATTTCAGTGTTTCCTGCATGGGAATCGCGAACCCACTGTAAGAAAATTCACCAATCCAGCTGCCTTAAATTTTTAAGTAAAATCAAATTAGCTTTATGAGTCAATTGAACTGAGTTATATTGAACTGACTCAAAAAATTTAGTTTTAAAATACAACCAGATTTTTTTCTAGTCAGTTGAATTGACTTAACTTGAGTTAATTTGATTTAACCTAAACATTTTATGAAGCTGTTTAACTTAATTTTTGAAGTAGTTTTTTTACAGTGCTTAGCGTTGGAACCCCAGTGCTTTACCAATAGGGTTGAATAGTTCCAACAACAACCGAGATAAAAATGAAAACAATTACTTACAAATCTATTTCTTTAAATTAGCAAACATTTATATTTTTTATCAGCTGTTTATGTGCCATTAGGTCAGTGAAAAGAAAAACATATATTATATATATATAACGTGATATATCTTATACAGATATATCCAGCTACATATTATATTTGAATATAGGGCAATTCCATAAAAACAAAGTTTTTACCAAGGGTTTTTACTATGGTAACAGCACAGATGTTAACATCTGGTGGTTCAAATACCAATTTGAGATCTCTCTTCAAATTTATAAAGCATTTGTTTTATTTTTAGTGCATGATTTTTCATAGTCAGGTAAGTGCCATTTTCAGGATTGTCACATCCATAACGCTACATATTCCTCAACAATTTTATGTTCTATAAAGAGGCATCCCTTCTCCCTTCATTGGGTATTATTGCTTCAGGATTGTGCATTTTATTTCACAGATATCCTACAAAGTTTGTCGTCTCCCAAAAACCGCGTCCTTTTTTTGTCACATCCATAACACATGTTTATTTCCCTTTTTTTTAATAGAAAATTTGTTCATAGACTGACATTTGTTGATGTTTAGACTCTATCAGATGGTATATAAACAGATGGTTCAATTTATTCGTAACAAATTCTCTGAGCATTTTTATGTCACGTCGATAACGCAAAATGTCACGTCGATAACGCTGGAATTGTCCTATATAATATATAAACATTGCATATGTGTGATATCTTGTAATGTTATGTGTTTTGTACCTGTAGGGTGATGTTGGTCTGGGGCCAGTTTTTAAGATCACTGAGCAGCAGGTAAGAGTCTCTGTCGATGAAGTTGACACTGAGAAGCTTTTCACAGTGTGGTCCCCCAAACCCTGGCAGACACTGACACACTGCACCTCCCTCACTCTCCGCACAGGGGGCGCCGTTCTCACAGTGCAACAACTCACAGCCGGACGGAGAGAGAGACACTTCGCATAATCGACCACTGCAAATAAATAAATAAAAATCAAAATAATTAAATAGCACAGTTCTTTATTCAAACTGCTGCAAGAATTTGCAGGATTAGGCATAAATAGAGAAAATAACGACAATGCAGACGCAATACAACGTTTTTTTTAAATTATAATTCTTTTTTCATATTTAGGGTTTTTGATATTCATATTAGAAAATGATGATTATTATTATTTATTCTAAGTACAATGTAATGGTTTGTATTGAGTTATTTATGTTTTCATTACTGAAAAAGGCCTACATCAGCATATATTACAAACACAGCCAAGGTCACAAAAATGAGTGTCACAGTTTTGATAATAAAGATATAATTATCTAAATAATCAAAAATCATAAACATTTGTTAATGCATCAGCAAACGTGAACTAGCATATGTCTGTATATGTATAATATGTTTTAGATAATACAAATACCATAGTTTTTTTTATTCATACAACTTTTGATAAAAAAACATTTGAAATGTTGAAATTCTCATTAACTAAAAATGTATAAATTCTGTAGAAATATAGTTAATTTTTAGTTCATGTTAACAAATACAACCTTATTGTAAAGTGTTACTGTTTTCTTTCATATCAAAAACTAAACTAAACTGGAAAAGTGTTTGCGACTGCAATACAGTAAACAAACATAAAAGCATTTTATATCAGAAGCAAGAATTGGTGCATGTTGTCTCACCTGTATCCCTGTGGACAAACGCAGCTATATCCTGCCAGATTATCTACACACCGTGCACCGTTCTGACAATAATGTCCCTCACATTCATTATAATCTATACTGCAGTCATCTCCTACAAAACCAGGTGGACAGATGCATCTAAAAACAAACACACACAACATTGTGAATATTCACACCAGGGACAAATATTGATAGATCTTAACACGATCTCAAATTCATTACAATACACAATGAAAACTATCTGAATATCATTTAATACAAGAAATCAGAAATGTTACAATAGTCTCCATTAAAATGATCAAAAATTATTATATTATTTATTATGAGTAAAATTGTATTGACCAACCGGTAAATCAATAAGATTCAATTCTTTCTTTCACCCCCTACTTTATTTTTTAACTAACTTTAACATCAAATCCATGAATCCAAAAATATTTAAGCAGTGTAATACATACTTGGGTCCTGTGACTGTTGGAATACAAGTCGATCCACGATGACAGGGATTTTGACCCGGATAACACAGATCTTCCTCATACTCTTCACATCTTTGGCCTGAAAATGTACAATGACACTTCATTCAACAACTCTGACATCCGACCAAATGATTCAAAAATGGGGTGCTGTGATTGAGCTGTGCCGTCCCACACGCCCCCAGGCGACCCATAATGCATCACCATTGTTATTTGTTATATTTACCTGAATAGGGGTGAGGACAGACACAGGTGTAATTTCCCACTCCGTCCACGCAGATGGTGCCATTTTCACACTTGTTATCGACACAATCATTGACGTCCACCTCGCAGAACTGACCGTCATATCCCGGTGGACACGCACAGCTGGTGAGAGACATGAAGACGTTCTCATCTGTGTTTTTTTTTTCTGTGTAGCAGTGTGAATATTACAGCAAGACTTGATTTTTCACCTGAAGCCTTTTCTTTCCTGTTCGCTATGACAGGTGCCCCCATTTACACATGGATTGCATTCACAGGCGTCGACGGGGACCTCGCAAGTTTTTCCCTGGACAAACACAAGCATCAGAAATAAATAAGACCGAACACACATACTGACAGATGACATCACGGCTATATGGTTCAATACACATTAAAATCACCTTGTAACCCTGTGGACACATGCATTTGTATAGATGTACAGGGTCATTCTGGCATCGGCCCTGATTCTGGCAGGGGTTTGAGGCACACGGGCTGCATTTCTCAGACACAGATGGATCTACAGGGCCTGGGGAATATGAGATTGCTCAAAAACAGTTTTTAAAGATGAATGGATTGTCTCTGCTCATTTCTCTGTACATACAGTACCTGTGCATTGGAAGGTATTGCCTGGCGTGGTGAGCAACAGTTTGCCCTCCATGCCCTCTGGCCCTGCACAGCGGGCGATGCCGGGTTCCTTATACCCACTTTTCACCCAGTCAGACAACCAACGCAGACGACAGTCACAGTACAGCGGATTTGCTCCAATGGCCCTTGATGTTGAGACAAAAACATGTGGATTTAAAGCAGACAAAAAAGGTATAAGTTGGATTTTTTACTTAAAATTAAAAGTAATGTAAGTATGTTTAAAATACATCACACTGGTTCGAATGAATACATTTTATGAGAATTTTCCGTTTACCCAATTTTCAATTTAACAAAAGTTGGTTCTCAGGTCAACTTGTATTGCTAGCAATGAGTATGGCTATTCTTTGAGGTATGCCATATTTGATAGGACACACATTTCAAGTAAAATTTAAACGTTTTTAATGTAAATATATTAAGACACATTGGCCCTTGTGGCTGAATGTGGAACTGCAGTAACATTGCTAAAACGGTCAGAGAATTTTCTTTTTCACCTTGTATGGTGTTTTTGCTACAATGTTTTCAGGTCAAGTGGACCCACAGTGTTATTGGGTTTGTAAATCAATATCACAATGAAATTTATGTAAAATCAAATAATAGATATTTATATGTTCTGTTATCTATATTAATAGATAATAGAACAGTTATAAGCAATACAGCATATATGGGTTTTATTATTTGTAACTTACCTTAATTTACAATTCTGTTTGTTTAAAACAGTACACAAAAAACTAATCTATAATATGGGTGAAAATACATTTAGCTAATAAATATAAATATCTGAAGTTGAAAAGTCACAACCTTTATCAACATTAATCACAACTTTTTGAAAAGTGTTACACATGCCTGAACACCACACAAGAGTTATTCCAAAAAAAGCTGTTTCAACCCATGATCACGTAACATATGGACAAACCCAAATATTTTCGTGAACCGTAAATTGCGATCATTTTAACTTCCGTATTCTGACGCACTTACAAGTGAACTGAATTTTTGAATGAGAAAAAAGTGTGGGCGTGGCTTGTTTTTTAACTGCGATTTGATTTAATGTTTAGAAACAGGCATTGCATTTTAAAATGGAACTGTGAGCCGACCAACAGTTAAAGGGGAGGAGTTAGCGGAAGCTCCGCCCAAGCAGTCTAATTTACGCCATTTGCGATGGAAAGTCACTAGAGGACAGAAGTACATTTTCAGATTTTAACTGAAGATTATGAGGGCACATGAATTTTAAAAAGAGAATGAGCCACACTGGTAAGATATTTACAATAAACGCTGCAAGATTCCATGAAGAAATAGGATTTGTAATTTTTTATTTCACTGGGACTTTAACCTTGAAAACCATATTCTAGGTCAGTGGTTCTCAAACTTTTTTATTGTGTAGAGTGCGCCCCCCCAATAAAGATTTATAATCTTAAACTTACATTTTTCATTAAACCAAAAACATATTCAGTTATACAATGCTTGAACATCACATTTTTTTGTTAGTTGTACAAAATGTATATAGATTTCTATATTTCATAAAATACCACAAAATCTGTTCCCCCCTGGAACCATGTTGGGGCCCCACGGCCTCCAGTTTGAGAACCACTATAGGTTCATATTTGACCCAACCATGGGTTGAAACAACCAAACATTTTTTAGAATGTATACATGCTACGTATCTATCACTCTGTATAGAGATGTGTGTGACTCACAGGTGAGATAAAGATGAAGAATCTCTAAAGACTTCTTGGTGTAATTCAGAAATATTGTTGCCATGAAGAGAGCTGAGGGAAATAAGTGAACAGCAAGAGATAGAGGTTGAGAAGAGGTCAAATGTTTTTTATGTTCAATACAGCACATTACTTTCACAATCCCAACGCATTCACTCTACGTTTCTGTAAGATCTATTTAGCATGATGCCAACAATACCAAGTTCATGGGTTTGATTTCCAGGGAAAGGCATACAACATAATAAAATGTTTAGCTTAAACTGTAAAACATCTGGCAAATGAATAAATGTAAATAATTATATTTTTGTAATATACATAATATAATTATTATTATAGACTGGTATATTATATAGAGGGAATTAGAGGAGATATACGGCCTGGACAATAGTATAATATATTGATTTACATCAACGTACATCTAAGCACTACAAGTATGATACACTCACAGCAGCCGTAGAGAGGACAGGCCCCCAAAAACAAGAGGGGGGATACAGTTCAGGGCATTATAACTCAGGATCCTGTAATACACAAACAACACATTTTTTAAAAGGCATCTCTCTAACCCTGTTTAAACTAAATTATGTTTTTGGAAATGTAAAAATTGCAGAAAGGTTGCGTTATGGTAAGATTTAGGGGATACAATATACAGTTTGTACAGTATAAAAGTCATTAAGTCTACGGAAATCCCCCATAAAAACATGTGGAACACTCACAGTGTGGTCAGCTGGCTCATGTTGGCAAAGGACGAGTTGGACAAAGAACTGATTTTATTGTTGCTCAAGTCCCTAAAATGCACAAAAAAATCATTGTTTCCCATGTATCTATATCAAGAGCAATATTGTATTAAATTTGTACAATCACATATATCACTACAGGTTTTATGAAATTAAACTGTATCTTGTAGCAAAAACATACATTTCATGTTAAATTTGAGTTTTTAATTTGAATATATTAGACAGATATATATCGACCGGTGGTCGAATGTGGTACTTCAGTAACATTACTAGTGCGATCAAAGGTCATGGTTCAAGTGTTAGACACTCACACGAGCTGTAGGTGTTTAAACGTTGAAAGCTCTTTGGGCACCGAGACAAACTGATTCCCATCCAGGTATCTATGGAGACAGGACGTCTGTCATTGAGTTAATGACATACTGAAATAAAGCCAGACAGGAATTCCAAAGCATTTGCATAAACTCCAGCCTCCTGCCCACCCCTGAATATGACTCACAGTTCAGTGACATTGTGTGGGACGCCACGGGGTAAGCCGAACAAGTGTTTGTTACTGCAACGCACCACCGTATCCAGACAAGTGCACTCTTCGGGACACTCTGGCTTGGGGATGCAGGTAGTGTCATCTTCAATGATGGCTTAAAGTGTGTAAACAAACATACAGAGAGATAGAGAGAGAGAGATTCAGACACAGTCATATGAATGATAGCATAACAACTTATAGTGATACTTATAGTGATAAAAAGTGTTTTGGGTGGGTGCTAGGACATTAGTGGGGGTTGCTAGGGTTTTTGGGAAGTTGCTAGGTGGCCCACCGTAGGATATTATGGTCCTTTACATATGCTTGAAAACTGTCATAGCGTTACCCTTGTCACAGTGGAAATCTGGTTTTGCCACATCCTGCAATGGGATCTCTTTAAGAAAGGCAGGGTTCTGACAGCGAGGGTTCCCCGTCACAATCTGTCGAGAACGAAGCCATTCTCCCAACCATGACAGACGACAGTTGCAGTTAAAAGGGTTTGCCAGCAGGTTTCTGTAGATTGCATTGGAAATAGAAATAAACCTGAATAAAAACAGCTGAAATACATCAAAACATCACAAGATTCCAGTAGTAGTGACAACAAGAGGCCGTTACAGGGTGGAAAGGTTTGGCAGGGTGTCGAAGGCTCCAGGCATGATGGTCGTAAGCTGGTTGTCATAAAGCGAGAGCAGACGAACATTCTGAAGGCCAGTGAAGCTGCTATTGTGGACGCAACGGATGAGATTATTCCTGAGCATCCTAACAAACAGAAATAAAGAGTTTCAGGATATAGACTGGTGTCATGTTCAACCGTAACTAGCGATGCTATGCAATGCTATGCCAGCTAGTAATTCTCAAATGTGAAATGGATAGTAGAAATGACACTTGCAGCATGCGTAATCCGTCCATTCCCCTGAACATTCCTCCACGCAGAGACACCAAGTGGTTGGCGGTCAGGTGAAGTTCAAGCACAGACGACGCCCCGTCAAAAGCTCCGTCCTCAATCTCTGAGATTTTATTGTTGCTAAGGTTTCTGAGACACGAGCATCAAGAACAGTTGTTTAAATTATTTAACAAAACTATGTATTTATTGTTGTTTTATCATATGTTGTATAACATGTACGTGTCAAACTCACATCTTCTTGAGATGGGTGAGCGACCGAAAGAGTCCTGTCGCTTCCAGGATGGACAGGTCGTTGTTATTTAGACGACTAAAACAGAAAATAAGATTATAAAATGCTGGATCACATACATCAAAAAACATACAGAGCTGACTTGTCCCCTGATAGAACTGAAACGTCTGTAAGATGTCTGCTTCTGTGTAGAAACGCCTGCTAAACATCTTAGAAAGAGAAGTTTTATATACCTGTACAGTTTTATATTCATTAACAAATAAACACTTTACAGACATCTACTAGAAGTCTATGTGACGTCTGACTGTCTACGTCTCAGAGACGTATTGCAGATTAGCAAACAATAAAAAATAAGCTTGCAGATGTAAATCCAGACATCAAATAGACGTCTCCCAGATGCTTGTGTGCTATCAGGGTCTACTCCCTAGAAAAACAACCTTTATCCAAAATTCACAGTTGATGTCAATGGTTTTCTTGTCAATGTTAGCACGCTGCTAGGCTAACAGTGCGAACCTACAGATCACACAAATTTTATTTTTAGCTAGATATTATTAATACACTGCAGTATAAAGTACATTATATGTAAAAAAGTAAATGTCATTTGGAGACTAACGTCTATCCAAGAGGGCAGACAGTAGCACAATGCATCCTGGGAGTGAATACATGCAATGCGGGAACAACCTGAAGAGCATGCTTATAATGTCTTAAAACGCTCTCTGTATCATTGGGTGTTTGTTTTTCACTATTTCAAGTATGTGCTCTTACAGTTCAGTGGTAGCGAGAGGCAGATGCTCGGGGAACCTTGTAAGACGCAGATTGGAGCAGTCCACTACAGTAGCTTCACAGCGACATTTCGGTGGACATACAGGTTTGCTGTTACAGTCCTTGTTTAACCGTGTGTCCTCTGCACCTGAAGATAATGCACAGAGGCTTTCAAGCACCATATGACTTAAACAACACAGGTTCTTCGGATAGCATAGATGCTCGACAGATAGAAAAAACTCACCTGGAATGTGGTACTGTTCCTTGGCTGCTATGGCAACGCATGTAAAGAGGAAAATACGGCTGTTATGAAACCCAATTTAAACCATTTTGCAAGATGTAAACAACACTGGTCCCGATGCACTTCCTGTTTAGGTTATTTTTCTTTTAATTCCACATGCAGTAAAAAGAGTCTTAAAGCTGTTTATTAAAAAGTTGGCTCGAATTGAAATGGATGTGTTTATGTAGTGTTAAGAAACTGAAACAGGAAGTGCTAGTATTCCTACAAAGTCATATAATAGTGGCATGTTTCTTCTGCTGATATTCTGTATAATAGCAACCAAAGCATCACACCGTACATCCAACACAATCTCACGGCAAGGTGGATCAGTTTTATGAATTCGTACGTTCTCATTTGTACATTTTAGTACAATCTGCTTTCGCCCCAGTTTTGTACTATTCATATTGTATAAATTCATCCGAATTAGCCACCTTAATCTTCCCCTGAGATGAAGCTGGTATGTCATGGGCTTATGTTTGTGTTTTCCACCTGAACATCTGAACTTCTTGCTCTTGATTTGACTGATGCGTTTGTTGGCGAGGCGTCGCGGGGTGGCGCAGCGTGCGCCGCTGGTCTCAATTGGGTTCGAGCGCAAAAAGTCCGCCAACCACTTCAAACCACAGTCACAGACGAATGGGTTCTGAGCCAAGTGTCTGAAAGGGAGCAAGTGATAAGATCACATATTGGTCACAGCTTGTGTAAAGTCAAGTAGAATGCAGACAATGCAAACTAACAGCAGTTGTAGGTTTTAAAGGGGTCATATGGTGCGAATACGTGTTTTTCTGTGTCTTTGGTGTGTTATACGTTGTCCATGCATGTATTAGACACGTACAATTGCAAATATGAAAGTGTCGTAACAAAAGATGCATTCTGTCTAAGTTCATGGTATGAGTTGACTAAGACCACCCCAAATGTATACGCAAGTAAGGTAGCATACCTGTCAGTACAATTGCTTTGAAACCTTTTTTTCCAAATATGGAAAGAGTTACATTTCCGTCACACGCTTGCAGTATTCGACCAATCACTACGCACTGGTTAACTGGCCAATCATAGCACACCTCGCTTTTCAGAGCGATGAGCTTTGTAAAAAATCTGCGTTTTTCAGAGTGGCAAAGAGAAGATACAAACATGAACGGTATGTGGAAGATACAGCGTTTTTGAACCTAAAATCGTGTATACACTTTGCATTACATCTAAAAGAAACGATAATATTTGTTTTAGCAGTGTCATATGACCCCTTTAATTATACGTATTGCTTATATGAAATATTATAATACGATAAACATTTCGATTGTATTTGAACATAAAAGCTTCATACAGTGTCTGGATGGATTTCAGCGGCGCAAACGTCCCTTTGGCTAAAGTCTGGATCTTATTGTCATACAGAGACAATAGAGACAAGTTCTCAAGGTCCTGGAAGACGTTCACACGAACGCAGTGGATTTTATTGGCATTTAATAGCCTGAAAGAATGAAAGACGGGTCAAAAATACATAGACGGCCGCAACATTACAAGAAGCATAAAGCTGGCAGTTTTAAAAGTGCTGCCTTCCCAGACCATTAAGCAACGCTGTTATGATATTTTTCACATGTGGGCGGTAAATGTGCATTGGCGTACAGGTGACCGCAGGGAACCGCATCACGCATTTCAATACTTACAGTAATTCTAATGCGGTCAATCCTTCAAAAACACCTCGAGGCAGATCTGTAATCTTATTCCCATAAAGAACCCTGTGAAAAAAGCACACTAACATCAGATATCACGGCGCTGATAAACTGTCTCAATTGTACCAGGTCCGCAGGGTTTAATGCGGATTTCGTAAAAAACGATTCAGACTTGAGGCAATACATAAATTTGCATACAAATAAAATATGCATGAATTCCACACGAAGCCATATTAAGTATAAGCAGAATTTGAAGAAAATGTGAATGGTCCATGCTTGTGCAAAAAACTTGCGTTGCTTTGCAGTTTCCAAAGTTTGGTTGCTAGGGTGGTTTGCGCCTACTATTAAAGGGATAGTTCACGCAAAAATAATTTATTCAGCATCATAATATTAAAAACATGACTCGTTCTTCAGTGGAACACAAAAAAATATATTTTAAAAAAATGTCTCATTGGATTCAATGAAAGTCAATCCGATTCAGTGTTGTTTGGTTACTAACGTTCTTCGAAAAATGATATATTAATATTTACGCCTTTGATCACGAACCCTAAGTATCTGCAATAATAACAGTGTCGCCTTTGCAAGCACCACTTATAAATATCAACATGACACACATGCACATTAAAGATCTGTATTTAATGCAAAAACACAAACGTGTTTCCATCTGATGAAGAACACCCGCTGAGTTGCTGTAGATATAATAAGTGCATGTTTGCTGGTGAAATCATATATGATATGCTGGGGATGGCAATCCCTGGAGGCCAGACGTGCGTCTTTACATTTACACAAACCACACGCTTTCCACATCAGACCCCTGGTGAGATGTTCTCATAACAGATGTTTGCAAAGAGCTCTTCTCGCTCCGCTGATGCATAATTCAACAGAATTAATAACAAGCTCACACTTGTGAATATATGTTTGAAATATATGCAGCAATTATAAAGAGATAAAATGATTATATTATTACAGTACAGTACACGAGGGCTGTTAGAATGTAACGAAACATCACGAAGGCGTGAAATAATTATAAATGTGTATTTAATTCACAAACCAGTAATATCAACAGATCCAAACAATTTGAAAGTGCAGTATGACATTCTGAGCTTTCTATTGACGTATGTTAGACAGGTAAAATAAAATAATTTTGTCAAATTAAAAGAGGAATGGTTGTCGGTGGTATTGCTTTTTTCGTGTCACTCAATGCATTTCAATAGGAAGTATCTTTCATACGAAGCGTTCAGTTTTTAAAAGTTAAAAATATATTTTGTTTGTATTGGTTTGATAATTATTTACAGAGGACAAGCATTGAACATATGAACGTGTGGCCTCTAGTGTCTCATTACTTTTGTGTTTGGGTCATTGCATCATGCTTTATATTCTCTGCCCCTGACTGCCAAACAAAAATCACTTCCCATGAAAATTGCATTTTCTGCTTTGGAAATAAAAGTACAATTCCTTTTCTCCGAAAGCTGTTTTTCCCCCATCAATGGAAATCACTTCTAACAGTATATAGACATTACCTGTAATGTTTCTACATACATCAGTATGTTTGAGCACATCTCGCTGCAGAAAAAGCATGTTACTTCATGATGCTTGTGAGCTTTTATGAGACTCACTTATACAGAAGTCCATCTGCGGGATTTCAATGGAGCTGTTTGGCCATTTCATACCCCTTTATTTCCTCTATGGAAGATTGACGCACAGATTGGCCTCCTAACACAAAGCCATTCTACTCTCAGATACGTAGTAGAAATCACAATTTTCTCAGATGAAAGCTAGCCAGGTCTTTAAACCAACAAAAAAAGGCCTAAATCGTAGGATTCAGTTCTCTTGCTCAAGGTTTCTTGTTTTTATTGGGCACCACGAAGAAACAGGACATTGAACCATTGATTTGTATATTTTCTTGACAGCAAAGATCTCTTGCAGGCCTCACACTATGTGGGATAGTGTTGGTTCATGCACTCATGCGTTGCTGTATCTGTTGGTCAGATCTTTAGGAATTTGCTGGTACAGACAGATCTGGACTGATTTACAGCACTGTAAACAAATTTGCTGTAGTTATTCAGCTAGTTGCCAGTAACTTACTGTAGATTTATCTTTACAGGGATCTAATTTATTAGCAAGCATTCTGGAAACCAAAACTAGAAACAGAAAAAGGTTGATGAGGTTCAACTCATGGTTCCCAGAATGCTTTGCATGAGGCCGTTACTTTTTTTTTGCTGTAAAGGTAAAGACTTGTTAATGTTAATTTATCTTTGAACAAACTGTTGCCAGTAAATTACATAAATGTAAATCTACAGTAAGTTACTGACAAACTGCTATAAAGTGAGTGGTTTGCAGCCCCGGACTGACTGCTGCCAGCCAGATATGGCATTTTTTACAGATTTTTTTTAGCATGAAAGTACATCAATATTGATGTGCGAGCGCAAACTTTCCGCTCGCACGCTCCTCTAGCCCTCAGATGAGTGCTGCTTATGCCCAGGACATTTGTCAGTAAAAGAACGCCATAAAAGACTGACATAAAGTTGGCTTGATGTTGGACATTCGACATTTGTGAATTAAAGTGACATTCACGTTTCTAACGTCAATAGCATTTAAAGGGAAAACCCTCATAAAGCAGTGCAGGAGAGATTATTGACAGCAAGATTCTCTTCACACATACAATTTAAGCATATAATGTGTATTTGCTGTTTTATAATAAAACCTAAAGATAGAATGAATCTTCAGTTTAGGATAGACTTGTTGTGTAAATCATTTAAATGTGCCTTTGTGGTTTGGCCACATGATAAATGTTAATGTTTGTTTTCTTGAACCGTTCTCAAACCCAACTGTATTTATTTTGTTCATGAACAATGCAGTGTCAGTTTAATTAAGCATTGATGTCGCATTGTATGATGATTACAAAGCATTCTACGTAATAAAAATAGATTTGGGGTTTCTTTTTGTGGTTTTTGGCCTGAATGAGTGTGGGATTTCCCGGCCTGTTTTTGTGTCCTAGTCCGGCCCTGGTGGTTTGACATTTGTGTCATGTGGAGGTTGTTTGTGCGTACTTTTAAAATCCATCTGACTGATCTAAAAAAAGGTGTCAAAATGTGTATTTACTTACACTGTTTTAAGTTAAAGAAAAAAGTGAAAGCATCACGTGACATAAAATTCCACCTTATATCAACCCTTTTCAGTTTTCTGTGTTCAGACCACCTTGCAGAAACATTTCATGTTTTCATGTTAACATTTATAATGCTCAGCTTTAAAGGACTCACAGACAGAATGACATGTTTCCAGTACAAATATTTATAAATACTTAAATCAAGACACAGTTGCTTCAGAAACAAAATGACTCAAGATATTAAGTCTTGTTTTGTCCTTTAATAAAACAGCTAAATTAGGCGAGTTTAAATAATCTTGTTTTTCTTGTTTCTTGTTCATTTTGTTTAGCCCTGTGAGAGATATTCTTTGTGTATTATAAACTTGCTTGATACGTTTTTAATAAAACTGATTGTTATTTTACTGTAGGCATTTATGAACAATAAAAATGATTGTGATCAAATTATGTAAAAGTTTTCTTTATGCACATTTTTGACAACATTTCCAGCTATTTTCTGTCATTTTAAACACATTCAATAAACACAACAGACAAACCCAAAGAGTAAATGAAACATTTGAACTCACAGTGAGTTGAGTGACCGCAAGCCTTGAAAAGCATCCGGGGCAATTTCAGATATTTGGTTATTACTCAAATCACTAGGGAGTAAAAAACAGAATTAGAAGATGGATAATATTTCATAACCAACTTGAAATTTTGGCCAAATCTGAATTTCTTTCTAAGCATTTTGGTCTTGTTTTCTAAAAATATCAGATAAAGGAAAAATTTGATAAGTTTATGTTTCAAACAAGCAAAAATAAGGGATAAGCAGAATAAACTTGAATTTAGTTTTCTTAATTAATTCAAATTTATTTTTCGCACCCTACTAGCAGGTTTTTGCCTAATTCTTATATTTTCTTTCATAAAACAAGAGTAAATATATTATAGGTTACATTTCTTGTCAAGACAATCCATCTTGATTTAAGATAAACTGTGTGTTTGTATAGTTGTAGTATTAAACAAGACAAAAATGCTTGGTAAGAATGTCATTTTTTGCATTGTGGAGCTTCCAAAAACCTCAGAAGACAGTTAACAAAATGTTGTGAGAAAATGTTGCACATTTGTGATTGTTGTGCTACTAAGGGTTGTTTAAACTGCTGCTCACTTACATTCTTCGTAGTCTCTTGTAGGGGGCAAACGCCCCTGGAGGTACAGATTTAATACCATTCTGCTCCAACCGTCTAAGACAAAGAGGAAAGAGTGATTGTTGTTACTACAAAAGGTTGGCCTGGACAAAAAAACTATGGGCGGTTATGTGATACAGTATGCCTAAACATCATTGATGTCCTTGGAATACTTACAAATATAGGTAGTTATATTTAAATTCAGTAAATATTTCAAAATAAGTGTAAAACAAAAAAGCTCCTAATAAATTAGATACTGTTTTGTGTCAGTTTAAATGTATACCCTTGTTTCCATTGTGTTTGCTGGAGCGTTTTCATTAGACACGTTAAATATTACCCGAACCTGAAACACTTACATTTCAGTCATGCTTTCCGGCATATTGGCTGGAATGGCTGTGAGACCTTTTCCTCTACAGTCCACGATGTTGTTGCTGCAGGTGCACATCGGGGGGCAAGAACCAGACGCTAGACTACACGACTGGGGGCTTGAATCAAAAATACCTCGAAAAAAAGATTATACAGGTTTAAATAAGCTGTGTGATAGGTTTATGGTTTGCTTAATATCAGTGCCAGTCTGTTCCACAAGTCAAGAGCTCAGATTTACCAGTGCATGTGAACTCTTTCTTCTGTAGTTCAGCCAGGTTGAGGCCGTGTAGGTTTGCTGGAGAACTGCATTGCGTGAACAGTCCCAGCGCTGGTCTCTGTCTGAGCCATTGAGACAGCCATGACAAATGACAATCGCAGCGCAGACTGTTCGAGTGCAGACGACTACGGTAGAATAAATACACAAAATGTATACAAAATGAGTGATCGTACTGATTTGGAGGCAACATACCTACATGTATTATTTATTTGGATCATGTTCAGTCTTTCCTTCAAAATAAACCGCTAAAATGAGATGATTGACATAATAAGCGTCTGAAAGTACTTTATCCTTTACATGTTACTGAACAAATACAATACATAAAAGAGCATGTATATAAGACGTCAAATGATACATCAGCGTGAAGAAAAGAATATCTGGGACAAGGCCACTGATGAAATTCGATTGTCTATGCTGAATGTCCTTGAACTGTTATGAGAGAAAATGAGATCTGTACTCACAAGGTACGTAGCTTGGGCATGTGATTGAAGCTGGATATGGGGATGGAGCTGATATTGTTATTGTTCAGCGTGCTGTGGAGGTTAATGAAAGACAAGAAGATAAAGAAAATGAAATTCATATAATAAGATATATAAAACGATTCTGGAATCCATATATTTGAAGCTGTGAAACATAACCTGATGAAAAAATTAACCGTATCAGTTTCATAAAGCCACTTAATTTGCTTTTAGGGAATAGTTCACCCAAAAGTGAATGAAAATGATTGCATCATTTACTCACTCTCATGTCATATTAAACCTGTATGACTTTCTTCTGCAGAACACAAAAGAGGATATTTTGAAGAATGCTGGTAACCATTGATTTTCATTGTTTGGACACGAAGCATTTTTCAAAATATCTTATTTTGTGTTCCAGATAGGAGCGAGTCATATACACGTTTTAAACCACATGAGGATAAATAAATAAAAAGGTTATGTTTGTGTGAACTATGCCTCAAACTTTGGTTGTTATATATAAAACAGGGAAAGTCTACATACAGGACCTCCAGGGCTCTCATGGCACGAAACACTCCCTCCTCAATGCAGCTGATACGGTTCTTGTCCAGCTGTCTGAAATGATCGTTTCAGTAAAACAGTATAAATCTATCCCCAAACATGTAATTTACTCACGTGGGTGCGTTTTATAAAACTCACAAGTTTTTGATGTCCGTAGCGCCTCGAAACGCTCTCCTTGGTATGACCTGAATGACATTCTCACTTAAGTCACTAATGAAAAAATACATAAAAGACAACAATAATTGTATTAATATAAGAGACATATATTCGTTCAAATGGACTGAAACTAAATTTTAAATAAAAGCAATAAAAACATTATTTCATTTATTTACAGCTCTGGAAAGTCCAAGGTAAAAAAAAATTTTTTAAAGAATTTTACAGTTTTATTTTACAAAGTTCTCACATATTTGTAAAATTCAGTAAAACACGTTTACTTAACATGAACATATTTAACGTTTTTAGCTGCACAATACGCATTAAAATTCTGTCAAATTACAGTTTTTTACAGTGTATGAAAAAAGACTCTCCAAGAATGACATTTTAACGGTGTTAACAAATACATTCAATCTCAAAGCCATGCAATGAAATTCAATGAACGATATCTATATTGCATATCTAATCCTGCTCTGCTCTGTAAAGAAGGAAGTTGGCTTTCAGGGAAAGAGCATTTGGATTCCCAAATGTCATTTCAGCTCTTTTCTCTCCATCTGAAAACCATTGATGACCTTTTCTGAACGCATGTGTTTTTAGGTTGGGTGGAATCCTGCTGTAAAGCTCTTCCACAAGAGCCTTCAGGATGAACAGAGCGTTGGGTTATATGGCTAATAAAAGCTGCTTTAGTTAAATGACTTTAAAGGGCACAAAGCAGTAAAAAAGTTAAAAGCAGAAACCAAGCGGGGAATTTATTAAGAATAAACTGCACCCGCTGATAGCATGGTTTATTTGCACGCTTTTGTTGTAATGCCGGGGTCAGTAAAGGTATGCAAATCACGAAACACCCCCCAAAATGGCATTGGAAATGCAATTTGCACGACACAATTCCCATGTGCTTTATATATACATGAGCACAAAGGGGGGAAAGCTATGTGTAGTTTTTTTTTTTAATACACAAGGTTTCTACAATAAAGTTAAAAAATAATCTTGTTTACAATATCAATATTTAATCTTGATGTGAATAGACTCTCTGTTGGTCATGCATGCGTTTTTATTTTGTGCAATGCGTTTGGTCACTTCAAGGTTACTGTGACCGTGACCCTTAAACATAAAACGTGTCATTTCTGTATCTTCTTCTCGAGTTCTGATAGAGGTCAGATCACTGAACCAATGCAATGAACCAGATGCACAACAAGCAATCTGAGATCAATTCTGTAAGTGTCATCAATTGTACAATAATGAAATGTCAGATGAGATGGCTGGGGGTTTCTAAACAATACCACAGTATCTTATTGTAACTTAAATTCTGTGAAAAATGTGAAAATCTCAGTGTTAAAAAACAAATCATGAGCTTTAATTAAACCCATTTGTCACTTGCGTGCTGTCAAAGGCTTTGCTCCAGACAGCAAACCAAACAGATCTCATTGCCTATCGATTATCCTGGACTAGGAGCTTGAAATGTTTTTGCTTATCTATTGTTGACTTTTATCATTGATTCCTCCAAGAAAATGTTAGCAACTGTGTTCCTCTACTTGTTCACTGTATCAAAACGCATCCATCCTTAGACATATTATATGGAAAGCCAGCACGACCTTCATCTAAACCCTGGGAAGAAAGTCTCCATACACCGTGCGAGTGTGGGAGCAGGGTTACCCTGGAAACCTCTTTAATCAAAGATGTTTGCAGACAGACGTTCATTTTGCGTTTGCGACCGTCCTTACCAGGGTTCAGCAGAGGCGAAAGCAAACAGTACCGAAACTAAGAGTGCTTAACCTCAACAAATATTACACTCCAGATCTTTATTGGAGAACCCTTGAAAGGGGTAAGAAGACAACAATAGAAGCAAGAGTGGGAAGCAACGGGCAAGAGATTCTGGCATCTGAGAGACTGAGTGGTCACATTGGTTTCCTTTTGTTAGCCCTCCTCTTTCTAGCATTTATCTTCTTCTGCTTGACGTGCTGTTTACGGAGGGATATTAAATGTTTGAGAAGGCAACGCTTCATTCGTCGAGGTGTAAAGACAGCAAAGAAACTGTGATAATATGACTGAAGCGTGAGACTCTAAGAATTGTAATTTGTATCTGTTTTAATTGACTTTCATCTTACAGGACATGAACAACATAACAGATAATCTAACAATGTAGCTAGGGTGCAAGGTCTCACTGTCTACGGTCTACATACTGTTTTTTAAGGTTGCTTTTTCTGTAAAATTGAACTGACTCTACATACTCGTAACACTTATACAGACAACGTACACTCACATGAAGTGCATGTGATATAAAACTCTCAGTAGAGCTTGGTGCTAGCATGTTGCTAAGCTAATGCCACAGTATCTAATAAACAAACATATCTAGCACACAAATATACTCCATTTTTACCTGCATGTCATTATTATTAATACCTTTCGGAACGGAGTAAAATGTAAAATATATAACAGTTTGGATTGCTTTCTATTGGAAAAACAAATACAATGTCTGTCCAACAGTGGACGACGGAGGTAAATAAAGTTGACAATGGCAGTGGCATTGTGCAAAATAACATTGATAACAATGTACTATGTGTCTCTGTAGATTCAAATGCGTTCTGAAAATCATAAGCAGCAAATGTACACAAACGCCTTGATGCGTTAGTTGTAGTTTTTGGCATGGTTACGTAGTCGCGTAACCAACACGTAGCTAGGATTGACATCGTTCCTTTTTTAAAGGCAGTGAAAACTTGTGGCCGAGAACCGTCCGAAAGCTGGGGGGGTTCACCAAAGAGCCATTTTCGCCGTTTTGGTCAATACGTTTTTGCCACTGCAGAAACTACTATATCAAAACTGTTATAAAAAAACATGTTTTACTGACTTCAATACATATAGCTTGATTTAGGTACACAGACAACTCAAAAATAGATACGAACAATGCATACATTTGGGGCTCCAGAAAATGAATATATATACACGTGTGAATGGTATTCCTAGGATATTAATTAAGTGTAAAGACACTTTTGAGTCTCCACTTAATATCCTATGTAAAATCCGAATCCTTATTCAAGACCAATTTCCAACTTCTGTTTTATAATCAGGAATAACTTTGCTCCCTACTGTCTGCCAGTACGAAGCCCATCTACAGTACAGTTTAGGATGCCTTAGTCTAGGTAGGGAGCTCACTAAGCCTCGGAAGAGAGCTTGTTCACGCTTCTCCGCAAATCTTTTGGAAAGGCTGAAGAGTAATTAGTCTTTTCTTCATGTCACTGGTGTTAAAAACATTCACTAATTCTTAGACAAGTTCACGCTCGGTTAGCATAAATTATCATTTCGGTACGCCGTAGTGACAGGGTTGAGAAAAATCTACATACTAATTAGGAATCAATTATAATTAGCAAGCACCCCCTGTTATTTCCTTTCCTAATGAAGTATGGTAATTAATTGTGCATGGAGAACACCACTATGGTGCCAATTACTTTCTAAAGCTAGATAAAAACATTTTTAGTATAAAAGGTTGTTACCGTTCTCTTGAACTACTTATGTATGTAATCTATAACATTTCCAATGCAATAAAGAAACACCTGACTCATATTTTCATAAACCGAGACTTTCTGATGTTTACCACCCCAAGGCATACAAACATATACCTTACTTTTAAAGACATACAGTATCTCCCTAAAGCCATGTGTGGGTGGATGGGGGTGTTCGCAGGCAAATGGACTGAATGCGACACATCCATATGGTAACTCGCTAATGAGGCAACATGCGAAGAGTCATGAACAAACGCAACTAAACAACCAAGCAAACACAGCTGTCCTTAACTGTTTGTTCACACCCATTATGTCTTTCCTTATGTACACCCACACATTCCTCCATAGGTTCCTGTTTGACCCATCGCCCCAACAGACTGATACCGTACAAACCTTCCCCAAACTCAACAGAGAAACGTTGCTCAGAAGTCATAATAAAAGATCGGTGGTTCTTTGATCAACCTACAGTGTGTAGTCCAGTGCTTAGAAACCGGCGGGTCACAGGTCTGTTTTGAACGTCAGGCACAGCAGAGAATAACTAGTATGCAAAAGTAAGCTGCAACTAAAGGTAATGCTACATGGACAGCAAAAATAAATTGGCTTATCAATTCTAAAAAGAAGAAAACTTCATTACAGTATGTACTGGTGTGAGTCTGCAATCAAACTCTACCATATTTGGACACAAATTCAACTGTAAGTCTGTTGAAGCAGGCAAAAATAAAGTAAGAAGTTAACAACATTAAAGATTGGTTTGCTTACTGTAACAAAAGATTTGTTGTAATGATTTGGTCCTTACTGTAAAACATGCATACAGCAGGTTGCTGTAGATCTGTAAAGCATCATGGGCAAATTTTGATGGCGAGAAAATTCTACAATATATTTCTCCTGTGACTCATAATACAGTAATTTTAACTGATTTTTTTCACCAGGCCCAGGAAGAAGACAGCAGTTTAGGAAAAAAAATACAGGAACAGAGTCAGTTACAAAAGATTACTGTAAAAAGTAAGATTACTGTTATTCTTTTTACAGATTTTTCACTAATGATGTCCAAAAAACTGTGATTTTATGAAATGCAAATTTATAAGATTAATTTAGAAAACCATGTAATTTTACAGGGAAAAAAAATATTTTTAGGAACATTTCTGGTGCCTCAGCTGCCAGAATTTTTTTTTTTTACGGGACCTTTTTACAGTGATATAGTTGTAAAAATTATACATTTTAAAGATTTTGTAGAAAGTATTAAATTATAGAATTGTAATATATATTGGCCCGGTTTCACAGACAAGGGTTAGCTTAAGCCAGGTAGATTTAAGTCGCTTTTGTAAAATAATGACTCATGTTAATAATATTACAAAATGTTTGGATATATCCTATTAATGGTAAGATAAGTAATATCTAATATTTGATTGAGACATTAGGGTTAGGGGTTATTGTTTCCTTTGATGAGAAAAAGATCATGTTCAATGTAAAATCTGTGTCCTGTATATACCAGTTGGTAATTATATAATGAAAAAAAAACATTTGCTTCGGATAAATGGATCAAATAAAGGGCATGCTAGCCTTTACATGTCTGGAAGGATCTTTGGGGAATGGGTGGTTCTGTGTAAAGAATCATATCCTGATGAGTGTGTGATAATGAAACATCACTCACAGTCTGGAGAGGGCGGGATTCTTCAGAAACAGAAGCTCGGGGATCTGCTGGAGACGGTTTCTGTTCAGACGCCTGAGGGGACGAAAAGAAAACATCAGCTACTGATTCAGGAAAACCAATTTAGGAAAATAATATAGAGAACGTGATTGAATCTTCTTAAACCTTTGAGGAAGATAAAATCTTTACATTACTTAAAATCATACTACATAAGCAAACAATTACAAAAGGTCCAGCTTTATACAGTATAATTGTTTTGTGGTAACTCTTTAGATTACGGCCCGCAATATATGGCATAATTAAATAGGATTTACAGCGTAACTAATTGTAACTATAATGTACCTCTACGGTACATGTCTGTAGATAAAGGGGAACAATATACAAAGTTTGGGGCATGAAGTGATTAGAGTAAGGAACATTTAAAATCTATATTTATGAAGGAACCGCATGCCATATAAACATCGACATCAAACCGCTCTTGAAATACCTGATTGTGGTCTCAAAAGATCAACATTAATTTTGCACATTTTACACATTAAAACTCATCAAAAGAACTCATAATAACTTATAATTAAAAGGAATTATTTGTGACCAACAATCCTAAAGTCAATAAAAGAAAAATGAATCCTAAATCAAAAGTCACATTTACAGTTGACAGACAGTCTGCGTTCTTCATTCGTGCTTGTGCAAAAACTGAACACATCAATTCCCCTTATTTCATGTTTGCTATAATAATAAAATAAGAACCCAGTAATTAATTCATATCCACAGAAGCTTATTTATGGGTACATTGTGATTACAAAAATGTAGTGTATGTTCATGCTAAGATTGTTGTATAGCATACTGCAGGTCATTCATACCACGTTATATTAAAATAGTTATCCCTTTATTACCATTTTTGAGTTTCCTGACTTCTTTATTCCCCAAACTTTGCATATTGTCCCCCTTACCTACAGATATGTACCGTAGAAGTACACTATTGTTACAGTTACGCTGTAAATTCTGTTTAATTATGCGGTACATTGCGGGCTGTAATCTAAAGCGTTACCAGCGTATTTTTGAACTCACAGTCTATCCAATTCCTTGAGATCACTGAAGGCTCCTCTGTCGATAGTCACTATTTGATTATCCATCAGATTTCTGTATAAAACAAGAGAGATAGATGTGAATGTGCAATATTGATAATTATATATGATGAATATCACAATGCAGATCCTAGTAAGACAAGATGAGGGGGAAAAAATTATTTATTTAAAAAATACATTAATAACTAATTACAGTAAAATCAAGATTTTTGACAAGACAACGCAAATAAATAACAGTAACCAAATAACATGTTTATTACTGTAATGCAATAAAATTCTTATTTTGTTTCTCTCTCTCTCTCCCCATTCTTAAACTCCTCTACAGTCATTTTCTTATCTCATCCAATATGTTTTTGCATGTCATTTTCAGGCAGCCTGAAAATCTAACACAAACAAGACAATAAGAAACACAGATTTGTGTTTTTCTGTGTAGTGTACATTACATCCTTATTTTATCTCAAATTCAATTTAAATTAAATCTGCCTCTCCGCACTTCATTCTTGACCTATCTGATTTTCTATCTCATTGGATATGCATAACCACATCGGCCACATGCCAGCCCAAAATCGGATTTATTATTCCTGTGCTATATGCAAATATAACCTAATCTGCATATATCCCATATAATGGCAAAAAAGAGTTTTGCAGTTGTTACTCCACGATTGCTCGCTCGTGTGGATTGCAGAGCTCCTCGACTACACAGATATGGTTTAGTTTGTTTAGAAGGAGTTAAGTTTACCCATGTGGCCAGAAGGACCCGATGCATTTACAAAGTCGTGTCTCCTGAGATAGCCTACTTTCAGCGATCAGATTGCTGTCTGTCTCCAATGTGTTTTGGAGGGTCTTTTCATCATCAGATAACTAGAATGAAGTCAGCGACTGTAAATACACTCTTAGTTCCCTGTCTTAAGCTTTTACTCAGAGGTCCATTTATAGCCCGTGTTGTGAAAGCCACTGAGACTCGTGTATTTGGATTCGAGTTGATTGCTGAAACCAAATAGCCGTCCATGACCTCAATCATTTGTCTGGAGAAAACCTTGTTTTACGGTATAGTCTGAACCTTTACAAACCTACAGCTTTTGTACTGTATATATACTGTTTACAATTTAACTTCACTAAACGGAAATAAGATTCACATTCAACTCACATAATTCTCAGGTGCTTCAGACCAGTGAAAGTCGTCCTTCCCGATATGTGTGAGATTGTTTCCATTCAAGTCTCTTTAAAAGGAAAGAAAAAAGAAGTGTTAATCACGAATGAAATAAAATGTATTGGATGGACTGATTTTTAATCATATTTCTGGAGCATAACAGCAATTTTTTTTATGAGTTCACATGTTTATATGAGTCTGATTTTAACACAAGATTAAATTGTAGTACACATCAATGTTATTACATAGAGTCACTACAAATGTAAAAGCAGCGTGACAAAGTACTGACAAAGTAGTTTGATGGCGGAAATATGGAGAACGTGGAAAAGAAAAGTGCATGGTAAAAATAGACAGAACTATTTTGTTATATGTTGTCCGATATCACAAACGCAATCTTGTGGCAATTCTTAACCATTTCTCATTTGTAAATTTGAGCTTGATTTGCTTTCATGTCAGTGACAGATCTGATGTGGGGATGTGGCTTCAATATCGCGTTTTCTGAATAATCATACATGGTGTTCCATTCGAATTGTACAAATTCATCTGTGAGAAGTTATGTTTTTTCAGTGAGATCAGGCTGGTCTGCATTTGCTATGCGGACGGTGGCAGTCTGCAAAAGCGATGACTGTAATAAACAGATAACAAGCAATTATCCAGAACATACTGAACCTTTCCAAAGAGAAGGTAACACAATTGCTGGCAGAGCACAAGACCCCGGTCGCTGTTATTCACAAAACAGCTGTACATACTGAGAAACACAGCGAAGAAATGAAAAAAAAACATAACAATATCTGCACAAACATAAAGGTTATTAGTCATTTGGGGAACCATGATGTTTTGAGTACTTTATCGTGTACAGTGAATTTATATTGTGATTATGTGTTTTTTTGCTAAGACATTTTAAGATCACAGAAGGAAAAAATTTGACTGAATCGAACCTGTGATAAGCGGTTGTGGTGCGGAAATGAATTACAACTCAAAACAGGCAGATTGTTCGGGTATGGTCTGTGGCAGAGACCAGAACATTAGAGATGCACCCAATATATTGGCCAATAATTGGTATTGGTAAAGCAATCTTTCACACTATCGGATATCGGTCAATAGTTTATAAAGAGACGGGCTTATATATCCTGTCAATCAAAAGAGGACAGGAAAATGAATGTGTATTTAGAAAATGTTAAGAAACATCACCAGTATGATGTTCAATAGTAATAATCATTAAATGAATTAATAACATTTAGAAAGTCGAGAAATATCAATTTAATCTTCAGAATCTGCATCGGCAGATATCCCTCTGAACAATTGGTATCGGTGGAGAAATTTTGTATCTCTAGAAAAATCACAAAATGTTTAATGTCTTAATAAGTTATTATTCTTTGATTTAATCTTTTTAATACTCTACGTCAATTCATACATCATATTTTTAAGAGAAACAAGTGAGACTACGTTGAAAACTCCATGGCGTCTCCTGAGTTTGAAAAGATCAACCTCTGAGCAATTGTATTCTCCTCTGGGCAAACGCACATGACTTTGACCAATCTATTCCTCAGAAAACACATGCTACATCACAAGCGTGTTGTGTTCAGGACCCTGAATGTTCTGCTCTGAGGCCCGGCACAAAAGAAAATCACAATAAGAAGGCTTGAATTTATTGTTAAGAGCTGAATGCTGAATGGCCGCCTCTTTTGTAGTGGAAATATGCATTTGCACACTTGTACAGTAGTGTCACCTGGGACACAGGCTATTGTGGAAAGGAGCCCAGGTGTGACCAATCAGGGCGACTCTTTTAATCCTTTAATTAGTCCAGCATCTGCGGCCAACACTGGGACCAGTAACCTGGAAAATTGGACACAAAAGGTGCTTGATCTCTTTATCTGCTGTTCACAACTCACAAAGCATCTAATAGGTGTCCACAGACATTATTTAGGCTTATACATTTTAGGGACACCTCACAGATATGTCTTAATATGGATGTGTGAGCTCAAATCTAAAATTGGTTTTACAAAAATACAATTGCGCAAACATATTAGTTTCTTTCATTAGTAATTTAATAGTAATGCGTGTCGGAAATAAATGACTTGGGACAAATAATTAAAAGCATTTAAGGGTAAGATCAAGAGTACATAACCGTTTTGATTTATTTGGGTATTTTAGTCACATACCCAAAGTTACAAATGATACGTTTACTTCTATGCCTCAGTTTTGATGAAACAATAAAGTATGAGTATATGAATATACGCTCTAAACAAAGAAGATGCAGAGTCACCTTGAGAAAACACCTCGGAAACACAACCATTCATTTGTGGAATAAAAAAGCACTGCTTGGACTCCCTGGAGAGTTCCAAATCAAGAAAGACTAACAAATTTACCTTTCTCTATTTATTTCTCTCTAATTAACAGAAATTGCGCAGCTGTTTAGCTTCTGTGTTTATACAAACACATTTGTTCTTTTTTGAAATCGAGTCAAAATCACATGACCTTTGGAATGGTTCATTTTGGGTTAATTATTTATTTTCTACAGTGAAATGTGCAACAAAATAAAAAATAATAATATTAAACATAAAAATAAAATAATAAATAAAACAGGCAACAGTGATAACAGGAGTTACCAGGGCTGTGACAGATATATTGACTTATATTGACATAAAACGTATGGCGCAACAGGTTTTGATTTTTAAAATATTTGTTTAACAAAATGTAAATATTTTACAAGCTATCGATTTCATATAAATTTGCACAAAAATGTGAATTGTACAAAAATGGCAAAGAATTTAGCCCCACCTCTAAACCTAACGTTACTAGGCCGAAATCATACTTAAAAATACAAATGTGATTGTACTAATCCGAACCCGATTATGAACTGCCAAGATTATGTTCATGTGTCAGAGGGAAATCATTTATAACTTTTTCTCATCATGATGTCAAGATTATGTGATCCAAATTTGGGAAAGATACGAGTGAAGCACATTTTACCCACCAAATTTACAAGAGCTATAAATCTGGTGTCTGTAAAAATGCATTTAGTTTTATTTGGTTGAAAAGTGAATTGCTGTTGGTGGCATTCGAGAGACCCCAAATTTCCCATTATAGATGCTGAGACTCTCCAGTATGAGTGTGCCAAAAACCTTTTATTATACAGTTCTTCCATCAGAAGATCAGAAAGCTTCAGTACAGTCATGTCCACCTTCATCTCGACCTCTTCTGAACTGCATCAATAAGGAAGCTTAAATTGTACTTGTGACATGAGATACCCTAACCAGAGATTTCAATCGATTCATTTAATAACAAGCGCCTTCAATTAATTTAGCCTGATATATAAAACGCATCAGCAGCCCGCTGGTCCGGTATCAGCTCTATTGTTGCGCAGAGATACCACAACCCAAGACAGCCTTTTGCCCTCGGCCGCGACCCCCCCGCCTCCCCCTCGGCCAACTCAAATAACGGCGCCTCTACAGCTCCATTCTTCACCACTGCAGGACTAAAGCTCAGGGGACGATGGGGGATATTATTTGGCCAGTGCAGTCTTCTTGATAAATGACTCTCTTTGCTTCACATCGCCTGGGGAATGACACAACTACTGCTGTTATCAATACTGCTTTCATTTCTAATTGTTCAACAATAGCTTCAACACATTGAACCCTACATAAACGTCTTTGTTTTGTCCGTTGAAGCATGCGCTTGTAGATCGACATCTGTTGTTGGATCTGAAAGATCGGTTTTGATAAAGAAACAAACTAAACCGGCCCTAAAGGGGGGTGATGAGTTGATGCGCCAACATCAAGTGTCAACAACATCCCAACCGTATATTGGCTGGTAGGAACGCCTTTCACGCCCCAATCCTGATCTTGAGATCATCTTAAATCTGATTGGTTGAGAGAACTGTTGTTTAAGTTAATAGACCCTAGCCTTAAACCAGATTGGTGGAATCTGGAAATATCGTTCCTTAAAGTATATTGACCCTAGAACATGATAAAAGTCCCAAGATTTATATTATATGAGGTTTTGGTCAACAGCGCAATGACCTTAGGAAGAAAACATCCGATACATCTGAAAGTGCATTTGAGGAGGGCAATAACCGGAATTACATCCTCTAAATCAATTGACATTATTGTCCGGTGGTATCCGTTTCATTCGACATGTCACAGGCTAAACAATGGTTTTGACAGCGAACGCTCACATATGAGACACTCGAACCTCTGAGACACACCAACACGCCTCTACATACACAGACGCACAAGCGAGAGACTGTAAACAAAACCCAAATATGAAATATGTGCCATGTTTTTCAGAATGAAACATGTTTTACTATTCCCACAGACACTTGAACCATGTGAACACATTTAAAATCACAAAGTTTGGCAAAAAATGTTTTTGAAGTCTTATTTATATTCTGAAAGATCTAATCTGGTAACTGAACGGTTGCTGGATCAAAAAACGCAATTTAAATCAAATTTGTACTATTTCAAAACACTTTAAGGTTTATGGACATGAACACAGCTTTGGCGTGAACTTTGTATTTGATGTAAATCATTTATTGTATTCGTTTATATGAACTGTTATTTAAATTTTCATTGGGAAAGTTGTAAATGTTGTTATTATCTTGGTACAGGTCTTGCCTTATAGACTTTTATTACTGTATTATTTCATTACTGTTAACACAAACTAAATTTTACAAATGGTTTTCTCCTGTAATTGATAGTATTTGTTACTAGTGTTTATCTGCTACCTGTAACATTTTAAAGCTTGTTTATTGCAGGGTTCGAACCAGCCAAAAAGTACATGAACAACACATCTCAACACCACAAAGCTAAAACTCTTAAAAAACCAAGCACATAAAATACTTTCCAATGATTTCAAAGCAATAAGACCCATGACGCATTTGAATAAACAGTCAAATACTCAACACCTACTTAAACCAACAACAAATTCAGAAACACACACATGCGCACAAGCAGAAAGCAGCAGATGTGTCATTGCGCACACTTTCACAGGATACTCACAGTCTCTCTGTGTTCTTTGGTATGTTTCGTGGCACGTTCTTGAAGGCAAGTCCATGGCAGTCCACAGTGGTCCCCGTACAGGAGCAGTGCGGCGGGCACGCTTCCGACTGACCCGCGAGAACCAGGGCACCCAACGCACCCCAAATCCACAAACCAGCCCTAACCAGCATCTCCAAAGCAGAGCCCACAGACGCAGAGTTTCTTTAAACCTCGACTCTCTAACAGCTGGACACTGTACTAAACGTCCCAACATACACTATTATACATGAAGAATAAGTTAAAACACTCTGATAAGAAATTAAGAGAGGAAGTAAAGATCTTCCCTGGATGTTTTCTTATCCGCCGGCTGGTTTTGCTCTTGTCTTTGTGCTGTGGTTCTTCCACAGTCTGTTTTTACAGTCCCCTCTCCATTTCTTTCCTCTTGGGAAGAGCTCTGAAAGAAGGAGTCGGTGAAATCTCCCACACGCGTCCTCCCTCATTCACATATAGGAATCATCCATCAAAGCATCTACAAATCACAGTGTCTGACTCCTCCCAGTCAATATTACACCCTCCAACGGTTTCTAACGGACACACACACACACACACATCTCTTCCAGTCTCAGTAATGGGAGTCCTGCGGTCGACAGAGCGGGGATGCCCACGGTGCGGCTCTCTCGTGCTGGAAGGGGGATTGAATGAGAGGAAGAAGGGGGTAGAGGAAGATGTATAAACATAATAATGTCTAACATTACATATCACATCTGATTTAGGTGCTTAATATAACTGGGAAATACAGGACATGTTAAGAAATGTTATTAATAGCCTACTTTATGTCATTCTTCTTTTATGTCATTCTTCTTTTTCATTTTATACTTTATTACAGAGAACCGAATGGAGGTCTTTATGTCTCAGGGTCTGAAGACTCTGAAGAGTGCATATCATATACTAGAAGTAAGAGTCATGTTTATAATCAACTTTTCCTATAAATTATATATATATATATATTAATTTGACCATTTAGACACATTTGCACATGTAATAATAACTTAATTACTACAATTAATGGACGATGTAAATGAACGTCCGATCACGGTGCATCAAAGATTTTGTTCCGTGTTTAAAGCGCTGAACAACCCAGCCAATCATAGACAGCGCACGAACGTAGTAACCAATCAGAAGTTTAGACGAGTCACGTTTAGTTGCGGCTCGCTCACAGACAGAATTGACTGTTTAATAAGGGCAGTTTCATGCAGTCCGTTTCATAACGAGAGATTTAAAATATGGAGTTAACGACGTTTTTCGCTTGCTTTCTGTTTATTCCCAGATTAAATAGACGTTTCTTTTTCATAGTACTAAAATGTGATGATTTACTAACAGTATTTTCACTCATAAACAGTTTTTTTGCATAACCTATAAGAATATGACATGCAAAACGAGTTTACTGTATAATCATAATTACAAGACCAAAAGCATCAACACTGTTTGTTGTCGTTTAAATCTTGCAGAGTTTATTTTTTATATTTATGACGTGATCACATGATCTTCTGACTCGAGACATCAGAATCAGCCTTAAAGGGACAGTTCACTCAAAAATGAAAATTCGGTCATCATTTACTCACTCTCAGATTGTTCCAGACCTGTATAAGTGTCTTCGTTTTGCTCAACACAAAGGGATGTATTTGGAAGAATGTCAGTAACCAAACAGATCTCATCCCTTACTTCCAAAGTAGGGAAAATAAATACTATGGGAATCGATGGGGGATTGGGTCTGATTGTTATTTTCGTTTTTATCAGTTATGTTTAATGTATAACATGCACATTAAATTACAATTAAAGTATATTAATCTTACATTATGTAATATTGGTGTAAATATAGGGCACATTTGACCAGCATTAAACAGTTATAAACCATGTCATGCTGCTGCAGTTCAAATGTGGCTTTAGTGGATGTTGATAACATTTTGCCATTATTCTTATTGATTAAAATAACTAATTGAATATAAGTATTTGATTATATATATATATATAAAGACAATGCACATTAAATACTGTGATGTGATCTCACTCCAAACTTTTGATAAAGCTTGACGGCCCTGTAGTCCTACCTTAAGAAAATGGAGGTGACTACAAAAAATATAAACAATTCTAAGAAAACCTTGTGTAACGCAATGAATATTAAGTAGCGTCAGTATTACCTAATTAATATTCATGAGGATATTCCCTCTGGGTAGCAGAATTTGCTAAAGCGAAGAAATGCATATACTGCACGACAAAAATCCACGGGATAGTTAAAGTCACATTTTCTTATTTACATTTAATCTTAAATAGTATTTATTTTCTTATAGGCCTTATTTACACTTATTTGGTTTTGCTTACAAACAGGTGAGAAACAACCCAATTACCGTTTTACTACAGTTAAAACCAAATACCATGCTAGTGTAGTAAACCATGATTACCCCAGAATAAACATGGTTAGATACAAAAACGAATTTTTTTGTTTCATAATACGATGGACGAAAATCCTGTCAGAAATACTCACACCATTGCGGTCGATGTCTCGTCAGTTGAGCTGCTGCGTCCTCTAGTGGACACAACAGGAACTGCTGTTTATCTTCATACTACGTTTATTTGACAAAACAACACACTTTCACAAGTTTCCTGGTAAAAGTTTTAATAAAAAGCGCCCATTGCAGTACAGCAGACAACATACAAATGTTTCACAGATGAAATACATCGGGATTATTACAAATCTATTCTTAAAATCTGCACTCCGAACCGATGCAACAAAAAAGAACAGATAGGCCTTTAAATACAACAATGCACCTTTGTAACATAAGGTTTACCAGGCCAAATCAATGAATTTCCCAATGCGTGTTGCTGAACCATTAGATGCCAACCTGCTTAACCCCCAAATGGTACCGTCTGTCTGTACAAAAGATCATAGCATCATATGCCCTTCTTACAAATATAATACACACACACACACACACCAATACTTACATAAAACATCCCATACTTATACAAAATTCACACTTACTATTTGAGGATCAAACTGTTGCTAAGATGGGCACCCCAAATTTAAACATAAAAGAGAAATCAAAGGACATTTACTTTATGTTTTTAAGGCTAATTCATACAAATCCAACAAACATGACAAATGTTAACAAACCACTGTTATTCACTCAAAATGAGACTGTCCGTGTTTGTTGTATAAGCCCTTACATTGTAAAAAAAAAAAGAACATTCAGAGAAACTCTAGTCCAGTCTACACTATTTTAGTATTTAAAGTGATTTTGTAACAATATTACAATGAGAGGAAGTGACATCACAGCATGACAACACTGCTCCCTGAGGAACAAGACTTCACAGGAAACATCACACTCAAAGCCAAACCAGCAACAACCAACCAATCAATCCCTTCGTAACATCCTTTCATTCCTATTATTCCAACCACCAGCATACTCGCATGCGACATGCCCACTAAACACAATGACCACTGTATCCTTCTCATAGTGTTCTTTGTATGTTTAACATACGGTGTAATAAAACTGACTTGACTCACTCAAACACCGACCTTTAACAAATATATAACCAATCCCATACCATCACAATTCCAACATGCCAAAACCTTCTGAATGTCCACCGAAAGATGCCCGAAACACTTGAAATAAAATGTAAACAGTTAGAAACACGTCTGCATTACCCAATATAACAACGTAGTACGAACAGCAACAAATTATAGAGAGATGCCTATGATCTCAAAGCACCATAAAAACAACACTGGGTTTATGGTAAATCACATTTAAGCAACTGTTCCAGCATCACATCACATTTTGAGAACATTTTATAAAATCGCTTATGCTCACAGCGTTAAACTATCAACTATTTTGTAAATAATATGAATACATATTTGTGACGAAATGCAGTCTATTATTCTATTATGTTGGATTACAGTGTAAACTGAGTTTAATGCACGTTAACGTATGGCCCAGATATAAGCGAACACAATTATATATATTTACATAAATACACATTGCAAATATAAACAAGTTCCATAGCTTATGTTATCATGGATCGGTTTTAACTACCCAGTGAAACTGACTAGTGGTCTACCCCTGCAAACCTGATGTAACAGTTTTAAGCTCTCCAAGGATAAGTCCTGACATTAAGTAAGTTAAAACAATACAGAAGATAAAAGAAATAAATACAATTATTAAAAATAAAGACTCTATATGCTCCAGATGTCTAAATTGACGACTTCTACGTAGGCAGAATTCACACTGTAAATGAAGACGGAGTGCCCTAGAAAATAAGAAGTTTTATTAATTTTATTGCATTGGCAAATGTTTAAGCAGGGTTTATAAACTGTTTCTTACCTGAATAGTTTAGCTCAGCTCACTGGCTCACAGTTCACATTCTCCTTCCCTGGAACTGCAGAATGTCCAGCTGTGGATGTCGGCGACACATGGCGACCTCTCCTGTCCCCCGGATGACCACCCAAAACTTTCCTCTGTATTTGCAGACAGCCACATTGATTACATTATGCAACTAATAGTTCAGTGTTAAGGCCTGTACACATCAAGACTGATGACTTTAAAGATAAATATAACAATAACTATATTAGGACATTAACGTTTGCTCACTGCAGTTCACATTTTAAATGTATATGTCTTTTAAATTTGCCGTTCTGTCAATGTTTTATCATTCATCAAATAAAAAAAAACGCTTAAAAATGGTTCCTCTTTTTCTTTATTGGTATAGTTGCAGTGTGGATTCCACCATTCTCTTGAATTTGTAATGATTTCTAAAACTATAAAAGCATTAATGTATTTTTATAGTTCTTGAACAATTCTGTGGTGCTAATTATGGTGGTAATATTTATGTTCGTATTTTTTTATTACGATATATCAGTATATCGCAAATAAACAAACAAAAAAAAAATCGACAAATATTCACATATTAAAAAAAATATTTTCCAGTTGTTAACTTGTCACAGTCAGAAAATTCTAGAAATTTCCGTAGCACAGGGACGGTGGGATGAAGCGATGATGGGTGACTACATCTGGAACTTGGTTTGTGAAGACAGTATCAGTGATAAAAGACAAAAACGATCAAATGTGCACTTCTGAAGTTTTGGACTAATTTTTAGTAATTGTTGTGTTAAACTGTTGTTTTGAGCTCAGTGTTATGCCGGTACCTTGTCATTTCTGCGTACGAGTAATTATACCGAAATTTATATAAAAAAATTGTGAATACCACCGATGGTGTGATTTTTGTATTCATAATGATTAACTTCATAAAGAAACAGTAAAAATGAAAGCGAAACACAACTTTTTCCTAAATTAGTTACATTGTGTAATGTATTATGAAAGTAGTTAAAATGTATTAATAATAATGCCTTATAATGTACCTTATAATGCATTGTAAAGTGCCACGAATAATTGTAACCACAGTTAATACATTACATCACTTATCAATTAATTGTTACACTATGCATTTTAAATGAGGTTATAATTCTTTACAACAATTTTACAAAGCACATAATGAGCAACTATAATGCATCATACCCTTTAATAACCCTTTATATAGCATTGAACATAACGACTTTAAGTAAAGTTTTATCATAACTGTCCTTGGTGTGAACTGTTTTTAATTTCCTTTGTGCTCAAAAAGACATTATTTTGACCATTTTCACACTGTCTCTAACCCTAAAGATTAAGCTGCCTTTAATTTAATGCTGCTATATCCCTTTCACTAATTTGTACACAACTTCTGCTAAGATTGGCAAACCTCTTTCACTACATGTGAAAATAGTCAATGCTGCATCAGCCTATGTAAATGATCGTAAACAAACTAAATAACACACCGTATTGTCCAGCACATGTAAAGATGTCAGTATCTCATATAATTGCATATTAACGCTTAGAAACTGCTGACCTTGATGAGACCCCCGAAGGATCGAGAGCGAGCGTGTTTTTTACTAGTAGGAGTCGTGTTCTCATTGACTGGAGTCCCTGGGGTGGATTGCTTGCCAAGCTAAAATCATCAACAGAAGAGTTTCAGCAAAAAGTGTATTTTAATTATATTACACATAAACATTGAAAAGTAGTTTAGATTTTTTTTTATTTTAATTAATGGTGATAATAAATACAAAATCATTTTTTATTTTATTTTATTAAACATATTGTATATCATTTTTATTACCAATTTAAGTGAATGTATTATACTGTATCTAGGAACAGACCTGTCTGATAAGCTTTTTCTTCTTTGCGGAGTTTGGCACATTATCAGTGACGTGTTGATAAAGCTCTCTCAGAGCCTCTTCTGTGTGATTCTCAGAGTCTAAAGGCACTTTTGCACCGCTCCTCTTACACGCCTGTGTGAACGGAGAACCGCTGACAGACAACAACTCCAAATCATCCTGTACAACAACAGACCAAAGATAACGGACACCTTAAAATATCTGGAACTAAATGCATGTAACACAGTAAAGCGAAACTGCACAGACCTTGGAGTGAATGATTTTGGAGTTGGCGAACTGCAGTCGGGCATGTTCTCTTAGATAAGCCGGTGCCTTTACAAAGAAAAGGGACAACAGGTACAGCTTTCATTTGGCAATGAGGTAAAATGAACTACAATCTCCTGTAGATCCTATCAATTATTAAAATGTACACAACTATTGCAATTATGACAGTAACTTTAGTTTTCCTCAACCCTTAAAGTTCCCCTGTGATCAATAATTGTATCCCTTAAAACCATGTTTAAACGTTTCTCCCTGTGAAAATATTTTTTCTTGCCTTAAAATAGCAGGAATGTAACTACACACCTCATTAAACTTCATTAAGTATGAGCAGATATGAATATGCAAATTAGCCCCGCCTCCACTCAATCGCACAAGGCAGTTCAGACGTTGCTTAAACATAGCGAAACTGAGAGCTGACACAGCAGTGCAGCGATTATTTTAGCCCAAATCTATGGCCATCTTTGCATATTCATGCCTCAAATGGCTGATTCAAAGGGGTCAAATGAGTTAATGTGATTGGTTACAGGTTTATGACGTCATTAACATGGCAGTTTCAAACCGCATATCTTTGGTAAACTGCAGTTTTATGAAGAAAATACTCACCAATGGTTTAAAATTATCGATTTGCACATGGTTTAAAAACAGCACATAAACATATAAACCACAGGGGGTCTGCAACAAAACTATACGTTTTAAGCTGTTCTAAAAAATAGTACCCGAAAGATCTTCTGTGAATGTTTGATGAGAAAAGCCATGCCGCTGTTCAGCTTCTTCAGATTCTCCTGAAGGTCACTGGCATTCATCTAAAGAAAGAGGCAAACTTAATGGTGACGGACAAAACTATTAAATTATTTTCTGCTTCACTTCAGTTCTTCAGCAAAAACTCTTTAAACTCGGATGTAAAAGTGCATACATTCTTGGGCCAGATGACGTGTGGGGCGAACATGAGGGCGAGGTTGTGTGCAGACATCTTGTTTTTGTCCTGTTGTTTGGCGGTGTGGTACAGCAGGTCCAGCAGCAGTTTCAGGAGGGTGCGATTGGCTGTGGGCAGCAGCATCAGCAGAAGCTGTAACGCCTCGATCTGACGCTCCTTATCTGGCAAGCTCGTCTTATTGCCCTGATCGTCAAACGTTGTCAGTTCTGCCAGGAAACATAACACAATGTCACGGACTGATAAAATAAAAGCATAAACCAACACATCATTACTACTCACAAGTTTACAAAATAAAAGCAAACATGTGATGTTATCACGACTTGCGGTATATGAATGCCACACTTCGAAATGAAGGAAGAGATCGTGTTGTTTGAGTAAATGGACAGACCTGTAATTTTCAGGTGGGCGTATAAATGGCGATGGGTGAGCAGGGGCTCGGGCAGGTCTCCCAGGAAGGTTTTGAGGAGGGTGGCGACATCGTTGGGATGGAAGTCACCGGATGCAAAGTTAATATCCGCCCCGCTGTTGAGCTGCTCTCGGAGGATCTGCTGCCTCAGGCTGTTCCCCGGAACCCGAAAGAGACCCTCGACATGCAGATCTACAGACGCATAAAAAAATATTGCTCTCCTTAGAGTGATAGTTCACACAAAAATGACAATTCCGTCAACATTTACTCACCCGCTTGTCATTTCAAACCTTTATGACTTTCATTTTTGGCAAAACACAAAAGAAGATATTTTGAAGTAAGTTGGTAACCGAACAGCACTGCAACCCTTTTACTTTTATTGTATGGACACAAAACCAATGCAAGTAAACGGGGACCAGTTAACAACGTTTTTAAAAATATCTTCTTTTGTGTTCTGGTGAAGGAAGAAGGTCATACAGGTTTGAAATGACAAAATGTTTATTTTTGAGCAAACTATCACTTTAAGGACTATTTGGATCATTGAGGTTGGAACTGCCTGGACATTTGATGTGAATTTAAAAAGAATTATGGGAATGGATATATTACACTGCAAACTTCCATAAAAAACAAGAATTGTCAATGTTTATTACATGGTGACTTCGAAAGCATATGAAGATGAATATCGCAGACTCACTTTTGATGAGGTACATGATAAGCTGATAAATTTGGGCTATTCCTTCTTCTGTTAGGGGCATTCCAAACACAACACCTTTATCTGGACAACAAAGGAAACAATGAGAATATTGAATACGAGTCAGATATTAGCAGATGCAGAAAAATTGGATCAAGATGATTCATAAACACTCCAAAAACAGTGTTAGTCAATAAGTAGTCATGATTTTGACATGAATTCATATTTTGCCACAAAAAGTGAGGAACTGAAAAATCTGTTTTTAATTTAACCCAGCGACAGCGTTAAACAAAAAATAAAAATTCAAGAAACAAATTTTGATATAAAAGACAATACAGAGAAAAAAAACACTTAGGAAAAGTTAATACATCTATAGATAAGAGCAGTTACACATTAGTGTGTGTAAAATAAAATATAGATTTTGCTTTGCTTTGCCTTCATTTTTTTCATAGATGAGATGATCTGTTACATATAATCTGGAGCTTGCTAGTCAATACCATTAAGAGATAAAACCAGGAAGAGAAAAGAACATGCCATAATTCTAACAGTGAAGCTTATCCGATAGTTTTTGTCAATACTGTCTTATAAATCCTCACTCTGGAAAAATCACCTGTGGGAGCAGCTGTCTCCAGAACCTCACAACTCACAGGCATATTGACAAAATGACTAAAATAAGCTAGTATTTATGCCCACTGTAGGCTCACAACCACAACAATAGAGGAAAAAAAAGAATACAAAGTAGCAACATTTCCCAAAATCCTTCTGACCTTTGCGTTTGAGGAAGTTGAAAGAGCGAAAAAAGCCTCCTGCCGCGGTGCTGGTTGGAGTCTTGGGTTCCTCGTCCCCCTGTAACTGGGAGAATTCGGCACCTGGGAGGTCGATGAGGCGCGTGATGTTGCTCAGCACGAGCTCGGTGAAGGCTTCGGGCCGCTCGTGACGCAGTTTTTCCACAAAAAAATCTGGATTGAAGATGATGGGCGGCCCGCAATCACCTCTCTTCCCAGTTTCTGTGCCTTGACTGATCACAACGTTGCATACTGTGCCCCTGTGAATACACAGATATGAAAAGGAAGGTCCACATTTACAGTCCGTGACTGAAATTGGATCAGGGAAATTGGGACAACCTCTAATAAACAATGATAAAGTAATGTACCAATACTGTAGCAATGTGTTAGCAACACAAAGGTCATGGGATTGAGTCCAAGGGAGCACACACACTGATCAAATGTATATCTTAAATGCACTGTAAATCACTTTGGATAATGCCAATGCATATATGTTAACAAAACATTATGGCTAAAAAGGACACGATATTTGTGATGTAAAGTATATTAAAGTTGAACAAAGAGTCAGATTTTCTCTCTTCTATTGAAGCACCCTACTGGGATAGCATACAGATCATGAGGTTTTTCACAGACCATTTATTTTTATTCTTTATTTAGATGATGTAAAGCAATTTGGTCAACATATGGTGTTTTAATGGGGCTATACCATAATTATTATAGTTTTGATTTTAGTTAGATTCAAATGATAAAATAGCTTTTACTTTTAGCTTTTGATTTTTATGTTAATTTGAGTTAACAAAGCATTTTGTTGCATGCTTTTGTTATTTTATAATTTATTTGTTCATTTAATATTTTGCTATATAAGATTAATTAATTGTTATTTTATTTTTTGTTTATTATTATAATTTTAGTGCTTTAAACTTATTTCAGTTTATTTTTGAGGCAACAGTTTTTCATTTAGTTTTGTTTTTTCCAATAATTTTTAGGTCAACATTTTAATTGATGATATTGAATAGTTTTCAATAATAATTTTAGTAAACAAAAATAACCTTGGGCTATAAAATAAAGGTGACTTTGGACATTTTGATTACTGAAGTATAGGCATGTTTATGTACATACATTAAGGCAGATACATAATCACAGTTGACATTTCATTGCTGGAAAATGTCCAAAAAATACTAGTGGTCTCAGATTTAATTTATACTAACTATAACAACCCTGGACAATTAAAACATTAAAAATTTTAAATATTGTTGGAAAATGTGCAAAAATAACTTACTTGTGGACTCGGATTTAATTTACACTAACTCTAACAACCCTGGACAATTAAAACATTAAAATGTAAAATAATGAATTGTTAAATTAATCAAACAAAATATAGGACAAAATATTATTTCTAAATATGATTATAAAACTTAATCTAAACGAACATTAAACATGATGTTGCCATAGTGAAAAGTAAACACACTAAAATTATAAAGCTAAATTTAAGCAAAATAAATGAAACTTTGTCAAAATGTATCCAACAAGGGCAATATTTAGATTGCTAGAAGCTGCAATGAAAACTAAAAAGATTAAAGATTAAAACGCAATGCTCTTACCACAAATCAGTGGTAAGAGCATTGCGCTAACAACGCAAGGTTGTGGGTTCGATCCCAGGGGATTGCAAATAGAAATACCTATGTAAAATGTATAGGATAAAGGAATGTAAGTCGCTTTTGGATAAAAGTGTCTGCCAAATGCATAAATGTAAATGTAAAACTGAACTATTTGCGACTTTCGGATCCCATTATAAACATATATGTTGTCAAAATGTCTAAAGTTAGGTAGGTCACCAAGTGTTTTATTCCATAGCCCGTGACTGATCATTTATTGACTAATTTTTACGGTTAATTTTATTAAGTAAGACCTCCGAAAATGTACATGAATATTATTTGTAGATTGTACTTGTACAGCTTTCAAAACATCAGAATGATAGATACACTCTTCTTACTGCTTTTGTTCCATATAATTGTATGGTTAATCGCAATGACGAGTCATGTTTAAAACTCGTTTTTATTCCGATCACATGTGCCCTTACAAACAAACAGAAGCGGCACCATAGTACAGTCATGGTAATACAATGGCATTTGCGTTGTCCTCTATATTACACACAGTGTTCACACACAGTATTTGATAGGTGTCTAAATGGTATTAATGCTAATATCAAGTTACCCATTACAGCTCGTAACACATATCCGCTGGTTACCATGGTAAAATACTGACTTTATAATTGTAACTGTTACTACACACCCAAATATATACCAACAGTCAAGATATTTGCAAACATTTCACTTTGTACTACGAGCTACGACACATAACTTCAGCTTCTTGGTTAATTTAAAAGTTCATTTATCTGAAACACGCAGCATGCGTTGCGTAAATATAGTTATAAAGTCATATTTATTACCTTCTGTCTCGTTTATTTACATCGGTGTCTTTCTCTGCGGCCATCTTTCATCTTCAGTTTGAATCCGCCGCTGCTGAGGCGTTAAACGCTGCTTATTCACGATTGGACGACGACTGGATGGTAGGCGGGGATAGTTCTCACGTCTTTTGTACTCAGAGCCGATTGGTCTATTCAAAAGTCTCAATGATACGTCAGGATAGTAGGCGTGTTCCACTTCAAACGGCTCTGCGCAGTGTGCGCAGACTGATCGACGTGTGACATATATGTGTCGCGAGGGTTACGCTTTGGAATCTTTCTCGCGGTACTTTGATGTCATATGCTAATCGGACTGCACAGCGCTGCTTGAAGAATATTTTTGACAGCTGTTTTCCCAAAGACTATTTCGACCATTGTCGGTTCTAAATTCAAAAGGAGCTTTCAGCAAAAGTTGCTCAAGTTGCCTGCATAAAATAGAAGCGCATTCAGTGATCAACAAAAGACAAAGACTTGCATATGTGTAGTGCATAGCAATCGTGAATTTATTGTAAAAATAAAAATAAATAAAATACATTTTTATAAGTTTATACACTACTATTAAAAAGCTAGATATTGCATAAGCTGAATGTCAAATTACATTATAATAATTAATATTCATATATAACGGTGATGTATTGCCGTAAGTAATGTGTTTTTTTAACTGAGTAATAAAATAAATAAATTAAATCATCTGACAAATATGTGTATGCTTTATATTACTTCTATGCACTCACGTTTAAATAAGAGCACTTAATTGTCTGAACCAACTGTACTGTCAGTCCATATTTTGAATCTGTACAATACTTGACATGACACTAAACAAAATATATTGTCCAATTAACAAGCAAATAATTACATTTGCAAAAAATTATTCATAAAAGTCATGCCAGGCTGAGAGGCTACGTGCATATTTGTAGTAAATGTGTATACACGTTAATGATAAATTAGACCAGAACTTGTTGATGCCCCTGTGATTTATATAATCACAGTATACAGAAAGACAGCAATAAAGCCAGTGATTTAACTTTTATCACAATAAGCTCAGAATCCTAAAATCACGTAGAATAATGTGGCATGCTCACATACAGCATCTCAACAGGTCAGTCAATAAAAGATGGAAGAAGCCATTGTGTTGTTGTCAAAACAGACGTTGTCATTCAACACCGTTCAGCAAGAAGCTAAATAATATGATCAAATAGATGCATGGACTCCATAATGGCCTCATCCTGGTTGGTAAAAAAAGAACACAAAACAATATTACATAACCATGTAGCCTACAGAAAAATATGACACAGTTTATTTAGCATCTTTTAGAAAGGTGAGGTGAGTCATTTTTGCATCACGTGACGTGAAAATAATATCAACCCAAATAATGATAGCCCGCCCCAAAGGAATGGCATACTGTATGGTTTATCCACTGTTGTTATGTCTGCAATGCTCAAACAAACAGGGAAATGTTTTTTTTAAAAACCAACAGAGCCACAGTTTTATTCATTAAAGCAGGATCTGAGAATATCTAAAGTATTTTAGCCAAATAATTACACACATCACCTTCAATTCACATTCACATTAAAGAAAGGTTAACCAACATAAATAACTATTAATAGTATAGTTAAAGGAATAGATCAGCCAAAAAAAGTGTTGTTATTTATTCACCCTCATGTGGTTCAAAACCTGTATATGACTTTCTCTTCTGTGGAACACAAAAGAAGATATTTTGAGAAATGTCTCAGTGGTTTTGTGTTTATACATGGGAGGGTCCAATATTGTTTGGTTACCAACGTCCTTCAAAATATCTTCTATTGTGTTCTGCAGAAGACAGAAAGTCATACAGGTTTGGAATGACATGAGGATGAATGATGACAGACGTTTCATTTTTGGGTGAACTATTCCTTTTGTTGTTGTACCTTTTGACACGACTCGAGGAATTCTTCCATGGTGACAACTCCGTCATTATTTCGATCCATTTTCTAAGCACGGGGGGAAAAATCAAACTGAGTGTAATTTATCATAAGAATGTTTGCTTGAGATCTTGAAAATTACCCGGAAGAAACTTTCGACATGTTCGTTGGGTGCGCTGTCCTTCATACATGGATATGTGCATTTCCCCATCATATCATATATGGACTTCATGATGTCGTTCATCTCCTGAAAAAACATTCAAATGAAAGAATGGCTGACCATTTTCATGGGATACATTTTATCATTACATGCATTTTCTGGGTCTCTAACCCATGACCTTGATGTTCCTAGCACAACGCAGTTGAGCTTAGATATAGGAACAGTATGCAAGTAAATAGTAAAACATCAGGGTTTATAAACATTTATGTGATGGAAGTTTGAGAGGGTTTAATAATTGCAAACGGTCCTTATGTATGACACTGTACCTCTCTAGTGATGCAGCCGTCTTTATTGAGATCATACAGACTAAAAGCCCAGCACAGTCTATCAGTGACTGTACCTCGCACAATGATTGACAGGCCAGTCACAATGTCCTGAAGCCAATAAGAAACAAGATGCAAGAGTAACTGAATTTGAATATGTAACATCATGTTACATAAGAACACGATTTAATAAATATAGTTGTGTTAATAATTGATAGTTTCACATTAAAAAGGATTATATTATTATTGGTTAAGTATAAGAATAAGCATAAACTGACCTCAAAACTCACAAATCCATTCTTGTGTCTATCAAAAGCCTCAAACAGGAAATGAGCGTACATGCTTGAATCTGCAAATTAACAAAAGTGATAAGGGATAACGCGTCAATAGTTTATTACTAGAATTGTGACGTTGTCAGAAAACATTTATTAACTGAGCAGATTCATACACAGCAAAATCGCCAGTGTTGAAAAAGGTCAAATTAACTCTTACAGTGTATATACTGTATAATCCTCACTTTGAGAGTGTGGATCATACACAGGGTGTATATATACAGGGTGAGTAAATTATGGGGTTATTTTCTTTTTCCAGTGAACTTCTTACACTTACTGTGCAAAAAGTATTTTTATTAAAGTCTATTAAAAACCTACAGGAATTTATTGTACTTTTGATACATCTGTTTGAAATAATATGCAGTTATATGAGATGAATACTCATTACCTATTTAAGTAACTGGAATGGATATTGAGATCGCATGACCAGTTGAATATTACTTACTCTATTCCAGGAAACTCTTTATCAGACACCGAGAAATCATGGGTGCCAAAAACTCGACAGTTGTACTTATTTGTGCAAACTTTGCATCTGTTTAATGCCACAACTGTACCAATAGGTGTCAGTATAAAGTCCAAGACCACCGTCATATCAGTCAGTAAAACCTATACGCCAAATATGATGTATTGTGTACTCACCTCCCTGAGGAAAAAAATGTGAGTAGATTAATTTAAACGTGTCTTCATTTACAAGCCCAGTGGGACATTCCTAAAGAAACAATAAAAAAAACTCACACACAGACACACACACACACAGACACACATAGAGAAAGAACCGAAAACTTAGTGAGAGTTAAAGCAAATATATCAAGTTTTTGTGCTAAAATGTTTTCTGTACATTTGCAGCTATATTACATATTTAAAAATAACATTGAAGTGTAATGTATGATGTTAGGTAATGTAAATGTATCTAAACTAGACTAGTCAAAACTAGACTAGTCTAAACTAGACTAGTCTAAACTAGACTACTAAACTAAACTAAACTAAACTAAACTAAACTAAACTAAACTAAACTAAACTAAACTAAACTAAACTAAACTAAACTAAACTAAACTAAAACAATGGCAAAGTAGAGAGTGGGTAGAAAACGACTTACATAAAGAGTTTAGGTGAGAGAAATAAGACCAATGGACTTATATTATAAACATCTGAACATTTTGCAAATAAAAAGAGTTAACGTCCTTAAACATCAACATACATTTTTAAAGCCTCTGTAGAGAACCTGTAGCTCTTTTCTGTTGAATTTTGTCTGTTCAAGCAGTTTCTCTAAACCCTCCGGCCTGTAGCACACGGTGGAGAGTTCAAAATCCTCCTCTATGCTGTCTACATGAGAAACACACAGAGATAAACTCATTCACACAGAAACTGACACGCAGGGAATAAAACTAACAGCAGACAGTCAGTGACTTGCCTTTCCTGATGGCTGGTGTTGACTCTGTATGACAGCAGGGCAGAAGTTTGAGAAAGCGCTGTTTGATGTTTTTTCTCCTCTGGCCCGAGGGAGGGTTACCTGCAAATAACGAAGAATATTAATAATAGGACAAATTGCTTAGCTATGCAAAAAGCAACAATCGGTCACAGTTAGCTGGCACAGTTTGCTCTGAGTCATATGAAATGTAATGGATTAATTTGCCTGCAAACTTTGTGTATCAGATTAGCAAGGTATGGTTTTCTTCAATAAAACGTATAGATTTTATTACTCCTCTTAAATGAAGAATCTTTTAAAATCTTATTTGAGAGAAACACAAACTCTATGAAACCTTCAACAACTTCAAACAGCCAATACTCAGAAAGGGTGTTCAGCCAATAACATGGCAGAAACATCCCCTAAAGGTACGGTACTGTTACAAATTCACAGGAAACCTTAGTTGCTCTTTTAGAGTTGTGCTGTGTTTAATTTGAGTATCAACTTAGTTTTAAAATTGCTTGGAATCTGATTGGTTCATATTGAGATCTTCAATAATATTGACAAATCTAAACTCAGGTTGTGAGAAATATCTGGAGAAATATCTGAGACGAGACTTAAGCAAAAGTTTCCATTTGCTTTCCATTTAATAACATTGATGTCTATGGAGACATTGAAGACATCTTATCCATGATTTTTCATTCTCATGGGAATATAACAATGACATTTCTAACAGACGACTGTCAGGATCTCATAAGCAGATGTGATGTGTATTTCATAACTGCTGTATTTATAGACCAAAACATTCCCCAATGGCAACATTTAATATTTCCATGCTAATGAATAAGGGCAAATATTACAGTTTCCCATAGGAATGTTTACTTAAATCAACAGCCATTGATAAAAGGATAAACAAAAGACGAGAAAAGGGAAAAAGATATTTACTGTATATCTCCTCATACACACAGCAGTAAAAATACAAATGTTAAGGCTACACTGTCAAAAAATCCTCTACAAAAGGGTAATATTCCGGCAGTTTTGGCACCAGTTAAATACCGTAAATTAACATGTAAACTACGTTTCGTGTTTAACTTGAAAATTTGCAGTGTTTTTCTGTAATTTAAAAAAAATATGTGAAAAATCATCAAAATAAAAGTTTTTATCTTTCACCTTTAGAGAACATTTGGCGCATCAATAAACGAAAAATAAAGGAAAAATACAAAGACGACCACAAACTCTTGCTCATCTGGAAACCTACATCAGGCAAGAATGGAACCAAATTCCAACACCAAAACTCCGAAAACTCATAACCTCGATGCCCAGACGTCTTCAAACTGTTTTGAAAAGAAGAGGAGATACTACACCATGGCAAACATGCCCTGTCCCAACTATTTTGAGACCTGTAGCAGGCATCAAATTTGAAATGAGCTCATTTGTGCATTAATTTGTAAAACTTCTCATTTTAAACATTTCTCTATATGTTCCATTGTAAATAAAATATTGGCTCATGTGATTTGAAGGTCTTCTAGTTTTCATTTCTTAAAATTAAAAAACGTCACAACATTTCTGGAAATCGGGTTGTAAGCCTCATATCACTCCTGTACTTCTGGAACCTCGGATGTCCAAATTTGCTGTTTTTCAGGATTTACAGGAATTATAGCAACAAAATGAAAATCACAAAATACGGAGATATGAGGTTTCAGAAGGACAGCAGTGACATATTAATGAAAATATACAGATTGAAATAGCATTTAAAATCACTAAACTGTGTACACCTGTTCCTCCAGCGCTTTGATGTGACGGAAAAACAAACAAAATCAATGCAATACTGAACACACAGCTCATGTGCGCAGGAACACGCAAACCATTTACTGTACTGTAACTACATTACAGTAAATGAATGCATACAGCTGAACCCACCCAAAAATAATGGGCTGAAATACGTGACACAAATAAAAAGTTGCACGCATTACAAAGATCCATACATTATCTGTTTATAATCATTCTGAACCTAAAGTACATCATATTACAGAAGTGAAATGGATTGTAAATCCTCTTTCATGTTAACATTGACTATCTGTTTTTCCACTATTCTGGTGTGATTTGTGCTTGTTCGTCCAGACGGCAGACCGACTTCAGGCGGTTCAGGTTAATGGTAATCAGATGACACGAGTTTCCATTAGAGCTTTAGATAGAGAGCTGGATTGATTTCATTGAAATACATTTAGCTTTTGCTTCTTCACACACTCCAGTGTTAGTTCGGCTTTGTGTTTAGGAGCCGGTGAAGTTTTGACAGGCATGGAGACGCCCGTGAAGGGCAAAAGCAATTAGGCACAACAGATTGGCTATCTGATGTGAATGCTCAAAAAGGGAAAAGAGGTGATCACTCTCCATTAGCCAAACTTACTTTAAATAACTCGTAAGCAAACAGTTATACAAGTTATTACTTCTGTTAACCTATTTGGACAGGAAGTGTGATTACAATTATAGACCCTTCTCTATTATTGCTAATGTACATATAGACCCTTTTCTATTTTTGCTAATACATATTATCTACATTTCATGGTATTTTTGCAAAATCTGTATATTTTAAGTTGCAAAAATAAAATGTATTATACATAGTTCATGGTTTTCATGTTTCTATTTCATTTTTGCTTATTTCTACACTTTTATTTCTCCTCTGTTTCTACTATCTGTGCTATGTATTTACTGTAAAGCTGCTTTGCAACAATGCAAACTTCCAAAAAGCACTATAAATTAGAATTGAAATGAATCTGCAAAACCACCAGGATCTCCTTTTATTACCATGCACTATGGTAACACCACACTCTATGAAGTACCTTGGAATATCATAAAGGACCATGGCATTACTGTCTGAAACAATCACTACACTATGGAGTACCATGTTTTCATTTCGTGTTTTGTTTTTAGACAATATCGTGTGTGGTCAGTCAAAAGGAATTGTAAATGATTGTATTGGTAGATGGAACAATGGCGGTAGTCCTAACACCGATAAAGAGTTGGTCTTCATAAATTATTTACATAATATCATAAAGGTGTTGGTTATGAACAGGTGTGAGATATGACTAACAGGCCTGTTTTATATGTCCCTTTATGATATATATGACGTACTGTATATGATATAGCACTCCAAAGAGACATTCACTGCAAATCATATTTTTTGTATGAGAGTTGGTATTTTAAATGATTAGTGAGTTAGTTAGTTAGTTAGTCAGTTAGCAAGCTGGCGCATAAATATTGTTTCAGCTGTTATTAATAAAACCAAATCAAATGAATCAAAACAATAGATGCACAATGTTATGTCAGCTGAAAAATGAATCATGTCCTTGCACCATAAATTAATGATTTATTATGACTGAATCAACCTCACTACATTCACAAAAGTATTGTAATTCAGAGAGAAATAAGTCGTTGGTGATTTATTTATTTATTTTGCAGTGCATAGAATAGGTTATTAAGCATTGCTTAAATGACAAATGAGTTATGGATTCATTGGGTCCTTCGCGATTGAAGCAATTGGATCTCTATAATAACATCATTTAGAGAGTGACGTGAGTTATATGATAAATGAATGACTGAAATGATACTATGTCACTCAAGCATGCATTAGGGAGTATAATCCACATCCACAAACAAGACTTAATGAACTGTCCACTTTCAAAAAGATCCCATTTATAAGTATTTATGTCCATAGATAATAATATGTCTATAAATAAGAGCATACAGTCCATTCGTATGTTGTTATATCGTTGTCATCAAACGTGTTATTTACCTGTCAGCAGGTCATTGGATCCATCGATTTCTCCAGAAGTATTAAAACTCTCATCCCGAGATTTCACCTTCATTTTATCTTGGCACCAAACGATCGCGATTGATAAAAATATTCACAGATGTATAAGGTCAGTATAGAGTAAGTCAATGAAGCGTGTCAAACAGGTGATGTTATATTTCCACGAGAAGCGCTCAAGCATCTTGTTTTCACGTCACTTTCAGAGATAGTTCGCGTTGGATATTATGAGACTCCATCTGCTCTGTGCTTCTGTGATCTCAATGAAGCTTTCAGCTCTCTGTGTCTTAAACACTAGGCTACTGAGTCACCAGACAGAGCTGGGCATCACTGCGCGCGTTCCACATCAAACGCGTTTTACGCGGTTCAAATAACTGCACATCATCACTTTAAATGGGCTTTAAGCTAATGTTATTTATATGTGTTCCAAATTAACACATTTTTACGCGTTTCACATGAGCCTATTTTAGCGCAATTTTCAAAACCTGCAAATTAACTGCGCTCATTTTTGTGGCGTTCCAAATCAAAAGCGTTTTGGGCGCGCATTGTAAATAATGAAACATGTGCAGTTTTAAATATTTTATTTGTTCCACATCAACATTTGTTCAACACGAATTTGAGCACAACTTTACCACGTTACAAATCAACAGCATCTGTTGGTGAACCCATAAAATAAGGCGCATTTAATAACACTAACATGAACTAACAATGTAAACAGGCCCACTTTTATGACATTTATTAATCTTTGAGAATGTTAATTTGAACATATCCTAATGCGCATTTAAAATCAAAAGTTATACCCAAAACGCTGCAGATGCCACAGTATATGTGATGCCCAAAAATGTAGGTATAGGTTTCACTTTATAAACAAAGCAGTTTGAAGCAAAGACTCTGCCATTAGATCCTGAGAGCTTGAATTCAAACACCATTCACTGTCACATTTCCCAAACAAACATTTCTCTTCAAATGATATTAAAATTATGTGAATAAGTCACATTTCCTGTGCTTCAACATTTTTTTATCCATTTAATATTTCATGGATCAGACACACCATGTCACTGCTAAAGGATGAAAGACTCAAATTTAGTTTTTGGCTTGAACTATTTTTAAACCACTATAAAAAAAACTCATCTCCTGGAAGCTGCATTGATGACATAATGGGGTGTGTATATTTATTTGGATCACTGTTTGTCTGTATGATTCTTTTTATACACATCATCTAGGTTTATATTGTGCTTATACGAACCTAGAGAAATACAAATAAAAGAAAAAGTACTCTGGCAAGAGTCAAGACTGAAGATGATAAAAGAGAGATTATACTAAAAACTATACAAAACCGAGGAGCTTTATCTTAAAATAAAGAAAGTGTGGTTGGGCGAGATACAGAAGCAGCTCTGCAATCTTATAAGCCTAAAGAAATAAAAAATGAAAAAATCAATTGCATTTAAAGCAGCTTTTATAAAGCACGTTTAACAATAGAAATAGTTTCTAAGCAAATTTATGGGATGTCAGCCCAAGTTTGTAAACACCCATAAATAAGAATGTACTGTAGGGTAAACCGCAAGAAAAAAAACCTTCTGTCCTAGACTTCACAATCACACTCCAGACTGCACATTAAATAAAAGAAAAGAGTCAGTGATCGATATTAAATGGTTGTTCAGTATTTATGGTGGGGCTCTAAATGCCTCCCCTCAATAGATTTATAGCAGTGATTTGTTAAATAGCTATAAAATGTGGCTCAAACATCAAATAACTAAAGAACTGAGGAGAAACTTCCTCTTAAACTTTGCTGAATGTTGATTTGAATTTAGTTTGAGCCTTGTTTATGACTATTATCAAACAAAGTCAATAAAAGTAATTCCTTCTGTCCTGAAAAAGCCTTTTATTTCTCGCAAATTGCTTAGTAACTTGGCTTAGGGGTTTGTTTAAATAAACATATGCGCAACAGGAAGTGACGCTTGCCTTAATAAAACGCCATAATTCAAAGCAAAGAGACTAACCATCATTTTATGTGTTGTACAAAATATGGTTTAATTCAGAAACAAACACCCATAAATAAGAATACTAAGGCCAAGAGAGCCGAGGCGTAATCTGAAAGACTCACCCATGAACCAAAACCAGGAAGAATTTACAATGTACTTTGAAATGGATTTGTTAATTCAGTTCTCCTCCATCTGTTGATTTCAACTAACTAACAGTAGAACGGGCTTGGATTCTATTATGCTTAAATAACAAACCTAAACCAAAATGAAAATATAAACAGCCCGTTCTCTGATCTCATACCATATATGAACTATAGCTTCAGTTTTATGTCAAATGAATACATTTGCTCTGTACCCAGTGTTGCATAAGTCAACCACGTACAATCGTTTCACGATACTCCTGGCAGTGCTGAGAAATACTGAGGAGGAAAATATCCAAAGACTGTCCGATTGAAGAATTAGTGCATCTCATGTCTGTCCGACTCATATCTCACCACCAAATAAGAAAAGAATAACAAATCATACCTTGCTTAAAAAACATTAAAAATATATTTTTTCCATCATGACTATTTTATGGTAATTAATAAAAGTATTTTGTAAATTAATTGATTTGATTTAATGTGCATTACGGTAATGAGAATTTCAAATTTGTATTAACTTTGTTTAAGGAAACAAAGGGTCATGAAAAAAATTCGATCCACCGATCGCGAACCTAACCATGTTTTTATGTTCAAAATATAATTTATTTTCAATTAATTTTGATGGGGGAAATATGACCCAGACAGTTTTGTTGCATCCACTGCCAGAAACAAAGGTATAGGTGAAACAAAAATAAAAGATAAACACATGCGAGCACAACTATTTCATCAGTTTGGTAGTAAGGCAATGAAGAACATACGATTTAATTCAACAATAACAGCACCAGACCGCCAAATAAAATAAGGAAAGAGGAAAAGTGAATACCGGTTAGTCAGAATCAAAATTCACATTGTGCAAAGTTTGGCCGATTGCTTTGTTAAGCCAATACAAGTCTGATCTGAACCTGACCAAACACACACACACCCCATTGTTAATACAGTCTGCTGACGTCTGCTGTCAGGTTGAGTAGCCTCAGATGTGTGGGGGTCATTCTGGAAGCAGTTTCAGATCCTTCAGGATATAGAGGAGAATTCCTTCAGCAGAAGGTCTTGACTCATCGTGCTGAGAGAAACGTTCTTCCTCACGTTCAGACTGATGGAGCGCACCTGCAGAACGAAAATCACAGCCGCGTCACAGCAAACCCCAAACCGTGAACAGAATGAGAATCTTGCTTCGAATTGAAATAAACCGTAGTCCTCACCAGCTCTTTGAAGAACGCGGCCTCTCTGGGCTGTTCGGAGTATCGCTCAAACTGATCCAGACCATCCTGCAGCTTCAAGGTCAACGTGTCGTAGTTTGACCGTACCACCTCCAATACCTACAGGAGGAACATAAAGCAACTATAAATGTCAGTGACCTTCGTCCATGCAAATGGCACTGACATGATGCTAAAAATAGTTGTTAATAGGATTGCACATTATTAAAGAAAAAAGTGATGTGTGATAATTGCCCTGCGTCCGAAATCGCCTACATCTATATTATATAGTTATATAAAATCATGAATAGCCCGAAACCTCAGTATGCAAAAAACAGCAGGTAGGTGAGAAATACCCGGATGGTAAATAATGCGATACAATAAAGACTTCAAGCTGCAATTCGTAACTTTTGCCTCTCTTTCGCCATGTCTGTTCGAAAGATAAAATTGCAGGCTACTTTACAAACTTATCTTTACGTTTGTTGGAATACATGAAATCCGACACGATATCTACATTTATAAATCATTATTATAATAAGCTTACAATTATAAATTGCGAAAGGTAAGCACTTAGCTTTCGACACTGATCTTTTGTGAAGTTGCTCAATAACTAATTTAGTTTAATTATAACCAAAAAAATTTAGGAATTGCAGCTTTAAGTTCGAACAACCAATTTGAACTATATTAATTATAAAAATAATTTTCTTATACACAACTTCAGTTACTTATGTACGTGAAGTATTCCAATCATTCAGTTACTGCGAACCATTGCGATATGCACATTTGCGATCAATATTGCGAAGCCCAAGTAGCCAACAACTTTAAAACCTTAAAGGAACAATACGTAGTTTTTAGGAGGATCTATTGACAGAAATGCAATATAATATACAAAACTTTTTCTTCAGAGGTGTATAAAGACTTAACGTAATGAACCGTTATGTTTCTAATACCTTAGAATAAGCTTTTTATATCTAAATACAGAGTGGACCAGCACCCTAACGGATCGCGGATCTACGGTTCGAAACGCATGTGACCCGCGGATTAACTTTAAGTTTATTCATCATTGAGTATAAGAGTAAAAAGCGCTCTCTCTCCAGTTTTAGTGGCAACTCGCGCTCGCTCTCTCTCTCCAGTATTTGGACGAGTACAATATTAAAGCGGTGCCAGATAAACAATGACGCTCAAAACTGTCACACAGCTAATATTACAACAACAACATATCTTGGTTCTAACAAACAGAAAAAACAATGCTACTCCCATACTTATCTTATTTTAGATGATCATTCTCTCTGCTGGAAAGTATCTCCATATATATCTATGAGTATCTCTGCTAAAAGCCTTAGTACCTCGGGTCCTAACGCGTCTCTGCTGTAAAATCTTTATAATATTTGCGCAGGTCCTGGCTCCTGCCTGACTTTTATCCTTCTTTTTATACTTAAAATCCACAGACCTTTCATTTTATGTAATAAATAACACATGGCTCTTTCTACAGTCTTTCTAATGCCCGTAGAGCTCTTCCCTCCGTCAACATGAGAAGACATCGCAGCCGACGACATCCTTTCGTACTGTGGTGGCCACCGTCGTGTTTGGACGCAGAGATTATTCAACGCTAGTGGCCGCTGTAAATTAAAACTGTGCCTTTAAACTGCTAGCTATTTACTTGACTGTAGTTACATTAACTTCTATCCTGCTAACTTCGACTTTGTGATTCTGAACGGGTCTATCTGTGTAGAGCAGTAATGGTCTACATCTTAACTGGTGCCCTCTGGTGCATCGATCGGCATTATTCCTCACACGTAGAAGTGAAGAGGCTTCATGCTCGTGCGTGCAGGTAACAAGCTTCACGTAACAGTCGGCAGTCGCAAAGCAACGGAAATCTATATGGAGAATTCACCAAATAAGAGTGGGAGAGCATGGATAGAGGTCTGACGGAGGTCACGAGGTAGCATCTGGCACAACGAGATGAAAGAGTCGACGATTCACGATTGTGAGTGACACAGCTGGCGTGGCCATCTGTAAAACTGACCTCGCTTCTGCAACGTGCCATCATTACCCTACAGATCAAAGGGCAATTACGCAACACCTGTGACTAATGAATGATTTCTCTAATAACATGTAATGTGTGGAATATTCCTATAGACACACACATACAGGCACACATGATATAAAACATTAGTTGGTGGAATGTATGATCTGCTATTATGTGGCAATTTTTCTGGATAAATAACAATTTGTGGTTTAAAGTTTCGCGCCACATTTTTCCTTGCAGAAAGGCAGATTTTGGTATTGGATTACCTGTTCTTCTGACAGCTGGGAGATGTGATTCACTGCAGCATATGACTCAATTTTAGGGTTGAAATGGTTAATAATTGCCCTGAAAGTAAAAAAATTAAGGAAAATCTGTTAAAATGGGAAAGATTTAAACACGTCGGTGTGTAAAATGCAAGCTCTGTATTAAAAAAGCCAGAGTTTGCAACCGTTCTGTCCCACTTTAGCGAAACAGAAAAGGTGCGGTTCTTTTAAATATTCTGCATTCTGCAGTAAGCCTTTGCATTATGTATGTTTTAAAAAAGCACTCGACTTCTTTTGTGTGGCGCAAACACTCGGTGACATCTATGAATGCTGGAGAAAGCTTAAGCATTACCTCAGCCTCAAAAATCAATAATTTATTCACTGTCCTCCTCACAACCTCAGCGCACAAAAAACAAAATTAAACAACACTGGACCGCAAGTTTTACTACGGCTATTAAGCGCATCAGTCTTGGACTTGAACTAATTTGTATTCACAGACAAAATCTGTGTTTATAAATATTAATATAAATTACAGATATCTTTTATAAATAGTTTAATAAATATATAGATTATATATTTACTTTACAAATATTTATAAAGGTTCATTCTAGACGTATATATGCAGTTTTCTTATTATTAGCTTAAATTTACAAAAATATATATTCAAAATAAGTAGACTATGATTTGTAACTATACATTGGAATTCACTACTATCTGATACGGTTTATATACAAATTTTGTACTGAAAACCTATGTATCAGATATACTTATTTGCAGATCTATTTTATCTGATATATAGATAAATATTCGGATATGTAATTAGATTTATACCTTTCTGCTATTAATATTAATAATTTATTTAGAATTTTAATTCAAGTCTGTAAGTTTATGCCTTACATAATAAAACTAAAATAAAATGTTTTGAAAAGCCAAATAAACAATGTTAAGCTTATAATACTAATTTGTAAGTTGAGCTGTCGGGTACTTAACCTTTTAACAGAAAATAAACTAAAATGTAACTAAAACTGAAATTAAATTATATAATATTATTTAATAATATAAAAATAAATAAAATGACAAAATCACATATCAAAATAGCTTTAAATGTAACTAAAATCAACATGTAAATAAAAAATATAGAAATAGAATGAAATGAAATGTAAAATATTAATGAATTTGCAGTAAAACAAAAAAAAAATCTAATAACTTTGCCTATTACTTACATATATATTTATATTATTATAATGATTTATATATTACACATTATTATTTATAACAATATACATATATATATATATATATATACACATATATAAGTGTACTAAATCTACAATAATTACATAATATAAAACATTATTTGTATTGATACTGCAGTGAATCTGGCATAAAGTTACATTATCTATGTCAAACATACATGTTAATTAAAAATATAAACAAAGGAAATGAAAAATATTAATAAATCGGCAAATAAACGAAAAATAATGTATAAGAGAACTTGCCGTATTGCATTTTCAAATAATTTATATAGTAAATGTTTTGTGTGATACTGCAATGAATCTGGGATAAATGTACATTATACATGTCACACATACAGAGTCAACAAGTTTACACAGTCAGTCAGATCACTTTTCTTACCTGACATTGATGAGCGCATGAGTAACTTTACTAGCCGGCTCCTTCCATTGACCAGTGTTGGTGGAGACCCTCAGCACTGTGATGTCATAAAGATCAGTTCAGTGACAAAAACAGACACGTCAATTCAAAGCAAACCTTAAGTGGTGCGGCTGATGTCCCGGGACTTACCCATGCAGTAGAGGTTCTCAAACACCTGATGCATGCGAATAATCTCATAATAGAGCTCGTCGTAACTGCTGGGGGTGGGCAGAAACGTGTCTCCATATGTGATAAACATGTTAAAGAGGTTCACGACCTACGAACGACAAGTTATTAGTTATGGAAGGTGACAAACTGGAAATGAGCCCCGAGTGTATTTGTACTCAAAGACCCGACAAACTGTTGCTCACGTGCAGTGTTGTTTTACCTGGAGGGCCAGCTGGAAGATATTGTGCTTTGCCAGAAGGCTGGTCTCATTAGACAGCAGGAACTTCAGAAGGTTAATGAGAGCTAGAGAAACACAATTAACAGCCATCTGATCAGACTGATTTCCTAACGCGAAAACCATCACTCCTTAGACCTGTGACCTTATGCAACTGTTAGCATGGATTAACATGGGTATTATCAGATCAATTACTGGGGTAGAAACAGAGAGACACAGTTCTATATTTAGATTTCTGTTCTTTTACCATATGTTCATCTGCATTCCCTATTCTGGAATTAATCATCTGATTGTAAAGTTTACCTAAAAATGTAATTCTGTCATCATTTACTCACCCTCTTGTCATTTCAAACCTGTATGTCTTTCTTTTTTCTGCTGGACACAAAAGAAGATATTTTAAAGAATTTTGGCAACCAAACAGTGGCGGTAGTGGTACCCATTCACTTCTATCCTATGGACACAAAACCAATGCAAGAGAATGGGTGCCGGTAACCACATTCTTCAAAATATCTTATTTTGTGCCCTGCAAAAGATAGAAAGTCATACAGTTTTGAAACGACAAGGGGGTGAGTAAATGATAAAAAAATGTTTAGGTGAACTATAACTTAAAAAAAAAAAAAAAAACATCTGAAGAAAACTGGACAGCCACTGGACTGAAATGGCCACAATACATATAGAAATGCTGATTAGAAATAAAAATTTGCAGCGGTCTCCTAATTTTTTTCCTCAATAATAGAAAATGAAAAAGAACAAAAAAGAAAAACACAGAAGAGAATAGAAAAACATATCTCAAAATAGAATTGAATACAAATATTAAATCAAATACAACAGAACAGAACGGAAAAGCATATTTAAAAAAGGAATAAACAGCGTACAAATAGAATAGGATTGGACAGAATAGCACAGAAAAGAATAAAAACTGAACAGAATTCAGTGTAACATGTCTGTCTTATGGTCAGAAGCACACTATAATGTCAGTCTTACCTGCCCAGAGTTCCCTCCAGGTATAGTGTAGTCTAACTCTGCATTTCTTCTGGTAGCAGATCAGTTTGTGAATAATCTGAACACATCGCCTACAAACACAGAAATGCATTCATTCTCACAGTGTCCTCAGTAATAGAAACATCACAACTGTCTGAAACCCAATACCGTATGAAGACTCACGTATAAAGATCCATGGGAAATTCCTTCATCATATGAGTGACGGTGAACTCCACCATAAGATCTGCAAAACCAAGTCGATCAGATATTCAAAAACACTCATTTATCACATATTTCACATTGTATACTGAATCATTTGTTCTGAACTCACCCAGGACAGCACACACTAAAGGTCGAGAGTGAATGTTTTTATCGGCCCCTTTCTTCCGGTGTCTCATTGGCTGAAATGAATGAATGAATTAAAGATCAATTCATGTTCTGGTCTTACACCAGAAGCGGGGTCAACAACCTTGTGAAATCATGTTGATAACACATAAGGAGGCAGTTGACTTATGTATTCAAGCATGGACTTGCTTACCATTCTGTGCAAGTTGACTCTGAAGTTCATGTTGTCATCGTGGAGAAAGGCGTCGGCATACTGGTCCTGTTCAACAGACAGCGAGAGACCATCAATGTAGGGAACGCACATAAAAAATGATCAAAATATCCAAAGCAGCATTACCTCGGCTATACAGGTCAGAATAATGAGGCACAGTCGAGCGCTGTTGAGTCTGTGTTCATCTGAAAACATAACAACAAATATTTAAGATTCATTTTTATGGTTTAAAAAGATTACAAATAAGGGCTCTGTTCTAAAATCTAGTGAGCTGCCTAAGTTGGCAGCATTCAAGACATGATACAAATGCAGACTATGCTAAGGCTAGTCCGCTTTGTTCTTGAGCAGCATGACATAACTTTAATGACAATCCCATAATGCACTGCAAAAAGTTCTATACAAAATGATCGAAAAAAAGTAAATAAACACAACACATGAAATATCAATGAAACACTGATAAAATAAGTATGGAATTGACAGTTTAGCATTATGCTAATAGCAAACTATAATGTGAGTCGTATATTTTGCATCGTGAACTTCCTGCATCGGTCTTTCAAAAGTTTTCCTTTCGTTGCGATGCTGCCTTAGTAGGTAGCTGTCTACGTAGGCAGCGGACAGAAATACATCTCATCAGGTTGGGATACAGAGAAACAGTAAACAGAACGACAGAGATATCTTGCCTTTGGTGTCCTGCATTACGATGGAGGAATATTTCAGGAACGTTATAAGAAGATTACTCGTCTGCAAGTTTGGGTCCAGAGGAAGTTCAGGATTATTCATCACTGTGGAGAGAAAGAATGCATTTTCAATCGCTTCTTAGCATGAGGTACATCAGGGTTACACAAACTGGGAATACTAACAGGAAGTGGAAGCGGCCGTTGTTGCCTAAACAACATTGTGGCCAATAACAGTCACACACATCAAAATACAGCTCTTCTTTTCATTAAGGTATTTATTCATTCATTGATTGATTTGTATGTAATGTTTACTGTATACTTACTGTAGCGTCACTAAACTCCGCCTACTTGCGGTGAGTTGTGGGTAATATCAGCCCTCAGAGAGTGCATCATTCTGCACTTCCAATTCCTACCGGAAGTAGTAGACCATCCGGGAATCTTTGGAAATCTATTTTCGACATACTAATTCTACTTTCGAATACTGTAAGGGCGAATAGGAACGAAGGGTGTTTCTTTTTGTGTGTTTAAACAGTTCTTTAATAATGGATGAGATTATCAATCATGGACACTTCTCTTTTCCACTATTTCTTCATTTTTATTATACATGAATATTCGATTGATCATGTTTTGAGTAATTTTTTGTGTGATCTGAGAACATCTAGTAGAAAATTTCAATAGTTTTTTACAATATTTGAATTTTACTCTGTTTACATTACAACATATAATGCACTCAGACAAATTGAGAAGCATTACGGTAATGACAATTTCAGCAGAAAATAAATAATTCATTTCGTTGTTAAAATTGTGTTCTGTGCAAGGTTGAGAACACAACCATGATGATCAGTTTTGTGTTACCAAATTATGTTTTATAATTAAAATCTTTACTGCCATGATGTTTCAGTGGTGACCCAAAAGAACTGTTCACCCAGCAAAAAACACATTCAAATACGGCAAATCTTGACTGTGTCTTAAACCAACACTAATGTGTTTATTTTGATTTCAAATTCGTTACAAAAACCTGAAATATTCATTGTTTTCAACACACAGATATTAATTCCACACTATGATATGAAAGCTTAGTTTTTACGTTCACACACCACATCTAAGCAAATTTAATATTTCATACAGCTAATGGATTTCCAAAAGGAAGCGACGCAGAAGGTAGCCTTGTGTTTTAAAGGCTCACATGTTAGAGATGTTAGAGAGTAATAAGGTGTAAGAAACAAAGATGCTGGTAGTATATAACAGCCCAAATTGAAAGTTCAGCTTGCAGGGCAGTTTGGTGAACAGCAGCTGTCTGAGAAGCATTTAAAGCGACACGCCTCAGTTCTTCGTTTCATTATTGAAATATCCCTTAAGTGCCTCGCTTCTGATGCCGCTCGTCTTATTTGTACAACCATTAAAACAGCGCGAAGGTAAAGCAAACCGAGCTAAATGCGGAAACCCCACGAATAGATCGACAGGGAAGCAGGGCTGTCACATACAGAAAATGGCAAAACTCACAGTCCAGAGATGGCGGCGTGGTGCCCAGCGGTGTCGTTGGTGAAGCTGGAATGGGTGTCACAGATGTTGTGGTCATGTCAATGTCTGGATGGCTCTGTAATTGACAAACCAGATGCATGAATGACATCATCATCTAACATTTCTATGACCTGCACCTCTCTGCATGGAAACACGCAGGTGTACACTAATAACGATAAAAAAAACAAGATTATGAGAAATAAAGAGTTCTTATGAAATACGGACCTGTGCGAGAACTGTGATGAAGTTCCTGTTGAGATGAACGGCCTCATACAGAGCCAGCAGGATGGCTTCATTTGTCCTAAAGGACAATAAAGTCATCAGACATATGGAGCATGTCACACAATGGCACAGGATTAAACCGTAAATAAAAAGGCTTTTATTATAATACTACCATTACGCTCTTCAGCAAGAGATTTATGGTGAATGTAAAAGCTGACTTTGTGCCCTGATGTACCAAATATGAATACATATGTACAAGGGCATTACTCAAATACATCAGAACATATTGTCCCTCTATAATAAAATAAAGCTGCCAAAAACAAATTACATTTAGTCATTTAGCAGACGCTTTTATCCAAAGCGACTTACAAAGAGTTTAGGGAAATTAAATCAATTAAATGCAATTCAACTAAAAGATGTATTTGTTATGACTTACTGCACTGAGAGCTTTTCGTCTGCATCAGCAATAAACATACTGCCCACCTGTGGACGAAACAGGTGGTTAACCAAAAATAAATTATATTTGATTTATTTTACTCTACTTAATTTACATCGTTTCATTTAAGCTTTTATCACTAAGAAACCCAAAAAGAGAATTCTTCAGAATGTCACAGAAACTGTACAATAAAAGTGAATGGCGAATGGCTCCAATTGCTTTAAAAATGACTTAAAAAGTACAATAAACAAATCTGTGCAACTTACAGCAGTATATTTTTATGATAAAGTGACCAAAGTCATTATTTACTGAAGGAATATATTGAATATCTTTATGTATATGTATGTGAACCAGATTTGGGGGCTTCTAAATAAACTGTGTTTCATCTAATGTCATATACACTAAGAACGACATGATAACATTTTCTGTGACTCAACGCTTCTAAACGTTTTAAGACTACTCAGTCCTTCATACCATGCTGGTTAGGGCAGAGAAAAAGCCTCCTTGGTTTTCCTCTTCTTTATCTTTATACTGCCTGCGGAAACAGCCAAGAACACATGAAATTTCAGTCTACGACAAATGTTTGCGAACACAAAAAAAGGCATCTGGTTACCTGTTGTAATCTGTAAGTGCATGGTGGATAACCATTCCCATTCCCTGAAAAACATAACAGTACATTAAACTTCCATATGCCTCAATCAATTAATTGAATTAATAAATATAATCTTAAAGAACGCCCCATTCACTTACATTCAGCGTGGGCTCGTCGTCCACTATTGACAGTTTCACAATGTAAGGGTTCACAGACTACAATTAAAGACAGAAAATGAGTTAAACTGAAACATGCTTTAAATAACATGGACCTAAGTATGGCTCACCGGTGTAAAACAAAACATGTGGCATGATGCTAGGGTGGGTGGTTGAATTTCATAGTTTCCAAGGTGTCCTGGGTGTGTTTTTTGATATGGTCACTCATCTACATAACACCACTACATAAGGAAGACACTATAACAATCCCAAACATAGGAAAAAGATCTGAGACCTTACAAACCTCATACTTCCGGTAGTTGACCAGGAGAGCTAACAGGACCACAGAATCATAGCCGTGCTGAGATCGACTGGACACGTCTGACAGAATCTGAAGACAGTTAAAACGGACAATATGTATAGCATGACATCACTGTTAACGCAGTTAATTTCTCATACACCTCATGTAGCAGTATACAATCTCACCTGTAGAATGGCCTCAAAGATACTGTTAATCATCACATACTCCAGTATGGTGTTCTGACTGATGTTATCCGTCACCTAAAAAAAATAAACACATCATAAACATGTGTGACAACAACTACTTCTGCTAAAATGATCTGTGCTAAAAACACTGCAATTGTAGATGTAATGAGACTTGACTACTGTACAATAAAGATCATAAAACTTTGCTTTTGAAATCCAAGTTTGAGATTTGAAATGTTCAGATGTGTTTTATATATTTTATACTGTATCAAGTTCACTGTACAGGCATCAAAAGTTTAAAATAAAAGACAATTTGGGTAAATCTCATTTGCATTTCGGTAATGCAATATCTCATTCTCATTACTGCGATGCAATATACAGTATCTCATTACCGTAATTGCAATATATCATTCACATTACCGCGATTCAATATCTCATTCGCATTTCTGTAATGCAAAATCTCATTACAGCGATGATATATCTCATTCTCATTACCATAATGCAATATCTCATTCTCTTTTCCGTGATGCAATATATCATTCTCATTACCGCGATTCTATATCTCATTCGCTTTTCCGTAATGCAATATATCATTCTTATTACTGCAATGCAATATCCCATTCGCATTACCGCGATACCATATCTCATTCTCATTACTCTAATGCAATATCTCATTTTCTTCTCCGCGATGCAATATATCATTCTCATTACCGCGATTCAATATCTCATTCGCTCTTCCGTGATGCAATATATCATTCTCATTACCGCGATGCAATATCTCATTCGCATCTCCGTGATGCAATATCTCCTTGTCATTACCGCAATGCAATATCTCATTCTCATATAATAATTTAATTATAATAAATATTATATTTAAATCCTTATGTATAAAAAAATATGTGAATATTTGTCATTATTGTCAATATTTTTTATTTTTACATGAAATAAAATGAATGACTGTATTGCATTAATGTAAATCTTATCAATCTAATCACTTCTGAGAATAACAAAAAGTATGGGTAAAAATGTGACCCCATCATGTTTTGCAATCACCCCTTTGCTAGCAAGAAAACTTCATTAGAATGAATTGTGATGCAGTAATGAATGTACTGATCTTACAGTGACCAAACACAGCAGCAGTTTCAGACATAAACTCTTAAGACTCTCTGATCCATCACCGCACAGCAGGCTGTCCAAACTCTCCATCAACTCCTGAGAAGAGAATTTCATTAGATCTTCACGTACAACACAAACATCACGATCATGTGAGGGCCGCTGACAAACCTTCATTCTGAGCTCAGCCTTATCAAAGCCCATCAGCATGTTGATGATGTCAAAGCCTGTGGCTGATTTGTTCTTCTGGTGAACTCCTCGAAATAATGCACACAGAGTCTAAAGAGACACAAAGAGGAACCGTAAGTGAGCTGCTGTCAACAATGCATTATATTGTCACCTGCCTTTTCAATGCAGGGTGTGTCTTCTCTAAACACAAAAGCGGATTTTCAGAATGCCACAATGCATTTCATGTTTTTCATGCAGGTCATTTCACCTCAAAACCAAAATTTACCAAAATTCACCTCAAACATTATTAACACATTTATTTATTCAGGAAATCAATCCACTACTGGAATAGTTACATCTTGTGGAGCATTTTATGGTAACATAGGAAGCATTTTAACATTGGAAAAAAATCACCCTTCACATATACATCTTTGGGATTTTTGTGCCATTTATGGATATAAACGAATAGTTTGGTTCCAAAATGAGATAACTCCAACTCATGTTTTTTATTGTGCATTCCAATTAATATCAATCAAACTGCAGTTGGTTTTATTTTATTTAAGCCATAATAACTAAAAAAAATATAGCTAACTAACAGAATAAAAACATGATAACATAATAAATAACATGACTTTTAGAAAATTAAAATTAAAATCTCATTTTGGAACCAAAATTTTAAATGACCGTAATGTGTCCAGATGTTTTACTTTTGAGATTGTAGGTAAATTCTAATGGTCCTCATTAGTGATTTTCATTATTATAATAGCAAAAAGCTGTCCAAAAATTTTATTTAAAAAATGACAATTGAATTATTAAAATATTTTTTATAATTTAATAATTATAGTCTTTTATATACAATTTATGTTTATATTTTTGATTAAAGAAATAAATTAGAAATGAAAAAAATAATTTAAATAATATAATTTTCACATTAAAATTTAAACAAAAGAATTTTAAAAAATTATGTCTATAACTAGAAAAACAATCTGTACGAATTAATAATGTATAGATGTTTAATGTGTAGATGGTCATGATCTAGTCATGACCCGTCCTCTCACCTGAAGTGCATTGACCACTTTGATCTGGTGTTCCTCACCCAACGTTTGAACACAGTGATGGAACAAGCAGTTGATGTTGTCTTTGATTTTCATCACTTCATCTCCATCTAGAGCCTCTAACTTTCCTTCCAGATACTCTAGATTCACCTGGTCAGAAGAATACAAAGACAACCAGTAAGACCCACTTATTTAAGCAGGTGGATGTTTTGATCTCAAGTGATTATGAGAGAATTACAGGTGAACTTCATGGAAATTTACAGATCTGTTTTAGATGCCACTGACCTTCATCAAAAACAATTCATCCCAGAAGCGAGGGTTGTTCTTAGTAGGATCTTCCTTCTGCAGGAATTAAGAACAAAGAAATCTGATTATTCAGACAATTAATCTTATTCTGCATATGCATGTAGATATAGACGGTTTCATCTTAACAACATACGCAAACGTTACTGCACATGCGCACTTTTGTGACCCCAAATTAACTTCTGGAACACATTCACAAACAATAGAGTGCCTGTAGAATATATCTGATAACAAGCAAAAGAAACCGAGAAGAACAGTTACTTGGCTAATATCGTCTCTCCAATATTTTGAATTTAGACTCCGATACCAAGCTCAACCACTAGATGTCAATGTACCATACGGTTTGTTTAAATGCGACCAAACTGAAGGATCCATTCAACAAATTGTTAATTTAATAAAATGAACGTACAACAAAATTCAACAAATCGTTTATTTAATATAATTATTATACAATAAAATAATAATATGAATTAATATAAACATAAATAAAATATAAATAGTTATATTATTAGACACTAGCCAAACACAAAACGGAAATTAACTGGACATTAGGCGCGTGGTCTCTTAGGTTAAATATCAACATTTTTACAGATAACCAATAAAATACCCATATTTTAATCTGCATTATTTTGTTCGTTTAGAGTGCATCTGAAATGGAAAAGTGTATATGAAAACAGACATGTACATTTACAAAATTGGAATACGAATAGGAAAAAATACAGAATATTTAGCTATATTTATTTATGACTTACCGCAAATATCTCATCATACATGAGCACCACTTTCTCCTTCAGTGGCTTCTTAGAAGAGGATGTTCTCTTCAGCAGACCTGCTTTCTTCTCAGTCTGAGCCATGGCTTACACCTATAAAGCATATTCCTACACACATTAATATGACGATAACAAGTGTGATTTCTCTCCTTGCATTATTTGCAAAGATTCTTCTGCAGAAGAAACTAAGTAAAAGACTCTTGCTGGTCTTAGTATTTTGACTATCCAACTTTGCTTTAAAGATCATCTTTACATTACTGGAGATAAAGCGCACCGCTCACTATGTTTTATCTCCAATGTTGTCTAGGTAGGTAGCTTACTAGGGTTTGATAATATTATACCTTATGTGATTAGATATTAGGTCACTGGCCTTTAAAAGTGTTGTCTATGTAGGGAGCTCACTAGACTTTGGGTTTATATTATATTATATTACATGCTCTTTACATCGACAGCTCACTTGTTTTATTAAGAAACAACCCATGTTTACTTGTCCATGCTGGACTCAGTTTTGACAGCTTGGCTTTAGCATGTAGCCTCTCAGCCTTAAATTACATTAAATAGACACAAACAAACATACTTGATACTTCAGTTAGGGACAGAAACCGAATTACGAGGCACCACGTAAGCAAAAACGATCACAAATAAATGATAATCTAACACTGATTATGTGTGTTTTACTCGTGCTAACTGATCAAAGAAAGATTGTTTATAAAAAAAATATATAATCACCATGTGGGCAAGTTGATTTAGCTTTTATAATCGGTGTAAATTAACGCATTCAATAATATATTTTAATACTTGCGTGAATGGATTACTGTTTTTGTTCCATTTCTCTGGTTAACTGGAAGGATTGGGTTCGTTCGCCTCACTTCCGGTGTGGGCGGAAACCACGCCCATCGGTTAAACATCACTTCCGATTATTACGAATAATCTTTTCTTTTCCTCAATGGCCAACTTTTATTATGTTCTTTATTTTAACTTCTTTGTTTATTAATCATTCCTTATTTTATTTATTTTTATTATTTATTAAAGTTTATAAATACTGTCAACTTTTGAATCGTTCTCGCGGTACTTTGAAGTCATAGGCCTATCTGTACCGCAATAAGTGATGTTGTCCATGCGCTGTTCTTTATGGTTAACAAAACGCTATTGAATATATTGTAAATTGTCACAATTTAATGAATTATCTCAATTATATATGCGTATTTACGCTTATTTATGATGAAATAATTATCTTGGAGCGGAAAAGGGGATGAGCATGCACGTGTAGCCTATATCTACGCAACATTCAATTAATTTATAAATGCAATAGCAATTTCAATCTCTAAGACATCTGAAATTAAATGTGAACTTGCTAGATATTGTCCGGGACATAAAACATGAAATCATACCTGACATGACACATGGGAAAAAATATTTTGTAGAATTAAATGATTGCCTTATTTAATTTGAATTGCTCTATAATAGCTCTGAAAAAATAGAAAATGTAATATAATAAAAAAAACAATTATAAATACAATAAATCTATATTTAAATTCACTGAATGAATTACTGAATATATAAATGATTTATTCTCTTGAGTATTCAGTATTTCAACTCATTGAATAAACTTCTGTCTTACATCCAAATGCTGTAGCTCTAGGTCTTTAGCAGTAGATGGAGCCACATTCACTGTGATTATATTCTAACAAGAACGTAACAGTAAGCAAAAAAAAACTAATTGAAAAGGCTTGTGAGAAAACCTGCCCCCTAACAATATGATCGCAGGCACCTCGTGTGTGAGCCACTCCAGTGTTTCCTGAATTTACAGTGGAATATATCTCACACGGTAAGCACATTTAACGTTACTCACATTACACACATTTATCACTACTGACAAGATTTACAAATGGGTAATATCATATTTGTATATGTATAGTGTTCATTTATAACATTTTAAATCTTTACTCTGCATGATCCTTATATAATCGTAATTGATAACTAAAGTAGCCTAACAGTTTATCAATGTGCATAACAAAATAACTGTCAAGTTTTCCTTTTAGTTTAGACCCATTCAAAGCAACTGCACTTTGTTTTATAAACACACCAAATAATAAAGTTGTTATAGTACTGAAGGCTACACGCAGCTTTTGAATGAGACTTGACATAATAGACTTTATGTCTTTGCAGAAGCTTGCATTATTACACGAATGAGAGGTTTAGCTTAACAGAAAACAACAATTTTAGCTGTAAGTTGCTAGAGGGCTTTGTCAGATAAATATGGTGTCTATGTACTAGTTGCTACATGCCTTTGGTTCCACTACTTTTGAAATAGCTGTAATGATCCTGTACTGCAGATTTACTGTTACACGTGCCAAAACTTTTTGTGAGGTTTTGAATAAGAACCAATCTTTCTGCAAACTTTAAAATCAATATTACAATTAACACAGAATAAAAGTTCATTTTTCATGTTCCCCACCGTTCAGATGTTGTGGACATTTGCACAAGGACAATGTGAAAATGTGGCATAATTACTTAAATGAGTTGGGTGAATGGGCACAGTTTGGACACTGTTTTGCATCCGTGCGGCAATGTGGAGAACTCTGCCAAATTGGGGAAGATCTGAGCCAGGGTCAACAGCAGACTTTTATGCCAACTAAACAACGTGATCCTTGCAACTTGAAATAAATTTAATTGCGGTGTAGATGGAAATTTGCAAATGCCACTGATGAAGAGAAAATTATTCTGCAAAATGATTAGTAAATGGTTGGTGTCTGCTTGACAGTCTTGTATGTTAGTTGTGAAGCATCAGATGAAAGGATGAATGAGAATTGTCCTCTAGATGGTGACTTTGCGGTTCCTTTGGTGTTCTGAGAGGTTACAAGGAGGTTATGAGTGGTTGCTAAGGTGTTTTTGTGGTGATCTGCATGGTTACTTTGACATTGCTAGACAGGCAGGTTTAAGCTGGTCCAGCTGGTCTCTCAGTCTGGTCAGAGAGGTTTAAGATGGTCTCTTTTAGTCTGGTCAAGCGGGTTTAAACTAGTCTCCCAATTTGCTTGTGCAGGTTTAAGCTGGTCTTTTTTTTTTATTAGTTAAGCAGGTTTAAACTGGTCTAGCTGGTCTCTCAGTGTGGTCAGAAAGGTTTAAGCTGGTCTAGCTGGTCCCTTGGTCTGGTCGTGCAGGTTTAAGTTGGTCTAACTGGTCTCTCAGTCTGGTCAGGAAGGTTTAAACTGGTCTAGCTGGTCTCTTATTCTGGTCAGACGGGTTTAAGCTTGTCTCTTTTAGTCTTGTCAGGCAGGTTTAAAATGGTCCAGCTGGTCCTTCATTCTGGTCATGCGGGTTTAAGCTAGTCTCCCAATTTGGTTGAGCAGGTTTAAGCTGGTCTAGCTGATCGGTCAGTCTCGTCGTGGGGGTTATCTGGTCTTTAATCTGGTTTCGTAGGTTTAAGCGGGTCTCTCAATTTGGTCATGCAAATTTAAGATAGTCTCCTATTTTGATTAAGCAGGTTTAAGCTGGTCAAACTGGCTTCTCAGTCTGTCCGTGCAGGTTTAAGCTGGTCTAGATGGTCTCTCGGTCTGGACAGGCAGGTTTAAGCTGGTCCAGCTGGTCTCTCAGGCTGATCGGGCAGGTTTAAAGCAGCTTGAAATAGCAGGTTTCAGATGCTATCTGAAGCTTATCATATTTTTAGAGTAACCATGTTTATACTCTGTTTTGCAGCTCAAAATGCTGGGGATCTGCTTTTGTTTAAGTGTTGTCGTCCACTTTGCTGTGTCACAGGAAGCAGAGGAGCCCATCACATACACGGCAAGTATTGCACAGTGAATGGTGCATCTTCTTACCATCATCTTTTTTTGTAAAGAATAAAGTTCTAATAAACGCGAAGTTTTGTTATTGTTTCAATCATTAACGTTTGTTGTCTGTCAATTTAATATCAGATATTCTTTCTTCCTACAGTGTACTGAAGGTTATGAATTTGATGTTGAGAAGCAAAGCTGCAAAGGTAACTTAGCCTCCGTGTTTACTGGGCTGATAAAATGGCTGATATTTCATTGCTATTAAAAGATTCTTGTTGATAACTGTGCCTTCTTGGCCCATAAATGGTAGTTTTATCTTGTGCCAAGATCTAATCACAGCCTCTTAATAAAGCACATTTCTCTAGAATGAAACCGGTTTTGCTCATAAATTCTAATTATTGCATGATTACTAATGGTGACAGATTGTTTTGTGATTTCTTGATCTAACCCAACCTGCATTTCGAAACTATTTGTACAGATATAGATGAGTGCGAGACGGTTCATGAAGCCTGTAAAGGGGGCATGAAATGCGTCAATCATTTTGGCGGATACCTCTGTCTGCCCCAAAACGCTTGGATAATAGTCAGTAATGGTGAGGATCAGCCCACTACCGCCCCACCAGTGGACACGGGTGCCAGAGCACTTCCGCCCGCTGTACCTGAAATCCCCAGGGCATCCCCAGTCATTCAAAGCACCTCTCATACAATCCAATGTGCTGTGGGTTTCATGCCGGACTCTCAGAACTACTGCAGAGGTGAGTTAAAGCAGTGGTTCTCAAACTGGGGGCGCCCAAGATGGATCCACGATGGCCACAGATTTGATAGCATTTTATGAAATATAGACATTTTTAATAGATTTTATTCTATCAAACATAAGAAAAATAAGACCACCGACCAAAATAGTTGATGTTCCAGCATTGTATAACTGAATGTGTTTTGGGTTTAATTAAATTCTAAGTTTAAGATTATAAGTCTTTATTTGGGGGGGCGACAAGCGCTCTACACAAAGGGGCCTTACTACGAAAAAGTCTGAGAACCACTGAAAAGTGATCACACTGTATGTCATATTTGTTGTAAACGTGTGTGAAGTGTGTGATTTATACCCCATAGACATATAATTGCAAAAATAAAAGCAAGCAAGTGGAAGTTACATTTAGGCAACTGGCCAAAGCTTCTATTCAAAGCAACTCACAGTGCATTCAGGCTGTTAATTTTATGAGTACATGAAATCCGCAGGAACAAACCCATAAACTTGGCATTTCTAGTGCCGCTTCCTACTTGTTGAGTTATAAGATAGCTACACTGGGTTCTAACATGAAAATGCAACTCTTAAAGTATAGATCTAGTTAATAGTGTGCATACAGGTAATAAATTTACTGTTTTTATCACAATTATTATTTCAGTGTTTTTGGATCCCTATAAGGATTGTTTCCAAGCAGGTTTCCCAAATACACAACTCCACCCCAAACTATCGAAGTTGGATGTTAACTCAAATTGAGTAATTTCAAAAGCAGTTAAAATTCTTCACAAAGACAGTATATGATGAACTCTGAGATATTGTTGTGTCAGTTCGGAGAATGCGGTGCCAGAAATCTTCTCCCTCTGGGTCTGTCTTTTTGATGGATAAAACATTTTGTCTACGTGTTAATAGTTCTCCTCTTCTGCCAACTAGATACAGTAGATGTCTGAGTCGTGTTACAGCATGCAGAATCCCTGTGATGAGAGAAAACAATTTAGGCCGCATTAATCAAAAATTTTACTGAAATACATTGCAAAGACATGCCGACCAACATTTCATCATGCAAGAATTATCAGCATTTTCAGATTCCATAATCAGCTATGTTCCAGGTTCAATCTAAGAAAGTCATTAGGTGGCATTACAAACCTAGGCCCAGGATTCAAGCCATAGGTGAAGATTTTGACTAGATTACGTTGGGCATGCCAACATGGTCGCTCAAACCCTTCCGTTGGCTTCATCTCCCGCTGTTAAGCTTTCTATGCGCCAGTAACCTACAATAACATAATTTTTGCAAATCTGGTAGCTATCATGTACTGTAATAACCTTGTAAAACACAACTTTGTTGACTGGGAGACTTTCAGCGGTATCATATAATAAGACAAGCAAATTATCAGGCATAAATATGCATCAGGCAGCCAGTAAACAGATTTTGGACGGCCTGTGGGTGAAGGCTAGTCTGCAGCTACGCTTTCTGTTACCGTGCATCTAACGGTGGTTTTGTCTGAGGAAGTATGGGTCAGGACATGCAATCTCTCAGCCCATTAAAATGAGTCAACAATTAGCTCGCGCCTCTTCCCGCAAAGAGAGGTCCGTGTTCCTGCGATGTTTACATACTTCAGGCCAGTGTCTTTCGAATGTGCCTTGGCAGCCATCCTCCTTTGGAATCTGACACCGGTTTGTTGGAATCAAACCACCGTCATGTGGGTGATCACAGACTCCAGGTGTGTTCTGAACAGTCTCTTTTCTTTCAGAACGGTGGGCGAGTTTCTTCGCCTGCGAGTCCCTCGCCTCATTTTTTCCACTGCGCATCAGCCGGTTTGGCTATCAACAACGCTGAACCCCCCGAATGGGCCCACGTGAGTCGTGTCCGGCCAAACGCTGGTCAGCAAAGCTTTGGAAACTCTAGGCAGGAGGCCCTCCTGGGGTTTTAGGATCTCCGCTTCGACATTATTCTCACATTAATGCTTCAAATAGGTCACTTAGGAGCCAAGGAAGAGTATATTTTTATTTGTACGGGGGGCTTTTTCACTCGCTCGTGTCGCGCGTTCAATGGTCTGTATATGAATCAGAAAACTGGGCTATTCTTAGGCCTTTGTATATAGTTACTTGACCAAAACTGGCAGATAAGCTCAGACCACCCACGGTGGCCCCCACACCGTGAAAAGACACTTTCTGCGCTTGAGAAGTACGCTGGATATCATGCCAGATTAACCAAATAATGATTAGGAACGTTGAAAGGATGTGTATCTTGGATTTGCTACCTGTTGGTTTAAATAAGCGCCGTTATTTCTGGTATTTTTATATTTGGAGATGGATTGTGTGGGTGGTACATTTCAATAACAGGCAAACAGTCACTTTGTTTGTTATTTAGAGACATATTTAATTTCCTCAACCATTGTTGTTTAGTTGTGTTACACCTTAGAATCTGAGTTTTGTTTTTGTTCTTATTACAGACGTGAATGAATGTGCCACGTCAAACTCCTGCCAGCATCAGTGCTACAATCTGATTGGCTCTTACATCTGCCAGTGTGAAGTTGGGTACGAACTGGCTTCAGACTCTGTCTCCTGTCAAGGTTAATGTCCAGTTTAAGTAACAAAACCTCAACAGGCAGTTACACACTTGAGATGTATGAATTGTGACATGTTTAACTTATACAAAATACAGTAAATTAAATGCAATGGTTACTGCATCTCTGTTTATTACCACAGCTAATAACCTCAGCTCATCCATCCACAGTGTGTAAACGAACATAAAACGTGTTTACATTAATATACTCTCAATAAAAGTTGAGGAGGCGCTGCAAATAAATGTTTAAAATATACAACTATCACACTGTTTGAAAGTACAACCATAACACTTCAACATTGCTCTTGTTAGCATGCTAGCCTTGTCTGTACAAAGTTAAAGTCTATTTTTGAGTCTAGGTGAAATTCGTCTCCATGTCTGCATAAAGCCACTTTCCTACTGTATTGCAAAAGCTGCACTTTAAAAGAATAACTTGTTTAAATGCGCAATACAGACTTTTTAAATAGAGCAAACGTTAGTGATGCCCTACCAAAATGACTATTCACTGTTACATAGTATATTAAAGCGGCAATCCATAACTTCTGCCTCTCTTTTGCCATCTCTGTTTGAAACATACATTGCGGGCTTCTTTACGAACATACCTTTACGTGGGTTGAAGTTGATTTTTCTGCTCAATAACTGATTTTTATTTATTTTCACACATAAAACGTTTGCAATAATTATAATGGTGATTGTACAGTTAAACATTATTATCAGAAATATTTTATCATTTTGTTTAATTTGCGGTTTGGTCAAATAATGATTTATATCTGTCCTATGTCAACTTGTTAGACTGAAAATGTGCATTAAGCATTATTCCTCACATTTCCTGATCCAAGACAATAGCGACACTTGCAAGCAAAAAATAAGTCCAAAAATGACTGCAAGTTCAAGTAAAAGCATTAACAAAATTGCATACTTTTATGAATGTGTTCAAGTTAAATTAAAACACTGATGCCATCCCATAGCCTTTTTTCTAAAAATGAGACGATAATAATTGCATAAAACCCCAGTTAGCAACAGTGTGATAGTTGTCATTTTGTGAGTTTCATTCTTGTATTTTCCAGACATTGATGAGTGTGAATTCTCCAACTACATGTGCCAGTTTCAATGTGTAAATCAGCCTGGAGGATACCAGTGCGCGTGCCCTGAGGGATACCAACTCCACGGGACGCGACTCTGCCAAGGTACATTCCCGCCTCTTGTTTAGGACTCCTGAACTCCCTTCAGAAACTTTCATGGACGTTTTAAACCTGTCTCAGATATAGACGAATGTGAAACGGGACACAACTGCAGAGATGAGGACATGTGTTGGAATTACTACGGAGGATTCCGTTGCTATCCCAGAAACCCCTGCCGCGAGCCGTACGTTAAAACTGGCGAAGGGTGAGTCCTCCTAATCCTACCGATAAAATCACGCCATTGTGTCGCAATAATCCAAACATCTGAATTTGAAAGTATATTTTCCTAGCTTTCGCCTTTGAATTCCAGGGCAGCTTTTCAAGGCGTATTGATTTCTTGTTTCTGTTTGGAATATTTTGAACTTGGAAATTTCTAAATAATCTGAGTTCCTTGCCAAACTTTTTAACACTGAAAATATAAAATTAACAAATAGCATTTTTACCAACAGTCGCTGTAGGTGCCAGTCACCCACTGTGTGTCGGGGGCTTCCGCCTGTTATTGTCTACAAATACATGAGCATCTTTTCCGATCGCTCGGTGCCTGCGGATATCTTCCAGATTCAAGCAACTAGCGTCTATCCCAACATGGTAAACACTTTTACCATCAAATCCGGCAATGAGGGAGGAGAATTCTACTTGAGGGTAAGATTGTAAGACTGTCTCTGGATTGATATTAAAACCTGAGACTTGATATTAAAGTTACTTACACTGTCTGCTTCAGCGTTCCAGTAACGTGAGTGCCATGCTGGTCATGACCAAGCCTTTGACGGGACCCAAAGAACACGTTGTGGATTTGGAGATGGTCACCCAGAGTAACGTCTTGAGCTACCGTTCCAGCTCGCTGCTGAGGCTTACCATTATAGTGGGCCCATACCCTTTCTAAATCCCCAACTACATGAACCTAAACAGCACCTTGGATTTAATCTTTGTACTACAGCTTTCTATATTCATAGTGTTCAGCATGGTCACCTGATTGTGGTCTAGATCAGTGGTTCTCAACTCATGGGTCACCAGAGATGTTTAGCAAGACATATTTGCAACATCGCAGAGGAAAAACATTGCTAAATGCAAATTATGAAGTGAAACTGGCCATGCATATGTGTAAAGTGAGAATAACAAAATACATGTCATTGCAAAGCGTTATTACTTTCGTTGAACACGAAAGGAGATATTTTAAAGAATGTTTGTAAGCAAACAACATTGACTTCCATTGTAAAAACACGAAACCACTGAGACATTTCTCGAAATATCTACTTTTGGGTTACAATGAAGGATTCATATACAGGTTTCGAATGACATGAGGGTGAATAAATGATGGCAGATTTTTTTATTTTTGGGTGAACTATCCCTTCAGTACACTACAATGTTTGATATTAAGAATTTTTTGCTTACTTTTCTACAATAAACTACAGAAAGTGCTGGATCGAGCTATATTAAAATCTGAGTCCTGAAGCAAAACCCGTCGAGAACCACTGATCCATATTGTGTAGATATTTGCATATTCATTGGGTTTCCAACAGGATTTGAGCATTATTGACTGATATTTTTTATCCATAGCTTTACAATTCTCATCCATGCATCAGAATGTATATGAGAAAGGTTATCATAAGGATTCATAGATTCATTTCTAAGACTCTCTTTATTTCTTAGCAAGAAGAAAACTGTTTTATAGGTGGAACATGTGGATAAAGCGAAAGTCTTAGGTGGAACAGTTTGTGTCGTAATCGAATGGCATCCTTAGCTAATGGAAATATTTGAATGCGACCTCCGCCTAGCAAATACTGCCGAAATGACCTCCCATCCTAGGAGAATAAGGCAATAATGTTTTGGAAACAGAAGTGATGTTTTTAGGAAATTGCTGGCAAGGGTTTCGGGTCACATAAGCAATGGAACTGTTGCCTAACATGTCTGTACGCTTGCCAGAGCACCGTTTGATCTTGAGCAGTGTTTCTTATTGAAGATCCAAGACAAAAACTGTTTCTTAAACCCGTTGCGTCACACCCAGTGCCCCCAGAGATGTGGCCCTTGGTGAGGCTGAAACGGTTCACCCATGTTGTATCTCGGTTGCATCGAGATCGACTATGTCGTGCAAAGCAATGGATGCTTGCCATTCAAACATATATATGATATATATAACATCTATTTTCTTATGATTCACTTCATGACTTAACTGAATTTGATTCACACATGGTGAATGCTCCCTATTATTTCTCTTATTGAGATAATGTTTGTTCATTTAGTCTAAACCAGGGGTTCTCAACTTTTTTGACTCCAAGGCTCCCCTATGTATTCAACAATATTCAATGGCCCCCCTCCCACACACAAACTCAACTTGATAAAGTGTTTAAATTTATATTAACATATAAAATGGACAAAGATAAAGAAAAATAAATATATTGGTTTTTAGTTGTTTTAAAATGTATTTCAATGCTCAATTTGTCTAATTTTAAATTATTACTCATCCAGAGGGCCCCTTGGAAGTCAGCCGGGGCCCCCTTATGAGCCCCCCTGTTGAGAACCACTGGTCTAAACTGATCTAATCTCAAATCAGTAATAATAAAGAGAATTTTTTTTTCTTACAAGACCTGAATGTCGATTGGATTTGCACCTGTCAATCAGAAATAATCTGTATTTTTAGTTGATTTACAATTGCACTTTTTTAACTCATATGTAGCCTTAGTGCCATTTATTCTGCTGTAAAGTGGTTGTTTTTTGGAAATAAAAGAAATTCAATAACAGTGACTTGGATTCTTTTATTTTGCACATTTGTTGGGTTTGGTAAACCTGCAGACAAGACATGTAAATGTTATGTTTATACATCTCTTTGCATAATCTTTTTACATATTTCTAGATCTAAAAACAAATGTATTATCAGTGAGGGAACATGTTCGAAAATGCTCATGGATTAAAATCTCATCTTTCGTTAGCATTGCATAACACGCATGGGTCAATTTGGTATATTCCTGGAACAGTTTATGAGGACCACCAAGATTCGTGTGCAATTATTACCTCCCGCAGCTGCGATGGGAATATGCAACTATGCGATGTTGTCATGACAATAGTTGAGCAGTTCCCGCAAGAATATTTACACACAGAAGGCCAAGTCATTACGGAAAAACATGTGAGTCATACTGTTAAAAACATACATGAAATGCATGTTTTTCCGGAGATTTAAACCTAAGACCACCCTGCAAATATGTTTTTCTTTTTTTGATATGAAAGTAATTGGACTACGAACCCCCCACCAATTCTGAAGAGCTACATAACAGATATAAAACAGTGATAAGGGGAAAAATTGCCAAGTACAGTATGCAAAGACATTTTGTAGAATTGTTTTGATATACAATGGTTATTTGTAAAATGATAACAGAACTGATACTCAAAAATATAATGCTTTGTTATTTATTCGGTACAGGATGTAATGTGTTATGTTTATTTGATAAAACTTTTATAAAGCAACATAAAGTTTTTTTACAAAGGGTCTAGTTAATAGTTAAAGGGTTCACCCCAAAATAAAAATTCTATCATAATTAATTTACCATCATATCCTATATAACTTGTACATTACTTTTTCATCTGTGAAACACAAAAAATATATATTTTAAGAAATGTCTCATTGGTTTTGTGCCCATACAATGGAAGTCAATTGGGGTCAATGTTGTTTGGTTACCAACATTCTTCAAAATATCTTCTTTTGTGTTGTGCAGAAAGAAAGTCATACATGATGAAAGAATTTTCCTTTAATAAATCGACCCTTTTGAAGGTATCTTCCCTAAAATCCATTGCCAAAAAATATTAGACCACAACACCTCAATATTGAGTATACTAGTTCAATAAGCATAGGTTTTCAAAACATTTTATAGCTGTACATTAAATATGGATGCAAAACAATAAAAGATGGGTAAAAAACAAACATTTGTCTTGTTCAGTTTGACTTAATCCTCCACTTCTTTAAATACTTTGTCGGAAGCAAATTAAAACTTTCTGATTGAATATATTTATGTATTTTTTAGTTGTCACTAGATGAGAATTTAATTTTAGAAAGATTAAATCGAGTTTACGGACATACTTAGTGTAACATCGCCATCTGCTGGTTGTACATAGAATAATCGTTTACACGGCTATCAAAGAGCTAAAATGACAAATTCTACTAAAGCTAAACTTTAGATCGTACCATAATTTCACCTTATTTTAATTTACATCATAGCAAATGTGTCGTTTATAATTGCAAATTTTACTTGCTGGCAGTGTTTACGTTGATGTATTAAAGTTCAAGCACCTTTGCCAGTTTCGTGTGCTGCGTATGACGTAAGTCCAAATGAGACTGTAGCCAATCGTAAAGTATCAGAGGTATGAGTAACCAATCGCAGCGCAGCACAGTGACTCACCATACATGGACAGCCATCACCATATAAGGAAACATCGCCTCGCTTTATATGGAGGAAAGTAGATCCTTAGGCAAAGGTCCTTCAGAGTTAACTTTCCTCAGAAAACGTGTAATATGTCATTTTACTATTTGATAAAATAAAAAAGATCACATAAAGGGATAAAACAGCCCATTGCGCGTTCAAACGGTACTGTGTAAACAGATGTTGACGTTACTGTGGGCAACTAGTTCTTTTAGCGGATGTACACGAACGGTCGCGATTCGTCGTTTCCAAATGCGGCTAGAGCGGCGCAAGTTCAGTTTAGGTTTGATTGATGGCGTGTTGGCGGAAACTATACGTTTTAAACTTTGTACGATGGTCGCAAAGGGCTAGTTTGGGATATTAGTTTTGTACGCAACGTTTATGCATTCGCGACTTCCACCCATGAATATCTCCGTCCTGTGAGAAACTCCGGATAGCGAGCGGAAGACGTGGGTTTAGTCCGAGTTGTCAGTTGAGTTGAGCTAATGTTTCTTAGCCTAGCGTATCTGAGGTAACTTCAGGTTGATTTGCGCGAATCTGACATCAGATCAGCTAGAATTACTCTACATCTGCATCATCCCCGTGGTGCTGGTTGCAGGTCAGTGTGTGAGGGATGTTAGGGGGAAACGGGGCTGCCAGAGGGGTTGGACGCTCAGGTAACGGCGCGGGCATGACTTCTCTACAGGTAGGTAGCACATCTGGGGCTTTAGGGGCGGTAAACTCTGCCTTGAACCTGCCCGATGGGGGCAGATATGACGACAGGCCGTCGGACCATCACACAGTGCTGAGCGGATCTGATGGAGACTCGGACTCTGGGGATGATGAAGAGATTTCATTGTCGGACAGGAGGGGAGTGAAGCGGGAGAGGAGTGAGATGGAGGTCGGGGTTTCCTCTGGATCTAATGCTGGAGTAGCAGCTGGATATGGGGGGGTTTCCAGCGGGGTGGCTGGCGCAAAACCGGGCAAGAAGACTCGGGGACGGGTTAAGATTAAGATGGAGTTTATTGACAACAAGCTGAGGAGATACACGACCTTCAGCAAGAGGAAGACTGGCATTATGAAGAAGGTAGGTTCACCCTGATGCCTGCCACTGTTCATCTAAAAAAAAACGAATACTTAACTAGTACTACTACACTAATACTAGTGCTGTACAACTGTATTGCTACTGGTAACGTTACCACAAAACTAGTGCTAAGCAACTATGCAAATGCTTCTAGCACAAAACCCTACAACCAGTATGTACTAGTTCTATGCCACTTTGCAAATACTAGCAGTATGTAACACTAATACTACTAGTGGTTTGCCACAATGCAAGTACTAGTAGTAAATAAAACCCCAATGGTACTAGTGCTATGGCACGATGCAAATAGTACATGTACTTAACACTAATACTACCTATGCTACAGCACTATGCAAGTACCAGTAGTACATAACATAAATACGACTAGAGCTATGGCATGGTACTACGCAAATACTAGTAGTACACAACACTAACAGAGCAATGCCACTTTGCAAAAACTAGTTGTAGGATGTAACACTAATGCTACAAGTGCATAACTCTTAATACTGCTATTGCACTATGCATATACAAACACTACACCGTAACAAATTAAGTGTTGTTCTTAGGGGCGATTCATATTTGGCGTCTTTTGGAAATAGGGAGCGACGCGATGTGCATGCGGTGACAATCCCGCATTGACTCAAGATGAAAATATTGTGTGGCACGCACTTTTAGATGCCCCTTAGGGTGCTAAAATGTTACACACCTGTACCACACACATGTACTCTCACCAGGAAACTTTCTGATAAAGCTTAAAACAGCAGATCCCTGTTTGCTTTAATCGCCTTAAAGTAAACGTACATGTTGACTATACTTAACTCGGGGTAGATTCCACATCTGTTCTGACTCATTTGTCATTGGTCACTCAGTTGTCATTCATTCCCGTCTCAGCAGAAATAGCCTTACTTTAAAGCTGATCCCTGATCAGGTTACCACAATACTAGACATATTGTTGATACTTGTACATGAGAACTAGGCCAGTTGAAGAAGTCAGGCAATGAAGGTTTACCTATAGCAGGCCAATACTGACCTTCAGGAACATGCGACACAGTTCTCTGGTGTCTGTGACTAGGGAGTTGCAGTGTTGGTGTTCGACAGATGATGTCAGATGTTCACAGCCATTGCATGTCTGGTGTTTGCAGAGTTCTTTTACTCATGCTCATTGCCAAAATGCCTAGCAATATAGACTACGGTTTACAACGGTTGTGTGTCATATACCAAAACTCAGCATTTGCGCTCAACATGTAATGCAGTCCTGCAATTTAAAGCAGGATTAAAAGAAATAGTAGGAGGTTGGTAGAACAGTTATTAACCTTTGTAAAACACATCAAAGTCTTTCAGGCATTGAACATACTTCACACAAATACAGGAGTGCATCAACTTTTCCTGTTATGCTTAGTCATTGGGTTGCAATTCATAACTCAACACAAGAATGTGGTGCATTCTTACATTTGCGGCAGTTCACTTGTCAGGCATTTCTGTTGGCTTTTATTTGTTTACTCTCTTAGATTACGGTTATAAAGAGAGTCTTGCTTAACAAGTTTTAAGTTAGTTACACTGTTTATATGTTTGTAACTAACTACTAAAATGCAGCATATAGTGGCACAGATCTTTGCAGGTAACTATGCCCCCCGGGCATTGAGGTTTGCTACACCCTAAGTGATGCATAAAATGCATTGTGTACAATGGGACAGGCTTCTGCAAAGCATTAACCAAACAAATGCATCTGCGTAATTGAACAGAATATGTTTATTATCGTCCCTTTTCTTTCAGTCTTGACCTTATTTTTCTTTTATAAACATACTCAATTGCTCATCTACGGTTTTTTGCACTTCTCCCCCCCGTTTTTTTCGCATTACCTTAGAGGGGAAAAAGATCGAGCCATGACAACAGCCACAAGAATCACAAATCAAAAGACGCTAGCTGCATTACACAAGCACAGTGGAATTCTGTTAGATTGTGTGCTTTAAATCATTCATGACAATACACCGATTATTTTCTTTGTTGTCTGCCTTAAAATCATCGCAATGCTTTACAAGTGAGCCAACAAAATGGATTTGTCATCACGTATCAATCAGCATTTTTTGGTTGTCCACTGTTTTGGTTGAAACAACTTCTAATCTTCCTTTCCTTGTTGTCATTTTTTCGACGTTTCTAGGCATACGAACTGTCCACCCTAACGGGAACGCAAGTTTTGCTCTTGGTTGCTAGCGAGACAGGCCACGTCTACACCTTTGCCACGCGAAAGCTTCAGCCCATGATCACCAGTGAGACGGGTAAGGCCCTCATCCAAACATGCCTGAACTCCCCCGATTCACCGCCCCGTACGGACCCTTCCTCAGACCAGAGGATGAGCGCCACGGGATTTGAGGAGACTGACCTCACCTACCAGGTTTCAGAGGCAGATGGTCTTACAGATCCAAAGGTAAGAAGCGATACTTCGATATGTTCAAAACTATGGATTTTCAAAATTGATATTTGTTAAATGTTTTTGTGAAGTTTTTGGTTTACTAAACTACAGAAGTGTATTGGAATAATGTAAAAGACTCCAGATGGATTCACGTTTTTTGATCTTTAAAAGAAATCCGATGCACTTGACGTTTACATGAAACGCCATTAGGACAGTCCGCATACATCCTGAGATGCATTCTCATCCATGTTATGGCCAGTTGTGTCACCCGGAGAATGTCTTAGCATGGCAGCGAGAAAAATATTCACAACGTCCAACTCTCATTGATAAAAATTAGATGCTGTCTGCATGTCCTTATATAGTATTGTTTTCCCAGTACACTTTCTTGGCTCATGGCTGATCACATTCCGTATAAGCTGCAGCTGTTTCCAGATTTGAACAACATTACCCCCCTTCCCTACTGGTTTTAGGGTACGTAGTTTGCAAAATTAGAAACCAGAATCGCCATTTGAGAAAATTGCTTTAGGAGAAGCTGATCCCAAACTAGATGAGCTGATTACAAACTCATCATCTGGGCCACATTTGAAAGTAATCATGGGAAATAGGACTCATTTTCCCACATCAGATCTCAGACAGCGCTTACGCCACATATTAATTGTTACATGCACAAAAATGAGATCTAGTACTTCCTGTCCAAGATAAAGACCCAATTGGTTTATTAGTTTTTGCTGGGGTTTGTTGGGTGTTATTCTTGTAGTATCATTTTAAAACATGGTTGGTTAAAAATATGTTTAGCTCCCCAAGCCCAGCCCTGGTTTATAATACAGTATATTTGGATATGCTGTAAAGATAACGGGCAGTTACCCTAAAGGCTGGGTCAGTTTAGTTATGTGCACCTTGGGAGCTTTTGGCAAGAAGTGAAACCTGACGTCCTATGAGAGAAAGTTTATTAAAAGGTTATGCTATCCCAGATGTACATGAACTCTTTAGGTCCATAAAATCTAGGAGTTTCCCTCTGATGAGACAAAATATTTATTTAAAGCTGCAATTTGTAAAAGCCCTAAAGCTTTATTTTTGTATCATGGTTGTTGGCCATATGACAGTGGTCCTGGACATAGTGACATATTTAGCAAATACACAACATAAGGCAACAAAACATGTTAGGTCTGTTATTAACACTATTACGACAATACACTTAAAGGAAAAATTCTGCCCTGAATAACTCAACCTCAAGTCGTTCGACAAGCCTAGGACATCCATTCAGCTTCATAACACAAATTAAGATTGAGGAAGGTTTTGATAAGTTTTTTAACTGACAGTTGCGTTGTTGTCTATGGGCGGGAGTCAGAAAGCTCCCGAGCCTAATCAAAACTATCTTTATGTACGTTGCGAAGATGAACGGATGTCCTAGGCTTGTCGAACGACTTGAGGGTGAGCAATACAATTTTTCGGCAAGGTAAAGTGTTATAAACATAAAGCTTTTGACTCATTTTGTGGTGATTGTTGGTGAAAGTTTAGCCAAATCCATTGGCATGTTGCTAAACAGCCTATTAGTAAGTCAAGGGCAAGGTTATGGTGTGTGATCAGTTTTTGCAGTGTAACAAACGAACGTATATACACACACAAAAATAAACATAGTATGAGCTCTGAGGTTAACATATCAATCTATGCAAACAAATGCATTTGAAATTGTTTTAATGCACCTGTTTAAAGCGTACCCTGAGGGAAATCTATAGCCCGTCCTTGTGTCTGAGTACCTAGGTCAAAGGGCACAGACCCTGTTGGTTTTGATTTGAACACTCTTTATAACAAATGCTGGGTGTGAGACAGCCCGCTACATACTTAGGTCTCTCAAATAAGCTCTTGATGTTTCTTGGGGTTACCTATTGGCCAATTACAGTTTTTTATTTCTACGCTTGCACATTTTTGTGAAGTAGAACAGTAAATTCCCATGTTGGTCAGACTGGCCAGTCTATCTTCCTTGTTTCATTCAGAGCTGCCTGAAATAGCCGTGTGTTCTCGCTGTGAGGACACCTGTTTTCCTGTGAAGACAGCTGCCGTTCTTTGGATCAATGTGACACAATTGCTTTTATCATCACACGCAGTTGTTGCGACGCTTTCTGCTGCAGTCAGCCAGTCAGTCCTGGTCCACAGCATGCCATAGATTTATTTTGTACGTTAACACCAAATAAATGAAATTTACATGTAATATTAAACAGGCAGACTGACATAAGTCTTATGTTTTGCCATGTGTCATCTGCATTTTAAAGGGATAGTTCACCCAATAATGAAAACCTCATCATTTATTCACCCTTATGTCATTTCAAACCTCTGACTTTTTCTTCTGCAGAACACACAAGAAGAAACTTTGAAGAATGTTGATAATCAAACAACATTGACCCCATTGACTTGTATGAACACAAAACCATAGAGACATTTCTCAAAATATCTTTTTTTGTGTTTCACTGAAGAAAAGGTAATAGAGAAGTTTTAAATGACATGAGTGTGAGTAAATTATGACGGAATTTGTATTTTCAAGTTTACAGCATACAGTGGACAAAAATCAAATACATATTTAGATGTAATAGATTGTAATGCAGTCAGTTTGGATCCAAAACATCTCATAGATTATTTTATTGTGCTAATGGCACAAGTGTGGTGCGCTTGTGCATGATGTTAGACTGTCAGGGCGGTTCACTGTCTCATATTCATATCATATTCATTCACTCAAGTGCAGCCCTTCTCAAATTTTCGGACCGGGAGGGAATTCGAAACGGACCCACCTCCACTTTGTATGTCAAGTGACAAACAAACAAACACGCACGCAGGCGCGCACTCAAACCAGTGTTGCAGTGTTTACTGACTTTCGTCAGGTAAAGCGCGTAGCAACTAGCGACATTTTGGATAAACTTTAGCTTTCATGCAGTAGAAAAATGTTACCAGTACTCCCCCACGAGCGAGAGGTTTTTCTTTACCGACAGTTAGTTTTTCTCTCTGTCTATCTGTGCAGTGACCGGCAGAGAACAGCAGCACATTCAACTGACCGAACAAAACAGCGTTTCCAAAATTCTGTTACTGTTACTGACTGTCTGGGCATATGAACATGGATGTAATTTGTCTGTAAATATGCACTTAGTTTGTTGCCCAGACAGACGTTTGTGCTGCATGACACGTAAAATAAAGTAACATTCACTGCTTTATAACAGTGGATTGTGGTTAAAATTCTTTTTTTGCAAATCGGTAAAAATGATTGCAGGTTACATTGGAGTATTAGTCTATAAACAGAAAAACATGTTTTTATTGTGCATTCCAATTAATATCAATGAAACTGCAGTTGGGTCCTTTGATTAAGTAATAATATAAAATACACCTAACTAACACAATAAAAACATGATTACAAAAATATATATATTTTTAAACAGAGCTATCTGTTTTTGAAATTAAACTCTTCAAAGAGTCGAATTGCTTAGTTATTGAAAGTTGTTTTGTAATAACAATTGTACCGGACCTTTGACGTTGACAAGAATTCAGATTTGGATCTTTAAATGTAAACGTTGAGAACCCCTGATCTAGAGCATTCACCTTGTAGTGTTAAACAAACTTAGACGCTTTAGATAAAAGCCAGATAGATGAAGGTAAATGTAGTAGTTTAGATAACCCAACAAGTCTACTATAAAACTTTGCAGATCCTTATTGACTTTCTGATTCAATCTGATTGTCTAACATAAATAAATATTAGCAAGCTTGAAATGAACTGTTCTTGTCGTCCTTTTATGTCATTTGTTGCCTCTGAAAAGCATTGTTTTCTTTCAGTTTCACAAAAAATAAACGCTTCATATAGATGGTCACTCATAGCATCAGCTTGTCATTTATTTTTTGTCTAACAATAACAAACTGTCTTATTTCCTGTTTTGTTATCGCAGGAAATGATAAAGCCCACATATACAGCTGCCAGTATACCTGGAGTCACCAACAGCACGACCACATCGGCCTCTTCCTCTCCCATATCATCATCGGTCGCCATGCAGACGCAGAGCAGCGCCACCTACTGGCCTTTAGCCACAGGCATAAACGCTCAGAACATTTCCAGTGCGAATGGCACGGTGCTGAAAGCGACAGGCAGTTCACCCGCTGGGGTCATGCAGCTGCCAGGTGGATTCACACTCATGCCTGGTGAGGCCTTGTGTTTGTTCTCTTATTTACTTCTCTTTACAAATGAGTCTCATTTCCTGAGGGTTTGCGCGACAGGTCACTTCAGCTTATGTGATGTCATTGTTATTAATACACATTGACTAATTTGCTTGCCTGCATGCCTGCACACTCTGAATTCTGCTTCAACTGATTTGTCTGTATAAAGGCCTATTCACACCAAAAGTGAAATTTGCATATTTTACACCGAAACTGTTTACACAAAAAATATTAGAAATATATTAATGCTGAACCATTAAAGTCTATTTTTGTAGAAATGAAAGTTGAGCAAGTATATAAAACAAGCAAGTGTTCAAAACTGTCTGGTTACCTTACACATTGATTTGTCAGTTTAACATCATTTGACTTTCTCCTACGTAAAGATACGTAACCTGCAATTTTATGTTGATGGCAATAGAAAGGTTAAAATTACAGATTGTACCTTTAAAACTGTAATATAAACAGCACAGCATCTGCTTAAAATTAGTTTTTTAAGCATTCCAAAAAAAAAACAACCGATACTCACAAACGGTATGTATAGGCCTTTTTAAATAAGCGAGTGTGTTTGGTCGGTACGCATGCTTACCCACTTCGCTCGCTGAGGGTGTCGCTGTGTGTCCCGCAGGCGCTTCTCTTCCGCCCGGCACACACACCATTCCCCTCAGTCAGCTGCAGACGCACTCTCTGGCCATACAGTGTCCGCAGACGCTAAACAGCCACATCACGGCTAACACCACTGCTGCCGTTGTTCCCGCACACACACAAACCGCCCCACAGACCACGCTCTTCCGCCTGCCCGCCACTGTCTCGCTTACAGGTCAGTGCGGTTCTTTCTCTACCTGTGTTTACGATTGGCTTACGTTTTACGGAGGGAGTATGAGCTCTTAGTCGAGGCTGGAAACTTGTGTTTGCATGCTGCTACTTTCTGAAATGGGAAATATTAATTGCCTTGTTCGTCCCATTTAAAAACTCGAGGTCATTACAAAGGAAAATTTAATGGTAGTAATAGGTAAAAACATTTTTAATGCAAACATTTCTGTTTTGCAAAATGACGAGTCCACAAAGTCATCATCAGCAATATTTTTTTGAGTATAGAATATATAAATATATATTTGATTATGATAATGTTTGGGAACTAAAGTTGTTCATTTCATGTATTTAAATTAATCTTAGTGTGGTTATGATACAGATTATTGTGTATATGCACCAGGTGGCGCAATGCCTCAACAATTACAAGCCATCCAGGTTCATCACAGTCCTCAAAGCAGCGAGAGCAGCCTAGAGATCAGTCAGACGTCTGCCACTTCCTCTGGTACTTACTAAAGATGCTGTTCTTATCAGTGATCTAGATCAACATGCTATAAAGATCATTGAGTCATTAAGCTTTCTCATTCCAATAGCGAGTCACACAGCTACCATCGTCACTTCCTCAGTGCCTTCTTCAGTGGCCAGTCACATGATGTACCCGGGAGCGCACACGGCTGTCATGTACGCTACATCCAGCCCTGGACTCACTGACGGGAGTCTAACTCTGCTGAATTCCTTCCAACAACCACACACGGCAATGCACATGTCCCATGCGCAGGGCCAAGACTCGGGTCAGTCGCGATCATATATTTAAACGCGTGTACACACATAACGCACCATCATTTCACTTCTATAAAGCATATTCCTTTCTCGTTTTGACTTAATTCTAGGTGCCGTTCAGCAGATGTTTCTTTCAGGACCTCAAGGAACTGTACAGATCCCAGTTTCAGCTGTTCCGCTACATTCGGTAATATAACCATCACTATATAGACATGCAACAGGTCCATTTTCGTGTATTCTCATTAAATAAGGATGTTTTTCTTTGCGCTCAGATGTTGATCAACCAGCCATCGACCGGTAACAACGCCGCCACCACCCTCACAGAGCTCCGGGTGGTCAATTTAGACAATCCCAAAGGTGACTGAACAAGAGGCCGGCGTGACCGCTCGCTTCTACGGAATCCTTCAGGGATCACACATGCCATGCAATCAGACTGCCATTATATTTATTACTGCCTTCTCGCTACGTCAGGTTTGTAAACCCACGACACGTGATTGATGAGGCGTGATGGGACATTTGAAGGACGATCGCCTACTCGCGGACTCATTTTGGTGGGTGGTTTGATGATGGATCAGATTTGTTCATATGTACACACAGACACGCGCATCTTCAGGATTACAGAGACGTCTGTATCGCCGCTGGTGCTGAAGGTTCACCTTAAGCCCAAAGATTTGGAAATGTTGACTTGATTGAGTCATTTAAGTTTAATTCAGTTGATTATGTGAAATTCAGTGGTATTCAAACTTTTCCTTTGATATTTACATGATCTGTTTCACTTTTGTGTTTTTTAAACGGATAGATAGTATACCCAAACATGACAGTTTTGTCATGGTTTACTCGACTTTTCGTTGAATCTTTAGAATTGCATCACACCTTTATACGCATTGTATGAATATTCTTCAAAGTCTTTCCTCTTGTGCTTTATATAGGAAAGACAATTTGGGTTTGGAGCAAAGTAAGAGTGAGTTAATGAAGAACTGAACTACCCCTTCAATAATAACGCTGTCCTCTTGAACTATCAAAACTGTGGTTGGTTTGAATCCCATGTAGATCATAATTCTTAACGTTCATGTTTAAAATATAAATTTGCCCTTATTGCTTCTGTATGGTCTTTATTACTCAATTACTAGTCATACAAATACCTAAACTCATGTGAATGTGCTGCTATACTTTAAAGTTCAGTAGGCATCCACATTGTTATTTGAAAAAAGGCCACTTGTCATTCCATGTTGTTATGCTGTGCCAAACTATACTGTATATTCAATGACAGAAGGAATTACATTTTTTGCTCAAATGCTTTAGAAAAGACATGCTTTAGCCACTTTTACAATGCTGTAACAGAAAAACACTGACTTGCATTTGCAATGCACGACAACGTACCTACAGTCAACAATGGTACTGCGCAGTCACAGGTCAAGAAATGGATGCCTATGCTGTGGTTAGGTCAGCATGGTGAAGCTACAGTTTGTTATGCCGTAGGTTTACTGAATATGAACGAACGGTATGGATGTGTAACTAATAAAGAGATGGAAAATTTAATTCAGAAACATCCACGTTATAGCTTGATATTTAAGGGTTTTATCAGCAGAAATGTTCTAGGATTGCCAACTCTGTATATGTACACCCATATATTTTTGTAAGAATTTGTTAGCGTGTTGTTTTTTTCAAACCCTTATTATGTAAATCACTGTTTCGTTATCAAACTTTAATTTGGATTTCTAAGGAGACGTCCAAAGGGCTGTTTATCTTACTGATGTCTGCTTTATGAATATTTGATTTGGTCTTTCCTCACATATGTTTGTAAAGAGGTACAAACCAACAAAATAGGAACTTTTTGAGATTGTGGGCGTCCATGAAACTTTTTCCTCATTCAGACTGCCATGTTTTGACTTGACAGACCCATGAGCCTTTTAATCTCGTACTGTTATACGGATTGAAACGGACCAGTGCAATACTGAATGTTTCGAGAATGGTGTTTTCTCTTCATTTTGGGGATTTTCAGTTTGTGGAACTGAGCACTGTAAGAACTGTTAAATGGGTGGACAAGCCCAGAAAAAATCCTTCTTTAACTTGTTATAAATTATGTGGGATTAACAAAGCGGCCAGAACAAAAGTGTTGGATTGTCTTGTTCAGTATTATTATATTTTAAAATCCAGGGAAAGACTCACATTTTTTTTGTTGAATATTGTTCGGGTCATTAGTTTTTTTTTGAATTTTGCATGAAAAGGAAGACTAGTTTTAGGAATATTAAGGCTTTTTTTGCATTGTGGCATTATTTTCATGACAATTAAGCACATCCTATTCATTCTTTTCTTGCTTTTTTAAAGTAACAATTTCCCCATCAATAATAATAGAATCATGTTTAAGTTTCTATACACTGTAGACACTGTATATTTGTTTGACTGCATTCATAATATTCTGTTTTTACAAATATAGTAATTGAATCGCCACTAATAATAATAATAGTGAAGAATATTTAATACAATCAAGTCATAAGAATAGAAAAAATAATCTTAATTTGACTTCCAGTAGTGATGGGAGGGTTGTGCTTATCTGTCATGAAATGGCAATGGGTCAGTTACTTCAATAATAATTTATAAATTACTTAAATATTAATTTCTTGTGTTTTCTTTTAGGGAGTTTCACTTGATTGTTTTAATTTTTTTTAGTAATTGTGTGGAATGTACCATATATGGCCCCTTATTGTACATAATACTTTTAATTTCCTATTTCTTTAACAGTCTGTAAGTAGTTCACTTGGCTGCATTTTGAATTAAAATGTCTGCTACCTGAAGATATTCTGGACTGTGTGATATATTGGTTGTAATGTGAAACACAGAATCTGTGCTTTTTTCTCTTTAATGCTGTGCAACCTTAGTTGTGGAGGAAATGTTGGCTTTATTCTCCTCTTATCTACAGTGCCATTTTCCTGAGAAATAGTTTTTTGTATCATGCTGGGTGAGCTTTATTATTAATCTGGATTAAAATGAAGTTGACAATAAAAAAATGATAGTAGAACCCTTTTTGTTAACATTAATTCACTTCAATTATCCCTTCCAATTAATTTTTTATCATGTATAGAGTTTATTTTATAATAAAGCGGGTTTATTTTGTGGGAAATTTCAGTCATGCTTAAGCAAATGTTTTCATGAACCTATTAATATCTTGACAGCAAGTATCCTTAGTCAATCTTTAACTTCTAAATATCATGAATTTATAACCTTTAGTTTTGAATTGTTATTAAAAAACCCGTTAGATATAAATAATTCTTTCATATTATTTAACTGCAACATTTTATCCTTTCTCCTGCATTCTTAAACGCCACACTACACATTTTTTTGCTGTGGAATTGCTTTGTTCATTTAATTGTTCATTCTGTGTTTGGTTCGTTTGTCATGTGCACATTGTTATAATAACTGAAACAGGGCTCTTGAGTTGGTCAGTCATTGCTCAAAACTTACCCCCCATATAGTGCATTACAGTCATTTATACATCCCCATGTAAACTGTACCGAGTATTTTTATGAAAACTGGATTGGACTAGATAGCTCAGAATTGAGACTTTTGTAGTCTTTTTGTAATTTTGTATTTTTTTTGTTTCTGATTTATTGTGACATGTAAGCACATTAGGCTCACAAAGGCTGTTTTCACGCGAACAGCGTCATCTGCTGGTTTGATAATCTACAACTATAAAATAAAATGCAATGTTCATCAGCATAAAATAGTCCCAACCGGAACGTTATTTCGTACGTTAGTAAATAATATAAACAACACAAACAAATGTTAAAAACATCGTCTCAATCTAAACCAGTTAGAGAAGTAACCTGTCCAGCTGATGTGATGACGTGACGTGTAAGGGGGTAGATGGGTGTGTTCTCTTCATGCCGTGCTGATCGATCGGCGACTTACCGGATATAAACTACTGCATTGGTGAATGCAGCTTCGCCCTCACTACATGCAAGTTCTTGGGTTCAGAAGACACCTCAAATCTCTCGTTTGGAAAGGTTTGATTTCTAATATTTTGCTATAGCCTATTGCATAACTTTTAATTGCTTTTGAAGATACAGTTGACATGAGTAAAATAAGTCCATCTTGCCTTACTTTTCTAACAGACATGTCAAACATAAATAGTTCAATTATGTGTTTTATTTTATGCAGTGAATTTACATTTATGGGTGTAATCTTTTTTATTCACTTTTTGAAAGATATTCTATTCAACTGTTATATTCCGTTTATAATTTGTTTTGTTGGTGTTATTACTATTATCAAGTTTTATGCCACTTAAGGCTAAAATACACTACAAAGAGTTTTGCGCAGATTTCCAGTCTGGACTTGTTGCAGAAAGTCTGTGCCAGTCAGCAGATTTGATCACTTCAAAAAGTCTGCAAGTGTATGATGTCTAGTTTTAAAAAAATCAGTCTGTTAATTTCTGTTAACTGAGCATTACATTGGCAAGTCATAAGCAAATTACAACAAATTTTACTAAACTAATAATGGTCAAATTGAGCAGCCTACAAATGTGACTTTTGGAGGATGCTGCCTCGCGTTTGAGAAATGGCCTGAAAGTTTCTTCCGTGTTGGCTTGTTGCTTATGGGCTGCGTCTGAAAGCTATAAAGCGCTGCCTTTGGAATCTGCATGACATGAAGGCACCGAATCCAGTGCTCCCTGTCTCCTGAGATACCTTCATCTGAATGATTTTTTGAATGATTTATTGCATTTCTAGCAAGAACTTAGTACAATTTGCCCCTAATGGAGACAATAAAAAGTTACTAAGACTTGTTTCCAAATATGTGATTGGTTGTTACAAATATAGCCTCTATTAAAATTTAAATATCGTGATGTGCTTAGTGGAGACGTGACCTGTTTAGAACGTTTCAGTCCGATTTGGTGAACCGGTTCGACCGGTGTTTTTAGCTTTACTGTACACCTCATCACACAGACATTTTAGACATTGTTCTGTTTTGTTTGTTATAAACCAGAAATGACAAGGAGCTTCACCCAATATAAAGTTCATGGAGAGGGTTAGATTGGGAGTGGTTTTTAAAGTACGACGCATTGTCCTCTGTTTCTATTGGTGTTTGGAGAAACATAAGTGGAAAAACATTGCTACTCACTCACATGAGCATTAGTAGAGAAATATATATATAATTATTGTCCCATACAAAGAATTGGCAAGACCCAAGAATAATATGAATATTTTTCCCCTACAGAAACTGACTTCATTAACAGACACGGATCATGGAACGTAAGTTATTATGTTGCATGCAATGTTTTCATTGAAAAATGAGGACTCACTTTATAATTGTGTATTTTAAAATGTTATTATTATTATGATTAACAGAGAGAAATATCCTCCTTATTGGAAAAACAGGAGATGGCAAAAGCAGTACCGGCAATACAATTCTCTGAAAAAAAGTATTCACCCCTAAAGCTGCAGCTAGTTCTGCTACAGATGAACCTGTAACAGGACGTGGTTTGGTTAATGGAAGAGAGATCACAGTTATTAACACGCCTGGCATCTTTGATACAGATCAAAATGATGAATATACAAAATCTGAGATCATTAAAGCCGTGATGGACACTCCTAAGATTCATGCCATTGTTTTTGTTCTAAAAGTTGGAAGATACACAAAACAGGAAAATGAGGTGGTAGAAGAATTTCTGAAACTAACCAAAGAGGAACATGTCTGGAAACACACAGTGATCTTATTCACTTTTGAAGATCAACTAGATGACCAGACCTTAGAAGAATTTATAAAGTCCAATTCCAAGTTGCAGGAGTTTGTTAATAAATGTGAAGGCCGCTGTCACGTCATTGACAACAAACATTGGAATGACTGTCATTCAGGAGAAAAGAGCAACAGAGTTCAGGTGAACAATCTGCTTGACACCGTCGACAAAATGGTGCAAAAGAATGGTTGCTTTACCAGTGAGCCGCTTCAGGATTTGGAAGAGGGGATGAAGAAAATCAACAATTTGCCGCCAGAAGAGCAGCAAAAAGCAAAGAAAATGGTTCATGATAAAATTCTGGAGCAAGTTGTAGGAGCAACAACAGGGGCGTTGATTGGTGCTCTTCTGGGTGTCAGTGTTCTCGGTGTGATTGTATTTAAAATCCCATTAAAAGGACTGTTCAAATACATATTAGCATCAACAGGTCAAGCAGCAGCAGTTAAGGCTGCAGAAGTAGCAGCAGTAGTGGAAACCGGAGCAGTGGCTGAAGCTGCCGGAGCAGCAGCAGGTGCAGGGGTTAGTACAGGTACTGTGATTGCTGGCAGTGTTGTTGGAGCTGCAACTCTTGTAGGAGCTGTTGCAGGTGGAATCACTGGATGGAAAGCTGCAGAAGAAGCTGATTCAGTGTACGACGCAATGAAAAAGGCTGTAGAAGTTAACATTGAGAATGGAAAAGCTGTGGTTGAAAAGGTAGAGGAATTTGCTTCTCTTTTGTTGAAAAACAAAAAAGATCTTTAAAAAACATTTGACATTATTTATATTTAGTAATGACCGTATCCAGCTTTATTAACTTTTAATTCAAGATTTAACATCTTTATTTTCATGTGTACCAGGCACAATGAAATGTTACTTTGTTTACCTCTCTTGAGAATAACATGGTGGAAGGGAAACAGACAAGTTACCAATTCAATAAAAAGAATATAAAGAATACAGTATACAGTAAAAGTTGTAAATCAAAATGATGTTCTGATTTGTTTTCACTTCTTGCCGTTGCGATTGTTAATTAAACTATGTTGCAGTTACAGTAATGTTCTTGTCATGCAGATAAAGAATGGTTGTATAATAAAATATTTGATCTTTTCTTCCTCAATATACAAACGGCAATAATACAAATTATAATATTGGAATCACTGATATTAATGTAATAGCGCTGGAGTAGGAGTGTGATACGGCTGTACTGTATATATCAGCATGGTTGTGATTAGGCAACAGGCCGAGTACAGAAGACAATCACAGCCATGTTGGTAAAAAAACATACCACACAACTACGAGAGTTATATGGCATTTAAACAACAGTTTGACGGCACAAGTGTCTTTAAAACCCTCCAGTTTTTAAAGGAAATGGGGAACATGTGCTTGGTTACAGTAGCGAGTTCACACGGCAATTTCTATTATGTAAAGTGTGTGACATTTTTAAAACCATTCCTGAGTGCTGTGAATTACTCTAAGAGACACTGCCAAATGCACATATGTTTTCAGTCTGACTTAGCTAAGTGGCGTAGTAATACAGATGAGAAAAGGTTCCCATGATGATACTGATGGAATAGCGAATATCAGATTTGAGAACCAGAAAGAACTGTTGTATAATGTTATATATGATCAAGCATGTTTAATTATTGTTATATACAGTATACATAATGAATAAGAATAAAAAATGGTATACTTTTAAAACACTCTGGTGTCTGTTTGGATTTTTTTATTGAGTAGGTCATACAGAAATACTTTCATTCTCTGGCTGTTGCAACTGTGTAAGGCACATTTGATATGTAGAAGAAAACTATGGAACACAATACTAATGATGACATCACTTTTGTAACCTTATTTTATAAGGAAAAGTGAAAACCGTAAACTGATATTCCTATTCTTTCTCTGAGCCCTGAAACAAAATGAAACAACACTAACCTGATTTCAGTTTAAAATAATTGAAGCAGAAGTGTGTTTGCATCATTGAATCATTAGTTTTCTGTCGATCACTGTAAAGCTGCTTTAAAACAATCTGTATTGTATAAAGTGATGTAACAAAGGTGATTTACCTTGAAAATTTATTTACCGGAGCCAGAAATTTTCTTGAAGGTATGAAAGCAACTCATTTATAAGATCTCCATTTATCCATCTGTACAAGACTACAACAATAAGACAACCAACAGATGGGGCAAATACTCTTGTTGTGAGTCTGTCGTTTTCTTTTCTAATTTTCCTCAGTGTGCCTTCCTGTGTTAACGTATTTCCTTTTCCCTTACTTTAGGATGATCCTACAGGAATAATAAAAAATATAGCTGCAAGCAGCAATTAGCGGGTTTTCAAGGCACTTTGTGGGATTTATCACTTCAGTGCTTTTTAGATCTTTTTAGCTTTATTTATTATTAGAAATAGACCTCATAATATATCTACAACGAAACCACAACTATACTTTCATTTATTTCATTTGACCTGAGATATAATCAATGCAAACTTAAAAGTTCATCCATCGTAACTTATTACTCAAGATGTAATGTTGTTACAGTCCTGACAGAGGGTGGCAGAACAACAATTACCCACAAAACACTGCAGCATCAGCCAATGATTTACTGTTTACAGTTATTATTTGCTGTGACACTGCAGTATAATGTAGATTCACAATAGTTTAGCTGGTCAATAGTTCATCTGTGCATTTTACTCAACTTTGTTATGTTGGCAGAACAAAAAATCTGACAAGATAATTTTTTTAATTAAGTTCATATGGCAACATGCTTTTTAAAGTAATATGAACATTAGGGGATTCAGCAAAACTGAATCACTTTTTTAAGTGATTGCATTTATAGAAATAATTTAATGATATATTAAAGGTAGGGATGTCCAATCAGGTTTTCTGTGGCTCTGATCAGAGTCATTAAGTATCTGCTCATACCAAGTCCTGATCTGATACTTATTTGTGTTTGCTGCACACTACAAGTAAATTAATGATATTCAAATCAAACCAGGATGTGCAAAGAGTTCCTCGAGAATAGTTTCATTATGAAACTTCAATGCACCATTGCTTCACTTCTCGCTGGGTCACTTCCCTTTAGTGGAAGCACTTTTGAACTTCCCTTTTCTTGATAATATCCAGATCCAGAATCAGCAAGGGGCGTGTCCAGTATTCTATACATGGAAAACACCTGCAGAAAATATTAATATAACTACTTCATTGCTGATCACAGTTGTTTAAACAGTTTTGAAAATTGAATGTGATCTGAAATCCCTATTGAAAATTGTTATTTATCTTCCTGGCTAAATCATATGTATAAAAACAGACACTAAAGAATAAGTATGAATATATACACAAACAGGCAGTCGAGAAAATAGCTGTTTACTGTGCACACTTTATTTATTTTAAACGCATGTGATACGCATTTTATCTTGTACAGTACAGACACTTTGTGGCATCATTTGCTTCGAATTAGCAGCTAACAATTTTAAAGCTACACAACACTAGTACTTTAACTTTACACAGTGCCTTACACAGTGATTTAAATAAAGAAATTGGCTATATATGATAATGCGCTTTCATAATGAACTCGCCGAGATGGAGAGAGGAGAAGATATCGCATTTTAAACTGTCTTTACTACTACTATTTCTTTGGCAGGCTATATTTTATGCGTGGAGATTGATATTATCACAGTTCCATATAAATACTGACCGGTGTTAATTTAACACACACATTGTTAATTTAACATCTTGGATTTTGCAGTGGCATGTCTCTGGAGAAATGCGTTTTTCTTTTGACTCTGCTGGATTTATACTACCGTTCCTGCCTGAAGATACACACTGTGACCAGGTGCCTCAAACGCCAAAAGACACGCGTCTCTATCAGAATATTAGCAACTTGTGATTTTGAGCCTCAATAACCTTATCCAAAACAATTTTTACATAACATTAGTACCCAATTTGTGAATGTATGGAGCACAATTAAAGTACAAATTAGTGGTTCCAATTAAGCAGACTTTCAGTGTAACAATTTAGTAGCCTATACCAAAAGTGCAATTGCAGTATTTTTATTAAGTACAAATGTGGCAACCCTAAACACACAGTTTGATTTTCAGTACACATGAAATTTGTCAATTTATCCTTATCTAGAACCCTTGCATTATAAAAGCATTTTTTATATAGAATGTGTCCTTTAATGGTTTACAAATTTAAAATACCAATTTTAATGGGTTTCAATGAGGACATTTTTGTCCATTAGCACCAGAGTGTAAATATATCCACAAAATGTTGCTTAATTGCTAGAAATGTGTTTGTGGTGTATTTCCAAGAAATGGTCTTATTTTCCCTCCTCCCTTTTTTGCACACAATAAAAATCAGTCAGCTGAGCATCTCAGAAACTTTCTGAACTCCAACTCAGACTCAGCACGAGCTCAAGAACAGCACGCAGGTAAATCTATATTGGTACTGTACTAATGTAACTTTCAGAAAATGTAAATCATCTCAATAATGCATCTGGTGTCTTTAATAATCTGATTTCGATCTATTTCAACCGGTTTTTAAGATTATAAATTATTAATCTTCATTAGAACTAAGTGGGTAAACTGACAAATTGCTGTGGCTTAAAATACTTTTTCCAAGGTCAACAATACAAGTTACAGCAATTTCGAACCAATTCCAGTACTAAATTATGTCTAATTTTCATCATATCAAATCAAAGCTTGATTTTTTTAAACTTTTTGTTTATTTCAACTAACTGTAAAGCTCTATGTGTCTTGTCAGGATGAGATTGGTGATTCTCCTTATACTTTTCATCACCCTGATGTTCAGTGATGGACTTCCATGCCAGAGACGATGGGGTGTCAACGCTTATCGTGTTTTTCAAAACCAACATATTCTCCAATTCGAGTTTGACACAAGCAGTCGAAATGCTTGGGCAAATTACCTAACAAGAATGCGTCTTTGTGGCAGAGAAGAACGCCAGTCCTTCGTCCAGAAAGATGACAAGCATATAATTAGGGAAATCTGCACTAGACGGGGCTTCAGATACAGAGACAACATGTGCATCAGTAGGAGAAGGGTCGAAGTGTTCATTGTTGAAAGCACTTTCTATTATGGACAATGTAATGTTAGGGTCCAGAATAACCGTTATTATGTGATTGTTGCTTGTGAGAATGTTGCCAACCGCTGTTTGCCTGTTCACTATCATAGACAAACTGACATGTTACCCCGAGGTAGGGAGACCTGCGTATAGGCAGGGTGAAGCACAAAGTAAAACGTTAATAGCAGTCGTTTCTACTTAATCTCTGCAGGACGTTTCACATAAGCATCATTATCAAAGATGAATGCAAACATGATCATAAACTTCACTTCATTTAACATCACTTCTGCAGCTGCTTAGAATCTTTTTATCTTGGAGATTCATTCCAATAATCTTCATTAAATCTATCCTTTAGTCAATCAGTGAATGATGTTTCTCCTAAAAGCTTTGTTTGCTTGTTTGAAGAAATTATTGCTGTTTATTACTGAATTCACTTAAAGTGTAGCACATATCATGCTTTTCCATTGTGAAGTTCTTTTATAATATTTTGACTTAAACCAAAGTTGTGTTATTTGTGTAAAATAAAGCATCTTTGTGTGAGTGACTTACTGTCTCACATCATGGATGTTCAGTGTGGCTGGTCTGCGTGTTTGTGTTGACATGAGCCATCATGTGAATCGCACCATGAGTCTTGAAGTTCCTACACAAACACACGCTTCATAAAACAAAATTAATTCATTTATATTAAAATGTCCAACAGTGTGACACACTAAACAGTCCAGGAGTCTCAAAATTACTTAAAAGCATCCAAATGAAATACATCAGTCACAAATCAAGATACTTCTAATGATTTAGCTGGCATTTAAACTCAGATTTCTGATGTTTCTGGTGTCCTTGACACGGACCACCAGGGGTGCCGCTAGAGTTTCTGGGCCCTCTGGCTAATTTTAAGATATCGCATTTTAAACTGTCTTTACTACTACTATTGCTTTGACAGGCTATATTTTATGCATATAATGTATGGTGCACAATTAAAGTACAAATTAGTGGTTCCAATTAAGCAGACTTTTAGTGTAACAATTTAGTAGCCTATACCAAAAGTGCAATTGCAGTATTTTTATTAAGTACAAATGTGGCAATCCTAAACACACAGTTTGATTTTCAGTACACATGAAATTTGTCAATTTATCCTTATCTAGAACCCTTGCATTATAAAAGCATTTTTTATATAGAATGTGTCCTTTAATGGTTTACAAATTTAAAATACCAGTTTTAATGGGTTTCAATGAGGACATTTTTGTCCATTAGCACCAGAGTGTAAATATATCCACAAAATGTTGCTTAATTGCTAGAAATGTGTTTGTGGTGTATTTCCAAGAAATGGTCTTATTTTCCCTCCTCCCCTTTTTGCACACAATAAAAATCAGTCAGCTGAGCATCTCAGAAACTTTCTGAACTCCAACTCAGACTCAGCACGAGCTCAAGAACAGCACGCAGGTAAATCTATATTGGTACTGTACTAATGTAACTTTCAGAAACTGTAAATCCTCTCAATAATGCATCTGGTGTCTTTAATAATCTGATTTCGATCTATTTCAACCGGTTTTTAAGATTATAAATTATTAATCTTCATTAGAACTAAGTGGGTAAACTGACAAATTGCTGTGGCTTAAAATACTTTTTCCAAGGTCAACAATACAAGTTACAGCAATTTCGAACCAATTCCAGTACTAAATTATGTCTAATTTTCATCATATCAAATCAAAGCTTGATTTTTTTAAACTTTTTGTTTATTTCAACTAACTGTAAAGCTCTATGTGTCTTGTCAGGATGAGATTGGTTGTTCTCCTTATACTTTTCATCACCCTGATGTTCAGTGATGGACTTCCATGCCAGAGACGATGGGATAACAACGCTTATGGTGTTTTTCAACACCGACATATTCTCCAATTCGAGTTTGACACAAGCAGTCGAAATGCTTGGGCAAATTACCTAACAAGAATGCGTCTTTGTGGCAGAAAAGAACGCCAGTCCTTCGTCCACGAAGATGACAAGCATATAATTAGGGAAATCTGCACTAGACGGGGCTTCAGATACAGAGACAACATGTGCATCAGTAGGAGAAGGGTCGAAGTGTTCATTGTTGAAAGCACTTTCAATTATGGACAATGTAATGTTAGGGTCCAGAATAAACGTTATTATGTAATTGTTGCTTGTGAGAATGTTGCCAACCGCTGTTTGCCTGTTCACTATCATAGACAAACTAACACGTCACCCCCAGGTAGGCAGATCTGCGTACTTTAGGCAGGGTGAAGCACAAAGTAAAACGTTAATAGCAGTCGTTTCTACTTAATCTCTGCAGGACGTTTCACATAAGCATCATTATCAAAGATGAATGCAAACATGATCATAAACTTCACTTCATTTAACATCACTTCTGCAGCTGCTTAGAATCTTTTTATCTTGGAGATTCATTCCAATAATCTTCATTAAATCTATCCTTTAGTCAATCAGTGAATGATGTTTCTCCTAAAAGCTTTGTTTGCTTGTTTGAAGAAATTATTGCTGTTTATTACTGAATTCACTTAAAGTGTAGCACATATCATGCTTTTCCATTGTGAAGTTCTTTTATAATATTTTGACTTAAACCAAAGTTGTGTTATTTGTGTAAAATAAAGCATCTTTGTGTGAGTGACTTACTGTCTCACATCATGGATGTTCAGTGTGGCTGGTCTGCTTGTTTGTGTTGACATGAGCCGTCATGTGAATCGCACCATGAGTCTTGAAGTTCCTACACAAACACACGCTTCATAAAACAAAATTAATTATTTTATATTAAAATGTCCAACAGTGTGACACACTAAACAATCCAGGAGTCTCAAAATTACTTAAAAGCATCCAAATGAAATACATCAGTCTCAAATCAAGATACTGCTAATGATTTAGCTGGCATTTAAACTCAGATTTCTGATGTTCCTGGTGTCCTTGACACGGACCACCAGGGGTGCCGCTAGAGTTTCTGGGCCCTCTGGCTAATTTCTACTCCGGCCCCCAAACAGTTATTGCATATTGCTTTCAATTAGAGACAAAAAAATAAATACATTTTAATGGTATATTAATGAATTAATTACAAAGGAGTCTGTAAATCTTAGTCTATAAATAAAAAAAAACTAAACCAAAATATTAATTACATTACCAATTTACAAATACTTTTGCACACATACAGTATACTTGAGCTGTTACACACGCCAATAAAATTATAACATTTAAACATGGCAAACGACAACAATACATCTTTTCTAGAAGTTAACTTTCACCCTTAAATAAGACTAGATCAAGAAATGCTTGACAAAAGCTTGTATAGCTTGTATTAGTATTATTATTATCATCATATTCATAACAGGTTTCACACACCAGCTTCAGTAAAGGAAAAAAATAAAGAGAGATCACTAAAACAATGAACTCGAAACCAGCTATAAGCCTACTCTTAAATTATTTTTAGGACTGTTTTTATCAACAGGATTCTACAACGACTTTAATGAAACGAGGAGGATAACTATAGCAGATTACAGCATACATTTTGATTAATTTCTTAAAGCTGTTGCAAGGTGAGAAGCTTTAATATACACAAATGGACAAGTTTAGCCTTTGTTGTGTTTCTGTCTTTTCTAAAGCTCATCACTATCAACTCGATTCAAGAGTGCATAAAAATACTTCCTTGGCATATTGTGTTACAAAACATTGGGGTGTGTAACTGATGTTTATGTTAATTAAAACAGCTTATAGGACCATAACACAAAACAGGGAACGTAAATCACCTTGTTTTTTTTTAAACTGGTTGACTTATTGTCTTCCTCGTCAAGACCTCTCTTCTCTCTCTTGTTTCTCTTTTGATAAGTAAATTTTAGTAAATTTTAAACAAGCTACTTTTTACTTTACTTGTACTCAAGTACAATTTCATCAAAGTAGTAGTACTTGTATTTTAGTATAATATTTTTGTACTTTTTCCACCTCTTAGTAGAGGCTACGGGCCGGCGTAGCTCCTACGCAGACTATAAATTACGCTTATCAAACATTGATTTAAAAAAAAAACAGCTTTCAACCTATTTCAACTAAATGTAAAGCTCTTTGTGCCTGTCACTCGTGTCAGGATGAGACTGGTGGTTCTCCTCATACTCCTCATCACCCTGATGTTCAGTGATGGAAGGGATTATGACAGATTCATCAATGACCAACCTAATGTCAGAGAAAATGGAATAACAATGCTTATTATATTTTCAAATGACAACATATTCTCTCAGATTATTTTAACACAAGCAGTCAAAATGCTTGGGCAAATTACCTAACAGGAAAGGGTGTTTGTGGCAGAACACAAGACCAGTCCTTCCTTAATAAAAATTATGAAGATAACATTAAATATTTGCAATAGGCAAGGCTTCAGATACGGAGACAACCTGTGCATCAGTAGGGAAATGTTCACAGTGTTCATTGTTCAAAGTACTTTGTGATGAATAGACAGTGTGATGTTCAGGTTCAGACTAACAGTTCTTATGTGATTGCTACTTGTGAAATCGCTGCTTGTGAAATCGTTGTCAACCTCTGTTTGCCTGTTTACTATCATGGACAAACTAACCAATCCCACAATGGTGGTAAGATCTGTGGACCTCAGGCAGAATGAAGCACAAAGTGAAATGCTGATAGCAGTAATTACTTAATCTTTATAGGATGTTTCATTAGCAAAAGATGAATCCAAGATGAATGCGAAAATGAAAATAAGTGAATGCGTCATGGAAAATGATCTGTGACTTTTTCCCGGTCTGTGTGTGTCTGTGTTGCCGTGAACGGTCATGTGAAGCACACCATGAGTCTCGCCATGCTACTCCTACACAAACACACAGAGGTGAATACTTCATAAAACAATATTCATTCATTTATATTGATGCATAAATAATAATATCGGACATGATGTCCAGGGTCCTTTCGGAGCATTTAAAAGCATTAATATGAACTTAAACAGTGACAAAATCAAGATATTTTCCTGTTACTCTGAAGAAAAAACTCAATAGCCCATTTGGGAAGTCTCTTTTTTAAAGCGTGATTTCTACTGGATAAGTCTTAAAACACCATGGGCATTTTATAATGAATATATATCTTTCAACCTTAAGGCAGTTTGTGGCACAGGCACAAAATTTGGAATCTATTGATGTGTTCACGGACACGAATTTCCCTCTTCTTTCGTGTCACTCAGCACAACTTTTACTACATGTACATTTATTTATTTATAACCTGATATCAAAAGAAGTCGTACATATTCTAGGTCGTGGCTAACCAACACCTTTTCTCACCCCAAACCCTAAAATCATGTCCCGAAAGGCTAATTTAGCTAATAATGCGAGTGGCAAATGGCTACCCTAACCCCGCCCCTAAACGTCAAATTATAACAAAACATACCAATGAGATCTAACCACAAAGTGATATTTTTAATAAATCTGTGGTTATACAAATGATAATTATTTCACCAAAAAAACATAGTAACTAGACTTTAACTATAATAAACCCCTGGTTATTTTAATAAGATATGACATTGATTACCTATATTATCACTGTTGTATGTGCCTAATGCTCTTTGTCTAAAATTCATGGGGATTTATTTTTAATTCTTACTATATTACATGCTGACTACATGCAATCATGTTATATAATTTTTTATCAGATGTTTGTTTAATGAATTGCAGTGATATAGAAATATAATAAACACTATAAAAAAAGACTCTTGATAACCAAACAATTTAAAGTTGTTTATCTTTGTGGAACCAAAAATTGTTGTTCTACGACATAGCTATGAAGAACCTTTAAACACCTTTATATTCAGGAGTGTGTGTCAGCATATATTGGCTATAACGATTAATAAATGATCACAGGTCTCATGATGACACATTACTGTGTCATTTTGCGTTGATTGTGTGTCAAATAAATATAAGGGACGACACAAGTTGAGTTAGAAGTGACACAAAATGTGTTTTCCTTAACTATCCACAGAGATATTTGAACAGCGCTTTGAACAGCAGAACACATCACTTTGAATATATCCAAAACAATGAGAACGAAAGTAAATGGTTCACGTGACGAGTGTACAGAAAGTGGAAGTCGGGGGCATACAGCCTGTTGTTACAGCCAATATACAAGCCCTACAACTTCTGTCTGGATTCAAGTGCTAAGTTTTACAATTCACAATAATATTGGCTATTTCTTGCCAGGTGTCTGAATGTTTGAAATTTTTCATTAGATTATTATTATTATTAGGCTATTATTATTAATTATGCTAATATCAACAATAATTATAATATAATACAATGATTAAAATAATAATAATATTTATTATTATTATTATTTCCTTTTCTAAATTTATTGCCAGTGCTAATGGCAAATGAGTGCAAGTGGTAGACAGTATTTAAAATATATTGTTATTTGTGCACACACTTCAGCGTGAGAAAACATACATGCCCTTTTTATTTAGAATAATGGGTTACACTTTATTTGAAGTGTCAGTTTGTTACAGTGTACTTTTAAATAATGAGTTGTAATAGCTAACTAAATGTACTTAGTTAGGGTAAGAATAAGGATGATGGTGTGGTTTAGGGTTAGTTGCATGTAATTATATAGTTACATGTAAAAAAAACTATAGTAAATAGATTGTACACCGTAAAATAAAGTTTTACCCAAGTAGGAAAACATCAAAGATGGTATCATGCTCGATAAGTGCATATACAATTTTGAGGTAACTATAGCTCTTCTCCTGACCTCCATTGAGCCAAAATCTAAGAAATTCCAGCACTCCGTGATTCTAAGTGATTAAGGTAATGGAAGGTTATATTGTCTTCATCACAGAGAAAACACGCAATGTTATATACCTTGGATAATATTTCATGAGAGACTGCATGATCAATGATAACTAAGCATTAGTCAAATCAATTTGAAAAAGTCATTAAATCTCTCAAGATTTGAACAACTCTGAACTGCATTACCAGCTTTACTTTAAACAGTGCTTAAACAGTAAACAGTGACATAGGCCTATTAATAAAATTGATCATTTTAGCTACTTTTTTTGATAGCCTTACAACATGAATGAACATAACTTCCCCAAATTGTAACATTGTTTGTTTCAGAATCTTTAAATCAAGCTCGTCTTACGAACCTCAACAATGATGACAACAATATGTATAGTCACCTATGTGATGTTTCTGTAAGTTGTGTACATTTTTGGGGGATTTAAAAAAAAACTAAAATCTTTCAGCAAAGACAAACTTGGTTCTGGTTCTATTTGTGATTTAAAGGGATAGTTCCCCCCCAAAATTAAATTCTCTCATCATTCACTCACCCTTAGGTTGTTCTTAACCTGTATACATTTCTTTGTTCTGCTGAAAAGATAGGAAGATAGAAAGCTCCAGTAGAGCGCTGTATGAAGGAAGAAATATAACATGTGTTCTCTATCACAGCGTCACAGAGCTAAGTGAACCAGGTGAACCAAACAGTGAGCAATCCGTCCACTTTTTTGAGGATTTGGTATTAAATTGTTATTATTGAACGAAGCCTCATTGGTAACGCCTTGCAGAACGCTGTCACAACTCGCAAATTGAGGGTCCACTTTTTGACTCCTGGCTGGCTACGTCCTGCTGGTTCGAGTTTTAACTGAGCTTGAAAGTCATTTTTTAAATGTAAAATGCAAAAATCTGTCTGGTTATAAGCATTCTTCCAAAATAATTTTCTCCGTTTTCATCAAAACAAAGACATTTATACAGATTTGGAACAACTCTAAGGTGAGCAAATGATGAAAGAATTTTCATTTTTGGGTGAAGTATCCCTTTTGGGTTATGGGTTACTATGCTAAACATGCTTATGTAAAGAACATTCTGTAAAATATAACATTTTATAAAAGTTATTTTAGTGCTTTGTTTTTTGTGATTGACTCGTTAACTTCAAATAAAACATATTTCAATTATTCCTTTAAAAGGTTGTTCAAAATAAACAAGATTTTTTTCATTAAAAACATGATGTGAGCTTAATGGGAACAGGGGTGAGCTTAATGGGTAGGCCAACATAAATGTACCCACAGCCAGACTTGTTGCGTTCAGTGATGTGTATTTGAATTAAAATGCTTTTGTCATTTAAAATAAATTTTTCAATGAGAGATTAATATTTTATTTTAACACACCTTTTTGTACTAAAATCAATATCTTGTGCACTAAAAATGTCTTAATGGAGATGTTGGTGAGCTAAATAGGTAGGCTAGGTTTACCCTAAATGTACATGTATCTCTATAACAGTCTATGTTGTTCCCATTACTGTGCAAAGAAATGTAATGTTACAGGTTTATTCAAAAGCTAACATTTAGAAAAAGAATTGAATTATACATAAAAAGTAGGAATGTCCAGATTAATGTTTATGTGTGTCTGATCCAAATCATTATATATTAAATAACTGCCGATATCGAGTCCTGACCTGATATTCATTTTCCTAGTGTTTGCTGCACACTTAAAGTACATTGAAGTTATTGAAATCAATACAGAGAATGGGCACAAAGTTCCTCAGGGACAAGGGCACAGATGTAAAAAGAGAATCTTATCACTAATACAACACTTACTTCAGTAATTTAAGTAGTTATATAGTAATTATAATTATATTTACAGTACAGTGCAAACAGACCATGATCACGATTAAGAATATGGGACTACGGATATAAACTTTTTGTGTTTTATATGTGCAATAGGCAGAATAATTGCAACAAAAAAATAAAGTGGAGATAAGATTACAAAGCCCTACATCCCCCCCAATTTTCTTTGGGCCCCTCAAAGTCCAGCTGACAAAACAATGTCAATTTATTCACACAAACATGTGAAAATGATGCATGCAGTGAGCTATATTACTAGAAACGTTGTTGCCCAGCCAGGGTGTGTTTCCCAAACAACGTCATGACTCGCTGGTCAACCACCATAGTCTGATGCATCGTTTGAGAAACTAACTAGCTACTCACGACTGTTTCCCAAAAACATACAGTAGTAACTTTGTCGCACATCTGTCGTTTGAACCACGTTTGTTCAACAACATAGTTGATGACGTCACATAGTTGGTGGAGTAATACGTCCTATAATTAATCCTTTTAGATCAAATTAATGTCATATTATTGCTGTAAATAATGTACACTACAATTCGAAACTATTTTTGTTATCGTATTTTTGCTCTCTATCGTTATATTTCACGATATTTAACTCATTCATAAATTTCCTCCTACGTAACTCCACACAGGGACTCCCCAGGGTCCTAGAGCACGTAGACCAAAGCGCATGGGCACTTTTAAAAAACAACGCTTCTATTTGCTTGACAAACTAAAAGATGTAAAATTGAATTTGTATATTTAGAATGGTGGATATATGGATGAACTGCATGTTGCTTGCATACCTTGCTCAAAAGCATGATGCATGTAAGTCTACATGTCATAAAAATAAGGAACTATGCTTCTAACCACAGCTCTAGACCTGTTCCAACCACGCAACTTTGCAATGCTGCTTGCAATGGATCGCTGGAACAAGGGTTTCACGAAACACTTGAAACGTTGAACTATGCTGAAACGACGGAATTTGCGAACATAGTTGGCTAACGATACTTTTGGGAAACGCACCCCAGAATATCTGATTGCCCCCCCAGTCCAGCCAGCCAAGTCAACAAAGCATTTTCTCAGTTTTGTGTAATAAAACGTTTAGTTTTATAAAAGCATCACTGTATTTGTTGTTGCAAACAGTTTACAACACCTCAGCGGTCTAACAGTCATGTCTGGTCTGTGCACCCAAACAGATCTTACACAACAAAACACGACTTTGCGTGAGAAGATGGATGTGTCGCGTACGGTGACCATGTGCGTCCTTGCCAGGATTTGGGTGTGTCTTCCGGGAGTCGCATTTGTCAAACGCATACGTCATTGAGGTTCTCAGTTTTCAGTAAAAAAAAGCATTATAAATGAACATTTAACATCGCTTAAGACATTAAATAATTGTAGTCATTCTTAACTTAAAATATAACGGCTGCCTTTATAAAATAAAACCTGAAATAACAAACCACGATGACTTATGTGGTCGACAAATGCGACTCCTGGAAGACGCATCCGAATACTGGCAAGGAGAAAATACTCCCATGTCAATGTCAATGCGGGTGGCCACATGAATGCTACAGCTACTGACCTTGTGGCAGGAATGCCCCCTAACGAAAACTATGTTCAGACCCCCCCACAATATGTTGTTCACATGAGAGAAAGGCTGGAACTGGCACATCAAATTGCCAGGGATGCATTGGGTCAATCTGTTGAGCGTCCTAAAAGGCAGTACAACAAGACAGTTGCGAGGAGACAGTACAAAATCTGTGATGCTGTGTGGTACCTCGTAAAAGGGACTAAACGAGTGAAGAACAAAATCAGAAAGTTCCTCCCATCGTATGAGGGCCCCATCTTAGGGCACCTGGATGATCTTGTGAACAGGATTCAGAAAAGCCCAAAGTTGAAAGTTGTTCATCACCATAGACTCTGAATCCTGGCAGCCTCTGGAAGTTTCTCCTCCTAGCCTGGAAGATGATCCCAGTAATGTCAACCTAAACAGCCTTGTTCATGTTGTCTTATATGCATTGTTCTAAAAAAAAAACCTGAAGCATGTGAATGTGTCTTAATACCATCTGTCCAATGTTAATAGTGTTCTCTTAAGTAACCCGGGTGGTGTTTTTTTGTTGAAATAGAATAAGATTAGTTTGCTAATTTATGTTAGTTTCTTGCCATGAATTGCATTTGAGTTTATGCATTGTTTTCTATTGTTAATTCTCTCTTCCCACAGGACAATACAGAATTGAAGAACTGAAACATTAACCCATGATGGACTATAAGCACTGTGCCCTAGTTGGATTACTAGCATTTTAAAATGGACTGTTTGAGGGGAAATTTGCAATCTCACCTTGCCCTATTCCCCTGGTGACGTGCTACCCCCTAGCCTTATGGACGGTTGAATAAAAAAAAATTCTGCTTGGGAGCTCATGGACTATTGCATATCCTTTATCTAAGGAAATGTGCATGGACTAGAATTTATATATATATATATATATATATATATATGGGGAGATAGGTGTGTGAGAACAAGGTAGCAGACGGGAAAAGGGGAGTAAGCTGCTTGAGGTTTTATTATTTTTCATAATTTCATGATACCACACGGTAGTTTAAGTGATAGGGATGGATGGAGCTTTCGCTGACAAGATTAAACAACATGCCTCGCAGTAACTTTGTCGGCTCATCATTGTGAGAAATTAACCACTGCAAACTGTTACAGCTATCCATGATCGGAGAGGCGGATTAACGAAAAAGTAACATATGTCCCTACAGCTTTGAAATGATGGGTGTAAGTGTATTCTGAAAAATGCAATATAAATAAACTTGACTCAATACAAAGGTATTACTAAATATGCTGCACAGCACCGAATGACAACCATTCTTTTTTTTTATGATTTTATGGTTTTTGGTATACTCCAAGAAAACATTTGTTTATGTTCTGTTTATATTTTTTTAAACCTCCGATAATAGAGTCTAGACATCAAGAAAATATCAGTCTATGCACAAGTTTTCTAATTAAAAGAGAGGAAAATGATTGTGTTGGGGATGTGACAAAACCAAGGACGCACATTTTTGAGAGACATGTTGAACAACATATTGAAATGTACAGCTTTGCTTAGTAGGAGTGGGTTCCATAATTCCCAATATTTCAGCACTGTTTAATTGCCCAATAGGACATTTTATGCATGACAGGGCAGCAGTCATAACATTACAACACGCAACAAGACACCACTTTATTACATGGTCATGTGGCAGCCCATACTGTGTCCGCAGCAGCAGAAGCTGATTCTGCGTCTGAGGCAATGTGGATGGGAACAGCAAAACCTATGAGAATTGGAGAGTTGTAATTGATAGGACAGGAGAATATATGTCCTTTACATAAAAGCCCCCTAGTTATTAAGTTACTTATCATTACTGCATTTACACTGACAATTTCCAAGTCTTGACGCCCAATTTCAATTTGATTGAAACCAGCGAAAGCTGGTTGGCTAACTTGAGCTGGTCTCCCAGTCAAGCAAGTTTGGGTGTTTTGTACCCTTTTGTAGCTGGTCAACGGGACCAGTGTGGAAATTGAGCTGATTTAAGATGGAAGTAGCCGGATTAAGCCGGTCCACTCAGCCTGATCAGCTAAAACCTGGTTGACCAGCTAAAAAAGTGACCAAAACACCTCTAAACCATGCTTCACCATGCAGCGTAACCAGGCTGGGAGACCAGCTCAAACCAGCCAACCAGCTTCTGTTTCTTTCACAAATGCATTGACCATTGCTTTTAATGATGTATCACTTGCATTAACAGGGGGAATATATAATCTGTGCACATATCCAATTTACGTATATCATATGAATGAGACATACGAGAATATCTGAATCCATTAGTTTTTATTCCTGCTTACACATTTGTGGGATATATCCGACATGGCAGGAAGAAAAAAAACAAATGTTTTCTAACACATGTGTGTTTGAATGTTGTGCTGACCTCCTTTGAGCCAAAATCTAAGAAATTTTAGCACTCCGTGACTTCTGTGTGATTAAGGTTATGGAAGGTTACATTGCCTTCATCACAGAAAACACGCAATGTTATATACCTTGGATAATACAAAACCCGATTGCAAAAAAGTTGGGACACTGTACAAATTGTGAGTAAAAAAGGAATAGAATAATTTACAAATCTCATAAACTTATATTTTATTCACAATAGAATATAGATAACATTTCAAATGTTGAAAGTGAGACATTTTGAAATGTCATGCCAAATATTGGCTCATTTTGGATTTCATGAGAGCTACACATTCCCAAAAAGTTGGGACAGGTAGCAATAAGAGGCCGGAAAAGTTAAATGTACATATGAGGAACAGCTGGAGGACCAATTTGCAACTTATTAGGTCAATTGGCAACATGATTGGGTATAAAAAGAGCCTCTCAGAGTGGCAGTGTCTCTCAGAAGTCAAGATGGGCAGAGGATCACCAATTCCCCCAATGCTGTGGCGAAAAATAGAGGAGCAGTATCAGAAAGGAGTTTCTCAGAGAAAAACTGTAAAGAAGTTATCATCATCATCTACAGTGCATAATATCATCCAAAGATTCAGAGAATCTGGAACAATCTCTGTGTGTAAGGGTCAAGGCCGGAAAACCATACTGGATGCCTGTGATCTTCGGGCCCTTAGTGCGCACTGCGTCACATACAGGAATGCTACTGTAATGGAAATCACAACATGGGCTCAGGAATACTTCCAGAAAGCATTGTCGGTGAACACAATCCACCGTGCCATTCGCCTTTGCCGGCTAAAACTCTATAGGGCAAAAAAGAAGCCATATCTAAACATGATCCAGAAGCGCAGGCGTTTTCTCTGGGCCAAGGGTCATTTAAATGGACTGTGGCAAAGTGGAAAACTGTTCTGTGGTCAGACGAATCAAAATTTTGAAAAAGTTCTTTTTGGAAAACTGGGACGCCATGTCATCCAGACTAAAGAGTACAAGGACAACCCAAGTTGTTATCAGCACTCAGTTCAGAAGCCTGCATCTCTGATGGTATGGGGTTGCATGAGTGCGTGTGGCATTGGCAGCTTACACATCTGGAAAGGCACCATCAATGCTGAAAGGTATATCCAAGTTCTAGAACAACATATGCTCCCATCCAGACGTCGTCTCTTTCAGGGAAGACCTTGCATTTTCAAGGCAATGCCATTGAAAACATTGACAATGCCAGATCACATACTGCATCAATTACAACATCATGGCTGCGTAGAAGAAGGATCTGGATACCGAAATGGCCAGCCTGCAGTCCAGATCTTTCACCCATAGAAAACATTTGCGCATCATAAAGAGGAAGATGCGACAAAGACCTAAGACAGTTGAGCAACTAGAAGCCTGTATTAGACAAGAATGGGACAACATTCCCATTCCTTAACTTGAGCAACTTGTCTCCTCAGTCCCCAGACGTTTGCAACTGTTATAAAAAGAAGAGGTACACAGTGGTAAACATGGCCTTTTCCCAACTTTTTTTTAAATGTGTTGATGCAATGAAATTTAAAATCAACTTATTTTCCCCTGAAAATGATACATTTTCTCAGTTTAAACATTTTATATGTCATCTATGTTGTATTCTGAATAAAATATTGACATTTGAAACTTCCACATCATTATATTCAGTTTTTATTCACAATTTGTACAGTGTCCCAACTTTTTTTGAATCTGGTTTGTATTTTATGAGACTTTGTGTGGTGATTTGTTTTGACCAGCAGAGGTCAGAAATTTTCATGATCAATGATAACTGAGTTTTAGCTGAACTGGAAAGTCATTCTAGTTTCCCCACAACACAGAGATGTGTGAATTGTAGACACTATGTTGTCTGTATGTGTCCTGGATGGCGAAATTTTTGTTGACAGCTACGTTTTAGGGATTCTGGTTAAAGTTAATATAATTGATGGCTGAGATTTGTCTAAGGTTTTTTTTACATGTCTGTAGTCCAACTGTGAATCCAGCACAAGTGTCACATTAAAAGGTATGTCACATAGAGGGTATAAGTCACCATTAAGCACACTTACATCTTTGAGCTCAAATTATAAAAAGAAAAAAATTGTGTATTATCCTACTTGATGTGTTTGTTATTAAATACCTCCTGTAATTTTAAATCAATCAGATCATTACACACTGAGGTCGGGGGATATAAGTGTTCTTATGTGGTGCCCGTTCTGAAAGCTCTCTGAAAACTTTGACCATAAGAGTAGCTCTTTACATGTGTATTTTTAGACGTTTAGACCTTTATTTAAGTTAAGAAACACTACTTACAGCAAAACTAAGATAATATTGTTTAAACCTTTGCATATTATAACCTCAAATATGAATGTGAGAAAAAATTACAATTAAATCAAAACATCGTTTTTTTGAGCCGGTCCTATAGAACAAAGTCAGCTCACTAGCTGTACAAGATTGTGTGCCACACTAATACATTACTTCACAGGCGTTATTATATTGCACTTTACAATTCAAAATATTATTAATTTTAAATGTATTGACAGTATTTGGTTTCACACTGCTGTAATTTTTTAAAGATTTTATATTATTTTATGGTGAGCTTAAAGGACACACTATGAGAATCACAGAGCTTCTGTGTGACATCAACATAAAAACAGATCATTTTATAGATATTGTCAATATTTTTTGTTCATATTAAACTATGTAAAAACTTAATACATGTCCTAGATTATTCATTTAGTCAAATATTGTGCTTTAAGTTTAATATAAACTTATTAATTTAAAATTGTTGCTGCTCAGTGTGTGCTCCCTTTAAGCTCATTCACATTGAAAGTCTATGTAAATACTTCCAACAGACTTAAATAATCACAGATGGCTTTCACTATCAGGTTATCTTTATAAAATGATTAGTAAATTATTTTTACATCAGTAAGATAACGAAATCGAGATTTTTTGCCAAAAGATGAAAAAGGCATGTTATCTGTTTAAGTGGGAGCCATCAGAAACCATATAACTCTAATATGTCACGTCTGTTGAAGATAATATAAATAAGTTCACTTAAGATATAAACAAGTTCACATCCATTTAATAAGAGGATACATAATTGTGATCCTGTCTGTGAAAACATCTTAAAGGGATACTTCACCCAAAAAATCTGTCTGGTTATGAGCATTCTTCCAAATGTTCATCAGAACACAGAAATGTATACAGATGTGAAACAACTCGAAGGTGAGTAAATGATGAAAGAATTTTCATTTTTGGGTGAAGTATCCCTTTAAGTCATGTTTCGTGATTTTCTATTCTAAACATGCTTATGTAAAGAACATTATGTAAAATATAAGATTCATATTAAAATATTAATTATTTTAGTGCTTTGTTTTTTGTGATTGACACTGTACCTTCAAATAAAACATATTTCACTAATTATTCCTTAAAAAGGCTGTTTAAAATAAACAAGATTTTTTTATTAAAAAGATGATGTGAGCTTAATGGGTAGGGCAATATAATGTACCCATTAAGCAAAGCCAGACTTTTGCGTTCAGTGATTTTTAAACACATTTTTTCTGTATGAGAGATTAATATTTTATTTTAACAGACCTTTTTATACTAAAATCTATATCTTGTGCACTAAAAATGTCTTAATGTAGATTTTGGTGAGTTTAATAGGTAGGCTACGTTTACACGTATGTCTATAACAATCTATGTTGTTCCCATTACTGTGCAAAGAAATGCAATGTTGCAGGTTTGAAAGCTGACATTTAGAATAATAAAGAAGGTCTGCCCTGACTAATGTTTTTGTGCGTCTGATCCAAATCATTATATATTAAATAACTGCCGATATCGAGTCCTGACCTGATATTCATTTTCCTAGTGTTTTCTGCAACCTTAAAGTACATTAAAGTTATTGAAATCAATACAGAGAATTGGGACAGGGGCACAAATGTATAAAATAATCTTATCACTAATACAGAAATTTAAGAAGTAATTATAGTAATTATAATTCTATTTACAGTACAGTGCAAACAGACCATGATCACGATTAAGAATATGGGACTACGGATATAAACTGTTTTGTTTTATATGTGCAATAGGCAGAATAATTGCAACAAAAAAATAAAGTGGAGATAAGATTAAAAAGCCCTACACCCCTAGGACCCTCCAAAAATGTCCAGCTGACAAAACAATTAAATGGTTATTAACTTCTTTATTGTTCATAATGATCTGTCAGTTTATTCACACAAAAATATTAACATTATGCATGCAATGAGCAATATTTCTAGAAACGTTGTTTCCAAACCAGAATGTCTGATTGCCCCCCCCACTCTAGTCAGCCTGGTACCGGGCACTTTTTTAGTGTTGTGTAATAAAATGTATGAAGTAGTTATCTAAAAGCATCACTGCATTTTGACATTGCAAATATTTTACAACACCTCAGCGGTCTAACAGTCAGTCTGGTCTGTGCACATAAACAGATCTGACACAACAACACATAACCTCAGGTACGACATTGCGTGAGAAGATGGATGTTTGTGTGAGAGTTGGCAGCCCTGTGTTTATAGATTGTGGTTAGCCTAAAAAAAAACTTTTTTTACATTTTAATAGAGATACTCATTTTCTTTATTTGTTCAATTCTTTAATTCTCTAATTTTCTCTTTTTGACAAGATCTCCAAAGTATCTCAAACCTTAGCATGAGAAGTCCATGTCTGGCCTGGGCTCAAATACATGTTATCAAACGTTTTGACAATCATAATATATAATACTTTGTGTTTCTTTACGACATTCCTACGTTTCCTACAGCTTTGAAATGACGGGTATACAGTGTGTGTATTCTGAAAAGTGCAATACAAATAAACTTGACTCAATATTAAAGTATTAATAAATATGCTGCATTGCACTGAATGATAACTATTCATTGTTATGATGCTTTTATGTTTTTTGGTATACTCCAAGAAACAATTTTGTTTATGTTCTGGTTATATTTTCCTAAACCCCCCATGATAGAGTCCAGACATTATAAAAATATCAGTGTATGCACAAGTTTTCTATTTTAAAAGTGAGGGAAATTATTATGTTTGGGATGTGAAAAAGGATGCTTAGTAGAACTAGGTGTTATAAATCCCAATATTTCAGCACAGTGCCTGCGCATCCCCCTTGGTGCCAAAACGTGCCAGAGGCCCGCCCGAAGCACCGTACGGCTTCATGGACAAAAATTAAATAGAGAATTTGTGCTACAGTTTGGGAATCGTTAGCACTTTGTCACACATCGCTATTTCATACATCTGTAACTTTTTGTATGCCCTCATAAGTGGTCAATTGACAAAATCTATTAACGTTCATTATTTGCCTTGGCAATTAGTTATATAACTTCGACAGTAGAGTTCACAGGAGGCAATATCCTTCATAATTATGTACATTAAAGCTCATCAATGTGCTTCAAAACTTAAAATGTTGTGTACATTAGCCTCCTATGTGGACCCTGTCAAATAAGTTACGACTGTGACTTAAGCAAAATCACAGGAAATCACACTCGCCACCTATCCGACAGGGGTATTGTCTTCTTTTGGACAATACAGTAAAAGGTCATTTCAAACATTTACATTTACGTATAAGGCAGACACGTTTATCCAAAGCGACTCACATTGCATTGTGCTATACATTTGTTTCTGACTATGTGCATTCTCTTGGGATCGAACCCATGACCTTGGCATTGCTAGCGCCATGTTCTAATCACTGAGCCACAGGAAAGCTTTTTTTAAGAATGTAAACAACTTTTGTATGCCAAACCTACAGATATGTATCCTTGAAGCACCCAATATTGATATCTAGATAAAATATATATAAATTATAAGAAAATGATAAAAAAAATATATTGTACACTTCAGACTATTAAAATGCTAACTAAATGCTAAAGAGTCCCCAGGGCTGTTCCGGGGTCTCTGTACGATGACCTATGAAAATAATGAGATAGGTTGCATGTGTCAGAAGCTCCCGTACAACGTTTTTCTCTCACACAGGCTTCTTCCTCTCAGACCAGACAGACCCTCTAGAAATGGCAAACTTCACAAAAGTGGGTTCTATCTTTTTTCAAGGAAAAGGGACTTTGGGAGGATGTAGAGGTACGGAGCCCGAGATCTGTTCGGCAGACCCCTGCGGTCGACCTTGTCGAATTTCGAGACCCTGCAACCTTTTGACACCTGTATTCTAAAGCGTATATTCGCAACCTATTTGTAGGCTGCCAGTGTCTTCTTTGGCAAACTGAGTGGTCAATGAGATCCGAGGGTCACAGAACTCTAGAATCCAAAAATACAGCCCGTAACATCCCCAAAGTGGCCAGTTTAGGACTTAACGACGTCGTACCAACTTAAGACTTTGGGAAATGAATAAGGTACCTGCGAGGAGGTAAATATTTAAAATCGGGGTTGTTCAGAGTCCTTGGGGTCAATCCTTGGGGTCCCCCAGAGCCGGAACGACGAAGGCCCTCGACGACATACTATAAGAAGGCTATGTCGAGTTACAAAAATAAATATCCCGGAAGATGAGGCATCCACCTCTACGATGAAGGGCTATGAGGGGTCTGGGTGACGCAGGAGCGGTGCTGAAGAAAACTTCTCAAGTTGGTTGAATGCATCGGTGGCCAAGATAGACCAGGACAGGGATTTATGCTTTCCCTTTAGCCGATTGGTGAGAGGGGTGACTCTGGTGCTGATGTCTCTGATGAACCAGTGGTGGAAATTTGCAAAGCCCAGGAAGCGTTGGAGCGCCTTGATGTTCATGGATGTGGGCCAATTCCGCACAGCTGCCACCTTCCCCTTGTCCATGGTTATTTTGTTGGAGGAGATCGTGGAAGGTGGACAAGGGATCAGTGGGGTGCAGCGTGAGTATGTGAAACTTGGAAGACTTGGCAGACAATGAGGTAATTTCAGGTAACACATTCGAGAGTTCGTATTTATTGTTGAAACCAGACAATGATAGAGGGAGTAAGGATTGTTTATGTGCTGAAGCTGATGAGGGCGATCATGAGGTGCAGGTGGCAAAATTCGGGTGTGGGGGTTTCTGTGAGGGAGTGGTGTGAGAGCCTGGTGATTCAGTTACAATGTTAAGATTTTAATTATTTGGTTTGAGTAATTTTAATTGAACAAATTATTAAGTAAATCCAATTAAATGTTATGATGTTTAACTCGTTTAAATTGGTAAAATTAAGTTTACTCATTTTATTTTGTGTTGAGACTACATCAATATTTTTGTAGATATAACTACCTTGTCAGATTAACTGTAATTTTAAGTGTTTTTCAGTAAAAAGAAATACTTTTTTGTTGTTAATTGAAAAAACCATATGAATACGTTATATTAAAAAAAAATGAGTTTAGAATATTTGTAACAAATAGTAATAGTTAAAACAAATGTAAACTTTAATAATGCTTGGCAGTAAATTGTTCATTTGTTGCTAAAATATTATATTATACATTTATAATTGTGTACTTTTTAATTTTTTGTATGAGTGTATGTATATATATAACACATTTATTTCATTAGTATTCTCAATGAAAGGTTTTAGATTTTTGTAACATTTTTCAAGAAAAGATTTTAAGGATTAACGATACAGATTTATTTTCACAGTCTTCCTTGATCATAGTTACCCAGGGGTTGAATAATGTTGAGTGCAACTGTATACAGTATATAAAATTGTATCTGAATAATTTTTGGTTTGACTGTATATTGTGATACATTTTTACATGTGTTGTCCCTGAGCAAACACACTACATGTGTTAAAATTCTACATCTCTTTTTATGGTGATCGATGGTGCTCGATAAAGCAAAAACATCCTCTAAATTTTGCAAAAAATGTGTTCGTTGTGAATTTCCAAGAAATGGGCTCCTCCCTCTTTCTCACACAATAAAAATCTGTCAGATGAGCATCTCGGACACTTTCGGAACTGCAGCTCAGACTCACCAAGACTCTTTCATTTCCACGAGCTCAAGAACGGCACGCAGGTAAATCTATATACTGTACAAATCTCAATAAATTGAAAATCATCTTCATAATGCATCTGTAGTCTTTAATCATATCATTTTAATCCATTACAACCGATCTTAAAGACTCATCACATCAAGATGTGAATCTTCTTTATATAAAACCTTAAGTAAGTTATTTTAGTTATGCAATAATGGGTAAATTGAAAAATTATTTTTGGATTAGTTAAATTTTAAACTGAATTCAGAAAGAGTATTGATGTACTCAGATCTCGTATTGTCACATTTGTTTTAAATAAACACTTGTTTCGGTCAATAACGTAGTCAGATCAGATCATGTGCAGACTGTTCTTGTCATCAAGCAAAATCAAGCAGAAATCATCATCATCAAGCTGAAAAGATGAATTGCCAAAAAATCAGTATAGCTTTGGAAAACTGTAACTTGAGATCAACCATACAAGTTCTGTCAATCCTGTTCTTATAACAAAGTTTGTTTAATTTTCAACAAAACTGGTTCATATCATGCTCATGTCAAGGCTTCCAAACCCTGATTTTCAAATTTGTATGCATATTTCAACGTGTGTCTGTGACTCTTGTCAGGATGAGACTGGTGGTTCTCCTCGTACTCTTCATCACGCTGATGTTCAGTGATGGATGGGATTATGACAGATTCAGCAAAGATCAACATAACAAGTTACCATGCACGAATCAATCATTAGAAAATGATCCTTATAGTAGATTTGTAAAAAGACATATTCTCCGAGATACGTTTGACACAAACAGTGAAGAAGCCTGGGAAGATTACCTAAAAAACAAAAATCTTTGTGGAAGAACACCAATCCAGTCCTTCCTCAAGAAAACGGATGAGGAGAATATTAAACGAATCTGCAGTAAAGATGGCTTCATATACAAAAACAACATGTGCATAAGTCAAGAAAAATTTGAGGTGTTCCTTGTTAATAGCAGCAAGAAAGATACAAAATGTCAAGTAAATTTCAAACGTGTGAGTTCTTATGTGATTGTTGCTTGTGATCTTGTTAAAAATAACTGTTTGCCCGTTCACTATGCAAACCAAACTGACACACCCAGCAAAAATAAGCCTTGCAAAGTTAATTGGTGAAAAGTAAACAGCAGTCATTTACTTAATCTTTGTAAGCATCACTATCAAAGATAACCGCAAACATGATCGTAAACTACACTTCTATCATTTAACATCACTTCTACAGCTGCTTTTAATCTCTTTATTTAATCTGTCCTTTAATGAATGCATAATGAAAAATAATTAGTAATTTTTCTACTGGCTTAATCAATCTTTAGAAATAAACCAAAGTTGTACTTTGTGCTAATATAAAATAAAGCATCTTACTGTGTGTCAGTGTGTGTGAGTGAGTTACTGTCCATTCTCAAATCATGGATAGTCGCGTGAGCAGTCACATGAAGCACACCATAAGGAGTCTCTACACAGTTTTCCTGCAAACAGACGTGTGAACACTTTGTAAAACATTATTCATTCATTTATATTAAAAGTTAAAGAAAAAATGTCCAACAGAGTGACACTTAACAAACCAGGAGTCCACGGGGGGCCTCAAAATGACTTAAAGCATTACTATGAAATAAATAAGCAACATATCAAGACAATTCTGGCTATGATTTAGCTGGGATTTAAACTTGACACTGACCACTCAAACACTAGAGATGGTAAAATCCAAATGCAGAGAAGTTAGATACAAAGAGAGTATTTTCTGAACTTACTTTGAAACAAGACAGAAGTCACAGTCCTAGGCAGTCCCAGGCATATTCATCAAAAGACATCTTAAATAACATCCTTCGAGGAGTTTATACAAAAGGGTACTCCAAACTGAAGACTCACTTTAATGAAAACAGACATTGAAATCCAGGAGATAGTCCAGAAAAATCAATAAAAGGCAAATAATGCAAACAAGGGATATAACAGAAATCAGCACTCAAAATAACATCGGGGCTGCTTAAACAAACAGCTTAAACAGGGTTGAGTATTAAGGGTTATTCAACACAGGCAGCAACTAATTAACTTAAAATTAATCTGAAGAGGAAATGGCGCAATCTTGTGGCAAAATCAATTATAATTTGTATATAATATAATATATAGCACTTTTTTGGGCACTCAAAGCGCTTTACATGGAAGGGGGAATCTCCTTAAGCATCACCAATGTGCAGCATCCACCTGGATGATGTGACGGCAGCCATTTTGCGCCAGAACGCCCACCACACACCAGCTTATTGGTTGAGAAGAGACAGAGTTACCAAGCTAATTGGTACATATGGGGATGATTAGGAGGCCCTGATTTATAAGGTCGATTGGGCGGATTTGGCCAGGATGCCAGGGTTACACCCCCTACTCTTATTAGAAGGACATCATGGGATTTTTTACGACCACATAGAGGCAGTGCCTCGGTTCAACATCTCATCCGTAGGACTGTGCTTTTTGATAGTATAGTCCCTGTTACTATAATGGGGCATTAGAACCCACACAGACCACCCCCTGCTGGCCTCACTAACACCTCTTCCAGCAGCAACCTAGTTTTCCCAGTCAGTCTCCCATCCAGGTCCAGTGGGCAACCAGTCTTCGGCTACAGGGTAATATGGCTGCTGGCTATGGAAGGCCGTATTGGCGATTAAACGCGTGGACGCATAATTGCGCGTAGACAGAGCCATTGAGAGAGAGAGTCGCGTCAACTCCGTTGACTCCAATGCAATGGGGGTTCATGGAGGCTATCAATAGTTCCCGGAAGTTACTAGTAACGCATAGAACTGCAACTAAACAGACCAACTAAGGTAAACTTCTAACCCATTTAAAGACAAAAGCCATTTAATGAATAAAAAAAATGAAAGAAATAAAGCATTTAAAGAGAATGCATAACGTCCTGGAACTTTCTGAAGGCTCCATGAATCACGTGACGGGCTCTCAATAGTTCCCGGAAGATTTTGGTTTTAGAACAGGTGATTTGAGGAAGCACCAAATACTATTAGTGTCCTGTGGGTGTATTAAATGCGGTCTTCCACTCATCTCCCTCTCGAATGCGAATCAGGTGGTAGGCATTGCGGAGGTCTTAGTGAAGACCTTGGCTCCCTGCAATAGTTTCAATCAACGTGAGGAATGTGCTGTAACAGCCAAGGATGCCCGAGGACAATAACATTGTTGGGGGACTCAAGTACGTACAGCACAATGTTCTCACGATGATTACCCATAATAAATAAACTTACACTGGAAGTGTAATGGGTGACTGTGAGCGCCACCCAACGACCAACAGGAGACTGGACTCGAGAAAGGAACAGATGGTATCAGCCATCTCCGAGCCGTGGCGGAGTCGATTTAGTTGCCTTCGGCCCCTGAATCTACAAGAGCTAGGCCGGTGTGTGAGACCCTCTGGAATTCCAGCTTGAAGGGCAGTCGAGTTTGAGATGAACCGACTGGATGACAGAGGAGTTTACCCACCAGTATCCGGTGGGTATTGGCTTTTGCCGGACATCTGATGGCAAAATGTCCTGGCTTCCCGCAGAAAAGGCAGAGCCCTTGAGAAAGTAATTGCTGCTTCTCTACGGGTGTGAGGCAGAGTCAACCTAGTTGCATCGGTTCAGGATCCACTGGAACTGAGGGAAAGCGGAAGGGGCATAGAGGAAGGGGAAGGTTCTATGCCGCGCCAGGGGTCTCCAGACGGTTTTCTATCCGTAGAGCAAGAGCGGTAAATCCTTCAAGATCGTCTGGAATATCTACCACTGCCAGCTCATCTGAAATAGCCTCTTCGAGGCCCTCCAGGAACCGGGCTAGTAGCGCGGAAGCGTTACATTTACAGAGGAGCTGAGGGTCTGGAACTGGATTGCATAGTCTCAAGACACGGCAAAAACCGAATCAAGTGACTAATTAGCGCAAAAACTAGACTCAATGCTGGGTGTTGGGTACTAGGTGACTAATGTCAATGATTGCACGGGGAACAGTGAGGAGTGAGGTGACTATATAGTGGTAAGACTGATTAACACCAGGTGATAGCACTAAACTGCTGAGGGGAGAATGAGTAGGGCTGGCGGGAGATAATTAGACGAGGACAGCGAGCAAGTGGAGCTGTCAGCCAGCCTCCATGTGCTCGACATTCACACTAACACTTAACAAAACAGACAAATGACACTTGCTAACCCTGGACCCCAACAGTTGTGTTCAGTGATGTGTTTTTGAATTAAAATGCTTTTGTCATTTAAAATACATTTTAGTGTATGAGAGATTAATATTCTATTTTAAAATATCTTTTTGTACTAAAATCAATATCTTGTGCACTAAAAATTTCTTAATGGAGATATTGGTGAGCTAAATAGGTAGGCTACGTTTAACCTAAATGTACATGTATCTCTATAACAGTCTATGTTGTTCCCATTACTGTGCAAAGAAATGCAATGTTACAGGTTTATTCAAAAGTTGACATTTAGAATAAGAATTGAATTATACATAAAAAGTAGGAATATCCCGATTAATGTTTATGTGCGTCTGATCCAAATGATTATATATTAAATAACTGCCGATATCAAATCCTGACCTTATATTCATTTTCCTAGTGTTTGCTGCACACTTAAAGTACATTGAAGTTATTGAAATCAATACAGAGAATGGGCACAAAGTTCCTCAAGGACAGGGGCAAAATGTAAAAAGAGAATCTTATCAGTAATACAACACTTACTTCAGTAATTTAAGTAGTTATATAGTAATTATAATTCTATTTACAGTACAGTGCAAACAGACCATGATCACGATTAAGAATATGGGACTACGGATATAAACTTTTTGTGTTTTGTATGTACAATAGGCAGAATAATTGCAAGATTATAAACAGCCCTACAGCCTCCCCAAATTTTCCTTGGGCCCCTCTAAAATTGTCCAGCTGACAAAACAATTAAATATTTATTAACTTCTTGTTTGTATATACTGATCTGTCAATTTATTCACACAAAAATGTGAACATTATGCATGCAATGAGCTATATTACTAGAAACGTTGTTGCCCAACCAGAATGTCTGATTTCCCCCCAGTCCAGTCAGCCAATTTTTCAGTGTTGTGAAAAAAAATTTGTGAAGTAGTTATTTAAAAGCATCACTGTATTTTGACATTGCAAACAGTTTACAACACCAGCGGTCAAACAGTCATGTCGGTCTGTGTACCCAAACAGATTTCACACGACACATAACCTAAGGTACGACGTTGCGTGAGAAGATGGATGTGTCATGTAAGAACAGAGTCAGTTGCGTGAGTCTCAACTGAACGTGTGAGAGTTGGCAGCCCTGTGTCTATAGATTGTGATTAGCCTAAAATAAAAATCTTATTTGCATGATTTAACAATACATTTTAATAGTGATACTCAGTTTGTTTATTTGTTCAATTCTTTATTTCTTTCATTTTCTCTTTTTGACAAGATCTCCAAGTGTCTAAAACCTTAGTATGAGAGTCCATTTCTGGCCGGTGCTCAAATACATGTTATCGAATGTTTTGACAATCATAATACACTTGTAATGCAAGGTCTTTGTGTTTCTTTATGACATTCCTACGTTTCCTACAGCTTTGAAATTAATGGGTGTATGTGTACTCTGAAAAGTGCAATACAAATAAACTTGACTCAATACCAATGATAACTATTCATTTTTATGTCTAGCTGTTATAATCCCAATATTTCAGCAAAGTTTAATTGTCCAATAAGACATTTCCCCATGCTTTATACATGACAGGGGACAGTCGAGAATGTGGATAGCGGAAAGGAGGTCCGAGGCTTCATTGGGTTCATAAGGTAGGGATCCTCTGTGTTTTAGGGATATATGATTATAAAATACATCATATATTTCCACTAACCTTTCCTTGACATTATCAGTGAGACACCTCATGATCTGATTCCACTGTTATAAAATCCATTATCCTGGGTGAAAGATGCTTTTTGGTGAGATGCTGCCAATAATGACCATTGTATGGTTTCCAACAAATGCAACACATGGTCAGTTGTGTTCCTCAGCCACATTGGGTGTTTCGGCCTTTTACCACAAGTAGGGCTGTCACAATTATTAAATAAACGTCTCATCGCATGTTTTTGACATAATCGCAATTATTTCAGATAACCGCAATTATTGTAAATCCTTAGAAAACAAGGTTGATCTGCTGCATTTTACATCCACCGTCCTTGATATGTTAAGTTCAAATGATATTTCTTATTTTGAGTTGTGTCAGATTTGTATTTTTTGTGTTTATGAGGTATTTTTTAAGTGATTACAGATTTGTTGCATCTATATAGCAAGACAACATCATCCTCATATCTCCATTTTTTTCTCTTAAGACAGTTTTTTCTGTCAAGGTCACTCTATAGGGAATGTTAGTTATTTAAGGAATTTTAAAATTTCTTAATGTATCTTTATTTTATTCATTGAATAAATTAATTTTAATTATTTGTTATAAAAGTCTTAAAACAGACAATTAATCGCCATAATCACAATTATTTAATAGTCAATTAATTGTCAGGGAAATTTCATAATCGTGACAGCCCACCTCAGCCTAGCCCAGGCTGATCAGACCTGGGTTTTGTCGCATTGTCACATCCCATTCTGTGTAAAGAAAATAATTTGCGTTGAGCCCTGCGTGAGATAACGTGAGCTCATACTTTGAATATGGCCACATCAGGCATGACAACAAGCCAAATTTGGAGCACAAGAGTTCCAGCTTCCCAGGAGGAACTGTATTATTGATTTTCTTGAGTCGGCTGACTGTCTCTTGCAAAAGTTTAAACTTGAATTAAAATATACAAACAGAAGCAATAATACCCAAATAGAGAAGGGATGGCTCTTCATAGAACATAAAATAGTAATTTTATTTTATTTTTAATGTGTCAATTTATGAGCAATGTGGACCATTATGGATGTCACAATTCAGCAATTTCAAATGTCAAGATTTTACTTAAGCTTTTTAAAAAGCTGATAGCTCATGTCAGTATTTGGTGGTTTAAATACCCATGTGGAGTCTCAAAGTTTTTAAAGCATAGTTTTCTATAGTCAGGTAAGTAAATTGTCACATCCATAACGGTCCATATTCCTCATAAATGGACATTTCATGTTCTATAAAGAACCATCCCTTCTGAATTTCTTGAGTATTATTTCCTGGTTTGTACATTTTAATTTTCAGCAATACAAAGTGTGTTGTCTCTCAGAAATGTGCGTCTTTTTTGTCACATCCATCCATTAAAAACATTGGAAAACTAACAGTTTTAAATGCACATTCACGCGTTTTTATCTGTAGCAGTGCTGTGTCATGCAATTAGACCACAACACTGAACAATCAGGGTGACAAAAATTAAATCATGAATTAAAAAATAACTCTACATACAACACACAACTAACACTGACAATAAAACAGCATAAATAAAGTGAGCAAGCATAACAGTACAGAACTGAAATCTTTTTCTATATTAGAAATGTACATGCTGCCGAGAACTTTCAAAATTGTTTAATGTAAAATTGTCTGTTCAGGTTACACAGAATGATATTCTGCCCTTATGAAATTCCATAACACTTAACAATAAGGCCCCGTTAGTTAACATTTGTTAATGAATCAACTTATATAAACTAAAAATTAATGAAAACTGTTTTTATAATCTTAAATAATGTTATATTTATAAATGCAACCGTTCATTATCAACTCATTCTCAGATCATTCAATAAAATTGACAGATACAACTTTTGATAACTGACTTGAATTTCCTGAAGGCAGAATCTCAAAGATGCAAAAACATCCACTCAATTTAGCTAGAAATGTGTTTGGGGTGCATTCATTTCCCTCCTTCCTCTATTGAACACTATAAAGACCAGTCAGATGAGCATCACAGACACTTTCTGAACTCCAGCTCAGACTCAAAAAGACTCTTTCATCTCCACGAGCTCCAGACCGGCACACAGGTAAATCTATATACTGTACAAATGTAAACAATACAGTTCAGATACTGAAGATCATCTTGATAATGCATCTGATGTCTTAAATAGTCTCAAAAGGCTTTTTCTTTTTATTTATAACCTCACATATTTTTTATCTTTAGCAGTTATGCATTGTTAATGTTTAAGGACAATTATTTAAGGCAATAACTGCATTGATAACAACATTTGAACCACATGGACTAGAAATTAGAAAATTTTGAAATTTGCTATTTATCACAGTCACACTTCTGGTGTGAGTCACTGAGTGTGGTGAAGCCATGAAGTACAAACCATGATCAAAAATCCTTCTAGTTTTGGAATAACTTGACTTAAGTATGGTAACGTACTGGTAACAATGTGTGTCTAATCTTTAACAAAACTCAGATCATGCTCAGGTCAAGCCTTCCAAACCTTGATTTTCAAAACTGTTTGTCTGTTTCAACTAACTGTAAAGCTGTGTAAAGCTGTGTCTGTCCCTCTCATCAGGATGAAATTGGCGGTTCTCCTCGTACTCTTCATCACCCTGATGTTAAGTGACGCATGGGATTTTAACGGATTCAACGATGACCCATGCACAACGAGTGAAAAGACTGACGACAGCTATAACACCTTCAAAAACCAACATATTCTCAATGAAGAATTCGTTGCAGACAATCAAACTGCTTGGGCAATATACCTAACTAATAATCGTCTTTGTGCCAGAGTACCAGAACAATCTTTCATACACAAAAATGATTCGACAGACATTACAAAAATCTGTGGTAAAAACGGCTACAGATTCAGTGGCAACGTGTGCATCAGTAAGACAAAGTTCACAGTGTTCAGGGTTAAGAGCAAAAAGGATAAGGGACAGTGTGTAGTTGAAACCCTGACTTCTGAACTTTGTTATGTGAGGGTTGCTTGCAATATCGTTAACCTATCGCCAAAAATCAAAAAGTGTTTGCCCGTTCACTATCATGGACAGAGTCCCGAACTACCCAAAACAACTACACTCTGCAGATCTCAATAGCAATTAATTCTACGTAATCTCGAATAACTTTCGAATAAGTAGTATTAACCAAGATGATCACAAACATGATCAACATGATGACTTTTAAAATCACTTGTGCTTTGTTACTTTTAGGTTAAAGATTGCATTTTTTTTTTGTGAACGCTTCATATAATCTGTGCATTAGTGAATCAGTGAATATGTGATGTAAAAGGATCAGGGATTTTTTTCCAAAAAGGTTTGCTTGTTAAGATAAAGGATTGCGTTTTATATTGTTGTATTCAGTTAAAGTTATGTATGATGCTTTTGCAAAAGTAATTGTAAGAACACAATTTTTCTTTAAAAATAATGCCTCTAATGGTTTTGCGAAACCAAAGTTGTGGTTTTCGTGTTAACATAAAAATAAAGCATCTCACTGTCTGTCAGTGTGTGTGTGAGTGACTTAGGGTGTGTTCATATATGCCATGTTTGGTTCGATTAAAACGAACTCTGGTGCGATTGCTCTGTTAGTTCGGTTTATTTGTGTAAGTGTGAACGCTGCCACCCGAACCCCGGACCGAGACCGCTGAAAAGATGGGTCTCGGCCGGCTTTCAAATGAACTCTGCCGCGGTTCGATTGTAATATGAACGCAACACGGACCAAAGGCATTGAACCGAACCAAAAACAGGATGTGATGTCACCAGATGCGACCCTAATCATCACATGATTGTACAGTGAGAAGAGAGGTGTGTGCAAAACAAAACGAGCCAAGGGCAAACATGGATTAACGAGTAAGTAAAATGCCTCATTAACATCTTGTCTAACAAGCATATTTCGAGTATGCTTGAAAAAACACACAAAAATACTGAAGTGTTCAAAATATTAAGCGAAAGATTAAGGGAACACGGGTTTAACAGGACTGTGGAACAGTGCTGCTTAAAAGTTGCGTCAAATAAACATAAAAGTGCGCAATGCTCTGCGTCGAAGCGGGAGCTCTGGTGAAGAAAGGACAAGTTTTTATGGTATGAGGATCAGTGTCGAGTGAGTTACTCTGAAAAAGTAATTAATTACTAGTTACTAATTACATATTCAACAAAAAGTATTTAGTTACTTTTCACGAATTACTTTCTATATCCTACATCAACCTCGATTAGTTAAGTGATTCAAGGATAGGCATGAAACGGCTAATTTAATTCATTCAAATAAATAATATTAAACTACATAAAGTAGTATTATTAACTGACCAAAGTATTACAAATGTGAGAATTATACATTAAAGCACGGATTTTAAAGTTAGACTTTGAATTTTGATGTCAATTCTACTATTGCACAAGCATATATTACACAAAGATTTTAGTTTAATTACCTCAAAAGTAACGATAATTAAATTACAGAAAAATAAGAGTAATCCCTTACTTTACTTTTTCAAGGGAAATTACAGTAACTAATTACTTACACTGATACACTGATGAGAATATAGATCAGATTCTTGGCACACATCCACTTCAAACCCTTAAAATATCATCGAATCATCTGAAGAATCCACAGACAGCACCAGTACAGCAGAAACAGAAGTATCTTCAGAAATTACCGACATGGCAAAATCGTCTAATGCTGTCAATTTAAAGTCAGGTGAGTATTTAAACCAGTATTTTTACCAATAAGATTTTAAAGGAAAAACACGTTTTGTTGTAAATATGCTAAAATAAACAGAATGATGTTTGTACCCCAGCTAGCACATGTAATGTGCGTCTGAATGGCAAACATCTGCTGTGTTAAAACATCTAAAAACTTTAGAAAGAGCAGTTATACATCCATTCTAAATCATAAACCTATTACAGATGTCTTATGACTCATATCTAACAGGAGATGTCTCCAAGACGTATTGCAGATTAGCAAACTATGTATTGCATATGTCACAGATGTGAATGCAGATGTCAAATAGATGTCAACCAGATGTATGTGTGCTATCAGGGACATGTCTTTGCATAAAAATACAACATTATGACTTTTAACTATTCTTTCTCTATAGGAAGATGAGGTGGAAACTACAGTGGTCACTGCTGATGACCAAATGTCAGATGAGCAAGAACGTGGAGAAAGCATGCAAGAACAGGCCACCCTGAGGGTTCATGCACGCAAGAGAAAAGCAAAGTCTCAGAGTCTGGACCTCCAGACCTTCGTACATCATCAGAGGGAAGTGATACAGGAGTATCTAGATTCTGAACACAAAATGCCACAAAGGGAATGTGAAACATCTGAAAAATTGTTGAAAGCAAACCAGGAAGCCGAAGAACGTAGATTCCAAGCTTTACAAGCTCAGCAGCAGGCTACAAACAACATGTTTTTCCAGTTAATGGGTACTTTAATTAATGCAGTTTGCACTGATCCAACAAAAGGCAAACCACCGTCTTATCTTGACTCACATCCTGCAGCTCCAATGATGGCTACCTGTTCAAATTCGGCACCACAAGGTCAACACAATGTAACACAGATTCACCAGCAGCTTCAGCAGTCTGTTACAAGTGCTGGTCTTGTGCCTCCAGAACGACACCATATACTGCCCAATGCACCATCAGCTACATGAATTAATGTGACCACCACTTTACCATCCACATTACAAAAATGCTGATGAACAGCAAAGGTCTGAAGTCAATGCAATGCCATTGTCGTCTTTGCTAAACGAGACCATGCCTTCCGAACACTACTATAATTTTTAGACTGTTCTACTGAGATTCCAAACTCTGCTTTTAGTTAAGATGGGATCTTGACCTTTTATTGACTTCTTGTTTCTTTCAGGGAAGTTAAAGTAGAGAACTAAACATACTTTTTCATTTTTATGTATTTATTTGGGTAACTTCAACATGTCTCTGTATTGCACTGTATGAAAGAGATACTGTAATGTTTACAGTTTGCACTTATGTTTTGCGAGCTAACAAACTACAATAAACATAAACATTTTCTAAGTAATGTTCTGTTGACTGAGTTACCTTGAAAAACTATAAACAGTAAACATTTCATTTAGTCGTTAAGCTGTTTTTAAATTAAGAAAGAACATTTCTGAGCAAACTCACATTAAAGTCAACACTGAAAACAGTTTGTATTTGTCAGGTTTGGGTCTAGCACTCCGTATGTTGTCTGTATTATCCTCTGTCACTGTTGTGTCGGACACGTGATGCTGTTTTGACGGCTTTCCACGTGCTCTGAGTCCGCGTGCTTTACCCCACCACGGTCGTTTTCCTCATTATCTTTCAATTAGGTTACCTTTCCTTACCTGGTCTCTCCTCTCCTGATTGTTTTACACGGCTGGCTTCCCATCCCCATATTAGTCTCATCCCCTTTTATACTGCATGTTTTCTCTTGTCCCGTGTCAGACCTTTAATGTTTAGACCGTAGTTCTTGCAGTCTTGTCTAGTCCAGTAGTCTTGTCTAGTTTCAGTATCGCTATTTTTAGCTAACCTTGTCTTGTCTCGACTCCAGTATGCGGGTGTCTGCTTCGCTCTCACCACTAGTGATGGCAAAAGGAGGCTTCCTGAACCACTGAGACCTCACAGCCCATTGCTTCACCAAAAGGTTCATTACTCGAAGCTTCATTATTGCTCACTAGTGACACCTAGCTACTGTGCAAAGAAATAGCAGACCAATAAATTAATCCTGAATCAATGACCTCAGCAGACATTTGTCCATTGCCTGGGTATCAAATAAAATATGTTTCTCTCTCTGTCTGAATTTACTTGTGCAGAGACAACTGTCACACACAGTTCATTAATTATTCATAAATTGTTTTGGATAGTGACAGTAGGAACAACAAAAGTGAGACTGTGTTGAGTGCAGTGCTTATGGTGGAGGGAGTGTAATAACGCAAATTGCATCAGAAAAGTGTGGGGTGGGAAAGGTTAAGAATTGTTTCTGGTGTGTTTTGAGCATTGAACTGTTACTAGTTTTAGTGCAGTGTTGTGCTTATGGGACTATGGATTTAGAGGAACAAACTGCAACACTGCAGTTTAGGGTGGGTGAAGGAAGGATCACACATTTTTATTGAGGAACATAATTTTTTCAAGTGTGTTGGGGCTTAGACGATTCCTCTTCTTGGACAGAACCTCTCCAGCCTTGAAAAAGATCCTTTCGCATGGAACAGAGGATGCGGGGGAACATAAAAATGTCAGTGTGCCAGCTGGTATAAATGAGGATACAGATGTTTATGTTGAGCCCAATATACTAGTGGATCCTCAGATCTTGCGAGATTCACTTCGGATAAATATCGGTCCACTTCTACAGTAGCATTGGCTGTTGCACTTGAGCTTCATTCTAACTGTGATCCACCGTGCTATCCAGCAGATGCCAAAGGTCACCTCATAATAGAGGTACAAAGAAAAAAACTCCATTAACAATGGTTCACAGTAATAATCACTAATGTGAACATTCACACAACAAAGACATATACTACTTACTGTTTGAAGATTGACCTGCTTCTGAAGAGGCTGGCAGCTGAGCTGGGGTGTGTTGGTGGAAGCAGAATGGAGACCAGAGCTTCTGATCACAGTAGCGCATTCCGATTTTAATCTTGAAACCGCTTCTTGCAGTTTCCCTTGACTCAAGAATTCCAGTTTTTTAAATCTGGGATCCAATAACGTGGGTATGGTCATCACACTTATTGATTCCAAATGAACTGCGTGTTCCCTGACCCTCCGTCCAAGGCTGTTACCCAGCTGCCTTGTTAAGTTGGACTTAAGGCCTTCTAGCTTACTCATTACAGCATGATTAAGCATTTTCATCAAAGGTATCACTTTGGAGGCAGACACCCTTTTCTCTCCTGAAAGCTTGACTGTAGCCTGACGGAAAGGGGCAAGAACATCTAAAGCATCCTGGACTGCCTCATACTCCAGGGCTGTTGGAGGGGTGATGTCGGTCTTTAGAGAGGCCAGGGCTGCCCCCACTGGCTCTCTCAGCTGATAGAGCCGTTCCAGCATGTTGTAAGTGCTGTTCCAGCGAGTGTCCACTTCAATGATCATTTCAGAACTGGTCTACCCATCTGCTCCTGTACTTGGGCCAGTCTCTCTTTTGCTGTAGTGCTGGTTCGGAAATAGGTCACAAGTTTCCTACATTTGGATCGAATGTCATTGAAGCTACTGATGTCATCAAAAGATTTCCTCACAATAAGGTTTAGAGCATGTGCAATGCATATCGCATGCCTAACATTCAATGATCGTACACATGCTATCATGTTGGCTACGGCATCAGTTACCAGGCACTACACTTTATGCCCCACTCGTCCATGAGCTTGATATGTCCAGTAGCCAAGTTCTCCGCAGTATGGCTCTTAGGGAAATGCTCTACACCTAGTAAAATAGTGCAGAGCTTGTCATTGTCATCTATAAAATGGCAAGTTACTGCTAGGAAGGCATCCATGTTTAACGATGTCCACATGTCAGAGGTAAGGCTTATAGCCGCAACTTTCTGCAACTGCTCTCTGGCCTTCTCCTTAGCCTCCTTGTATTTATGCTCAACCATGGCCTTCAAACCCTGTGGATAAAAATAAATGCAGCTAATCTTACTTTTAACTTCTTAAATAATGATGAATCTCTTTATTAATCACATACCTTTCGAGTTGGGATAACATAAGTGGGATCCAACACATGCAGAAGCTCCCTAAATCCATCATCATCCACAATGGAAAAGGGTTGGGAGTCCTTGATGACCATGTTTACCAGGGCCACATTTACCATTTCTTTTTTGGAATCTTAAATAAAATAAAATGCAGGTGTATTGTAGGAGCCTAAAATATTATTTAGATAATGTTTATTATTATTATCATATTATTAATTACTTTGACTACTGTGTGGATTGTTAGTAGTCTGTGCATGCTCGTGCAGTGCTCGATAATGCCTGAGCATGGAGGAGGTGTTATTGCTGTATGTCAGCTCCTTCAGGCACAGCAAGCATTTCACCTAGAAACATAAACGAATAGACAGTATTATTATTATATCAAGACAGTAAAACAATAATAATACACATACCTTATTGTGACCAACCATTTCAAAAACTCCCAGACAGGGGAGGATTTTCTCTTTCTTGCTGGCTCCATTACAAGGAAAAAGGAAGATGTCACAAAAAGCAAACAAATCCAAAAGGGCAATCCAAATCAAAAAGCAGTCCAGTCCAAATCCAAAAAACCAAAGCAATCCAAATAATCTTATCTAATTAATATAACAATACTATAATATAACTACTATAATTAATTATAACAATATACTATAACTAATCTAACCTGATATAATCTAATAAAATATAGCAATAATATAATACATATATGACACAATAACGACGACGACACAACTATCTAACTCTGACTCTAACTCTGACTCTACTACAACTGATTCAACTACTCCTGACAACATCCACAAGGTGGCACGAGTTTCAAACCCCCTTTATCCGGAAACGACACTCAGACCGAACCGATGACGTGTCCACACAAACCGAGGCCTCGTTTGTCATCAGTCACCTGATCTCCACGTTAACAACACAAGCCTCGAAGCGCGGCTTCATCTGGCACGCCCTCGACACGGGTGAGTCAGGTGAATTGAGTCCAATGAATAGTCCCTCTTGATTCCACAGCAGACCTCGCTGTAATACTGATTCCGTGAGTAAATTCCAGTGTGAAAACAACAGCAGAAGCCCGGAGAAATGACTGTAATCCAGTAAGTAAACTCCAGCATGAGAATGTTCAAAAGTAAACTGGACAGCACCAGAACCCGGTAGGAACTGAAACGACCTGACAACAAAGGACAGAAAACTGAGAGCTTAAATCTATCCATTGAATCCATGAACCGTGACAAAATGAGCCTAAAATGCAAAATAAAGAGCTTAATGAAATTGATGTGAGGACAAGTATGGTGTTCCATTGTCAGAATTTGTGCTCTGCATTTAACCCATCCAAGTGCACACACACTACAGTGAGTAACACAAACACACCGCGAACACACACCCAGAGCAGCCATTGCTGCAGCGCCCAAGGAGCAGTTGGGGTATCGGTGCCTTGCTCAAGGGTCTCACCTCAGCCATGGTATTGAAGGTGGAGGAGAGCACTGATCATCGACTCCACCTACAATCTCTGCTAGTACTGAGGCACGAACCGGCAACATTTGGGTTACAAGTCCGAATCTTTAACCATTTGGCCATAACTGAAGCACAGACATAGAAATGTATTTTAAAAGATTTAATCACTGGATGTAATGACTGTATACAGTTTGTAAAAATGAAAATATTAAATACAATTAGAGAATGTTTAAAATTGGTAGGCTAACTACAGTTTTATTCGTCAAATGTTTTCATATGTGTTATAATTTTGTAGTGTTATTGACTGTACTATTTTTCCAAAGAGTTTTGGTCAACTGTATTACTGCAAACAATATTATACTATTGTAATTAATTGCAAAAGTTCAAAAACGTATTAATAATAATGTGCAACAAAAAAGGCAAAAATGTTTTGTCCCCGTTTTTTAATTGATTGATTATAACAAATGAGATTTCAATGACATTTTGACCATTTAATTAGAAATATCCCCCGGTTTTCATTTAAAGAATCTGCTCATTTTAAACAAATACATATAAAATGTGTTTGCCACGCAAAATATGAACTTATCTGAAGATCTAAAAGGCACATTTATTTATATAGCACAATTGATTTCTTAATGCTTTTGTTTGATGCATCTACGTGTGTTTTTCATTGTAAAGCAAAACGTCCTGCAACTAGAGCTGCAACTTACGATTCTTTTAAAAACTTGGTTGATTATTTGTTTGATTAATAAGATTTTCAAAAAGCCTAATTTTATTTTTATTATTAAAACAGTATTCCACACCCAGTCCAATGCAAACGAGCAAATACCTTTTTATCGTTGTAGAGAGTGATTATTCATGTGTTATTAACATGACAGCGTACATGAGCAGCGATGTCACGTGTAACCCGCTGCGTTTCTCAGCGCTATTCAGAACGAACCAATCATAGTTGTTTGCGATTAATACGCTACGAGAATTCCATATAATCATGTTGTGGCCGCTTGCTGTGGTGGATTTCCACTTGGACATCAAGTACAGATTTTTCATTCAAATATATTGAAACTGTTTGTATGTTTTAATGTACAAATATCTCAAACAAGGGAACAAATGTCCTCGCAGGGGAAGTTAAACTTCATCGCGATACCTTGACGTCATTTGCCGATCGTTCTGCGCAGCGCGGCACCAATCAACTCCACCACAGTGCGCTAGAGGGCGCCGTTTGACAAACTCTGTTTGTGTACCGTGTGGGGGTGTTTGCGTCTGTGTTGACGTTCTGGCCTGCTAAGGCGATATGAGGTCGTAGCGAAGTGTTGTAAGCCTCTAATTTCATTCAACTGTAATGACACCGTTGTTATATCATATCACATCACAGAGCTAAAGGAAGCGATCTAATGTAACGGTAAGGAAAAGGCTTAACACTGTAATTTTGCCATTTTTAATATATGTGTTTGCGAACCAAGGAACAATCTCGTCTTTTGAATAACAGTATTGTTATCTTTGATTGCATTCATGTTTGGGTCGAGTCTTTTTTTATAGTTTTTATGCTCTGTAATAACATTTTAGACTTGTCGATTTTGATCGTGTTGCAGATTAAAGGCAGATTGTTAAAGTAAAACTGGAGTTCCCCTTCAGTGTTTACTGTTAGCTTGCATGCTAATGTAGTCCCAACTAAATGTGATCTATAACACTTCTTATGTAACGTTACCAAATAAGACATTTAACAACATGAAACGGATGTTTTATAATGCACGATTATTTAACACGTGTATATAATGAGTCGTTTGTAAGTGGAGAAACATTTATTTATTTTGGCCCGTGTGTACAATCTGAGGTTAAATGAATAACACATTTTTTTGTATTATTTAAGTAACGTTAAATTATACAAAACATTTCTTTAGAAATGATAAGGGGTTACTCGTTTATAACCTATATATATAATATAGATAACCTATATTAGGGTTTATTTAGGGTGGATGTATACTACTAATAGTTTCATTTAGATCATTGGTCGGTGTGAAACTTAAAAACTGTAAACATAATCATTTCTGTATGTATTTAATAGTAATAAAAGGAGTCATCACATCCGCTGAAGTACAGAAGTGCAATTCCGTTATGGATGTGACATTTTGCGTTATGGATGTGACATACATACGTCAGAGAACGCATCTGTTAGCATCTGTTTATATTTTACTAAACCCTTGTTGATAGAGTCTAAACATCAGAAAAATATCAATCAACGCACAAGTTTTCTATAAAAAAAAAGAGAGAAATAAACGTGTTATGGATGTGACAAAAATGGACACGGTATTTGGGGAACTAGTATTACTTTGTAGGATTTCTGTGAATTAAAATGCACATACCAGATGCAGTAATAACCAACGAATGAAGAAGGAATGACTCTTTATAAACCATTAAACAGTTACTTAACTTTTCTTTTACTTAATTTGCCCATTTACTGCATGAGGAATAGGTACCGTTATGGATGTGACAATCCTGTCCATGGAAAATCATGCACTAAAAATAAAACAAATGCTTTGAAAACTTGGAGACCTCACATGGGCGCTTAACCACCAAATGTTGACATCTGTTAATGGTAAGTTTGGTATTTGCATGGAATTGCCTGGAACAGTTTGCGGCGTTACCCCACCACCTCTGGAGACTATGCAACAATGTAAAATTAGTAAGATTTGACGAGTATTCTTTATATTGTGACCACGGTTTGGTCACCACACTTTTCCACTGGTTATAAGTGTCGAAACACTTGGTTTACTAAGCCTTGCTTTATGAAAAGTTTACAAAAGTATAGCTAGATACTGTTCCTTCATACGTTCTTGTTTATATTTACCCCCAGAAGTTATGGATTGCAGCTTTAAAGAAGTGTCACACTGTTGGATTAGCCAATACCAGACGTTTCAAGGTTTAGCTGGTTATCAGCCCCCAGCCACTTCCACTCGTAAATGACGCAAGCAAGCATCTACCTAAGCAACCAGCTCAGCTACTGCCATTGGGATAAATAGGAAAAAAAATATTTGAAAGTTTCTATATTTTAAACTGACGTATCATAGCTGAATGGTCAGTCGGGGTTGAATTTGCCTCTCAGGAACAGAAAGTGGTTTTAAAGGGGAAGTGTGTGAATTTCCCTGTGCACACATCACTTCTCTTTGCATTTGCAGGTGAAATTAAAGCGGATCTTAAGATGCTTCTGTCCTTGGGTATGCTGATGCTCTCTGCCACCCAGATTTACACCATCTTTACCGTTCAGATATTTGCCTTCCTCAATCTTCTGCCTGTGGAGGCCGATATATCAGCAGTAAGTTTTCACTCGATTACTGCTGTGAGTTAACATTCGACTCACTCCATCATGTTTCAGACCCAGAAACTGCATTGTCTCATCGAATGTATATTAAACAATGAAGGTTTATTTGTAATGCACGTGATGGCATTCATAATGTTCAAAACTAGACGATTTTCGACTGAGAATGATATGCATTACTTACATGTGCAGTTTAATAGCTGCTTTTGTTTTTCAGTATTCCTTCGACAATAAAACTGAGAACTTTGATGATCTGCCTGCTCGGTTTGGCTACAGGCTGCCCAGTGAAGGACTAAAGGTGAGTGTGCTATATAATATTTGATGATAACATTACATGATTAAAAACACTATTAACAAGTTACTAAACCTTTATTTTATGACAAGAATATTTCCTCGAAAAAATGATCATGGATTTTCTTTCTTACTATTTGGTATAACCTCCCCTTTTTTGGTTTAAATAGAGGAAAATCTGTCGATTTGTATAAAGGAGTCGCCATAGTCAATTTATTGATTTACCGAAAGTTGCAAAAGATTAACTGTTTTCAAATAGGTTTCCTTAACACCCCACCCCCGAGTCATTGTTTGGATTAACATGTAGTCCCGCCCCACTCACAGCATTGGCTGAGCACCTATAGTATATATCAAAATTGAAGTTATGGGCAATAATAATATTTGCAGTATGGCTTTTCTAATGGCAATGTCATTGTAAAACCCTGAAGGACTTTTGGTCAAAAAGTGTGGTCACCCTTAAACACTTTTAGAGAAGTTGCATTTTAAAAATGACCTTTAATAAAATAAATAAACTTGCTAGTCCATGTCACAAAATGACTAGACAACTTTTCTGTCTCATTTCCCCTTTATGTGGTGACCTTTGATATTACTGTTTGATCAAATTTTCAAAGCTGCTCAAATAAGCAGGTTTTCTGTTCCTTATCTGTATGAGACAGGACCACACATCAAACCTCATGATGTGTCAGTGATAACTATGTTGAAATCACATTACTTCACAACTGTTTGAGCCAGTTCTCCTTTCGGTATGCATTCAGTTATCTTTCTTTGTTGTCGTGAATTTCACTTTGATTTCCGCATCTTTGTCAGCTCGAACTCGAACCATATTTTTAAGACCAAGTCAAATGAGATATTCATACTTTTCTACTTTCTTATGCTTTTACCTTGTCCTTTTAAGATGGACACACAACATGCTGGACTAACCAGTTTCAGGTGGCCAAAATAGTTTTTGAAACACGGGTGGCTGGTCATGACTGTTTCTTCTGTGGAACACAAAAGAAGATATTTTGAGAAATATCTCGGTGGTTTTGTGCTCATACAGTGAAAGTCAATGGGGTACAAGGTTATCAGTGTTCTTTAAAATATCTTCTTTTGTGTTCTGCAAAATAAAGAAACTCATACAGGTTTGGAGTGACATGAAGGTGAATAACAATGAACGAATTCTCATTTTGGGGAGAATTGTCCCTTAAAATTTGGTACTTTTAATTTCTCTTCAGAATTGAAGTTATTTATTTTATTTATTTATTTAGTCATTTAGCAGTCGCTTTATCCAAAGCAATTTACAGATGAGGTAAACAATGGAAGCAATTGGAACAACATAAGTGCAATAAAAAATAAAACTGGTCTCATATAGCCTACCACAGTATACAGAGCAAAGTTATTTTTCCTATTTTTCCTATTTTTTCCTAAAAGAGGTAGAAGTTAGATATTTAGTGTGGTTTATTCTACAGGGCTGTCATTGCCTGCCTGTGCTTTTCAGTCAAATAGTCCTATTTTTAGGCCCTTTAATGGATCAAACTGTGTTTTATCTCATTTTCTGGCCTACTTTGGCTCATCTTCAGTCATGTGCTGGCCACATGCCTGCCTGTTTTCATGGTCCAATAATCTCTTATTCAATAACAGGAAGTTTGTCCTCATTGTTTAGCTGAGAGAAAAAAATCCTCGGTTACAATGCGTTTTAGTGATTCTGGATAAAGTGAAGAAGAACTTTGAGTCGAATAGACATTCTTGAGATGGATGTTTAAATGAAGTTCAGTGAGATACAAATAATAAAATAGATGTTCTGGTGATAAGAAGCCAATATAAAAGTGTAATCCTATATCTTAAATTCCCAATCATTTATTTTTGGCCACAACTTTATCGGATTTACTTTGGAGTTTTTCTGTATGCGTTGTTATTTGAAGCTGATGTGTGTGTGTGTGTTTTCCAGCAGAGGGTGCTGTTGGAAAGCTTTTAGTAATGTTGTGAGGGGTCATTGAAAGGACATGAGTCAGTGCAAAGTTGTTTCTACATTTTTCTTAACACAGTTTTTTTATTTCTAGGCCTAAATGCAACATTTATTTTTGTAGCAATTTTATTCTTTTCTTCTTTTTATGTTTTTCTTCTATTAAATGAGCCATTATCACAGAAGTGTGTCTGAACAATGTTTTCTTCCAGCAAAAGAAGCAATTTCCCTGTTACAAGTAATAGGATTTCACTCTCTAGTGCACAAGCAAGTATCTAAAGTATTGATTTGACACGGTGTTCAGTCCTAGAGCACTTTAACCATACTACCTGGATTTAACCTAAATTATCTGGATGTCATTGAATTGATTTTACAGCTTGACTACAAACACAGGTCTTGATTTGTCTGTCCAAGCCCTGCCTCTCCTGTCCAAACACAAGGCTTTGAAGAGATTCTGCATTTCTGTCAAAGATTTGAAAACAAGGATTAGTGATCCGAGATTATTTAATTCTAAACAAAAAGGAGTTTATTGAAATGAGTACACACTTTTTTGTTGCTTATACTAGGGATTTTCAACACAGCCCAAATTGTAAAGGGACAGTTCACCCACAAATGCAAATTCTGTCATCATTTATTCACCCTCACGTCATTCCAAACCTGTATTACTTTTTTTCCTCTGCAGAGCACAAAAAGAGACATTTTGAAGAATGTTGGTAACTAAACAACATTGGACCCCATTGACTTAAAATATATGAACACATAGAATTTTCAAAATATCTTTGTGTTCCACAGAAGGAAGAAAGTCATACCCAGAGCACCTTAGCAACACGCTATATTACCCCTAGCAACCGTCTAAACAAAATGTGTGATTCCGTTTCTTCTGAATAGGTGGAATCAGTTTATTTCTGCCTCTGACAGTCATTGGTTTTATGTCTTAACAGGGCTTCCTGATTGGTGCCCGTCCTGAGAATGCCTGCGAGCCGATCGAACCCCCGCCCCTGAGGGATAACCTCACCAGTGCTTTCATCGTGCTGATCAAGCGCTTTGACTGTAATTTCGACATCAAGGTAGGTTCCCTTTGTGAAAAACTCCATGAACCTACAACAGAGTTTGAACACCATCATTTGCACATGCGGGTTTGTTTTGTGAACAGTTTGGGCTGAATTCTGCAGATTTTCCCACGCAGAAAACATGTGTGGGATTATTGTACAGTAAAATGCTCAGTCAAAAGAACGTCATGCATGTTTTTTGACCAATGCCACAGAATGTGACCAAAATCAGGGAATTCATGAGACATACTTGAAAAAGCTCTCTTGATTTTTTCCATTATGTATTTTCCCTGGTAATTTCTCTGAACGAATCAGGGAAGCAAACGCAATGATACAGATGAACACATCAGTAAGCGAATGTGGACAACCACGCCTGCGTATTCTTAAGTCTCCATTTTCGTCTGTTTACACAGAAACGCAACCCCAGAGTTTTCAAACTAAAAGCGTGTCTGCTTTCCAAAAGTCTCCGTTTTCTGGGGTCAAAAACTCTGGAGTAGTGTAAACCGTAGCAAGAATTACGCTCTTTTAAAGGAAAACGCACTAGTATAAATGCCGTCTTAGCATGAACACAGCTGCCGTTTGTCTACTGTCCAGTGAGCTGAACAGTTTCAAGATCCTGAAAGGCTTTTAGTTACATGACATGGTGCCTTTTAAAAACCTGTTTCCCCGTGCTTGTTGTTCTTAACCCAGAAGACTTTCTCCTTTCTGTAAAACAAAATACAGCGATGTAATCTTTCACTAAAAGCAATAAAACCTAAAGGAAGCGTGTCAGAATTTCATTGTATTTCCTGTGAGAGATTTACCGCGTATGTGTGTGGTTCTGTTTTTTTTTTGAGTCGGCAGCAAGTTAACAGCTCAAAGCAAAAGCAGGAATGTAACAATGAGTGATGTTAAGATCTCAGGCACTTTTTTTGCATTCATTCTCCTGTTCACATGAGAGCTCAGTGACTAAAACTAAAAAGGCGTGTGACATGAAAGCCTCTGTCCATGTATGCAAATGCAGCCTGAATGCAAAATCAGCCCCCGCTCTCTAAGACACGCTTTCATGCTTGTGGCAAAAAGTATGCAAAGATTTTAAGAGATCTGCCTACAGGTTCTGTTCACCTGGAGGTCTTTGGACGACTTCCCAACATAAAGCCTACTTTAAGATATTTTCTTGTACAGCAATAAACTGCTTGACAAGGTTAAACATTCAGGTCTTACGATGAGCTATTAATCATAAATGTATTCTCAATGACAGGGCTGTGAAATTTTTAGTTGGATACGTGAAAGGGTGTGTTTGTAAAAAATTGGGTTTCTTTTATTTTTAGGGAGGCTACTTTTCATATATTGTCCATGTCCTTCCGATATCCAAATACGCTATATATAAATACAGAGGAAATGCTATAAACACGGTTCTTTTTCAATTATGAAATACTGTGTTGACGAGCACTTTTTAATACTTTTTATTGATTAGATATTTCAAAAACTCAGTGATACAGATAAAACGGGTGACTTATAATAACGATTTTTGGCAAAAAATAAAAATCACAAAATATTGAGATACGAGGTTTCAGAAGGACAGCAATGATATATAATATAAATCGATTAATCACGAATAATCAATTTCAAAAGAAATGTTTGGTTTTATATATTATACTTGTGTTTGGCTTGCAATTTATATGTTTATAAATGCAATATAAAAAATATTCATCCTGGTTTTGTTCCACAAAGTAAAATTTGTCCTTTTGCAATACTCATGTCTGCCTTGAGTGGCCGCTGTTTAGCTGCGGTAAGGCACTGGCTTCTTCCACACTGATATGAAAATATAAATAGTTAAAATGACTGGTACATAAAACCAAACAAATACAAATGTTGGATATCTTAAAAACATTGCGTTCTGCCTTCTACAAAACAGACATGGAATTGGAACTATTGTTCCTCTTCACACTCTTTAGTAGTTGATACCCATGTTGTCCAGCTGTAGTCACACAAATAATCCTTTCAACACAAAGCACAAACAGGGGGCCGTACATGTTTTATGCAAATAATGTGTGTATGTGGGTTCGAGGAGTGCATGCATGTTTCCCGTGTTAGTTTGAACACAATGCATCTCTCTCTGTGTAATTCATAGGTCCTTAATGCGCAGAAGGCCGGCTACAAGGCAGCGATTGTCCACAATGTGGATTCTGATGACTTAATCAGCATGGGATCCAATGATCGTACGTTTCTGCACACGGATGCATTAAACATGCAGTGAAGACACCAGCTCATGTGTTCTGCTGTCAGACAATGGCAGGATTCATAACCACAGCCCCAGTGCTCAGAATATAGCTACTGTTTATGAATTCTGAATGAGCCGTCATGTTGTTCAACTTGAAATGTTGAGATGCCATGATGAACAAATGTGATAGTCATGCGGAACCAACCATAGACAGAGTCTCTAAAAACACTGAAGGGATAATTCACGCAAAAATACAAATTTGTCATCATTTATTTACCTTCATGACATAATAAACCTGTATATGACTTTCATCTACTGTGGAACTCTTGCACCAGATTGTGTTATTTAATAATATTAAATAGTTTTGACGACATATATATATATATATATATTGTACATAAATCATTTTTCTAAATGGTTCAGTTTGATGAGGTTTATATACAGCATGTCTCTCTGTTTATTTTATTGCAGTTGATATTCTGAAGCAGATAGACATTCCTTCAGTTTTTATTGGTGAAGAAGCAGCCAACTCCCTCAAACAGGATTACATCTATGAGAAAGGGTAAGAGCTTCAGTTACAGTATTGATACTTTACTGTTTAAACAGACTTACTAGAGATGAGTATCACTTTAATTGCTAGGATAAAAAAATATGAATATGACCAGACCAACACAAATCTTTTTTTAAGTTATTTTATTATAATTATTAATAAAAAAAGCTTTTTACATCAACATCTAGCTAAAATAAAAACATGAACACGGGCTGGCTTCAGATGTGACAGATCCACCCATCAGAACACCTGCACTGTCTGCAAAGCCACTTATGTGACGTTTTTGTCGTTTGTTTTCAGCGGTCATGTTGTTCTCATGCCAGACTTCAGTTTGCCTCTGGAATATTACCTGATCCCATTCCTTATCATTGTGGGCATCTGCCTTATCCTCATTGTAGTCTTCATGGTGAGTAAACATAGCGCCTAATGTCAAAAAACAAAAATCTTTTATATCGATCTTCACGTTTACGTTCATCTATTCTCAGATCACAAAGTTTGTACAGGACAGACACAGAGCCAGGAGAAGCCGCTTGCGCAAAGACCAGCTGAAGAAACTCCCGATTCACAAGTACAAGAAAGGTAAGATGCATCTTAAATTGCTTTTTAAATCAATGCTGAGAAGATTCACAGGTATAACACAATAGAAATGTACATATTTTAAGTGTTACAATGCTGACTTCTGAAGTGATAGTGTTGTTTTGTGTATTTAGTTATAATTCATTCTCGTATCATTGTCATTGGCTTATTATTCAAATAAGACTTATGAATTCAGTATCTATTACACGACTGGTAGGGACGGATCACAGTGGTCGACAGTTTATTTGCATGTTACAATATTTTCCCAAATAGTTTTTATAATTAGCTGCGTTTTATCTGTTTGACAGCTGTATGGTAATTTTTTTTTAAACGTTGCATCCTTCCTCTCATCCGTTCCATAAGAACTACACCAACTTAAGTATACAGGATTTCCTCAAGACTAGTTGTTAGGTAACCCAAAGTGTGTTAGCTAAAAGCATCCGTCAGATGCGTAAATCTAAGCCCGCACTGAACGGACAGCCTGGCATTGTGGACACGTGTGGATTTGTGGGTGAAATGTGGAATTCTCCTCCCACACCGGAGCTTTTCAGTTTTCCACCCCCTCATGGTGAATCATCAAACCATTTTACAACCAAACAATGACCATTGACCATTCAGCGTGTCTGCATACATCAGCGTCTGTTGACACGCTATATCTGCTGTGAGACGTGATGTATCTAGAGGTCTAGTGAAAATGTGTCTATATGATTGACAGGAAGGGATTAAAAATGAGAGGGCTTGAAGACATTGCATTGTTAGATATAGTATTCCGTGCTGTGTACTGTGGCACATTTAGCCGTGCTTGCAGAAATGCTCATGCTGTTCACAGTATACTGGAGGAATAGGAAGAACATAAGCAGTCGTGTTTCACACACACGTATAAAAGAGCGAGCCTCACACACAGGATCAGCACATTTCCTCTCTCTCTTCCCGCTCATGGCATCTCCTGATGCTGAGTCGTTGTTTTCTTCTATCCGCCCGCTGTGCTGATTCATGCGTTCTGCTGCAGTCTGTCTCACTAACCGAGTGAACAGCGACCTGCTGGATCTTCCTGTGTTATGACACTGCAGCTGCTGTTACCGCAGCCACCGGAAACACCGTCAATGACTGCAGACCGGTGCAGGAAATGCAGATGACGTGTTTTAGCGTGCCGTCTCAGGGTTCAAGCTATTATTTGTAGCTGTCTTGAGATTTCTCATCCATTTGCAGTCCCAGATGGCAGTTTAGCTGATGATTTTATATAATCTATGTATTTGAAAGAATGACTTGTTTTCAATCCATTTCTTTTTTTTTCAGTTCATTATTAGTTTTCGCGTTCTTCTTTACATATTAAAAAAAAACATTGCAAAACAAGTAATGCAGTGCTTTGACTATTGTCTTTTTGGGTGATTCTCACGAAATCTTTGTTTCAAGATGTCGAACATTTTCTTAAAAACAATTGTATCAATAAATTTCCTTTTATATTCATATTCATTTTATATTTATATTCATTCAGAAAATTATTAAAATTTGAAATGCGGAAAACTACCTGCATCGGTAATGAGAATGGAAAAAATTGTGTACACAGCGTGACAAGAGAATATTACGCTTTTATTCTGTTAATCTGGTAGCCATTTGAAACGTACTGGTATGGAGCCAAAGTAGGGTCACATATATTTGCAAAAAAAAAAAAAGTTTTGCAAAAAAAAAAAAAAGTTTTGCAAAAAAAAAAAAATGCAAAAAATAGGCTATTATCGCTCCTTTAAATTCGCGTTTCAGCCAATCGCTTCCTTGCGACACTGTTTTCTCTTTGCTCTTCACTTTTCTTTGCGCCTCGCTTTGTGTCCCTGATTTGACGTGGGGGAGGAGACAAGAGATTGGGGCGTGTACAAGCGACCTGAACCTGCCTCCCCTTACGTAGCGCCATCAGCGTAAACTGCTGTGCAGACTGACGCCTGGGCCACACAATACTCCGTGTGCGGTCCGTTTTTTTTTTACGTGCACATGTTAACAGATTAGATAATTCACACAGCGCGCGTATGAAGTGCGGCACGTCCGATGCAGGTGCGGTGCGTTGCGTTGCGTTAGTGCAGCGATCGTTTACGCATCGAGTCTATTTTTGCTGTACAGCAGCACACGTATCATGCCCAAAATGAACACGAATTGACAAAGAAATGCAATAATTTCACCAAAAATGCATACAAATTAAGTTTACTACCTTTTTTATTTGACCTTTTTAAGCAATAAAAACAAAACAAGAGTTGTAAAAACAATAAATCGGATTAAAATGTTGTGTCGTACAAATATCCTACAGTGTTTATATTTTATGGGGAAGGTGCACGCAGATAGTGACAATCAGGTGACAAGCATGTTGTAATGTGATCCATGTTGACTTCTGCACTGGTTCATAGAGTGTGAAGTGAACTCAAAGTCTGCACCTCGTTCTTCTCCGCAACATTCTTAGCAACAGATAAACGCGATAGCCTTTCTTTTATCAACAACTCGCACTAAACAAAAGAAAGAATCACAATGACGAAAATAGCGTTTCATAAACCTTTTATTTTTCGAATAATCTTCCAAACATTGGGAAGTTACTTAACCATTGTTGACTGAATCACTCTGAAGACGCGTACCGCTTGCACGCAAACGTAACGTAGTATGTGTGGAAACACAATGGCACATGACGGATCTGTACTGCATACGTGTTGCTCTACGCACCGCATATGTAATGCACACGGAGTATGTGTGGCCCAGGCGTCAGTCTGCACAGCAGTTTACGCTGATGGCGCTACGTAAGGGGAGGCAGGTTCAGGTCGCTTGTACACGCCCCAATCTCTTGTCTCCTCCCCCACGTCAAATCAGGGACACAAAGCGAGGCGCAAAGAAAAGTGAAGAGCAAAGAGAAAACAGTGTCGCAAGGAAGCGATTGGCTGAAACGCGAATTTAAAGGAGCGATAATAGCCTATTTTTATTTGCAAAACTTTTTTTTTGTTTGCAAAACTTTTTTTTTTTTGCAAAACTTTTTTTTTGTTTGCAAATATATGTGACCCTACTTTGGCTCCATATACTGGCAGATGTGTTTCTTCACATAAAATAAAACTTGATGTTCATATCTTTGTGTGCTTTTAAACAGTTATTTTTTTAAACGTTACGGAGGATGAGTTTTACATTAAATACATATTAATACAGACATTAAAGTATAGAAATAAAAACTGGATCAAATATATAGAATAATCTGTATTATTGCAATTTTTCTGCAAGATGCAAGTTGGCGGTGTCAAAAATAACTGTAAACTTAACTTTGTAATAGGGGTGTTATATTCATGGTGCTATTAAGCAGGTTTATTACAAGATATATTACTTCCATCTCATTTTTAAAGTGTATAATGAAGTGCTATTAAAGCACAGCAGTTGGTTTAAGAACACAAAGCACTTTTAAGTTATATATTTTAAACCATGAAATCAACATTGTCAGTTCTGAATGAATTTCACCGGCATGTAGCCTGTGAACCGAACAACCCAGAAACCCCTCACAGCAGTCTCTCAAATGCTGGCTTTCAATCAGTCATGATGTTCTGTAGTCAGTTATTGCGTACCCATATACGGTCACATGCCACTGTAGTTTGAGACGGCAAGAAAGCGTGTTCGCTTACTGCTTATATAAACATCAGAGCGATTCTTTCACTGGTGGAGGGAAAAGTGAAAAAACTGAGGAATTTCAAGGGCGGGCAAGACAAATTCCTGGACTTATAAGACCGGAATGTTTTGATTGAGGACACCCAGAATCCAAAAAGACATGCTACACATTTGACAAGCATCATTACTAACGTCTATAGCTGTAGATCGTACATCTTTAGTTTGATCTTTACCGTTTTGAAAAATGAGAATTGGAAACCCAGTTAGCGAAGAACATTGTGTAGCTTCTTTCATTTTGATTATTATAAACACAAGCTGTCCAATCGACAATTGCAGTCATTTCATAATCTCGATTATGGTATCGATTAGATCAATTTGGTGTAATTAAATACTTTTTTGTACTTCTCCCAGGTGATTCCTATGACGTTTGTGCCATTTGTTTGGACGAGTATGAAGAAGGCGAGAAACTTCGGGTGCTGCCATGCTCACATGGTGAGCGTTTGTCTAGATCTTTCACTGTTAAAATGATTTGTGACGCAACATTATATGACTGTTATAACTATAACAATGTTGTATTTTTTTTTCTTTTTCTTAAATGTACACAAATTAATTTTGATTTCAGCTTTGTCTATATTTACCTGTGATCACCATTGACAATTACCGCTACTGACAACAAGAAAGTCCTGAGCAAATAGAGTATCTGCTGCCAGACAAACTCTATATTTGAAATAACTAGCAGAAAAATGAACCGGCTAGATTGCTTTTTATCAGGATTTCTTGAAACTAGTTTTCTTTGTTTCTTTTGTTAGCCTACCACTGCAAATGTGTCGACCCATGGCTGACCAAAACCAAGAAGACCTGTCCAGTGTGTAAGCAGAAGGTAGTGCCGTCCGAGGGCGGCTCGGACTCTGAATCTGAATCCGGTGACAGCGGTCCCGAGGAGAACGAAGTGTCTGAAAACACGCCTCTGCTACGATCTCTGGCCTCGACCAGCGCCCATTCCTTCGGAACCATTTCCGGCTCGCCATCCCAGCACGAACCGGAGTCATCGGACTACGACGAGCACAGCGACACGACCGACAGCGAGGAGGAAGTCACCGTGGAAACGGTGGTGGTTCAGCTGCAGCAGGGCCATCCGGACATGGACATGGAAGCCAACGCTTGATATGTTAGCCAAAGCTAACACAGACTTAGTGGGGATTTCAACGTACCTGGAGCAACGGTTCACGATCACTTATACGTTAACGTAACAAATTCATTTAATGTACACAACGTGTTGTCTAGAGCTCTGCGAAACTTGAAACTATGCAGAGAAGTTCTATAATTTACAATCCCCCAATGCAACATTTTTGCCAACCTGCTCTAAAAAATAAATCGTGCTTTGATCACGTGCTGACAAAATGCCAAACTCATATCAGACAGGTGTCCAACCGCAAAAATAACTGCATGTTTTTATACGACAAAGACTTTGATGGGTCCACAAAATGTGTGGGTGCACCAATACTGACGTCAGCTTTAGTTATCAATAACAAAATGAACTGTTCTAAATATCAAGCACTCAAATGATCTTGGAAATGTAATTAGGTAACACAATGAAATACTGTAAGTTATAGTTATGTTATGTAGATATGAAAGGGTTTTTTGATAACCTAAACTGTATCAGATGTCTGGTTGCCTTTTAAATGTTGCTTTGTTGTAAATGTAATGTTCTGCTCACCCTAGTTTTCAAGTAGTCTTTTCATTTTCCGTCATAATAAAATAATACATCGTTGCTGGTTTTGTTTTATTTGTCAAAAAAAATTGGAAATGGGTATAAGGTTAAAAATGTATTTTCCCCCACAAGGGTCAAATTGCTGAACACTGTGTAGTGTGTACAAAAAAACAACGTACGTTTTCATCAGCTCTTTCCCTCAAAAAATCAAGTAGAATTGTATTTGTCATGATATAAATGTGCAACTATGAAAACTGACAAGGTGTTTTGATTGGAATAAATTTATTTAACCTGTAAACAAGGTGTTAAAATTCATTTATGGCATTTCTTGGTTTATGCATATGAAATCAAACATCAGACTGTATCCAAGATATATGAAAAAAGTACAAGGAAAAGAAACGAAACGAAATAAAGTCAGAGGTTTGGAATCTGTACAAATATCCAACAGAACAAAGTGGCGATGAATTATTTACTTGGAAGTTGTTTAGATTCATCCTAACAATAGCAACAGGTTCTTCATTACGTAATGGCACAGAAAACACATTTTCTCTTATGATTTGAGTGTCATACACTAATGCTATCATTTGGACTTTTGACAGACAGCTGACAACTTGAAGGCGTTTCCATCGGGACATAGCATGGGATGAAAAAATTCATCAATTCAAGTGTTAACAGTAAAAGCTGACAAAAAGAGACAGCTCGAGTCTTATTTGCGAGCTTGCCGTCAGATGCTACCGCTAGTGTTCGGAGTCACATAAATTGGTCAGATGAAAATTTCAAACTATACAATTTTTTTTTTTATGGCAGTCTTGAAAATAAAAAATGATATATTACATGAGAGCAAAAGTTAAGTGCTGGAGCTACGCCGATGATGGAATGTCAATGGAGATTTCATTGAGAGAAGGATGTAGTAATGAACTCATGCGAGGAAATGCTACCGCTTCATATCATTGCACTTTATCTGACAGCCGAACTGAGAGCAAAACCTCCTGAAGCCGCCCAACCAGATCTTTCAGTTGTCAGTGAAATGAGGAAAGACTGTAAAGATGCATCAGTTGATAAGTAATGGAGGAAGTGTAGTGTTATACAGGTAGTGTTTCTGATGTGGAATGCTGGGAGATTGTAACATCGGATTTTAAAGCAATGAACCTTAGGCAATGAGGCTGTGCGGGACAGACATACAGTCCAGTCAATGAAGTTATGTTTCAAGTCTTTGTCTACTGGAACTTCTATTGGAAAGATTTTTCAATGTTTCATTGCACGGACTGAACGTTGATCCTGCACGGACTTCATTTACGTCAAAATATGTAAGGCATCTACCCCCGGCTACAGTCCACTTGGTAGTCTCGAAGATATGCGTAGGGTTGACCTTTCCCAGAGTAGATCTAGGAAGGAGGAATGAGTTTTTAACTCAAGCCCTTGGTCAAAAATACATCTAGTGTCATAACAGTAGTGCCAAACAGGGAACCAAAAACAGAACAGGGTAAAAGGGATAGGGTTATGAACAAATAGCGAAAGGATGACAACAACAGGAAATGTGCAAAAGAAACCGGATGACAAAGCAAATGTCATCTAAAGTAGTGAGCGATGGGAGAATGAGCTGCTAAGGGTGGGAGGTGTCTTAATATCCAGCTTTCCTCAGGTATTCAGCCATGTGAAACGCTTTCTTGTTGAGCTGCCCTCCATGGGTACCATCCTTGCCCATGACTATAACCAACGCTGGAGTACACAAGGAAAAAACAAGAACAGAAATCAACAAACATGGGGGCAAAAAAAGAAACCACTTACCCCAACTTAAAAAAAGAAAACTGTTGTCAAGATTCATTACCCTTCCTTGCCATTAAGATGTCCGAAAACTTTAAATGTGACTGTTTCAAGGGGAAAAAAACCTTCACAGCTTATTTTGGGAATGTGGGTGGACTTGTTTTCTTTTGTTTCTTCCCCCTTAATTTCACTACTTAACCAAGAGAAGAAAAACTAAAACCCTGAATCTCTCAAGTATTTTGCCATGGAAAATGCCTTCTTATTCAAGCCTCCTCCGTGGACCCCTTCTTTGCCCATTACAAGAACCAAGACTGAAAGAAAAAGATGGAGAGAAGAAGTTAAGAGGACAGGAAAACCCCAGCTTTTGGAAAAACCCAAACCAAGATTATTTAGAGATAGGACAGAAAAGATCCCAGCCAAGATGACATGCACACAGACAGACAGATAGACAGACTGCAGGTCTCTTGAGAGATCTTGAATTTAATTAAATGAAAGATTAAATATGACTTTATAAATAAAACTTGTAACACTACATTGTTTTATGAATTTGCTGATTTCAAACAACGTTGGGTCAAGAAGCAGCGTGTCATCTAACATGTTTCTCCACCACAATAAGAATTTAGGATACAAAATCAAATCTGATACAGTAACCAACCAAAATATTGTGTGGTCTGAACCAGGAATTAAGCAAGATTTAGAAAGATCCCAGTAAAGATATAAAGTACGTTTGCACAGTTTACTGATTCAAATCTGTAAAACATACTTGTTGGAGGCACATGATGTTTTCAAGCATATATGTACCTTTATTCTAATAATATGCTTGTGATATCATGACTAGTGATATTGTACCTAAACACATAAAAACTTTCATTCAGGGTTCTAAGTGGGAGGTTCTTCGCCAAAATAACTTACACCCAGGACCACACATCAAGTTAATACTACTAACTCTATTCAAATTTTTGCAGTGTAACCATTTAGTCAAGGTCCAACTTAAGACCCAAACCGGTATCTGGTTAATTAAAATACTCAAATCCCTATATGTTAAACAGAAGACTCAGTGTATTAAGATTTTTGAGTCGATATGAAATCTCCCATTCAAGCATGAAAAGTGTGGTTAGTACCACTACTCAATACATGCCACAGAAAACATGAAAGAGAGATTCTTCAGAAACGCTACAAGGAAACTTGTTTTGATTTCAGGAAACAGGAAACCCTCACACTTTAAACAGCGACAGACCCAAGATTTTTGTGACAGATTGGCAGAAACAAGCATGCAAACGAGGAGAAATCTACATAGACGACTTCCTTAAGCATCAGAGCTGAAATCATGGCTTAAAAAGTGTGTGTTTAAAGAATGGCCATTTAATGAATAAAATACGGTTTAAAATGGCAACTATAATATGTTTTTACACAAAAAAACTAAGATTTTTTTTGTATAGTATTAAAAAATTATTTTTAAGATTATTATTGTTTTTTTGCATTGTGACATTCTGTATACCAATTTAACACATACAGGAAACTGTATCAACAAGATGTATACTATAGAAATGTGTTAAAGTAAATATCTTTTGTGTAAATTTTTTCATATTGCAAATTTATAATGGCAATTGTTGAAGGGATGTGATTTAGACATTTCTTGACCCTTATTATGTAATTCACCCAAACATTAAAGTGGTGTCACTATGCGACACCTAACTAAAGGACTGACTGAGATTCACCTCCATTTAAACCATAAAATCATCAGAACATCTTACAAAACTGCTTAAAGAAAGTGTATTTAATTTAACTCATTAATGTGCTCCACATCTGCCTTTGAAATATATAAAATTTTTGTTGTATGCACAAATTCCAGGTGCAAATGACCAAGTTCCATCTAATCTACAATGTTTAGGCCATTTAAGGCCATATTGAGGAAAGGTTGACATCTACATTATCAATTTACCACACACACAAAAAAAACACATATACACGTGTAACTTGACTAATAAAAATGTAATTACGAGAAAATACCTTTGGCTGCTTTGCCGACAGCAACGTTGTATGTGGCTTCTCCTCCTTGGCTCTTTGTTCTTATGTCCATTGTCCAGTCATTGTCCATTAGAAGACTGTCTCGAATAACTGAGCATTTCTTTGAACCTAAGGTCATGCCATTGGTGAAGAAACTTTCCCGGTCTTTTCCTACTAGGATGTCGATTTCTGTGGGCTGATATAATAGAAATAGCAAACATCAAGAGTTGAACTGTTTTAAGGGTTTTAAATGTTCCCTACGCCATCATTAATTTACCCTCACGCTGATCAAAACTTTTATATGACTCTTTTCAGAGAAACACAAAAGAAGATATTTCGAGAAATGTATCAGTGGTTTAGTGTAGGGATGGTTAGGGTTTTGGCCGCTAACGATAACCGATAATTCTTGAACATTGGAAGCCGATAACCGATATATTGGCCGATATAAAGTCCCTAAATATAAATATAACATTTTCTGATACTGAAAATATTTTTTCCCCTGAAAATCACGTACCAAGCCTACTTAACAGTATTTCAAGATTATTTAACTTTTATCTAAATTATTTTATTTAAATTATTCTTTTAAATTATAGAAGTTCTTTCAGAGCAAGCCAGGAAGGTGTTGTGAATAGCCACATGTCTAACAGGTCTCAAGACAGAAAGCATTCAGACAGCAGTCGGCTTTAAACAATATGCTTTTGTTCCTAATATCTATCTATCTATACACACTACATCAACAATGTTTTGCAAATAGCAGTAAGTGAATGATCATGACAGAAAGACAGTACTGTACTGGATTTAAACTGGGAGCAGCATGTAGCTGAAGTGGTTTAACAAGAGGAAAGGATTCATAATTTATCGGCTATAATATATCGGCCGAAACTGATACTATTAAAAACGACCATTTGTCGGCCTATACCGATATGGCCGATAATTTATTGTGCATTTCTAGTGTCCTTACAATGGAAGTCTTTGGGGTTAATGTAGTTTGGTTACATCGATATATCTTCTTTTATGTTCTTCCTGCCTTTTAAGTCCAGTCATACTGGTTTGAAATGACATGAGGGTGAGTAAATAATGACAGAATGTTCTGCATTCAGTCTATGTACATATGCAATCTACATATGACTACAAATGATCTGCTTTGAATGTTAAACAACAAAAGACATCATGATGAAAGCAAATCTCATCTCTACCGATACATCCTTAGAAGGAACTTCTCCTTGATATATCTGTGAATAATTCAACCAAACTATCAAAGTGGAATGTAGACTAAGGGGCTGTAACCACCGAGGCGTTTTCGCCAGCGGCCGACGTGTTTTTTCAATTGTTTTCAACGGAAACGGCGCTTAAAAAAAAAGCCATCAGTTGACGTTTTTTTTTCGCGCACAACGCTGGCGCTATGCATTTTTCCCACGATCAGCACCGCCGTTCCAGAGTTGAAAAATGCTCAACTTTGGGAAGAACGCTGCGATCCCAGGGGATTGCACATACTTAGATTACTTTATACTATACATTTGTTTCTAAGTCGCTTTGGATAAAAGCGTCTGCCAAATGCATAAATGTAAATGTAAAGCTGTTTTGATTACACTAGCATCACAGGCCGAGCCATTTCCCTTGAGGCCAAACCACATAAAACTGAAAGAAGCTGTAGACTTCATTTAGAATCCGCTGAATAAAGTTACATATACATATAATTTAGTTTATATACACAAAAAGCTTGACCTCTATACAATAACAGCAGTAAAAAAAATTGTAAGCCTTGATTTAAGCTTACCATTAAGCTAAGGGGGAAATAAAGAACAGTGTCATAAATAAGCCTGTTATCAGATGAATTAACACCCATTTACTGAACGCCATCTTGGACAATTGGAAGAGGGCATACAGCGAACACCTCGTATTCCTTAACGCGTTTGCGCAAATTTCGCAGCGTAATGACGCGTGTGTACTGGTATGTTGATGCATTTGCGTAGACGTCTTACGAGTTTTGAATCTGACCGGTCGATTGAATTGAGCATCTCTCTCGTTATTTATGACTGAAAGCTCAATTTTTATCTAACTTTAAGGAGTCCCCAGTCCCAAATTTAACTTTCACTCGAACGTACTTTTAACAAAGCAATGTATTTGTATGTGTGTGAAATATGAACAGACCTCGTGTACTTAAATCGTTTTTCTATTCAGGCCCTATTTCTAATAAACTGACAGCCTTATCGAAACAGCATGCGTTTAAAACCATTGCAAGTTCACCACACAGACAGATGATGATAAGAAACATTTTGAGTCTTGCAAAAATCAAAAACGTTTTCGAAACGCTCAAATGGGTGACATTTTGGGACTCTCAAATCAACGGAATATCTTGTCTAAGCATTTTGAAACGTTTTAAAATGTGCTTAATTTCTAGGCACTGTAGGTGCATTCCGAGACAGTGCCCAAGAAAACCAACATGCTGTGTTGCTAGGCAGGTCACTGTCTGGACGCACAACCATCACTGAAGACAGAACAAAGAATGTTTATAATAGCGTTTATTTACCGTGATGTTTACGAACGTTCCCCCCTCCTGCGCTGCCCATACGTATTTAGCATCGGAGTTGTACCCAACAATGGCGGAGTCCTGGCAGCTGCCATCCGACATCAGGTTATCCACGTAGCTCTGCCACGACATATTTGCCCCCGATTTCCAACGCGCGCACAATTTTTTTTTAAAGTCGGGACTGACAGTCTTGTACGGTATCGGTTTGCCGGGACTGTATGTTTAAAGTGCCGCACGCCCCCTTCACTAATGTGAGTTTGAGCTGCAGAGAGTCCCCGCAGTACAGGGTGTAGTCCCTCAGATATCCCTCCGCATAGGCGTGCCTCGGATGAAATCCTGGGATGAAATCATAGGCGCGGATGAATACATGGACTGGACACAATAAAGTTAGCTGTTGCTTGGAAGATTTACTACTGTAAACAAGTACAGTACAACATTATTCTTTTTAATATGTTTTCCGCTGCACATCATCAAACAGATTAGTCTCTTTTACTAACGCGCATTTATCTCTATGATTATTTGTTTCTAATAGGACGCAAATATACATACTGGACGCATAAATTAATATTAAAATAGATTACATTTTCTAAATGTTTTATTTTCGTAACGATTTTGTTACGTTATTGACATCATATAATTTCTGTCTAAATGTAAACCTTGAAAAAGCATTCATTTAAACATTAGTTTCATAAAATTATTTAAGATGTGATGTCATTTAAATTATTTCATAGTTTCAATAACATAAAACAAATTAATTGATTGACGTTATTAAAATATATTGATACGATTGTTTAAAGTGGTAGCCTGTCTGATAATACTGAAGTGTTGACTTGAGGTCGTAGCACGTGTCATAGCCTCTTAGGACCTCTTGTGGGCAAATCTTGTAATGACAACTCTTAGGTTTCTACAGTTGGGCCAAGGTTAATTAACCATATATACTAAAAACATTTTTATCACTTTACATTGATTTCTGTTTTTATGTCAATGTACAAAACATGTGAGTTGTATTTTTCCAGGAGTTGATTGACTTTTTAAAGCAATAGAACAGACACCCTCTAAAAACCATTTCAACATGAATCCAAGGCTTAATCTTTTAATAATGCATAAGTAAAAAATTTGCAAAATGTTTGAAAACTACCTTGAAGGAGCTATTTGCAAAAATGACAGCAAAAATACCACATCATTCAGAAAATTCCCAGAGGCTCTGCACGTATGCTAATATTTTCAAAGCCTCTGAAATATTACAGATATGTGTTATTCTCATTATACCTCTTATATACACTTAAATTAACTACGTTATGTATAATAAGAGGAACACATTGAAATATTGTTATCATGTGGGACAAATTAGATGGAGCATATAGGTAATGCATCAGCTGTCAACGTCAAGAACTTAAAGAATTCCTCCCTGACGTTCATCTAGATAAAATTAAAAGCATATCAATTTCTTAAATGTTCAGACACTAGATATCGCTGCTGACTCTCCCTGAACTATTAGTTTGAATTTAGTATCAAAGACAATGATCTCTTCATTCGGTTAAACCTCATATTTGAGGTTATGAAAATATGGCAAAGAAATACATTGCCATAAAACTTAACAAACATGTTTCCTTTGCACTTTTTAACCACTGAATGTTGGCCTTGCCAAATTTCGTTAGATTAATATCCAGCATGCTACACATAGTATATTTCCTTTATATATAAAGGGTTGGTCAAGCCAAAAGTAAAAAATCTATTTTATTTTCTACAAAGAGCAGAAAAAAAATGGTCAGTGAAACTCATTTTCTGAAACATAAATGGTGATTGAACCTGTATGTTTCTAACATTTCCTTTTGTGTTTCACATTTGAATAAGGAAAAATAATGTAGCTTTGAAAAAAAAACGTGGGTGACATGATGATCAAGTTTGCCCAGTTCAGCCACTACGAGCCAGATAAAACCCGACAGTTCTCACATTAGTCCGTAAGTCGAGCAATTTCCCAGTTTAGATGTTAAATTTAGAAAAATTCCCTCCCAACTTTTTATATCCTGGAAAGGTTCGGTATGAACCGACCTTAAGCCACAGTGTGTGTCCATTACAGTGTACAGCACATGAAAACAAAGAATGCCTGTATATGAGGACATGATAAATAGCACCTGTCTTGAGATGATTGATTCAAAGCCCTCAAAAGGGAAAATGCAAACTCATTTTAGGACATACACGCATAAATGCAGCCAGCTAAAATAACAACCGTGTTCCTCTCACCACAGGACCGAAGCAAATACAATAAACAGTTTCGTGTGTTGTGTAACTTCACTCTGGAATTCTTGAACAAGTTTGTTGATATTTTGAATATTTATGATTTATATACTCTTCGAATCATTCAATCTTAAGTCATTTTCCTTCATATTAAATATTACAATATATGCTATTTGTTTAGATAGCAACTGTTTTTTTGGGGGGGGTTAATTCTAATTGTAAAGCCTGCTGAGTTTTTTCCAGCACATTTCACTGCTGTTTGGATTGGGCAGCAAAGAGGATGGGCAAACGCAAAAGCAAAACAAACACCGCCTCCCCTGCATGTTGGAATAGCCTCACGCCTAAAATAATGACCTAAACTAATAAACAAACTCCAGCAAAGATGTTTCTGTCTGCATTCCTTCTCGCCCCCAGCAAGAACTTTTTCAGAAGGTCTAAACAAAGACAAAAGTGTGGTTTGACTGTAAGAAACACAGAGTAAAATAACCAAATATGTATGTAAAATGTATTTATGTTACCCAACCGTAAGTAGCCTATTGGACTTTGTCGCTCATCTCACACTGTCTGTGCTACAGACATGAATGGGGCTTTATGTTATTCTGCATATTCAGAAGATGGGTGCTAGTGACTTGTCTAGTAATCAGATAAAAGTACAAAATACCACAGACTTACATTGAAGGAGGCACCTGAGCCATAGACAATAGGGTGGTGGGCTCTTCTGACTTTCCAGTATGCAACCATATAGCAATCTGATCATAGAGCAATGGCATAGCACACTGAATTTGAAAACACTTGTGGCAAAGTAAGTTTTGTATGTTATGGAAAATGAAATGATGCTCATATTGGTTATTTAAATATACAAATCTTAATTTCCCAAGCAATGCAAATCCTTCGAATCCTTACGCTCATTTTTAGTTTAGGCTTATGTCTGTGAAAGGTTTTTAAAAAGTTGGGGTAATTTAAGAATAAGGTTTAGCAAATATTTTTATATAATTTAAAAAGTAAATTATTTTCCAATCGAATTGTGTTCATATATGTCTGTAATGGCACATTAAAATGCCAAGACGGACAGTCAATGTTATAAATTAGGGAACATTATCTATTCGATGTTTCTTTTAATTAAATCATTATTCGTATTTCTGCTATTCATTTACAATGTATTACAACAACCACTAGGAGAATTAAGCATTATTTGTACACACCACGTGATAATGATTTGTTTTAAATATGGTTAATTTGTGATTACCACGCACGTTTATTATAATAATAAGGGAAAGAAGAGACGAAGTGTTTGGGTTTAAAACACTCACTGAATATCGTGCTATCGTCAGTTCCCATATTTACATATAATTGCTCGAAAAAGCCCATAATTGTCAAGAAGAAATGACTTCAGAAACATTAATAAGATCATTTAAATATAGCCTCACAAAAAATGAAATGGCTCAAACGTAAAGCATGTAAACCGTATTAACTATTCCTTACGAAAACGAGTCATGGTTTTAATATAGTAACACAGATCCTCAAAAATAAGATTGAAACAATTTTACTATAATAATAAACCATGGTTGCTTTTTCCTAAGGAATACTAGTAACGACATCAGAGACTGAAAAAGAACAATAAAAAGTCTTATATTTGTGAATCCTCGTACTTCACCAAATGCAAAAAGATATTTCACATTCAAAAGCGAACATTGCGTAAAGACGTCTATTCCTGACTGGTTTACGTACTCCTGTGCGCAGTCCTCCCATAGGGCAGCGCGTGTGGTACGTAGCCATCTTGTGCACGGCAAAGGAAGCGCTGCCGTTAGCTTGAGATTTCTACAAACAGCCGATAGACCAACAAACAGTCAGTATACCACGAACAGACCATCTTAAAGTGTGAAACCGCTAGCGAACATGTATTTGTATGTCTCAAGATGTCTCTCCGGCGGGTTGTAAGGAGGATTTGTGTGTTTGAAGACAAGGGAGTGTTTAAAACTGAAGGCGCCTCCTCAGACTCGAGTGACTGGAGTTTCATTCGCGACAGCGGCCTGAGGGAAACTCTCGCACCGGGACATGGCCTTCGTTTAGGCCACGGAATTTAGGGATACGGCATCGGAGAGGTTAAACACAGCTGAAGAAAAGCTGTCGTCGTGTTTAAAAGGACTAAAATGCAGCCATGAGGACGCGCGCGCACTGACAGCTCTGAGGGAGTCGGAAGTTAGCGCGACGCTAACGGAATATTTTATGATATATTTTCATATAACTTCTGTTTGTGCACTTGAAGCTTGACGCTTCCACCTAATCCGTTTAAATCGGAGTTACACACTCAAAGCGGCCACAATGTCAAAAATGCTGTCGAAAAAGAAGAGCTGTTTTCAGATCACGAGCGTAACGCAGGCGCAGGTGGCGACCAACAGCATCACAGACGACACCGAGAGCTTGGACGACCCGGAGTCCAGAGAACCGAAGACATGTCCTCCTCGGAGATATTTGACATATCGAAAAGCGGAGATTTTGAGGCGGAAACATGCGACGTCAGTATATATGACGAGCCGCTACATAACGACTCGGAAACATCTGGCGCGAGTGGTTCGCTCGTGCAAGACGGTCTCACAACACCTGGTTCTCGTAACACAGGTGCTATTCACGTGAGCCCAAATGTTCGTGGGGCTCTAGGGCAGATGAGCACTGCTGCTGGGTCTTCCCGGCACTCGCCTTCATTTACGGCCAGTGTTGCACCATCCTGCATGGCACAGGCGTCTACATCAGTTAGCAGTTCTGCTACAGTTAGTAGTTGCAGTTCTCGTTTCAGGGTCATCAAACTAGACCATAGTACAGAGCCCTTTAAAAGAGGTAGATGGACTTGCAGTGAGTTTTACGAAAAAGAAACCGATGTTTCTTCAGCCAGTCGGACTGTGGATAATGTTAAACATGCTGGCACTTTGGACCAAAATGCGGACAAGGATGGACATGGAAACGCGGGGGGTTTGGTGGCTTCACCTGTTGTGCTTTCAGTACCTGCAGCAGAACCTCATACGGACAGCGGTTATGCATCTAATCCTTCTATTGAGCTTCAACATCAAAGTTATGGCATCTCGCAGCAGGGAGTAGGCCTCGCAACCCATAGTTTTTTTCCGGTGGGGACCGGTGGTGCGCATATTCATCATGCCAAATCTCCCAGCATGCCTTCTACAGCTCAACCACAGCCGATATACCATGGTATACAGGCACAAAATCCCAGTAACATCCTTGCATCAAATCAGCCAGACTTCAGATCCCAGCATCCCTTGGATGGCTCCTCATTGACCTCCCCTCCGCTCGGGGTACCGTTAAATCGGGGCCCCTCACCTGTCATGACACCTGCAGTGGGAGGCTCTCATATACTGGGATTAGTTTCTCAGTCTGTGGACGCGATGGGGCACGGCAGAGGTCCAGAGCACGTTCAGGGGCTTTTACAACAGCCCGGCATCGGCGCGGCTCTAGGGACTGTGTCAGTCCCATCTGTCGTTCCGCAGGCGTCAGTGCCACTCATTCAGCCAGCGGTGGCTGTGTCTGTCACCCCCCATACTGTTGTCCCTGGTGTACAAAATGTGCCTGTTGTTATGTCCAGTGCCTCTAATACCGCTCACAGCATGCCAAACCAGACTCCGATCCCGGCTGCACAGCCCCAACAGAACCAGCTTCAGGGACTCCCCAGGGGTTTAGTGGTGGGACTGGGCACCCCGTTCAGCTTTAGCCAGATTCCCACCGGCATCACTCAGGCTGAAGATAACCAGAGGATGTCTGAAGCGCTACCTCGGAGCTCTTTCATCATAGGAAAAGATGGCTATAAGACCCTGAATGCCCATGGCTTGCAGCTTTCCACACCTGCTGTCAACAGTCTGTTCGGAATATCTATTCCCATAGACGGGGATGAAGACAGGTAAATAAGCATTCTTCATGATCCTCACCAGTGTGTTTTGAAGGGGTTTTTATTTGGGTTAAGCTCTTAAATGCTTTTGTTCAGTGTGATTTATTAAACAAAATGTCCTCCCAACTGTGTATTTATTGACACTTTAGCTATACCTACAAACGTAAGGCTGTCATTGCATTAGATGTGTTAGTGAAACATGTCCAAAGGTTATGTGATGTATTACACCTGTTGTTACTCTGCTAGGACACCTGTGTGAACTGATGGTGCGTTCAAGTGGCGTTAAGTAGATCGTATTTTAGTCTTTTTTACCATTGGGAGGATCCCAAGTCCTAAGTTTACGTGTTGGGGGTGTGTCAGTGAGAGGCATTAATGCAACATTTGTAGCTTATAGGAAATATACAGTGACTTCATAGATCAATTACATTATATAAAAAAAAAAACACACACCTCAGGTCCATCGTTTCTACTTGATTTTCTATAAGCAGATTTAAGAAACATTGCTGTTTTTTTGTAAAGCATTTAAAGAAGGTCCACCCCCAGCTTCCACTGTTAAAAGTGACTTGAGCTGACATTGTATATGAACAACTCATCAATATGAACAACCTAGTGAACACACATCCACTAACAAGTCACATTGAGTAGTCACAAGTCATTTAAAGTTGACTTAGCAAAATGTCATACTACATAATACATAAGCGAGATATGGTCTGGTATTATTTGTTTGCAGATGCCACTTGGTTTGATATTTTAAGAATTCTCACTTTTGAAGTGTCCGTATCCCTGTACATATACATCATCTTCCCTGAACAGTCACATTGACTGTGAAAGTTTAGTGTTGTTTTTGTGTTCATTCAAGCACTATTTGATTAGTGATAAATAATAGGACACAGTACTGTACATAGGCCCCGAAACATGACTCAAGCCTTTCCGTTTGTGTAATTTTCTTTGGTTTGTAAGGAAAGATTGACAAATCTGGTTTTATTCCCATTTACTCAATGCATTGTTCCGTTCTTTCGAGATTTATTTTGATGACTCACGTTTCCTTTCACACGTTTTCTTCAGAAGCTAAGCTGTCCTTCTAGGCTGATTAGGAGCTGGTAGCGTAGTGTTTCCTATCTTGTGATATGCAGAAGGTGCTACACATTCTGCACAAGGACTGATATGCCCTTCAAAACATAAGTAACATCTGCCTGATGATGTGTTGCATAAGGAGGATGTTATTTTTCTGTCACTAGTTGGTGGGAGTCCAAAAAAATCTGTACATTCTGTTCTGCTTACATGCTGTTAGCAGTCTTACCAAGCCTTTAAAAAGTGTGAACTTTTAAACATGTTTGGAAAAGCATGTTTTAAATTGTACATATTCAGTGTAGGATAAAGATAGCATTTTGTTTTAATAAAAATAATAATTGGCTGCATTTTTGATTACTTCAAATTACTGTAATCATTAAACTGCTTCATTTCTTAAGGTCACATTGCACAATTACTTTTTTCCACAGCCACAAATGTTTTTCTGTCGTTTTGAATGCTACAGTACACAGTAACATTGTTTAACATGTTTAGCTAATGGGAACCAAGTTTTAAACCGATACATGTTCCACAGTTGCGTTTTACCCAATCTGCTTTTGGTAAAGCATTGTTCTGTGAACTGAACCACTTTTGACAGCTATTTGTCTGTTATGTCATGCAGTATGACAGCCGCACTGTATACTTTATGCAGGCTTCTATTGTTAGTATTGCATTTTTGTGTGCGGTTGCGATAACTCTGAGATCATAGTCACTATCATTCACTCTAGTCATTCACTGGAGATTCTTTCATTAGTTTTGGGGTCTGCATGTGTGATGTCATTTTTTGACGAGTGCCTTGAATGATAAAAATAATGGCGTGTTCCATAATAAATACTGTAATTTGGTATTATGAGCTATGGATGTTGTAACCATATCATTTTATTTCAGCTTTTAAAAGAAAATCTTTTTCACTGCTTTTGTGAGTGTGGAGTCTCGTAAATAGCTTGACTTCAGTTTACAGAACAGGACATTCTGAGAGTCCCGCTTGTTAGTAAATGTAGTTGTCAACCCAAACCACTGACAATCTGAATATAGCCATATATAATGCTTCATATATTTGTTTCAGGGTTAAATATGAAACAAGATGTAAAGACAGTAGGCATGGTTTGTTAAACTGACTTATTGTCACTGATGGCATTTCATTTCTGTTTGTTTATTTTGTAGTCATTTTTCATTGACCAGTTTTACTAGTAATGAGACATGGCTGACTTAGGGAGCTCCTTGAATGATGTTATTGTAAGATGTATAGTAGCAGACAACCGCAACCAGGGCAGGGCTGCAGTGTAACAAATAAAATGGGTTTTTGGTAACTTAAATGATCCAGATATTTATTTGGTGTTAAATCTTATAAATTCCCCTCCTTGTTTCATATACAGTTGTGAAAAGATCTAATGTCGGAGTAAATTGCCACTTTACACAGGGCTGTATGTTAAAGTTTTTTGCATATAGCACCGGTAGCATGGGCCAAATAGTTGTAGCACAAATATAAAAAGTGCAGTTCATTACAATAGGCAGGTAAATGACAAAGGACATTAGTGTTACATACATATGGATAAATTAGGGCCATATAAGTTTTTCCCAAATAAGGTTTTTCCTTTTTAATTGTTCCGAGTTCTGTATTTTCAATGTTTTGCTATACAATAGTTGATACATTTGTCCATAAAAACTGTAGTATACTATAGTATTATAATATAATAATTATTTAATTATAGTGAAATTCTTGGTTAAAACTACAGTTTTGTTTAACCTTTCTATAGTAAATATTTAAATATATTATCGTGTTTATTACTACAGTTTATAAATTTACTACAAGTAAATAATGTTTTTCATCTGGTTCAAATTACGCTGACTTTTATTTTGGCGGGTCGTCGCAAAGACGCTTAAGGTTCAGCGTGTTTGATGGTGGCTTCACTCAAACAGTGAAACCCTATATAAACTCGGAACAACTTTGTGGATGATGTTCACGTGTTCGTGTCCTCGTATTGTGAGATACAGACAAATCCACGAGTGTCACCCTTGTAACATGTTTAAGAATAAGCAGATTACATATTTAATTGGTAGAATTCTGCTTTCGTGATTCCTTCCATGTTATCCCACATCGCGTAGATCATAGGACAACAAGTTTTAATCGCAAAAATTAAATGTAAACGATAATAAATAGTGCTCATTAGTTAACCTCACACACGAACAAGCACAACGACAAATGCACTTCACACAAGCAAGCGGCTCAAGGCTCTGTCTACTGCACATTCAAAACTGTATCGCACACGTTCTTCACTTTTACATTTATTCTTAGCACAGACCATTTTTTTTCGTAGCATCTTATATGTCGCACTGTACAGTCCTGACTTTACACATTACATATAGGCCTACACTTTACGTGTGACAGATATATACATTTGCCAATTCTATGCACCAAAAATAACTATTAATTAAATGAGTTTAGATTTAACAGATTGTTACTTAAAAGTGCTTTCTCCTAGTGTGATTAAGCAGTTCACTGTTTTTTCAGATTTTCCTGAGGTATTTTCAGATATAGAGATGATTTTTTTTGGTTGTTGTAACTTTGTAGGGCAGAGTTTCTCAACCCTGGCCCTCGATTAACTTTTCGGCAAAGTTTAGTTCCAACACACCTGATCAAGCTAAACAAGGTCTTTAAGATTAATGGAAAGTTACAGGCAGTCGAGTTTGATTGTGCTTGGGGCTAAATTTGTGAGCATCCGGTTTGAGATTTGAGAACGTCTGTAGTAAAGAAACTGAAACCAGGAGTCACTTGTTGCATTCACTGAGGTTAAATGGACATGTTACAGTTAAAGCACTTATTCATCAGCACAAAGTGCCCAGGAAATGGCCCGTAATAATGTTCATCTTTCGTTCATCACTTTCAGTTCCTCTCTAGACTTTGTTATGAAGAGGAAGTGACATTTAGACACAGTTGAGATATTTAAACTGCTAACTCACTGATTGAAAGGGTATGACAGTTGAGGCACTGGTGAACGCTACAGGATTACTATAGAAAGCGTTACAAAGTTCACAAGTTTAGGAATGTGAGCAGTTGCTTTTTTCCTTTTGTTTTAGTTGTTGGGTATCTTTACTTACCTGTCTATATTGTAGAGCTGTGGAAAATAATTGTTTTTACGATGCATCGCAATGCCGATTAAAAAAAACTGCAACGATGCACAGAATTAAATAATCGATTTTTAAAAAATGTGACTTAGAGTAAATGGCACTTCTGTTTGTACGTACATAGGCGGAAGGGAGAGCAGGAGCCGTACTAATAAACACACCTAGTGCCTTAAGCTATATTTGGACACATTTTGGGTTTTATGAAGATAAGATTCGGAATTTCTTTGTGATTTATGACTGCGTGTCATTGTGCTTTTCTCTATTGCTGAAGTCCTTGCTCAGACCGCATGTTTTAAAGCCGACCTCAAACTAGGGCTGCATGATTATGACATAAATTATAATCTCGGTTATTTTGGTCAATATTGAGATCACGATTATTCAAAATGATTACTCGCTAGCTTTTAAAACAACATAGAAAAATTTGAACTTTGCTTTTAAACTGTGAATTTAACTTTGAACCACTTGTGCACTTATACCACGATCCTCGTTAATCGTTTTACCTCTTTGCGGTGATCGTATGCACTGTGGCAGCTGTTGAGTTATGATACCGAGATGCCATAGAAGGTAAATTGTTCTTCCTCTTTTAATGTAAAATAAGCACCTAATTCAAAGTAACAAAATATATATATATATATATATATATATATATATATATATATCACAATAATATTACAATAGTATACAGTTATAATTACTACACATTGACAGGGCTCTAGACTTGCTCTTGCACTGGTTGCACTGGTGCGCCTAACTTTTTTTCTTGGGTGTTTCGACCGCATCGCATGTAAAGCATTTAATATTTAACTGGTTTTACCAGTTCACTTTTTTTTTATGTCCATATAGGCAAAATTGACTTGTAAATGAGTAACTAGCAATCTGGTCAACATAAAGTTCTTTATTTGAAGCACTTATCTACAAGAAAGGTAACTTACTGAAAATGTGTCTGTGCTTAAAGTGCTTCACTGAACTGAAATTTAAACGTAAAAGATCTCAAGATAAATGGACCAGGGCTTGACATAACGTGGGAGGTTGATGGCTCCACGTCAGAGCATTGCTTATGATTTTCGGACGGATCAGGCCTTAACTTAACATTATCCACGAAAAGGTTTTAAATCGTTCTTTTCATCTTCTCTCATCATCCGCGGCTACATCCACTCTGTTTAACTGACGGCCCTAGGCTACTCACCTCTCTCTGTCTGACTGCCTCGTAAAAAAATTGTCATAATCTATTATTACCCGTCACTATGGTGCAAGGTGTCGTTAGGTGATAATTAGTATGTTCGTGACGTCATCACGCCGTACTTGCGTCTCGGAACTTGGTGTATTTTAATACAACTGAATGCCCAATAAAGCCGTTGTTGTTTAAATTCATTTATAAAATATATTCATATCAAAATACTGTACAAAACCGTTTGAATAAAACGAAAGTAAGGAAAATGGTGCAGGGCACACTTAAAGAACGAGGGCTCTGCCATTATCACTACACAAGGAAACTAACAAACTAATAAGCAGTGAAGCAAGTTTTACGTTATTTATCATGTGCATAGTGTCTGGACTTTTGATCACCCCTTGAATGTTTTGCGATCGCGGTCCGGCTCGCATGAGCAGCGGACCGTGGATAACTCCCGGTGCTTCAGACTGGGAGCTCTTTCATCTCACTAAAACATTGTATAAAAAACCTTTTCATGCCATAGTTTACACAGGACTGGGGGAAATGTGCATTGATACTCCTTCATTCTTCATGTTATGTGGTTTACTTTGATAGGCGAACTGTCTCTCCGCGTCCCAGCGCGACATCCGACGGGTTTTCCCAGATCGCATCACATATGTCTAGTCAGTAACACTGACAGGTGAAAACACGCAGGTCGCTTCGCAAGGATATCACGCTCTAATGAAGGGAAACAGGGATTTACAAATTCCCCTCATTGTAATCCGCCAAAATGACGGAGGGCCTGCAGATTTTTTCGTCACTGGTAAAAAAATCCGTCAATGACAGAGATTTTTCGGTTAACACGACCTCTGGTACACACACGTACAGGAATATCTGGACCACGGCCAATCAGAGGGGGGTCTGCCCTTCACTATCTCTGATTGGTTTCAACCACCATATGGGCCTAATGTGTGTCTGTTGTTGAATCACAGGGAGACTTTGAGTTGCGGAGACTTTTTTCTCCCTTGAACGGCTGGTCGCACCAGTGCTACCTCTGATTATTTTTAGTCGCACCATTTAGAAATAAGGTCGCATTTGCGACCAAATTGGTCACACAATAGAGCCCCAATTGATTTACTTTACATTAAAGCAATGGCCAATATTAATAACGATACAATTGATCAGTTGGTCTGGAATTTATCTTGGCTTGCATATCCTGTAGTTATTACCAGGTCAACCTGTTGCTCTTTAATTTTCTGCCAGCTTCATTTCCCCAGGAATATCGTCACTTGTCATAGTCGTCATTTGTCATATTTGGTGGAAAGACACATTGAGAAATTGTGTTTTGCAAATCAGCTGAGAGGATTTAAAGGCAAAGTTCACCCAAAAGTTAGAACTCTGTCACCATTTAACTGACCCTCAAGTTGTTCCAAACCTGTATAAATTACTTTGTTCTGCTGAACACAAAGAAAGATATTTGAAAGAATGTTAGCAATTTCCAGTTCTGGGACATCATTGACAACCAGAGTAGAAAAAATAATTTATTTTTTGTTCTGTTGAACACAAAATGAGAAATTTTGAAGAATTTAAGATAGCAAAAAGACAGGATACAGTATATGTCAGTTGTCCTCCATTTTATTTTACATAGTCTTACTTTTAACTGATTGGTTTAATTAATGTATTATTTGTTTAACCATCTGCATTTTAAGAGACCTGTAAACTATTTGACCTCACAAAGTGCTCACAGAATTCTGCTGAAAACGTATCGTATTGCCTCCCAATCTGAATGCCCATCATTTCCAATTTACACATCCCCACACACGATTGCGTATTTGATAATTCAGTGTTTTGGCTAATTTGATAATGCACCTACCAGTAAGCGTGTAGTCATGTCCGTTTGACACGTTTTATTCTTAGTCTTGAATCATTGCGGGTCACAGGATAAGGGTTGTTTTGTAACATTCATAGTGTTGCATGATCAGGCAAAGGAAATGGAATGAATCTGCTTTTTAGTTAAGCTGTAAAAACTTGGCTGTAAATCAATGTGTTCATTTGTTTAGGGGATCCGTCTCTGTCACACTGAATGACTGTTCTGACTTGTTTGACATTCATTCGAAACTATGAATCCTTGAGGGCTCCTGCTAGGGGCACTGATACCACACAGTGCTGTTAACTGTTTCAAACACTGTCCTTTACTTTTTCAATATGAATGTCCATTCATGGCAGCGTTTTTATTGAAAGCCATTTATAATAGGCATCTTGTTTTTCAAATGTAACAGATCATATTTTTCATATAGTGTAAAGAAGGGTTTGTTTATTAAGCTTCCCATATCACCTATAATGTTATTCTTATTTTCATCATTTTCACATATTATCCTTTCTTTTTTTTCTAATCTCCAAGGAACCCTTCCACAGCTTTCTATCAAGCCTTCCCCAACTGCAGGTCAAAGGTCATCAGTAATGGGTATGATGTCTGTGTGCATAGTATTTTGCACTCTTGGTGGTCATGATTCTGCATGCACTGCAGTGAGCATGACATTTCCGGAAGCGGCTTTTATGATCACATCTCTATTTGTAACAAATGCAACTTTTGATGATTGTTGGCACGATTGTTGGTTGTTTGACTGACAGTAATGCGAGTTTTGCTTCCATTACAGTGTACATAGTAGATTAAACTTTCTACGTTGTTGATTATTATAATGGTAGTTTTTGTGTTTCTTGTTTCATGTGTAACCCTAACAGACTCTGGATCCAACCGATTAATATATTGTAATCACAATTATGTTTTGTACTTTTTGTGTTAATTGTCCAGTAGACATGTGTTGGTATATGGTAATATGGCGATGACAAGTAACAATGTTGACGTTATCTCCCTTTAAAATACAGTGAAAAATTATATTTAAACAATGACACGCAGTGGAACACACAGTCATGAGTCGAGATCTGGAACGCTTACTCAGTGCAGTACATGATACACACACGTACCTCAGCCTGCCCCGGCTGACTGCATGCCAGGGTTAGATGTGCCCCCCTAGATGTAAGTAATTTATGAATGAATATAAGAACAGACCCGTATATTATGTAAAACATATCTTATAAGGCTATGGCAAATACATTTAACATTTCCACTTGTTTCTAAAAATATTGTTATCATAAACATGCAAAAAATACATGCATGGACAATTTGGACCATTTGGATTCTGTTAATTACAGTTTTCTAATTTGTATATTAATATGATCAGAATGTTTCGTAAGGCTTTTTATGTGTGGTACAGAAGGGCTTTGTTTTGTATCGCTTAGGACTAAATGTGAAAATGTACATCACGTACCAGCTTGATGGTTAGAGGCAGAAATTGACATTTGATTATGATTGAAAATTCAGTAGGTCTTTGAACAAAGGGAGGTTTGTACTGTCATTGAGCCAAAAGGATTTAGCATTTCTGTGTGACTCATTACGCTGGTGGGAAAGATAGAATTCTTAAAAAAACAAAAACAAGGTTAGATTATGTTATTGTTAGAGTATATTTAATACGTGTTACGTGTCCATTCCTGTCCTCAAAGAATCGCAATGTTCAAAACGGTTTTAGTAAACTTAGAGAGTTTAAAATCCTCGGTTTTGGAAATTAGTCTGTAAAGAGGTCATGAGGATTGTTTTTCGGTTACTCACTTTATCATTTATTACAAGTCGAACTTCTTATTGGTTTAATTTGATAGACTAGTTAAATTCGTTTTGTAATACTTACTAGGGGTGTGACAATGTATCGATATGGCGAGGTATTGTTGTCCTTCTCAGTGCGATACGAGCTGCGCTTAATATCGATATTTTAATGAATAAAACAAGAGGCTCTAAATACTTTTCCAAGCGTTATTACATCATGGCTCCACTGGGTCGCGCTTAACATGCAAATGAGGGAAACATGAACAAACTAGTCTGAGAAGAGTTTAGGATTGCATGTAAAATAAAATATTCTCCATGCATATTTGTGAATGAACGTTGATGTGCTTAGATTTAATGCAAGTTGCTGCACTGACATGTTTTTTAGGTTTATTTTATTTAAGCTGGTTTCCACTAAGATTTCCCCAGGTTTAAATACGTGGCTATTGCCCAGTAGGCAAGAATTTACAGTTTTGGAAATACAATACCATTTAGTGGTCCACAGTATACACATTTTAAATGTGTTAAATGTGTCAGTTTACAAAGATAAGCTTTTAATTTAGGCATAAAATGTTTAATTTACTTGAAATGTTACTCATGTTGGTAATATGTTATTAATTTACCTACTGAAACTTGAATAAAGAGACAAATGTTGCACTTAACCTTTTCACTTGCATTTAGTTTTCATAGTTAGACAGATATCGTGATGTACCGTTATGGAATTGCCAAACAATATATCGATTATCATAGTATTGTTGCATCATGATATATTATCTGCACTGTGAGCCATGTTTCGTGAATCATATCGTGAGGTATCCTGTGAGTCCCACCCCTAATACTTGCATTCAAAACAACAGGAAAAGCTAAAACTTTTGCAAAAAAATATATATTTTTATTGAATGTTATAGTCAAGTCTTTTATTGTTTAGATCAATATTTTAGGCCGTTTATTACTTTGAGTAGTTGTGTGACAGTCATTAGTCATCATTATGACAGACATGTAAAACTTGGGATTCATCTTATTTGCCTATGTAAACAATTGTCATGTTCTTTCATCTCTGTCCATGTGTTTCTGGGCTGTTACAGATAGAGCCTACTGAAAATAAGATGGATTTTGAAGATGGCAGAATTGTTATTTTTGGTAACTGTTCTCTTATAAGTTTGGAATTTCAAATCACGAGCCAAGAAATTAGAAAAGAACAAGGAAATGATTGTGAACCTTCTTCCTGAAGTGGATTTGAGAGGCATGTTTATATTGATATTTATTGAAGCATTTATAAAACAAATACTTAGAAAGAAACCGAATACCGCGAAAGACGTTATCAAATCACACTACATAAAAGATGCCTGTATTCCCGTAAAGATGGAATTGAATTACTGCCCAGCCTTATGTTTTATCAATGTGTAATGGAAAGAGTAAAACAAATTGGTTAGAAAAATGTATGATGCAATTAATGCTATCACAAGTGTTCAAACCTGGCATAGACATCTGCTTAAAATGGCATCGCTCTTTAAGTGTGCTACCGGACGCATACAACTTTATGGTGTGCATCCATGAGCATGTATCTTCTAAAACTTAAGATCATTCATGTTTATAGTCACTGTATGCATAACCATTTACATGCTGTAGTTAACTTTTTTCTGCTTTCTTCGCATACCTAACTATGAGCAATTATAGTAGTGATGCTGTGGTAATGTACATCGTTTATTTGTCTTTTTGGTTAAAGATCAATAGTGGTTAAAGATTAGCCAGAACATGCACACTGCCGAGCAGCAGGAGGCGCCTGTAGGAGTGCGCGTGGATGGAGATCACACCCGGGTTGATCCACATCAATCACAGCCGTCCGCATGACTCAGGCCAGTGGCTGGAGGTCATTGGTTTTAGGCCATCTGTTCTGTGGCCGGCTGTTTGTTGACCAAAAACCTTACGCAACAGCTTGGCGAATGAATAAAAGGCATCTCTCAAGACTCTAGACTTGTTTACACGGGAGGAAAGAATCACCCATGACTCTTATTTGAAGTAGATGTAATATAATTTACTTGTTGATAAAGGATGTCTGAGACTGAAGAATAATTTTTTTCGGTTAATTCCTAAAGGTTTGACCTCTGCTCAAAGCCGTGGGGCCTTTTTTGTTAAACAAAGGCCACTTGGTTACTTTAAGTTAACTGGTATGAGGTTTTAAGGTATGAGGCTGTTTTTTTGAATTTCGTTAGAAATCGCGAGCTTGTACATGAAATATAATGCCGTTACCGTTTTTTTCCACTGTAGGCAGCAGGAAGAAGTTTTCTTTGGAATGGTCAGATAGGAATGCTGTTTTTTTCGTAGTTGTTCAGGACACAACATGTATTTGACGTAATGGCATCACGGTAAGTAAAACGTGTTGCTAAGAAGAGGATTGTAAGATGTTGATAGTCACTAGTAATTTTTGTGCAAACCACAAATAGTTTTCTCTGATTTTTTTTTTTAAATAACTCACAGGTTTTATGGTTTCATTAACAAGAAATGCCGGTTGACACCTGCTCATCAATACGTAACCTCTCTGACTATTTACTGGCTGTTTGAGTTCAGGATAGAAGCCATAAGCAAGTAAAGGCATTTCTTCATACCGTTCATATCGTCGCTCCAAGGTAGCTTGGCAACATCACAATATAAACCAAAGTTGATATGCCTGAAAGTAAACATGCACGTAACAGCAGGCAGGCAATCTAAAAGTTATTTATGTGAACAACCTACACAGAAAAAAAGGTTTAAATTGAGCAGATTGTGAAATTTAAGGATATTTCATACAGCTTGTGATTCACCTGTGTTATGCTAAAGCATGTCACAGTTTGCGTGTTCATGTTTGCTCAACGTCTGGATTCTCCACGTCGTTTCCTAGTAAGGATATGCAGGTACCTGCTTGTATAAAAAAGTCATGCGTCCAAGAGAAGGAAGTGTAGAGGATGATGCCTTTGCAACGTCTGATGGCCCAAAATTTAATTGTAGACTGACGATCATGTTCTGGAGATTCTCATTGACTTCTCAGAATCGTAACATCATAACAATGTTCGTAAACAGAACCGTCGCTGTTCTTAGAAAAACTCACTTTGTCAATGGTGTATTTGTGTCAAATTTATTTCTGTGCCTGTATCTTGCATTGACAGTAATAGGTCTGCTATTACGATTTTGCTATTATGCTACATTTGTATTGAAAAAGTTATTGTTTAAAAAAGGTTTGTAAGATCGCACCCATCATGAGACGTGTAGTTTTGTTTCATATCTTTTAAGTTTACTAGACTAAAAATTGTGTAATTCAAATGCATTTAAGAACAGCCTGAAAGTCCTATATGTAGTTAAAAAATGAGCTCAAGTCATTTTACAAGTTTGTAGTAAATGAGGAACTGCAAGCAAAAACAAAGGGCACACGATATTAAAATCAGAGTTGAGCTTCAGTGTTCTCAACTTTTACGGTGGTGTCTGAGACAGAGCTAAGCGTGCTGCTCGTGTACAGCGTGCTGAATTTGGACCCGCCCCCTCGGTTACCACTCCCCCCTGCTCGAGCACACATTCCATAAATCCTGCAGAGCGCCTGTTCCACGATACAAACACAGAGAGTCACAGGACTGAATCCGAGACTAAAACCCTTTAACAACATGCGCTCAAAAATGAGCTACTGCCTGCCCTACTCGCCTGGATCATCTCCTACATCATCTCCTTCATGTTCTACGAGATTAATAGCGTACAAACGATGCAGGTAAATGTACCAAAAGTTTACGTTCTGCCCTTTTTTTTACAAAACTTGTACGGAAGCATTGCTTTTTCCTCCGGAGTGTTTATGCGTTCTTTGTTGGCTTTTTTATTCTAAACGCGTGTTTTATCTTCAGTTTTCAAAGGTAAATGTACGTGTTGTGCATCACGTACGAGCCGACTCGACAGTAACGTAAACGGAATATGAATGTCATAAACTACGTTTGAATAAAGTGTCAGCTTTTCAAAGATTTGATTAATTTAAAGAGATTATTAATTTATATTTACTCACCACTAATGTAATGCATTGAGGGGATCCATGTATGGGGACGTTCACACGAGGTGTGTTCTTGTTGTCAAACACCACAGGACGGTAATTCAACCGTACATTAGTAACTATATTTAAATTTATAAAAAAGCAAGAACGCTTGCTTACCATTTACGCTGTAATTTCTTGTCAAGACTCCAAGTTATTCATGGGGTATCTGAACGTGATTCCTATTTGTTATCTTCGAATCATACTGCAGTTAAGCTCATCGAAAGTTATTATGAACATTTTGCTTCGTTAAGGACCAACACCTGGCAAGATTTAAAAGCAATTGAAATGACAATAAATAAATGTAGAGTTTATCTTGGAAGTAGGTTCAAGCTTGTTTGATTAATAAGTGTTTTTAATATTTTTGTGTCCTTAATAACGTTTTGTTTTTGCAAGAATATGACATTTGCGCAATCGCATTTAATGTAGACATGCTGGTTTGAAATGTAAGTATGTGCATATCTGATAAGTATTTTTATCTGCAGAATTGATCATAACACGGGTATGATTTTATCCACCATGTGCTGATAAGCACAATAAGGAAGTGTCAAGTAAATTTGGCATTCTGAATTATTGGTGGGTGGAAGTTGGCAGTTTGTGGATGAGATTCGTCTGATATGATGTCGTAGACGTGACGGGACTTGAATATTCCTTAGAAGTGGATATTTGTATTAAGTATTGTCTTTGTTTTTTTCTGCAGTGCCTCTGGCGCCAGTGTTGTTGCCATTGATAACAAGATAGAGCAAGCTATGGTAAGTTATTTTATTTTTTTCGATTGTTTTATTGTTTTTCTGCAATGATGTGTATAACTCATAAAGTTGTTTCTCTCTTCCTCAGGATCTCGTGAAAAGCCATTTAATGTACGCTGTGCGCGAGGAGGTGGAGGTCTTGAAGGAACAGATCAAGGAGCTGTATGAAAGGAACTCTGTTCTGGAAAGAGAAAATGCAGTATTAAAATCTCTGGCTAACTCTGAACAGTTGACTCCATTCAACAACCCCGGAAGCACTTCTCCCCAACAGACAGCAGTGAACGCCATCTTACAGGAGGGAAGCAAACTCGTGGCCTTGCCCCCACAACCCAACGTATCCACAGCGTGAAAAACTCATCACCATAGAATCAGCAAAAGAGATTTTGGTTTTGGTCTTGTTTGCCATGTCGTGGAGAGCCATGCTTCGATTTTACATGCTGCTTGGGTTTTCCAGTATTAGACAATCATTTTGGGAAAAGCTCGCGTTGGGCTAGAAGAGGGTTGCGGCAGGTTGTCCCGGGCATGGGCTGATGGGAGGTATGAGAGAACGGGAAAGGGAAGTTGAGATAGTCATTTTGCAGGAGGCCTCCAGTGTGCGTCTATTCCTAGACTTTGCGGGTGAAGACAAACACTGATGGTGTACCTAGCACGGAAAGCATGGGAGTGTTTCCAGAGCCAACGTTCTACAGCATGATTTTTTTAGTTTTACAGTTTGCATATATTTATTAGAGGGCTGCTATTTTCATAATGTAAATGAAACATATGTAACAGAGGTCTATTATATAAAGAAACTTTCCTTTGGAAATTGTAAAATAGATGTTAAAGCATCGACAACTTAGTTTGGCAATAATATCCCCATGGCACAGTTCCATCTGGAAAGGTTGAATGATCTTTGCTATCGTTGATATACAGTCCTGTATAGTTGGATGGATCGGGGTTGAATGTATATGTGTATAGATTGTAAAGTATTATAACCAGTTGTACAGGTGAGCACCAGTTATCAAGTATTTCTCTCATTTTAAGTATACCATACTTCCCCAACATTCTTCACTTATAATTTTATCTGAAATACCCCTTTTTAAAAACCTGGGATGGGGAAAAAGCTGTGAATTTGTTCATACAAACGTATTTGTAACCAAAGAAGAAAAACTGTAGATTTGTTTTGCAATGCACACTTTCTGACCTTTGTTTGTTTTTACTTTGCCATGTCAAGAAATCCTTTGTTTGCTGGTTGGCATGTCCTGCATGATCTTTCAGACTGTTTTCTTACCTCATTTTATTTAATTCAACATAACTAAAAGAAGTCTGTGAACCATATTATTTGGGTATGGACGGTGAAGGGTAATTTCTGGCCCCGGTAATACAACCCTGATAATGGGAAAAAACGAGCCAACTTGTTTAATTGCGTTGTGTTGATATACATCAAATGTTTATTACATTGCAGAAAATGTACAAAATACAGTATTTCCAGGAGTAGTTTACACTGATTGCTAAACTTACACATAAAAGGTTAAATTGTCATCCCAAACAATCAGTAGAAATCAATTTGTGTAAGTTTGCAGTTCACAGAAATAGTCATTATTTTGGTATAGGGCATGTCCTTTGTTTTTAATGTCTTTTGTGCCTCTTGTATCATGCGCTTTACAGCAGTCTGGTTTATTTTTGCCCGTCAGAGCCAAACATAAATTTTACATCAGCCGGCGAACATGTGGTTTGATTTTTTTTATATTTGTTGAAGGAAATGTAGTATACAAGCAAAATGTATTGTGCTTGATCACTGAGCCTTTGAGAATATCATTGTTAATAAAAATATTGCATATGATAAAATCAAACCGACAAAGGGTTAGTAAAACACAATATATTTATTATATTGCCAGGCAACATATGAGTTATGCAAAAGTGATTTAATCCTGTGATCTCAAACTGGTTTGGGTTAAATTGCCAAAAGTACTTTGAGAAGGAAAGAAGCTTTTAAAGAGAAGTCACTGAGTGCTAGGAAATCATCGTTTTATCCTCTTGCACTTTTAGACAAACACCAAACGGAAGACCGCAGAAAAATCAATGAGCTATTTCACAATGAAAAGGAAAGATGTTTGAATTTCAGTAATAGTTTATTTACACAGATTTAAACCATCTGTGGGTGGATGACATGAAATAATATTCCTAAGTAAAGACAGCTGGAATGGTGTGAAGAATCTGTCAACAAGAAATATTTTAAGATAGCTATTCTGCCAATAGACATGTTGCCAAATATAGAATTTACGCTGCACATGCCCCTTGTCCTCTGGTGTTAAATACTATGACTATATACAGTATGCTGGTGAACAATGCAAATAAAGGGGCTTGAGCTGATCTATGCAAACACATTTGAGCCAATTTGACAACATTTTCTTTTCACCGTTTTAAAATAACAGTTTGTCTTCACATCATGGAATAGTGTCCATTATGTAATTCTCACAAAATGCCCACTTAGTTGACTTTTTTTTGGTTATTTCTAGTGAAATTGTTTTGACCCCCAAATCACATTATCTTCCCTTTGGCTCTAACTGTCTATGCAAAGATAGAGCACCTAAAAATAACTTGCTTGTAGCAACTTGACATGACATGCCTACAGTGTGACTCATTGAAAATCTCTTGTAGTTTGACGTATGTGTCACGTATACTGAAGTTACTGATAAAACGAGTTTATCGCCTTTTGGAACTATGTGTGTTGGACAGCGCCATCATGTGTTCAAGGAGTGTAAAAGCACAGTTTAAAAAAAAACTGCAGTTGCAACACCAGCCATTTATAGAAATGGACAATGAGAACCTATGAAATTTTAAAGGAAATCCGGACACAAATTAAGCAATACCAAATTGAATATGCTACCATTAGGCTGTCGTGTAATGTATATTAAAATATAGAAGATATTTCGGTTTAAGACTATATGAAGAGTTTGGTTCCAAAACGAGATAACTCAGTTTAAAAGAAAAATAAAAAATCATGTTTTTATTGTGTTAGTTAGCTGTATTTTTTTTGTTATTATGGCTTATCAAAACAAACCAACTGCAGTTTGATTGATATTAATTGGAATGCACAATAAACATTATTTTAATCAAAATAAAAAAAAGTTTTTTTACAACTGAGTTATCTCATTTTGGAACCAAACTCTTCATATACTACGGTACATAGCTTAGAATATATACGTTACTATTTATTAAACAATGGATTCAACTAAAGAATCGGACCCAAGGCACAAAAGAGTCTTTCCAGAAAATGACAGCCGAACTAACTCCAAGCTCCTCTGCCAAGATACAAAAAATGACAAAAACACTATAAAACTTGTAAATATGACTTATTTCTATGTGACTGAAACTTTCTTCATGTAGGTTAATTATTACTTTAACTTAAATAATGTTTATATCGTTTATTTAAAGATCAATTATGCAATTAAAATACGATGTCTTTTATTTAGATGAAATCAGAAACTTTTATTATATGTAATAAGTCTGCTTCCGCTCTTTCTGCAATGCACTTCCTGTGTAACGATTTATCGCTGACTTCACATTTCTCTGTCTTGTTATGGTGCGGGACCCAGTGGAAACACCTTCTCTTGCTTGTCTGGAGATTTTCTCTATTTCAGTCTGATCTGCGATCAAAATCTGGCTGAAATAATCACACTTGACCGGGGCATTGATGGAAATATCGATGGAGTCGGAAGAGGGCGAGCGCAGGTAAATGAAATGAACATAAGTTATATCGCAGTTCTGAGTTTGACAGCTAGATACAGAGGGGTTTAGGCTTCGATTATACAGCCAAATGTTGTTCATTCAGCTCCTCATTCTCTTAAAAATATCTGCGTATGCACATATATAATCTGTTAACAACATTCTTGTTTGCTGACACCGCTATCGATTACAACATTCATATTGAGCTAGCCGGCTAGTGAGTTATACATCGTATTGCGCTCATGAATGGTAATTAGACCTCTCTGATTGGCCGAAATGGAACCGTTGGTATGTGGGCGGTCGTTAACATAAGAATAAACCAATAGCAAAACGGAAAATCCAGGAAGTTTCCCAAATAAGGCTAATGACGCATTAAAATGTGTAGGAATACGCCATGATCATAGTAGGATTCGTACTTGGTCAGCGTCGTATGTTCTAGCAGCAAAAACATTGACAGCACATCTTCAGTCTCGTGATGCACTCACATCAAGCTGTTAAATACCAAACGACATCGCTAAATAATAATAAAAATACAATTCTTTAGTTGCTTTAAGTTTTTTCGTAGATCTGATACCACCGTAATGCTTACTTTCTTTACGTAAAGTTATGTTTATTTTAATTTTCACATCCTTGTCATCGTGTCATGTTTGAGATATCAGTATTTCCTGTTTATGTTTTTATTTATATATCTAAATATACAAGTGTATATCTTATTCTACAATAGGAACATACATAAAAAGAGCTAAAACATTGCTAAATCTTATTCTAGGCCTTATGAAAATGAATTATGGTTTTATTGTATTAAAAGTGTAGCTACTATGCCATAACCCTATTTAACTCTCAATAACACAATATGTGTTTTTTATAAAAAAATATTTGGCACAATTCTATTATTTAAATTTGATGAGCATGACCAGTCTGATTTGTCTCACGCGTGTGATGTTAGATGGGAACACTGGAAGCTGCTGTCTAATCTGAAGACCACCGTTGAAGGGCTGCTGTCAACCAACAATCCCAATGTGTGGTCTCGCTATGGGGGTCTTCAGCGCCTGCACAAGGACATGAATAATATCCTGGGTCATGGCCTGAAACATGAACAGGTGCTGTATGTGGGTTGATGATAAAAAGGGCTATCTTCTTTCAAAATCATGATAGAAAAACGTATACGGGTAGTATTGCCGTAAGCCACCCAGGAACATTATCCTAAACAACAACCTGATATACCAGGAACTATTAGACGCAAATAGCCTGTGTGGCCAATTGAACAAGTTTCATTTCTTCATTGTATTAGTTTCTGTACCCTAAGGGAGATCATAAATTGCCCACGTGACAAATCTAACCAGAAAGATTGTTTAATAACCGCCAGGGCAAAGTACGGATAAGCATGCATTCTTGTTGCTGTGTTCTGTTTTATACAACAGTTTACACAATGCATACCGTACACATGGTCAAAAAATTGAATGCATGAATCATTGGCACTGTGGTACACGGCCTTATTGTTTCACCCTGCAGGTTTACTACAAACAAAAAGACTACTGGCGTTTCGTGTGGTGCGTACGGTACCTCTGTCCTCATCTGGCCTGCCACGTAGAACAGGTATTCGTCAACCGAGTGAGAATTTCCCCTTCTGTTGTTGTGCCATCTTAATTGAGAATGATTTTGTTTTGCAGTTCAGTCAGTTGGAGCCTGTGTTGACCAGTGGCATGCAGTGTTTCGGGGAGGGTCATAAAGCTGAACGCTGGCTCTTACACAGTCTACAAAGTCACATCTTATCTGCACAGCTCAAGCCGCTACTGCAGCACAGAGCAAATATACAGAAATACTACAACAGTACGACAACATCCACACATCAGCATTTTGGTTGCATTGTGATGTTATTTATCAAAATTTGTTTTCCTCTTTTGTAGATGGGGCCTTCCTTTTGAGCGAGCCACACGTGTGTGCCATGTTCCAGTGTCTGGAGGCGGTGGAGCAGAATAACCCTCGCCTGTTGGCCCTCATCGACACTGTCCGGGTGAGAACTGTTGATTTGTATTATTTACCCATTACCCTGCATTCTTATATTATATATATAGATATAATTTGCGTTTTAAACCTTTTGATTGAACCTTAATGTCACGATGAAATAAAAAAATGGCCACGCCCACAATTTTTTTGTAGATATTCCATTTCACTCAGAATACTGATCACGTCTTCCAGTTCACAGGGACTTTAAAGGGATAGATCTTCCAAATGTAGATTTATGGGGGCCAAAGTCAAGATACTGTCAGAAATCCTTAGACCTGAGTGCAGGTCCTATAATGAAACATGTATTGGTAAGATAACAACAGCTTGTTTGTGTTTGATAGGTTGTGTAGGTAGTGGCTTTTGACCTTTCTGACTACAACGTCTGGTACAAATTCTTTGTCACAGATCTTTTTATCTAATAAATCCACTGAGCAAACACGGAAGGTCAGGAGCAGTTTGTTTAATAAAGATATTGCAGGGCTATACAAGATCCAGGCCAGCAACTCATACTAGCCCTATCAGGCCAATATTTTTGTTGTGATGTGTTGAAGATTGTTGTTGGGAAATTCTTTTGCAACATATGTCATCAAGATACTACGTAGTCCGCTGTTATAGAGTTCAAATTGCAGGAATGACTGTGATATTATTATTATATGTACGGTATACTATCATTTTCTACAAATTGTTTTTTCGAGATTATGTCTGGTTGAGCTACCAACATTCATTAAAATGTATATATGTATGACACAAGTATGGAAGGTATGTCAAATTTATATCACGATTATAGTGCCCATAATAATCTCGATATTATCAGTGGTTTTGTTAAAATGAGGAAAACATTTTTATGAAAACATTTTATCACGTTTTATATTTGAAAATCAATAAACAACAAATAAAATCAGCAGCTCTAGGCACTTTTTGTAAACATAAACATTTATTCTGCATCTGAGTCAGACTGATGCTGGCTGGACAGGATTTTATTTTTATCATGAAACTGGTAATCGTTTTATACTTGAACATATATAATGTTTTTTCTCTTGGGGTTTCTTTATCCCTTTCTTCTTTTCTTGGCAATACATTTCAATTCAATTTTCTTGATTTTCATTCAAAACATTGTGATACTATTTTATAATAGGCATGCCATGTTTTATATTTTATATACCATGTTAATTACTGGGACTTCAATCGCAGTGTTCAGTATTATTGTGGTATTGAGTTACACCGTGTCTACAGCGGACGCGGCGCGATGTGACGCCACAAAAGACAATAGAAAGCATTAGAACTCATTATAATAAAAAATGTGTCCACACTGGATGCAGCGCGACGCAACACTGCCATATGAACAAGTTGGGTGTCGTGTCACGTCCATTTAGACACGGTGTTAGACTAAACAGATTCAAATGCAAAAGAACTGTGAAGAACAGTCAAATGGAGTCAAAACATTATCAACCAACCCGTTCTGGACTGTTTTAGTGCACATGCATATGTACAATATTGTACAGCATTACATCTAAACATCTAGAATAGTGCTGTGCAACGATTTATCTCATCCAGAACAAATGTTTGTATTTGCATAATAATACATGTCTGTGTACTGTGCATGTTAATTTTATATACTAATGTATATACTATTATTCATAAAACCATATATAAAGATTTATTAATTTGTATGTTTTTTCGTTAATATATTCATGTACAGTATGTGAATGTTTTTATAAATACAAAATTAATATGCACAGTACACAAAAATATGTTATGTAAACACTAACTTTTAATTCTGGATGCAATTCATTTCAATCAATTGTTAAACAGCCCTAATCTAAACAATTCAGATAACAAAATATTCGATTCAAAATTTCGCATATTTTGCGCGTGCAAGTTTGTTATTTCAAATGTAGACACTTGGCTGGCGTGCGCAAATAGTCCCTAGACGCGCCCACTTCCTGTCGCCAACTGTCAGTATCGCTGGATGTCGCTAGGCTACCATTGAAATAAATGACATCGCCTCGCTTTGTCGCTGGTGGTCTGAATGGGCCTTAAGCGTTCCCATGCTTTGTTTCACTATTTTACAAACAGATTTGTCACAGATTTATCAATTTCATCCGTCTCTTGTGTGATTACAGCTTTCGCACTTGAAAGAGTCTCCATCCCTGGGTTTGCTGAAGAGTCAGAGTATGTGTTTGCTGCCTGGGGCGACAGGAAGTTGGAAAACTGCAGACGACTCGCAGTGCCGCAGACTGACAGAGATTCCCAGCACCCCACTCTCCACCAACAGCTCAGGTCAGCAGATTTCAGAGCGAGAACAACAGGCCGCTCTGTGAACGCTGGCTTGTTTGCACACATAAAGATCTCATACGAAAAGAAAATGGCATGTTGTTTGGCTGAAAATCTGGAGATGGAAGGTGGGGGTGGTGAAGAAATGTGACTATTCCTCATATTCGCATTACGTTTGTGTTTGTCTTCAGATTCTTTGCAGTCCAGCAGCACGCAGGGGGCTCCATGGGTGTGTGGACGAAATCAGAGCCCCCCGGACACGGGAATACCTCACATCGCCTTTACAGAACCCACCTCACCCGCTCCGGCTGATATCCGCGACTGCGCGGAAGCGGATCTGGATGACGGTCCAGAATATCTTGCTATCGGTAATCTGGGGAAGCGCAGACGGCGGGACTCATCCAGCTCCACTCAGAGCAGTGAACACCCAGAAGCAAAGGGCTCCACCCACATGGCTTTGGCTCCACCTCCAGCACGACGTTGCTCTTTATCAGAGGCTCAGAAGAACATGGGGCGGAGCTCCAGGGGACACATACGGTCTCTGTCCGATACGGGCATCTCTCACAAACAAAAAAATGGTGCGTACAAATGTTTTTTGAGGCCAAAGACCTCATCAAATCAGTGTTGAGTTGTGCATCAAAAGCATGCGAAAAATCTGATTCAGAGTGTTCTCTTGATTCATTTTAGTGAATTGATTCATTGGGTTGATTCATTTCAATGAATCTATTTATTTCAGTCATCATTAATGTATCCAGAAAATATATTTTTCCATCTTGTATTGAATTGATATAAATATGCATACATTTTTTTACAAAAATTTCATGAAAATGCAAAATCAAACACACTAACCACACTAATGAAATCTAAGCAAAAATTTATTTTATTTTTAAAAATGAATTTAAAGGAAATCTTAACATCTTGCTTGTATGTGCTGTAATTTTTCTGATCTTGCTGTGGGTGTCTGGGTTATATCTTTACTACTTCAACTCTATTCTCTCTTTCTCTTCTCTCTCTTTGTATGTGAAGGAGAGGGTCACAGGAAAATCACCATAATTATCGAGGACCCTGTCGCAGGTTTGCAGTGCTTTGAAACTGCATTTTGTCCAAACCCTCCATTTTCTGACACCCTCGCATGAATTCTATTCGCAGAATTTTTTAGACGTTTCTCGCATGTCATTTGGTCTGTTTTCATTTCAAGCAGTGAGCCATTCATGGTCTTTCCTTGGTTGTTTTTATTATTTTTACATATTTTTTATTTATAAAGTTCTATATTTATTTAATTGTCATCTTCATGAATTTCCTTTCTTATTTGTGTTTTTGGCTATATTATTAAATGTTCTTAAAAGTATTTAAAAAAGTTTTTGGTTTGACCTCTCGTGCGAAGAGTTTACATCCTTTTGTTTATTTTAATCCTCCATTCAGATTTGACATTTTCATCAATGTTTGTTCTCATGGAAAGATGGTGAAACTGGGAAGATGCATTCTATAACATCATGTATCTGTGTTTGAATTGGCTTGTGTTTCTGTGTTTTACAGAATTGGTTCTGGATACACCGTGTTCGAAGAGCTGTGGTCCGTTCTCACCTCAGATCAGTGACAGCAGCACTCACAGTTCTCGCTATATGGAGTCTAGTGAGTACGCATGCTTGCTTTCCAGAAAATCAATAAAAACTGAATGAGTGTGCCACTAGTGGCTGCCAGTGGTATTGCAATTTATTTTGATTTGTTAATTTCATGCTTGTATTACAATAACTTGTCTGGAAGTATATATTTTTTAAAGCTTAAGTTTAAAGGTTACAGAACAAGACATTAAAGGGATTTAGATGAAAGAAATAGCAAGTTTGATCATTTAACAATTCATTGTAAATTATTGGTGAGTTTGGTAGATTAACCTTGAAAGCTTTGAGAAGTTAGTATGACATTTTTGTTAAAGGTGCAGGATTTAAAAAATGACAAAACGGGTTTCAACAAGTTATGAAACACATCCCTAATATGCTGTTGTTTAAAAACTGAATTAACAATGTTAAGGAATTCTCTTTTAATACAAAAAAAATCACACTTTCTTTTCTAGGTTGAACACACAAGTGCATAAAAGTTTTTTTAACGATTGTTAACATTTCTGTCATGTTTTGACACCGTGGTCAGAATCCTTTTAAACCAAACTGTCAAACACATTTATGATATTTTCTGTAAAGGAGTATATTTTTACATCGTTCTATAATGAGTGTCTGTGCATCTGTAGATGGTTTCCAGGACACCAGTATCCCAGACGGTTTATTCCGCAGACCCTCCGAGGGTCAGAGTCTGATCAGCTACCTCTCAGAACAAGACTTCGGCAGCTGTGCTGATCTGGAAAAGGTAAGTCAAATGTCCTCGTCACAGTCATTGTTGTTCTATTCCTATACCGTTCACTTTATAACATAAACTCATGTGTCATTGCTGCAGGAGAACGCCCACTTCAGTATCTGTGAGTCTCTGATAGCCGCCATCGAGCTGATGAAGTGTAACATGCGCAGACCGCAGGATGAGGCGGAGGAAGAGGGCGATAGCGACTCTGAGATTCAACAACTCAAACAAAAGATCCGCCTGCGCAGACAACTGATACGACGCAGCCGACTGCAGCCCCGGACTCATGCTTCAAATCACGGTGAGATTTAAAAAAACACAATATTTAATTTGTCTGCTAACAATGTCCAACAGTCAACATACGTCCATCAAAAACAGATTTTGCCACTTTTGGTGTCTTTGTGAAACATGAACATTTACACCCCAAATGTCATTTCCACCACCTTACCGTTCCTTATGTGATGGAAATGATCAAGTTAGAAATGTAGACTTTTTTGTTTTAACGAAATGGCCGACAACTGACTTAGTGTTTATTTCAATAATTAAATAATATTTTTAGATGTTTGGCTTTTTTGCTCAATTTAAGACTTATAAGAATATAAGTATTTTGGAAGTGACTTCTTCACATTTTACGTGACTCATTTCATTTTAAACATGTTGTTGACGAACTGTAATTTCTTTTCTAAACACGTAATTTGAATTAGCGTTCACTCACTAAATGTATATGTTTATTTGACATACATTTAATTTGAATTATTGATATCAAAAAAAATATTGAATGAACTGAAATAAGTTTAAGGCACAAAAATTATAATTATGAACACAAACTAAACTAAAATAAAATCATCTTATACAGCAACATAAAAAATTGCTAATCATTTTAAAATAATTAACAAAATGAATAAAGCAACAATTAAACTAAAAGCAAAACTATAAAACCTCTATTCTACAGTGTGCATAAAAAATTGAATTGAATTAAAGAGACTTATTTTGCTGTATAAGATGATTTTATTTTAGTTTTAGTTTAGTTTGTGTTCATTATTATAATTTTTGTGCCTTAAACTTATTTCAGTTAATTTCTGAGGCAACATTAAACATTTTCGTTTAGTTTTCCAATATGTTTGGCCAATATTTGATTCAATATTGATCAATAAACAGAAATGTTTAGAAAGTATTAATTTCAGTAAACTATAATAACCTTGCTATGGAAGTAAAATCTGTGAAATGTGAAGAGCCAATATGTATTCTGTTTGTCCGGTTATGGCAGGTGTTGCATCTGTAGATAGCGACGGCTCACGCAGGAGTTCCCAGGATTCCTTTCACCCCTCTGACTCCGGCTCAGACAGAGAAGTGGAGGACATTGAGCTCCGAGGTAATCGACTCATGAAGTCTTCATTCCTGTTCGTGATCATATAATCATCCTCAAAATCTTCACTACTCCTGTCATGTGATGCGAAATATGTAATCACATTACCAGTTTCTAATGGATAACACTCACTCACTCACTCTCTCATGAATTTTACTTTTAATCATTTTAATCATTTTGTGCTTGGTAATTTATTCATGTGTTTAAGATGGAAATAGCAGGATGGTCATTGCAGTTTTATTCTACACTAAAGCAATAAGCCGGAGGAGGATGTGGTGAATATAGGCGTTGTTAGACACAGAGCAGACAACAGACACAGAAATCACTTTGAGTTCACTGTATTGTTGGATGTGGCCGTGTCTTCAGCGATGTCTCTGTCTCTCAGATGGCAGTGAAGGTCAATCCCTGCTGGCGGTATCTCAGAGCGGCCTGTCCCTGTCGCTCGCGTCCCTGTTTTCAGGTACCAGAGACAGATGGGGGGGATGGGAAGTCATGTTTGCAGCTTCAAAGTCTTTGCTTTGCAAACGTGTCTAAAAAACAATTATTAATAAGAATGATGGGTTGTGGGTCACAGATTTTTGAGCGATGACTGTTTCTGCTTTTCCCTGCTTTTGCTTGATCATCCAAACCCTTCTGGCATCTTCATTTCATGTGTTGTCATTCTCAGATTTCTGTTAGATGTCTTTGTATTTATAGTGGTGTTCTTAAAATTCAAAAGATATTAAAAGTACAACCCAAATCACCAGATACATTTTTTTTAATTGTCTTTCGGTGCATATTACAATTAAATATATGATTGAGTTTAAAGGAGTAGTGTACCTTTGAAAAGAAAATTCTGCCATTATTTACAAGCCCTCTTGTCATTTCAAACATGTATGACTTTCTTTCTACTGAACAGAAAAGAAGGGTATTTTGAAAAACGAATCAATATAAATGATGACAGAATTTTCATTTTTAAGTTGAACTACTCCTTTAAGTGCTTCTTCATGTTAACACTAAGGGATGAACTGTGATGGATCACCAATCCACATTAAATATATAAAATCCTGTAATTTTATAGAATTTTTCTTTTATTCTTCTTACAGATTTTTCACATGTAATGTAAAACTGTTTTATTTACAAATTTTTCACATCATTTTTTAAATCCAGTCAAAAACCATCAAATTACAGAAAGACAGGGAAAACGTGTAATTTTACAGGAAAACTATTATTTTACGGAATATTTCTGGCACCCCAGCTGCCAGAAAATTTCTGTAGTTTTTTACAATGAAACTTTTGCTAAAAATCTGTGTTATGTTTATGGAATAAATAAAGCCATCAGGAGTTTAAACAACATGAGGATGAGTAAATAATGGCAATTTTAATTGTTGCATAAACTAACCCTTTAAATACAAGTAATCAACATTATGCCATAAATTGTTGTTTAATGCAATTGAACGTAATGTGCAGAAAAGGAAAATTAAGTTAATAAGATAAAAATATATATTGAACAATATTACTCTAAATATTTAATAATATTTTAAAAACAGAAAAGTAAAATATTCATTAACAAGGTGGTAGTCATATTGATCACTCAACAGCTCTTATTGATATTAATAATGAAGTGTTTTCATCTGATGTTTCTCAGATGCGGATATCAAACGCAGTGTAACATCCAGCAGTAGATCTTTCCTCAGTTCAGAGTCCATGTAAGTACTGTTGATATCATACATACTCCTACATTTGTTTCTACCTTTATATTAACATGACAGCATTTACTGTATTTTTGCTCTGACTTTTGTGTAGTTATTTGGACGTGATTGTCAGATCTTTTGAATTTCAGTAGAGTAGAGTCGTAAAAGTAATCTAAAGCCCTGAATGATGTAAAATCTCTCCCCACAGTTCTCCTTCAATGCTACAGTCTAACTCAGCCGAGTCTGTAGCTATGGGTCTCCTCCGACAGTTTGAGGGCATGCAGCTGCCCGCTGCCTCCGAGCTGGACTGGCTGGTCCCAGAACAGGATGCCCCTCAGAAGGTACCATCCTTACGCCCATGAAGTACATGTAGCTAAGTTGGTTGAGTGTTGCATCAGGGGCACAAACCATCTCAAAATTTGCAAATATAGGGTGATATCAGTTTTTAATACATTTGAATTTTCGTACAACCAGTTTTATCATTCTTTGTCTTTTTAAAGCTTCTTCCAATACCAGATTCTCTTCCAATATCTCCTGACGACGGCGAACACGCAGACATTTACAAACTACGCATCCGGGTCCGAGGGAATCTGGAGTGGGCTCCCCCGAGACCACAGATCATCTTCAACATTCATCCGGCTCCAAAGTAAGACCTTCACCCGATGGTGTGTTTAATAATCCACCTTTTTATTGCAGTTTTTTTAGACGTTGTCTTTTAATATGTGTGATCAGGAGGAAAATTGAGGTCACCAAGCAGAACTACCGCTGTGCTGGATGCGGCACTCGAATCGATCCAGGTATAAAACACATTCAATATACACATCATTTAAAAGTTTGGGGTTTTGTTGGTATTAAGAAAATCTAATTAAAAGGCTAAAATATCAAATAAATAATAAAATGACAAGAATATTGTTAAAATGGCTACAAAACAATGTACCTAAAATAACTTAAAATCTAAAAATAAAAGCAAATTTAAAATATGTGTTATTTGTTAAACTTTTATTAAATGAGATAATACATGGAATATTTGTGCTTTTACAATCCATTTGTCCCAGCACAGAACCATTTAAAATATATTGGTATCCTCAAAAATGAAAATGGCTAGTTTATAAAAATATAGATACTTTATATAGAAAAACATATAGATACTTTCTCTAATGTTTATATACAATTTAACCTAAACTTTTATATAAAAAAATCATAGTCCATGGATGTGTTGCCATACCTTAGGACACATTACTCATTTTAGTGTTAATCAAGTAGTAAAATTAATTAGTATAATAAAAATTAAAGAGATCAAATAAGTCAAGGTAGTCTCAAAATGACTTAATTTAATCATTTAAAGAATATAACATCTTTATATTTTTATACCAAAAAAAACATTTGGATCAAAAGATCACGAGAAACATTTCAGTGTGTCCAAGCTTGGTGATGTACATATAAAATTCCTGTTTAAAACTGTTAACTGAAAACTCTATCTGTGTTACAGACTACATCAAGCGTTTGAGGTACTGTGAGTATTTGGGCCGGTTCTTCTGTCAGTGCTGTCATGAGAACGCACAGGCTCTGCTGCCAGGAAAGATCCTTAGGAAGTGGGACTTCAGTAAAAGCTACGTCAGCAACTTTGCTAGAGATTTACTGGCCAAGATCGCTGGAGACCCTCTCTTCAACCTACATGACATCAACAGCACCCTGTACAAGAAAATGAAAGCACTGGATACAGTGCGAGTAAGCACATTTTGTTGTTTTTCTTGAACATATTCACTTGCGATATGAACACATAACCAAAATATCAAACGTTGGTAAAGTTGCCCAGCTCTGACTGTTGTATCATAAAGGATTTGTTAATATTGGTTAATGCGTTTTTTAGGGGCAGTCAAATTATTGAACGTAATTAATCACATCACATCCAGAATAGAAGTTTGTGTTTACATAATATATGTCTGTTTACTGTGCATATTCATTTTGTATTTATAATAACACAAATATATACACGTATGTGTGTAAGAAAAATATAAAAATGAATAAACATTTATATATAATTTAAATTGTTGGTAAATATAAATAAATACATGTAAATATTTTCTTAATATATATGAATGTATGTATATATGTTTATAAAAACACAATTTATATGCACATTACACAGACATATATTATGTAAACATAAATGTTTATTATGGATGCGATTAATCATTTTTTCATATACGTGTTTTAGCTGTTTATTAAATCCAAATTCATCTTTTCTGTTGCAGGCACTGAGAGAACAGCTAAACCACATGAAGAATCTCTTAAAAACCTGTCGTTTGTCTAAAGAGTGAGTGTTTTCCTGCATTTTTCATCTTTATGATGCTTGGAAACATCATGACCCTATAAGGCCTTCATTCTGTTGACAGGGTGTTGGATCAGTTCGACACGCTTCCAGGACATCTGACAGAAGACTTGCACCTATTTTCTCTCAATGACCTTACTGCTGTTCGCAGCGGCAGCTTAGCCCCGAGGCTACGAGAACTGCTCCGCCTTGGCTCCAGCCACGTCACAGACTGTGTGGTGAGAGACGATGGGACATGACCCTCAATAAGACAATTCTACGATTCTCTGTTTTAATGCTTTTTGTAATTGATTTACAATCTGTTCCAATTGATATTTGTGACCTTGGAACACAAAACCAGTCTTAGGCCGTGTTCAGACTTGACTTCTTCTTTTGAAGCTGCTAGCATCTGTTTTACATTGTAATTCTATGGAGTAAACCGTGTGATCAAAAAACGCCCCGAGCGCTTTTTTAAACGCCAGCACTGCTGTCTTTTTCTGCAGCTCGGAATTGTTTATTTTCACTTTCAACAACTTGTGATTACATTTTTAGCGAGAAATTAGTATTGTAGTTTTTAAATATGTGATTAGTTATTGCAAAGACTCTCTCGGTTTATAATTCAAATATACCCTCGTGCACAGACGCTGCCTCCGAAGTCTCATTCTTTTTGTAACCAAACGCTGCCAGAAAAGTGCCTTTGTCAACTTTTTCTTGTCAAAAAGGATGTCAAGTCTGAACATGGCCTTAAGTAGCACGGGTATATTTGTAGCAATAGCCAACAATATATTGTATGGGTCAAAATTATAGATTTTTCTTTTATGCCAAAAATCATTAGGATAATAACTAAAGGTCATGTTACATGAAGATATTTTTAGAATTTTCAACCGTAAATATATAAAAACTTTATTTTTTGTGAGTGGATGCAGCAAAACTGCTAACAAAAATGGTGGGAAATACGCCTACAAACTTGCTGCTGCCCTCTTTGGGAATTACCCACTGGTATCTATGTAAAGTTCAGAATTTCTGCTTTCGGGTTCATCTACTCTCTCTAAAATCATTACAGTGGTAAGCCAATAGAGAGCATTAATACTGTTTTTTTCTTAGCAACGGCCTGCTACAGCGCCTCCGATGGACAACATTAAAGATGATTTTCTCTATATTCAATTTTTTGGACCCTCAGATTCTAGATTTTCAAATAGTTGTATCTCGGCCATAATAAACCATACACGAATGGAAAGCTTATTTATTCAGCTTTCAGATCATGTGAAAATCACTATTTCGAAAAATTTACCCTTGTGACTGGTTTTGTGGTCCAGGATCAAATTTGATCAGTTCCAATTTACATACAATTTGTTCTAGTTTACAGTTAATTTTAAGCGTAGGATGTTCCGGTTTGCATTTTACATTTGACTAGTCCCAATCTGATTCAGTCTTGTTCTTCATCTCTTGGTTCTTTTGCTTGGTTTTGTGTTTCTCTGTAGCTCTGCCAGGCCAAGGGCTTCATTTGTGAGTTCTGTGGAAACGACAAGGACATTATCTTCCCGTACGAGCTGAACAAGTGCCTGCGTTGTGATGGTGAGTCTGAGACCTTATTGGAGAGACCCAGCAAAGGACAAGAACAGTCTTGGGATATCGCTGCTGTCCTTCTGAAACCTCATATCTCCACATTTTGCGGTTTTACTTTTGCCATCAATCATTATTATTAGCCACCATTTATGTTTGTCACTGGGTTTTACAAATATATAACCAATAAAAAGTATTAGAATGTTCTTGTCAACTTTGACAACACGGAATATAAAGTGTACAAGCCCTGGTTTTTGTTTTTATTCACAGATTGTCGTGCGTGCTATCATAAGAGCTGTTTCAAGAGTGGGAAGGAGTGTCCTCGCTGTAAGAGACTGGCAGTGAGAAGGGAGCACATGGCTCGCAAGAACATGGAGGAACAGGAGGACGTAGAGCAGGAGGCAAGCGGGACCTAGCACACAAAGTAACCAAAACCCTGTTAATAGCACAATGAAACCGTGAATGTAGTGACTGGTTTCAGCAACCATTACTTGATTTCCATCCAAAATAAGCTTCAGAATATCAAAGCTATGAAGTTTTATGCGCAAACAATGCGTTTCTGCATTTTACAATTAGCCATTTTTTGATTGCTTCTATTGCCTCCATCCCTCAATGTTCCTAAACGTGGGCCAAGTCTTGTGTGTATGGGTATTCATGTTTTTGTCGCCTCTCCTCTTTGTTTGTCATATTTGTTTGTAATATTATTACCGTCATGTGCCTCTTTAACGGAGTTTGTTTAAGCGAGTAAAGAAACTCCGGGTGTTTTTGCACAATGTTTGATTTTCAAGAGCTTTCCCATTTTACTACGGAAGTGCACTGCTACAATGAGAATCATTCATGAAGTTTGAACAGAACAAATTTTTCTATAAAACCTTTTAAATAAGGCCCGTTATTATATGAATTAGTACATTTAGTTCAGTACAACATAAAAATCATTGAAGAGAAACTAACAGAACAAATACTTTGAATAATTGGTAAGATCACTCTTGCATAAATCGTATTGAAACTAATGTAGAAATCTTAAAACAATGTAATTTGCTCACTTGTAAAGCCTTTTTTTAAAGTTCAAAAACTTTTTTGGTTTTACTTACGATATGTAAACACAAATGTATTATCCTTGTTCGTGAAAACATATTTTTCAGAAATAAAAAATGACAAATTTATTTTAGTCATTTGTAAACGTGTGCAAATTGAATCGCGTAAACACCAAACATTTGTTCTTGTGAGTCATGAAGAAGTCTCAATTTACATAAAAATAGTTTCACAAATTTTTTTTCCAGTGTTTGTTCTGCTTCAAGAATGCGGTCTAGTGGTCTTATTATTTTTACCTGCTTTTGCTTTAACATTTTGCAGCTACCAAAAATGGCACTTTGTTTGTATGTTTTCCTTCTCCTTGTTCTTAAATTTCCTTGGATATTTAATTTGCACTTGTTTAATAATGCTTGTGTAAATGTGAATAGTATTAATGTATGACTTATTAATCATTCCAACATCTCACTTTCCATCCAAAATCAGAAATGATCTTGAAGAGAGACCCATATCTGTCCAATGAAAGTCAACCAAAGCGTTGTTTGCTTAAGAGAATTTATTACATTAATAAGTTATAATTCACTACATAGTTTTATCTGTTAATGATTTAGCTTGGAAATATTGTACTCTGGATCACATTTGTTCGCTGCTGTGAATATATTTGAAGCAATAACAACCGTGTGCTACTCTGAGGTATATAACTTGAATGCACTGACTGAATGAATGGACACACTTGCTTCCCTTAAGATTTGTAACAGTTTGATCCTGCTGATGTTCACTTAAGTGTATTGTTAAAATAACTGGATTGCCTTTTTTATTCAGGGGCTTTTGATAAGCCAAAGTGCACTATTTCAGAAAATGTAAATAACATATACAGTATAATTTCTTATTGTTATATATCTATGTAACTGATTATTAAAGATGTTTAGACTGTTTCATAGTTCTTTTTCTTGTGGGAAAAAGGGAAAATTTCAGTTTTTATAGGATTTTTTTGTTACAGTTTATTTTTGAAAATACGGTCAAAAAACGTAAAATAACAGATTTGGAGCAAACTGAATTCTTCGGGAAACAACAAATTTATGGTTTATTTCTGGCGCCCCAGCTGCCAGGATTTTTTTTACAGTGTATCTTAACATCTTCACCTCTTTCTACTGCTCCATCCAGATCCACCACATGCATATTATCACAAGCGTGTAGCCTGTGATGATCAGCAGATAAATGCGAAACAGAAGGAAGTCCAGGATGTAGCCCACGTGACACCACTGGTCCTCTAGTTGATCTTGCCTTCGTAGAATAGACATATACGAATGCATATCTCGAAGATCCTGACTGATCTGCCTGAGCTCAGGTACATCCAAAGTCATGGTTCCAGAGCCTATAGGACACAAAAAAAAAATATATAGCATCTAAATGTTGTACCTGAAGCATCTCACACCTGATATTATTGCTGTCAATAAAATCTCACTGTTGGTTGTCTGTTGACTGGAGGTTGACTCTGAAGACGGGGTAACCCATGGATTAGTGTCCTGTTTCACTGGTTGGTTAGAAAAAGGGTCATCTGGAAAACTGTAGCAAATGATTTTGCCCAGAAAGCCAAACACAAACACTCGAACCCAGTGCGGCACCTCCCTGTACTTCATAGAGTTGTGATGGAGAACGCAGGTGATGAGGACCGTCTCCAGTAAACTTATAACCATGAGCGCCAAACACACCGAGAAATAGATACCTGAGGAGGTGATGAAGAATTTTCCCATGTTAAACATCGAGAAAGTGTTTCAAAGTGTTTTTGTTGCAACAACCAAAGCTGCGCATGTTAAGGCACTTCTGTGGGGCTTTTAAATTGTAATTATTTTGTTTTATAAAACCTCAGTACAAATTGTCTTATTTATATTGTCTATTTCTTATATAGTAATACAGTACAATCAGAAGTACTTTACAAACCCTTACTGACCTATTAAAGGTGTTCCATTAGCAGTACTGGGAAGCAGGTCGTTCATGATAAGCAGAAAAACAGTATAGCCCAGAATCAAGGTCATTTTAAAGGACGCGCGATCCACGCTGTGTGGCGGCAAGTAGAAGGACAGAATGTCAATGATCATGAGAAAGGCGCTGGGGATGATCAAGTTCACCACATACAGCATCGGCCGTCGCTTTATTACCACCTTAAGAATAAGAAACAGGTCAAGTTAGTCTTAACAGAGGTGGATTGACTTAAATTAAGTCATTTTTTAAATGCAACAATAAATATGATAAAAATCATATTGGCTCACGCTTTTTAGCCAGCCAACAGACACAGCCAGTCAAGCTTTTAGAACTATCATTATATCAGATTTTCTGATATACTTCACGGTTATTGTGAAATCATATGTCTAGAACAATATAATTTTTTGCCCAACTGAAAATGGAAAGTGTAAAAAATGTAAGATCTATTGACAGAAATGCAATATAATATATGTAACTATGTCTTTAGAGGTTTATAAAGACCTTACATAATGAAGCGTTATATTTTTATCATCTTTGAATGAGCTATTCCGGGTCCCCTTACATGGATTTCGTCATGTTTTTTCTACTGTAGCCCTAAACGAAAAAACAGAGCGCGTTTCGTAAAAATATATTTTCCGCAAAGAAGCGAAAATGTGACGACATCTTGGTTCTGTGTTGCCACCGAAGTGCTATGAAAGGGAAGGGTGCAGTGAGCCGCTGGTTGCAATTCGCAACCTCACCACTATTCGCTGCAGAATTTCATACACTAGACCTTCATAGAATATGCAGTGCATTGTGGGTATTTATTCTTCTGCACAGTGTGCTCAATCGTGGACTGCATATGTTTGTGACCAAAGTCATATGGGGCCGGATTCAAAAACTATTCTTATGACAAAATATAAGATTGTTCTTAAGATAAATTACAGGAAGTTCGTAAGTTCTAAGAGCGATTCTCAAACATTTCTTAAAAAGTTCTCAAGTATTTTCTTAAGTACATCTTAATTTTTTCGTAAGAATAAAATGATATGCTTTGTCAATGATTACACTCGCCTGCTCGTGTGGTAACTGTTTTATGTTCATCTATAATAAACTTTATTTGTGTAACAAGCGCCTTGCATTCTTATGTAACATATATATAGCATGTCATGTGTTAAAGAGCATTTACGATCGCACGTTAGCTAAAATGTTAGCAAGAGTTACAAAATTCTTAAAAAACCTTTTGTGTTTTACTACCCATAATATTTGTGACCCTGTCCGTTTCTAGTTGCTTTGTCCCAGAATAAATGTTAAAAGCACTTCATTTTAATAATGAAAGCTAAAGTGGGAGAGACCTTATCATTATTATAGCATTATAAAAATTCCTCAATAGCAAATAAACATCAAAATTATGATTCTGGCTCAAAACAATACACGTCACATGTGAAACAACCAATACATGTCTTCAACATCTAACAATTTGAGACAACCGTGATTTTAAGATGATAAGATCAATCTTGAGAAAAGTTTCAAAAACTGCCTTAAGAAGTTTTTTCGAGAATACATAACATTACTAACTTTTTCTTAAATCAGAATTCAGATAAGAAGAATTTTATTCTGAAGAATGTTTTGTGAATCCGGCCCCAGGTTTCTACGCACAAATTTGCATAATGTGCACAGCATACACACTACTGTATATCATGTTATAGTAAGTAGCAACAAGTAAGGATGCTATTCCAAAATCTCAGTGTGTCTGAATTGAAAATGTCTGTACATGTTCATTTCTCACCCAGAAAGTGATGATGTCCCATTCATCTACTCCGAAGTTCAAAATGCTGACTTTCCCCAAGATGACCACCAGCTCCCACTCTCCACTGGCCTGCAGGTAACGCTTTGAATTCTCCGTCATCTCATTAAAGGACAGGGCAGGGCTGACACGTACATCCCGGACTGAAGAGAATACAGGTTGTAATGTTACATGTAAACACGTGTGCATGTGATGTTTGCTGATTTTCACTACACGATTATCATGGCCAAAATAATTCACAATATTATTACTGTGTGTTTATTATACTGCGTTTTTTCTCTTTTTTGGCCAATGAATCATCATAAAATACAAGAGGCACAGACAAAGAGTTTGGAAACATTGTGACTCTTATTTCAAAATGTTGAACAGATGCAATACCACAACCTATTTGTCGGAGTTTCAACCAGATACTGGCACGGAAATACGTGCAATATTCTCGTATGTATCTTAATACAATATCAATAAATCAATTATCACACATGCATAAAACGTAAATATAGGCCATAGAACACATGAAGGTAGAAACATTACTGGTGTGCATGTAGGAGCCGAAGGTGAAAGAGCAGTTCTGTATGTCGAATGGGAAGCTAAAGATTTCAAGGTTACAGGCGCTAACCAGCCTCAACATCCTGTCATAGCGAATGTGGCCGGTGTGGTTCACGTAAACGTAAGGGCAAGCCTGAGACACGTCATCATCCACACTGTGCAGAAAGACAGAGATAAATATTAATGAGATATATCTGTGACTGATTCAACAACAAAGAATGTCACAAATGAGATACCCCAGAAGCCAATGTTATTTCTCAGATGTTGCTCTTTCATAGATTTAAAGGAGTTGTGTTTCATAGTATTCTTTTTAAGTGTTGTGTCTTTTATTTCGTGATTTTCCAGAAACTTCTAGCATCTACATACAGCTGCGATAATAAAGAAATCCATAAGCAAAACGACGTTTCTCTGTTGTGTGTAAAACATCCACAAGCCTCCTAAGAGCCGCTTACAACTCATAAACGATGATGTCAGGTGTCCAGAGGTCTTTCACAGGGAGGGAAATTTTCGTAACACCATCACATGGTTCTGGATCCCAAATGAGGAACTCATGGAACCAGTACTGTAACAAGAACACAAGCAAAGATAGCACAGGTAAGTCTGTAAAGATCTGCAGGTCTGGAAAACATCTGCTGTGTAATCACGTCCGATAAACGTCTTAGAAAAGACAGTTTTACATACATTGTAAATTATAAGCATCTTACACACATCTTCTGAATGACCATCTGACAGCAGACATCTTAGAGACGTTATGCAGATGAGCAAACAATAAAAAAAACACGTCTTGCAGATGTAACTACAGACATCAAAAAGACGTCTCGCAGATGTGTGTGTCAGGAAAATGTTCATTTATAGCCTTTAAAAACTTACCAGTCTGAGCCAGAGGAAGGTGGTAAGAATCTGTGCCTTTTCATTCTACAAAACAGTTCAGGTACAATTATTCTGAATTCATAATGATAATAAATGTGTTGAAGTTTAATTGAAATGATAGGATGAAGAGTTCACTGAAATGCAATTCTGAGCAATGTGATGCTCACAGAAGAGAGGTATTTAAAGGAATTTAGGCCCACTCACCCCAACAGCGATTACTATAAGGGTAAATGTAACAATCAAATTATCGTAGGAATCTGTACATTTACGAGGTGGCAAATTCATATGAATTCATACAAAAACGTACAATTGTTAGACAATACTAAAGACCCTACCCTAAAGCCACCCCTAAACCTCATGTCACTAGCGCAAAAGCAAATTGCACTAAAACGTCTGAATATAATTGTATAAAAACGTACGTGGACCTATACATTTCAAATAAGTTACGTATGTAATTGCCCATTTTTTACTCACCACTCCTAATATAGCATAGAGAGTGAAGGAGATGTTGGTTATGGTGGGATTGCTGAGGTTCACAGACGGTCTTAAGGGCTTTCTGTCAAAGACCTGCTGTAGAGACTCATACGTGGGTCCACTCTTCCCCTCTTCACAACGAAGCAAACTCAACAGACACGGCAATGCTTTTAACCACAAAGACAGACCAGAGAACAGACGGTTTCCACTTTATTTGTTGACATTGTACTCTGTGTTTTGTACAGTAGCTCTAAAAATTATTTATACAGTTTGTGTGAAACTAATTATATCCACTGCAAATCACAACAGTTGTCTGAAAACTAATACAGAAATTGGCCTTAAGTTTTAAAAAGGGGTGTTTTACGCATCACTTTTAATTTGACATTAATGTTTTACGACAATTATTTATTTATTTACCAAACACTATATAATACTATAAAATAGTACCATATACTATAAATATATATTATTTTTATAATAAAATAACAATAACAAAAATGTGAAAAACAATAACAAATTGTTACAGTATAGAATAAAAGAGACTTTTAATTAAAGTCATGTCAAGACCAACAAGACTTTTAATCTGACAATATTTTTTTCCTATTTTGTATTTATTTACCAAACAATATATAATACTATATAATACTCCAATAAACAATAAACATATATTCTTTAAATAAAATACCAATACCAAAAACAAAAACAAACAATAACAAATTGGTACCGATCTCTTAGAATCAGCAGATTTTTTATCAAAGTCATGTCAAGACCAACCAGACTTAATTTGACAATATTTTTTTACTACAATTTTTTATTTATGTACCAAACAATATATAATTCTAAAAAATACTCCCATATAGTATACATATATATATTTTAATAATAAAATAACAGTACAAAAAAAAAAAAAAATGTTACAGATGTCTTAAAATAAACACATTTTTATTTAAAGTCATGTCAAGACCAAAGAGACTTTTATTTTGACAATATTTTTTACTACAATTGTTTATTTATGTACCAAACAATATATTATTCTATAAAATACTCCCATAAACCATAAAATATATATATTAATAATTAAAATAACAATAACATAAAAAAAACTATAAACAACTTTTACAGATATCTTAGAATAAACAGATTTTTTATTAAAGTCATGTCAAGACCAACAAGACTTTTAATTTGACTATTATTTTACTACAATTATTTATTTACCATATACTATCAATAAAATACTTTAATAATAAAATAACATTAACAAAAAATAAAAAAAACAATTCCAATTGTTTACAGATATATTAGAATAAACAGATTCTTGATTAAAGTACTGTCAAGACCAACTACCAGACTTCCAAACACAAACTAACCAGCACGTCACCAATACATATAGAAGCAAATAAGTGGGTCATTACCTGTTAATAGAATGAAACATGTCACAAGATGCTGTAGATGACCCATAATCCTCTGTTACCAAGTCTATGAGATGTCCGTCTGTTTAGATTTTTCTTCAATTGAAAACGTAGCGCAGCTTGCAGGTGAACTGAAATGACTCTCTACTTGCACCGTCATGTTGGTAACTGTACATGTTGTTTAACACCTTTGATAACTGCTGGCCTATCCTGATTTAAGAGCTCAGGAGAAGTTCACCTGAACTCATTAGAGGTCCACCTTGTTTTTCCACCAGAAGAAAAACACATTTTCTGTGTCACACATTTAATGAGAGGAAAGAACATTCACGCATGAACTGGTACGGCTCTCTATAATGTTTATCGCTTTTATTTTCTCATATTTTGTTCCGCCAAAAGAAACAATCGTTTATTTAGGGTTCAGCATAATAAGCAGTTACAGAAATAAAATGATAAAACAACAGATCATATTTAATACATTTTTTTATCATTTATTATACCATATATTTATACCATATATTGAACAGCAACTTATGTCACAAGAACAAGTGACAAATGTTTTTTTAACATGAAAGATTTTTGATATACCACTCTATACCAAAACATCTCATACATACAATCCAACAAAACAAAAACGTTTATAAAGCATAGAAAAGTAATCTAAGGGTTTGTGTGTAGACGGGATGAGTGTATCCACAGAACCAAAATTGTGATTGAGCTCACAGTGATAAAAATAAAATACAGTATGAAGAGCAGACGATCAATGATCTGACCAAGCATGATCCATTCATCTGTCCTGTTGTCATTCCTTAAGTGTTCTTCAACCTGACGGCGGATAGCCAGCAGATCTTTGCTCAGCTTCTGCATCTCTTCTAGACACCGTTCCTGGAAACTCACTGGGGATGAACAAACTGATTCTTTCTTTGAGCATTCAGTCATGCCGTTACTGTAGACAAGAATCTTAGATCCGTTTGCTGTAGGCAAGAAACAAAAAGCAAAAATGATGTCAATGTAAATTACCATTCATAGCCCATTTTATACCTGCAATTTCCTTGTTTTTCATTTGTGTCAAATTAAATGGTGTTAACTCTCCGAATGAATGCAACCCTAGGTCTAGGACACACCCCAGTTTGGAAAACAGCTTTTAAGCCATTAAAGCATCAATAGAATCGGGTCCAATCCAAAAGCTGTGCAAACATGCCAACAGAAAACTATTTATTGATGCTAAAAGCGCTCTTACCTTCTAAGTTTGGATCGCAAGCTTTCTGCTCCATACACACAAGTCGAGCAAGATACTTAAGCACCAGAATTCTGATCCATTTTGGTAATGGTGGATAATGGCTGGAACCGCACAGGATATTAGTGATGAGAACCGTTTCAAGCAGACTTGTCACCATCAAGGCCAAGCAGAGAGAGAAGAACACATCTAGATCGAGATAGGCAGATTTGTTTATAGGTAACTTTACACTCTTAAAAAAGGTGATTTAAAAGGTTCTTTGATGCTATAGAAGAACCTTATGGTTCCATTAAGAACCTTTAACATCTGGAGAACATTTCTGCTTCAAAAAAGGTTCTTTGTGGTGAAAAAAGGTTTATAAAATTTCAAATGGCATCGCTGTGAAGAACCTTTTAAGCACCTTTATTTTTAACAGTGTATCTTCTCAAGTAATACAATGTCAAATTAATAGTGATATTCCAGAAGATGGGGTGCCAGAAAAATACCGTGAAATAACATGCAGTCTATTTATCTAATTCAGCTTTTTTTTTACATTAAGCAATTTTGAATTATTTTTTAATTCTGTAAAATAAAACAGTAAATAGCTTTCAGACTTTAAGGCACAAAATATGTAATGTCGTGAATCAATAACAAAGGCGTAACTTGTGCGAAGGAGCATGGAACGATGAGAGTTTTTGTCTTCGCCTCCACTGCCGATAAAAATGAATTTGATAAGAAAAATCATGTTCATGTCTGATGTAATCAAATAACATTTTATAACCATTGCATTATAACGTTAGCCAACAGTGACTTGATAGAAACAACAACAGAGAGTCGTGCTAGACGATGAAACTACTTCTGTATGTCCAAATTTTTTATGAGACTCACTGTTTTGCTATGAGCTTAGTTCGTCTGCATGCGGCGCTGCGTGAATTGATTGACGTCTGACATCAAAATATCGCACAAACAATGTTGTACGCTAATCGGTTAGTGCAGCTCTGCATGTAAATTAACGCACCTATGATTTCTATGGCAGTGAAAGTGGAAACCAAGAATAATGCGGACAGGACGTACAAATAAGATCTTACGAATTATACAAATTAGCCACGTAAAATTGTTACGAATTCCAGTGAAACTTTGTTGGGAAGGTCAATATCACGCCTCTTAAAGCTCTCCAAGAAAAGCAAAATATATCCAAAAACCAAACTGATTTATGTGTCGCTCATTTAGTCTAAATAGCCTTTGCTCTTATTGGTGTGGTTACAGTAGCAGCACATTAGCCATTAGCTAGCTAGGACCGTTTTAACCAACACATTTTTTAAGTCTTGCTTGTTACTGAAATAGCCTGCAGTAAACACAAGTTGTCTTGATCTTTTCATCAGGGTAAAGAGGGAATACAGAGAGTTTAAAAACTGACTTATGAGAGGCAAGGTGTTTCCTGTGACTGGCAGGAGGTCATTCATTAACAGCAGGAATACGGTGTAACCCAAGATGAGCGTCATTTTGAAGGACGATCGATCCACATGCTGAGGAGGCAGTAAGAAGCTGAATAGATCCACAGAAAGCAGGAAGCAGCTGGGAATCAAGAGGTTCACCACATACAGCGCAGCTCGACGTCTTAACACAATCTATAGTGCACAACAGTGAATAACAACATAAAGTCTCGTTTCAAAAACACACATTTAATCATCAAGTTATTTTGTGAATAATCTACACGAACTAAATCTCATTAAAATTGGTTTGGATTAGGGCTGTCAAATGATTCACGTTTTAAATCAAACGAATTACATAGTATATCTTGTACATAATGTAAATTGTGTTATGGGTTTGAATACAATGTATGTTGCTTTGGATAAAAGTGTCTGACAAATACATTTACGCAAAATATGTCTTAAATCACAGTTAAACATGTATCAATATTTACTGAAAAACCGCATGCGGTAAATTAAACTATGTTTGTGTTTTGTTGACAATCCTAGCCAATTTGCAGGTAATTGCATTAAGTACCTCAAACAACACATACTTATAGTGAATAAACATAATGCTATGATGTATTGTGTGCTTGCGCCGTAGTTCCGCCCCCCGCATGCATTACGAGGTAGCCTGTTTTCGGAAATAATCATACAGCTGTATCTGTCTTTTATAAATGTGATCAATCTAAAGACTCTTTGAAGATACAAAGTATGCAATACTAATCTATAGGTACTCACGATTAATATGAGATTGGCAGAAACTGCGTGTGGTACATTCGCTTTAACAATTGGCTCTTTTTACTGTAAGGCGGGACTTTCTCTGCTAGAGCGGCCATTTTGAGCATTGCACTTCCCTCCATTCGTTGTAAAAGAACTTCGACATCTTTGCTACAACAAATCGTGCCAAATTTACATATTAAATTGACGGCCCGAATTTAAACTTTTTAAAAATGCCACGCACATGAACAATAAGTTCATCCCATCCTCCGTCTTCATAAGTGTGTTCGGGTTTTTCTCCCAGCATGTCAATTAGCTCCCACTCTCCTTGGGTCGCCATGAGTTCCAAAGACTCCTGGAATACTTGCTTCACGGATTTAAGGAAGGACAACCGAACATCCTGAACTACAGAGAAACAGACCATCAGGTACAAAAGCATCACATGGATTATAGCAAACACTGAAACATCACTCACCGTTGTGTTTGTAAGAGTTGAACGTGTACGAGCAATTCTGAATATCAAAAGGAAAGATATAGATGTCCAGTTTACAGGAGCTGATCACATGAAATGGCTTGCCGTCTCTCACCTCACCATTGGACATAACGTACACGTAGTATGTTTCAGGTGCTCTGTTTTCATCCATGCTGTAAAGTACATTTACATTTAGTCATTTAGCAGACGCTTTTATCCAAAGCGACTTACAAAGAGTTTAGGGAGCAATAAGCGATATGTCATACAGGAGCAATAATGCAATAGGTGCCAATAAAAGGTTACTGGTTCCAACAAAAGCAAGACGACTACCTGTTGAGAGATAGAGAGAGGGTTAGTGTTTTTTATTTTGTCTGTCAAGTATTAGTAAATGGGTTTTAAAGTAGTTTTTTTAATGTTGTGAGAGATGTGGTTGACTGGACCAAGTTAGGAAGAATGTTCCACCAGGAAGGAGAATGAGCAGGAAAGCCATTTACTGCCCTTATGAGAAGGCAATACAAGACGCCCCTGGTTTTCTGAACGCAGGGATCTTGACGGGGTGTAGGACTGTAGGAGTGTGTGAAAGTAAGCCATTGCAGATCCAGTAATAGTCCTGTGGGAAAGCATTAGTGACTTGAATCTGACACAGGCTTCAACCGGTAGCCAGTGGAGAGAGATAAAAAGGGGAGTCACATGATCCCTTTTGGGCTGTTGGAAGACGAGGCGTGCTGCTGCGTTCTGAACCAGCTGAAGTGGTTTGATAGCCTTTGCAGGAAGACCAGCAAGGAGAGCATTGCAGTAGTCCAACCTTGAGATTACCAGGGCCTGGACAAGGAGTTGTGCCGCATGCTCAGTGAGATAGGGTCTAACCTTTCTATTGTTAAATAAGGCATATCGGCATGACCGCGTTGTCTTTGCAATGTGATCATTGAAGGACAGCTGTTCATCACATATGACTCCGAGGTTCCTGGCTGTTTTGGAAGGAGTGATTGTGGTATTGCCAAGATGGATGTTGAGATCTTGTTGCACCATGGGGTGTGCCGGAAACACGAGTAGTTCTGTCTTGGCAGGGTTAAGCTGGAGGGGATGCTCTTTCATCCAAGCTTAGATGTCTTCTAGGCAGGCTGTAATGCGAGCTGCTACAGTGGTATCGTCTGGGTGAAACGAGATGTAGATCTGGGTGTCGTCAGCATAACAGTGATACGAGAAGCCATATGCCCGTATGATGGGTCAAAAGGATGTCGTGTAGATGGAAAAGTTACACAGGTAAGAGTTAAAGTTACACAGGCGCTTAAGTCGGCATTAAATGGAAGTAGCAATTGTCTTTTTTTCCGTATTGCGACTTAAACCCAAGTGAAATGACTTCAGATGTCATGGTTCCACTATCATGTCATGTTTTATTCCTGTCTCGAGTGGAGCCATGACATTGCCTGATGGTTTTATGTGGGAAAGACATAGTTCTTTCTCGTGTCGCGTCATTGTTCCCGCCATCTCGTTCCTCGTCAGCCTCTCCTTAGTGCTTAATCCCCAGCACCTGTTCCTCGTTATGATCCTGTGTTTGTCACCCTTTAAAACATCCTCGTGTTCATTGTCTTGTGCTCGTTCATTGTATGAAATCCGTTGAAACTGTCGTCTTGCTTGTAGCTGTTGTGCTTCATCCTGTTTTTGAGTCTCCCTTTGTCAAAGTAAGTGTAGTGAAGCGTTGTTTAACTGTTTGTTTTCTTAGTTTTAGTTAGTCAGTGTCCTTGTAAGTATTATTGTTTATCCTGTCTTGTTTTCCCCCTCGTGGGTTTTTGTTTTGCCTTTTTGTCTTGTTTATTGAATAATAAATACCCCTGTTAACCCCTTCACCTCCTGTGTCTGCCTGCGATTGGGTTCTCCTGCCATGTCTTCCCCAGAGATCCATGACATCAGAAATGAGAATTTTTTTATTTCATCCACCCATAACTGAATGGATCGTTAAAAGGTAAAAGATTTGAACGCCAGTTTGCAATCTGTCACATTGCAGCCCCGCCCTCGTGCCATTCCTCATGACCAGAAGTAAAGAGAGGACGATTAGAGAGGGGAAGGAGGTTAGCATTTTTGATTAAAAATTAAAAGTGCAAATTAATTTAAAAAAAATAATGATGTGCACGGATAAATCATTTCTTATAAATACTTCACCACTGTGTAAAACAATTACAATGATCATTTTTAATTTCATGCCGACTTTAACAAGGAAAACATAATTTTGTCATAATTTACTCACCATCATGTTGTTCCAAATCTCTGTACATTTCTTAGTTCTGATTAACACAGAGAAATATATTTGGAAGAAGGCTTGTAACTAAACAGTTGTTTTTTTTAAGTAAAAGTTGTTTTATAAATTCTTTGTAACACAAAATAATATACATTGAAGAATGATGGAAAGCAAACATTCCTGGGGCACGTTTGATTACTATTGTATTTTTTCCTACTAGTGGTCAATGGTGGCCAAGAACTGTTTGGTTACAAGCATTCTTCAAAAATATATATACATATTTATACAGATTTGTAACAACTTAAGGGTGAGTAAATAATGACAGAATTTTTATTTTGGGTAACTGTCCCGTGAATCTGATTGAATGCGTTTTCCTCAAAAGATTGGCATATTTTACAGACAATGTACAATAATAAGACAATGTAAAAACTGTTATAATGCAATTTTGAAATACGGTACAAAAATGTCAATTAACAGAAACAGAATTTGCGCTGGGTGTAAAATATTACGAAAAACATGCACATTTTTTAATTACTAAAAAAAGGTATTTTACCGGTTTTTGTGTGGCGCTCCAGCTGCCGGAAAATTACCGTTATTGTTTACAGTGTAAGTGAATGTTTCTTTTGAACGAAATTGCATTTGCCGTCTGATTTCCATGGGCAGTAATAATAGCACACTGTAAATGGCGATGATATGTGACACGGTCATTGCTTTTCCATCAGTGACATGTTATGGATTAGGACCAATAATAATTTAGACTTGTTCCACAATTTGTAGAATTAAATAAATGCATGAAACGAATCCATTTTAAACAATACTATATGTTATCAAATAGACTTTAAATACTTTGACCCAATCAGAGTTAGTTTTAACCTTTTATGCTTTGCAACTTACAATTCATTGATGACAATGTCTGGAATCCATACTGTCTCTCGTGGTAGTGAGATTTTATTTGCTCCGCATTCAGCAGGATCCCAGCTTAAACCTTCAATCTGCCAAGTCTACAAAAAAACATAAATTCTGTCAGGCCTGGCCCCCAAATACTAAAATGTTAATCTTTCTTCTTTAGAAGGGTTCAAAAAACATCTTTCTATATCTAATGTCTGGGATAGGATTTACTAAAATGTGACATTGCCGAAAGTTTGTGTCATACTCACCAGCCTCACCCACAGATATGTTTCCAACACTTGTAATTTTTCATTCTGAAATGGAAAGAATAATATATTCTGTAATAATTAATGCTTTAATGTAAAATTTTAATTAAACTTTTAAGTTTCAAATCAACACATATTGCTTACCACTCCTAAAATCCCATAGAGAGTCAGGTCTACAGTGACATTGGTAGGAGTTCGTAGGTTGATAACCGGTCTTGCTTCACTGTAGCTCATGACTTCCTCTTTCATTGCTTGAAGGAGAGATTTTGTGGTTGGCTGAGAACAGTTTAATGCCTCCACAGATCTTAATAACACAGCTGAAACACAAATCGGAAATTACAAGATGTAGTTTATGGCATTCACCAGTGAACACACATACACTCTTAAAAATAAAGTTGCTACAAAAGGTTCTTTACAGCAATGTCACAGAAGGACCTTTTTTGTGTCCCCATAGTACCATTCTGTCAAAGGTTCTTATGATCAATTTCTTGCTTACTTTTCATTATCTAAAGAGCCTTTTTCTATCACAAAGAACCTTTTGTGAAACAGAAAGGTTGTTCAGAAGCAAGTCAAACATTGTTCTTCTACGGCATCGTGTAGAACCTTTAAGAGTCTAAAGTCTTTAAGGGTCTAAAATCACATTATTTTGAATGATGTAGTGTTTATTTTGACAAGAAATTGATCTTACAATTCAGAAAGACGTTGGTGATGAGGCAGGTGAGAGTGGTTGTCCATGGTTTAGCCTGTAGTCTCCAGTTTAGCTATTATTGAAGTATAACAAGAGCAAAACACAATCACATGTCAATAAAACTATCGTATTAACACTGAACTATAAATATCAAATGTAAAGCGCTACCTGTAATGTCAAATAGAAAAAGTGAATCATAAATTCAGATGTTCTTACCCAGGATCTTGGAAGACAGATAAAAGCCATTAGTCTCTTACTGAACAGGATTAGTTTAACGGGTTTTAGGAATATTTGTCTCATTTATGAAGTGGAGTTTTGTAAGGTTGAATATAAAGTAACCTAACAACCTAAATACTTACATTTTATAGATCTTACACCCATAGTCATTTGTATAATCAAATGATGAGGTTATCACCTGACGGGGGAGATGCTTTTATCATACACTTTCATTTATAAATATTACTATGTAGAAAAAATGCAAACAAGCATTTCATCAGTTATGGAAAGTGTACAAGCCACTGTATCTTTTTTTAATGGAATACTGGCCGACAAATGGTGTGACCGATTGGTCATTCAAATGTGGCTAAGAAACCTACAGTATACTGGCACAAGACCAAATGTTTTCATGCCCGTAAAAGTTGAAATCTCCATATTCTAAATATTAAACTTCATTGTTGGAGTTCAAGTGTTCAAGTGTTACGCACATATTACCTGAAAAAATGAGGCTAAGCTAGTATTTTTTACATCATCAAAGTTGTGATTTATGCTTAGTGGACAATAAAACCAACAATTGCATTAAGGGAGTAACTGAAGTCTAAGGACCAAATATGAAAGAATTGTCGTTATGTCTTATGAACTGGACCAATAAGCAACCAGATAGAACCCCAATAACCACATATTGGTTCTCAAACTGTGGTACGCTACCACTACTAGAAGAGACCTCTGGTGGTATGTGACATGACAGGAAACTGTATATTCATTTCGTGTTTTAAATACAATGTCAAATGTTTAATACATGATCGATAAATCCGAACCGCTGTTTAAAGCTGTTGTTATTGCTGTGAAGCGCTCTTCAACACGCGTCTGCATCTACTCGAGATTAAATCAATGAAGCGCGCGTTGTGATTTAGTTTTGACGCGCCGCATTGAGAAGAGCCACTGCGGTAAAGTGTGAGTCTATGTTTGTTATATACAGCTGTTCTCTTGACGTGTACGTATATTTATTTGTTTTTCTTCTGTTTTAAATATTATTTCTACACTGTCTGTCTAAAATATAGGCTTGTAATTTAGAGCCCTGTTTACAGTGCACCAAAGATGTGTTTTGTGTCCACTATTACTGCTGACTAACTGTCACGGTTGGTATACTAAACTGAAACAAAAACTCGAATTATAAACAAAAACATAACTTTAATAACATCACGGGAGAATACACACATTGACATAAATAATAACCGACAAAGAACTAAGGAACACACAGGGCTTAAATACAAAAGGAAGACTCAGGGAAAACAGAATCAGGTGTGGGACTAATTAACAATGAGACAAGTGAAAACTAATTAACTAATAAAGAAACAAACCAGGGGAGTAAAAAACCTAACAGAACATAACATAACTGTGACATTACCCCCCCCCTCCAAAAGGCGCGTCCTCGCGCCAAAACAGTACCATTGGGGAAGGGGGGGGGGCGTCCTGGAGGCTGGTGCAGGGAACACTGAACATGACGGGGTGGGAGACCTCAGGACGAGCTCGGAGGAGGGCCTGGAGGGCGCCGGCCGCTCGGGAGGCCTGGAGGGCGCCGGCCGCTCGGGAGGCCTGGAGGGCGCCGGCCGCTCGGGAGCCTGGATCCTGGAGGCGCCGGCCTCTCGGGAGGCCGCCGGCCGCTCGGGAGGCCTGGAGGGCGCCGGCCGCTCGGAGGCCTGGAGGGCGCCGGCTCGGGAGGCCTGGACGCCTGGAGAGGCCTGGAGGGCGCCGGCCGCTCGGGAGGCCTGGAGGCCTTCTCGGGAGGCCTGGAGGGCGCCGGCCGCTCGGGAGGCCTGGAGCTGGAGGCTCGGCCTGGACTCGGCTCTGGAGGGCGCCGGCCGCTCTGGCGGCTGGGCAGCGGGCTCTGGAAGGCCGTACGGGAACGGCTGGAGAGGCTCTGGGAGGCCAAACGGGACTGGCTCCGAGAAGGGTTCGGGAAGGCCGTACGGGAACGGCTGGAGAGGCTCGGAAGGCCGTACGGGAACGGCTGGAGGGGGGCAGGATTACCTGAGGCTCTATCTCCGGTGGAGGACTCCGGAGTGAGGTGAGTTGGGCTGCTCAACGCGTGCTTGGATGGGCTTGGATGATCAACCTCATCCAGGATGGTCTCGCCCACACTGGGGCGAGATTCCATTATCCACTGGATGAGGTTGATAAACTCCCAAACGGGTCTGTCCCTAAACTCAGGAGCCAGACACCGATGGGAGTCATCATCCAACCCCATCACAAAGCACGCGTTCAGGGAGCAATCGTCCCAACTCACCTGCTGGCTGAGCTCCAGGAAGTCCTCCACGTATCTCTCGAGAGATGTTGAGCCTCAAGTAATCCATGCCTTTTGTTAGGTCGGTTATTCTGTCACGGTTGGTATACTAAACTGAAACAAAAACTCAAATTATAAACAAAACCATAACTTTAATAACATCACGGGAGAATACACACATTGACATAAATAATAACCGACAAAGAACTAAGGAACACACAGGGCTTAAATACAAAAGGAAGACACTCAGGGAAAACAGAATCAGGTGTGGGACTAATTAACAATGAGACACAAGTGAAAACTAATTAACTAATAAAGAAACAAACCAGGGGAGTAAAAAACCTAACAGAACATAACATAACTGTGACACTAACTTAAAAAAAAAACATAATTTAGTTTGAAAACAGCTGGAAATAAAAAAGTGTTTGTATTATTAACAATATAAGAATTGGTGGATGAGGTGTTAAAATAGCTCTACTAATAATTTGAATGTTTATTCATGTGATTTTCTATGGCGGTCATAAGGTGGTACTTGGAACAACTCATTTTATTTAAGGTGGTACTTGTTCTGAAAAGTTTGAGAACCATATATTGTGGAAAGATTTTCACAGGTGAGCACCAATTATTTTACCAATACATTTAATCATATAATCATAAAAGTTTTTAATGTTGAATTTATTAGGCTACTTGTGCTATAAAATGATGGATGATCCATACTTGGGGTATCTGCCTGTAGGTGCAAAGGTGACATCAGTATTTGTTTCTTTGTGGATCATCAGTTACGATGCAAAATATTTGACTCCTACTTGATGTTTTTTATTAGTTAAGTTCTAATTATAAGCTTGAATAATACTAAATAGATGTTTAAACAAAAACACAATCCCAGTTCGCATGTTGCATAGCTGACTGAGAACCTTGGAATTGCAGTGATGAAAGGTTAGACCCAAAAATCTTGATAATCCTAAACTACACTAATCTAAACTGTAGAGGGGTTATACTGTCTGCATTGAACAAATGAGACAATGAAGAATTTATTGAATGAATCATTCCAGACCGTGTAGAAGATGTTTTCATATTAATGATTGGAGCACAGGTGAAAAAATCTTCAGAGAAAATAAAAACCTCAAACATTTTCCTATTCAGGCAGTGACCGCAGAGGTTTGACGAATCCCAAGCAAACTCTGGGCTGTTGAGAGATGGGCACCAGCACTTACAAACATGTAAATAACTGGCCTCTGTAAACCTCAACATTTGAATGAACTCAAACAACCACATCATCTCACTGCTTCACACTTTTATTTTTTAGCAAAAACAAGACTTTTAACACTTTTTCCTTTTATAACCAACAAAATGTACCAAAGATGTGATAATATCATGGTTTTGGACATAAACATTGGTATTCTTTAAATGTGATTAAGTGATAGTCCATCGGAGGTGTTTTTAAAAATAATTTAAGATGACAGGCCTTTAAACAAGATCATGTTATATACACTGAAGGTGAATACTTTTAGAGCTGGAGGATGCTGCAAAATCAGATTGTGGTGCAACTCTGACCGGAAATCAGATGAAACCTCAATTGAGTCATCCCCCATTGTAGTCTTGATAAAAGTAGTTATGTTGTTTAATTTGTTGGCATGTTTTGTGTTTTGATGATGTGTTTGTCTCTTTTTCTCTCCATTTTGCAGATTTTCGGCACATTTAGCATTTAAATGTTGTTGTTTTGTTTAATGTTGTTGCCTTGTTTTGTGTTTTGATAATGTGTCTGTCTCTTTCTCTCTATTTTGCAGATTTGTGGCACAATTAGCATATTAATGTTGTTGCCTAATTTAATGTTGTTCTCTTTTTTTATTTTTTTAAATGTATTCATGCATGTTTTCAGATTTTTTTTTTTTAGGGTGGCAAGTTATTTTTTTGCACCTGTTTCTCTTTCTCACGTTTCATGTTAATGTTTTATTGAATGTTTTAAAGTTATGGTCTTGGTTTAGACAGGGTTTATATTTTAAGTCTTAGTTAAGTTAGGTCATTGAAGTTAAGCTTTTCAAACTTGCCTTGGAAATAAACATTACCTTTGCATTTGCATTTTGAGACAAAAAACACCGGCTTTCATTAACTTTAAGATATGTACAAGTTGTTTTCAGTTAAGACAGTCAAAACATGTATTTTGGGCTAAGCTTGGCCTGATGTATAAACGTTGCGTGCGTACACTTTTACTTAAATAATGTGATACATCATGGTAATAAATATTCACGTTTTACATTGGTACATTTTCATTTTAAAATGCATAACCTTTGCTACTGTTATGCGTTTACACTACTTTGCAGTTTTCGGCCATCGATAATGTAGACTTTTGAAAATTCTTCAGACCTTTTTAGTTTAAAAACTCAGGGGTTGCGGTTCTGTGTAGACAGACAAAAATGAAGACTTACGATAGCAAAGATGTGGGTGACCACCATCGCTCACTGATTGGGTCTTCTGGATCATTGCTTAACCTTCCCTGCCCTGATTCGTTAAGCCTCTATTATATATGACTGTTACGCTATACTGGCAGACAACAATGAGAAGTCTCAGCGTCCATGTAAACAATAATTCTACCAGAAAGACTCGGGAGGCAGGAATACGACAATGAACATTTATTCGACGACTGATCGGCAGAAGGTGCAACTATTGTAATATAAGGTTCTTTGGCGTAGGCCCGGTCCATATATAGGGTCACGAAATCCTGTAAACCCGAATTTACATTTTATGTACATTATCTTTTCCTTTAACTGTTAAAATTACAATGCATGTATGTTGCGCTCATGGGCACACTGATGTAAACATTGATAAGAAGTGCAGCGTCGAGCCACATCGGCACAACGGATGTGCACTTTCTATGTGTTCATGGTAGGGCTGTCACGGTGAAGGAATTTCCTGTGCGGTGATTTTGTGTGGCTCTTGTGTGGTTGCAAATATACATAAAGTATGTTGTTGGGCAATTATTATATAGCATTCATTGTTATTTTTAAACGATGAATTGGTCTCCATTCGCTGTGTATTCCGCCAGTGGGCTTATTACTGTGATAGATTCCAGTCCTCCCATGACACTGCAGAGGACAAAAGACTTATGAGAGAAATGGAGGGACAAGGACTAGTGTTCAGAGTTATAAAGATTTTTTAAATATAATTAATATATGTGTGGCAAGGTGCGGTCAAAGAATACCCAAGAAGGGTTATTTGTAACGAAACTACTCGACTACGCCACCCAGCAAACACCGGGAACTCACAATTTAAGCACACAGGTTCATGGTCAGAAGTGGAGTGAGCATAAACTAACCCAAAACAAATTAGAAAAAAATAGAAAAGTTTATTATAAATAAATCCCACAATCTAAAGGGAGGACAATTTTGTACAAGACTTTATCAAATGACTTAAAATCATAGAAAACCCCAATCCTATCAGTAAGGAGGGAGAGATGGCCAGCTGGGGTCGCTAATTCATCACCCACGCTCAATACACCACACTCGTGACACACGGTAAGATCTCCAGCACAGCAATCTATGAATTTATACCCCCAGCCAACGTCTCTCAACTTCCAAATACTAAAATTAAAGAAACAAAGAAACAAAACATACACAAAGAAAACCAACTCAAATAACAAAATTAATCAAAACATCACAACCAATAAACAAAATCGGAAGCAATCAGTATTAAATGAACACGGAAGCTTACAGCCGCCCGCCCATGTACACTGTACACTGGAAGCAAGAATGACTTCGAATAACAATACAGTCGTTGTTTGTACTTGAATTAAAACCATCAAGAGATGATGTAGAGCAGAACACAGCAACGTAAAACAAAACAAAGCAGAGCAAAGCAGCAGTGCAGCCACGTCAAAGGGGTTTTATATTCCAAGTCTCAGATACATGAAATGATCTCCTCCTGTATCAATCAGTCCTGGAAGGGTACAGCTGCCTAACACAACTGTAGCTGTTGTAAGAGCAGCACCACACAGCAGTCGGAAGATCAGGGGACATCTCCAACCGATCAGTCGGAAACGCGCTTCCTCAACGGAGGATGGTACCAATGATATGACGCTTCCCAGGCACTACCCCCCTAGAGCCTTTATACAATATGAAAGGCCCCCTGATTGGTCTGCAGATTTACATGTCCCCAGCCAATGAGCAACCAGAGCCATAAGTCACCCTACTACATATGTAATATATCATTTATATATAAATGTAATTAATAATTACAAGATGCATTGGGAACACAGGGTGATAAACTAATTAAAGTGAACAAGGAACCTGGAAATACTTGGGCGGGCCTACTGAAACAGGACACACCATCAGTAAAAAACATGATCTACATGATGAACATATCATCTCTGATCTTAAATATAAACCCTTACATTTTTTTTGTAAGTGTAGCAACCATGGCTTGTGATGTATGGATTATTATTGGCAAAACCATGGGTCTACTATAGTATAGGAATAGATCTGCTACCCTGCTACTAATGCTGCGGCGGAGCAAGTACAATGACTTGCTACTGCCAATACATGCACAACATGCTGCTGTGTGCATGTAAGGAATGCTACTGCTGCAGATATAACACATATGCACATATAACATATATGAATGACCCCTATATAGCGTACAATATCACCTTGTAGCAGATCTATACAGGTGGAGCTGGGGAAGGATGAGGGTTTCTGGAGCGCTGCACTGCAACGACAATTACTAGCCAAGATTTCGCACATGACAGAACTGAAGTACCACAAGTGGCGCGGAACCAGGTAGAGCGAGTAAGCAATAAACAAACATGCCAATGACTGTATTCTTCCACAACCAAGGATGGCAGAATATTTAGCTATCTTTAACGGATAACCTTCCTTCGGATTTCGATATTAGGAATGCGTGGTTAAAGTTTATTTTAAAGACGTTCCAGCTTTAGTGGGAAAAACATGGAGCATTAATTAATTTAATTTCTCTGAGGATTCCTTCGTGAACAAGGCACAGGTCGAATTAAAAGCAGTGCTGTGCCGTCAATATTATTTGGCGCAGCAATCTTATGTGAGTAAAACATTTTTGTACTATGCATCACTATTACTTTGTTAGAGATCGCTTGATGTGCCCTGAGCACTATTCGCACGAGATTAGTATTACCTGGGGACCTCCATAAGTTACCGGGAGTCTCGCGTTTGATTATTTATCATGGAAACTCTCGTAACATTTGAGAGCCGCGATCGCGGTGATCTTTTGTCCGGTGCGCGATCACAGGTCTTAAATGCTGACTGGTACATATATCATTAAATGCAATACAACTATAGGCTATACAAACTATACGCAAAGCCTTGCCATCACATCCGAGAAATAAGTTATTAAATTTGAGTAAAATCATCCTGTGCGAATGAACCACCTGAAATACTGATGTGGGGAGTTCTTTTATAAATCCCAGAAGGTCTCCAGATAATACTAATGCCATGCGAAAACTGTGAATGGTGCTAATGTGTAACCTAACGTTACGTCTCTAACCAAATTCACAGAAGGCTCCAACTACGTAAACTGCTATCCAATCAAAGCCAAAAAGCCACAATCCAAGTGTCTTCAATGCGGCACGCTTATTAAAACCGGTTTGGAATGGCCCTTCGGAGGGCGATATATCCCAGTTGGAACGCAGGGATACCGATTGGAAGACTATAAGGACGGTGCAATCTAGAGTTTAATCCCAGTACTTTCTCTGTCATTTATCTATATTATATTGGATTTCTGTCAATAGATCGTACAAAAAAAAATGACACACTGGATCTTTAACTGTAGTAAAACCACAGTTAAATTGCGTAAGGGATTGGCCAAAACAAAAAGCATGCCAATAGGAATTTGAATGCCAAGCCCCAAGGAACCAATGATATGTGTGATGTAGATGTAGTTGTTTCTTTAATTCTTTAATTCATGGTTAATGTGTTGATTGGTTATGGACTATTGAGATAATAGTTCCCTGAATATTTGGGTGTCTGTAAGATAAAATAAACACCACATACTTCAAACACCTGTTAGTGTCAGCTCTCTAATAACAAAATTAAGATATAATGCATGCAGTGCTAACAGTAAATCTATTCGCTTAAAGTGTTAGTAAAAAATCTGTTGTGAGTTATTACCTCAAGACCCCCATTGGCAACAACTTAACATTTACTCAAAGCACAAAAAGTAAGTAAAAACATCATTAAAATAGTCCATGTGACTCCAGTGGTCCACCCTAAGTTATTAAGTAACAAGAGGCGACACCCCATGCATGTCCATATACTCTGGAGACTGACGCGGAAGTTTCCTGATATGTTTTTGTTCCTAAAGAGATGTCTTGTAAGAGAATTAAGATCAAACATGATACACTTTCCCCATCATCATGGATGAAATAAATCCATAAAAAACACCTAATAATCGAGGCCATAAACAGACATCCTCATCGATAACAGACAAATACACTAGGGAAGGGTTGCCAAGTTCTAGACATATTTCCAGCCTTATGATCTCTCAAACCCCGCCCAAAAGAAATGAAAAGTAGTCCATTTTGTCCAGCAGCTGCAAAAAAAAAAACATTTTCAATTGCCATATTTATTTATTTGAACGGTTTCCTAAGTCTGTGCTGAAACTTTTTTGTTCATACCCCTAAACCTATCAAAAAGATCATGTGATTTTCTTCATAGAAAAAGATTTCGTTATAGAAATGCAAGAGAAAAGAGTAACTATGGCAACAAAAAGGAGATCTGTGTGGCCTACAGTAAATGAATGTCCATGTCAGCAGGGAAACATAAAGTAAACAAGACAACAATAGAATGACACAGAACTAATTACAAAATGAGAGAGAAAGGGGAGACCAAGTCAGGTATCTTTGCACATCTTACATTACAGAATTTATGTTGGTTATTCGTTTTAAACTATAGGAATCAATGACAAAATCATTATTACATTTTGCAATAATAAATTAATATGCATCTCAACATTATGTACTTAGATTATTAGTCTTGTTAAAAGTATTGTAGCTCACATCTAAGGTTTCTGTAAAGTTAGATTATATAGGTTTTTAGCATTTCTTAAAATTAATTTTGTTGAGATTATTACTACAAACAATTGGAACTAAGTGCTGTGCAACGGACTGGCCATACATCCAGAGTGTATCTCGACTGTGGGTTAAGATGCTGAAATTGGCTCCAGCCTATCTGCGACCCTGCAGAAGACAAGAGAAAAATGGATGAATCTTGGGGAACAATTAGTACATTACAATATTATGGATTTTAATATGATAATAGTGTAATAAAGTAATAATCAGAATACTGGCCTGAAATATAATCAGTTATCAAGATGTGTTTTGTATTTATTTACAATTTATGTCAATTATTTAAAAAAAATATATTACATTTTGAACAGTAGTGTATTGAAATAAAACAAGCATGACAAACAATTCTGACGGTCTTCTGTCAATTAGTAGATAGAAGTTGTACTTGCATAAATTGAAACCGGTGCCTGAGATCTCCATTAAACAGGTTACTTTACAGTAATGCTGATATCCCCTTTAAAATGTTTTTCAATTATCCAGACAAGCTGCAAGACAAGTGTTTATAAGCATTTAAACATTATTTGGTTACATTTAATATTTGTGAATTCACCCCAGAAATAAAAAAGGTTACATATTATCTCTATATAGCCTATTGCTTAAATGTACATGTAACGTCTCTTGTTCAGGTTAAACTGTACTAGCCTGCCACGGTTGTCAGGTCAGACACTTTGTGCCTCCTGTAGTGTGCTGAACCTGAGGCAGACCACAGGATTTTGCTGTCTTTATTACTGATAAAGTGGACATCACACTATGTTTTTGCATTATGATCAGTACAATACTGTAACGAGCAAGGCGGGACGAGAGCCGTGAGGGAATGACGCAAGGTCGGTGACGCGAGTGATAATGAGTGTCAGCTGCACGTTGCACCGGTCTCGCATATCTTATGGAGGAGATCGGAAGCATAAAAGGACGAGCGACAGGAGTGTATGACGAGAGAGGACCAGGCCAGGATTTTATGTTATGTTTTATTATGTTTGTGTGGCATTTTACTTTTGCTTTGTGGTATGTTTATTTGATCAAAGTTGTTAAATGTTCGTCGGTTCCCGCCTCCTTCTTCCCATTCCTTGAACTTGTTACATTGGTGCCGAAACCTGGGAGGAAGGAGGGACATGCTGTCGGAGAGCCCTCGCTGCTGAGGGGGATCGCGGTGCTGAGTAGTTTGGGCAGCGTGGACGAGGGAAGTCCGCGAGTGGTTGCCCGAGGCGGTGGTGCTGGAGCGAGCATTCGGATGGGACTGAGACTCACTGCCGTGCTCCTGGGCCGAGGTGGGGTGGCTGCCGTGCAGGAGGGAGCAGAGGAGTCGCTGCCGTTCGCTGTGGGCCGGAGCCTGCTGCCGTTCACCATGAAGGAGAGGAGCAGGGAACGGGGGACTCGCTGCCACCTGCCCTCAGCCGGAGGGGAAGGAGGATCGAGCCGTCCACCGAGCGTCCAGGACTACCGCATGGCACGCGAGGAAAAGCCTCTTGGCTGGCTGAGGACCGAGCGGCAGTGTGTCGAGAAACCGGACCAGAACTTTTTTTATTTTCCTCTCTCCCCTCTTTCGTCGCTCCTTGTGCTTCCGTCTCCTTTTCTCTCGTCTCGTCTGTCCATACCCCCAGGTGCTGGCCCCGGGGGACTAGAGCACAGTCTCGTGGGTACCCCCAGCCTGTGAAGGGCGATGGGGGTATGTAACGAGCAAGGCGGGACGAGAGCTGTGAGGAAACAACGCGAGGCCGGTGACTCGAGTGATAATGAGTGTCAGCTGCGCGTAGCACCGGTCTCGCGTCGTTCCCTCACGGCTCTCGACCCACCTTGCTAGTTACAAATACAATTAAAGGTAATATAAAGACATTATTTTGTGTAAGGTTGTGTAGCTGAATTAGTCAGAATAAACATACAAAACATGGAATACAGTACCTGGGCATTGCGCCTAAATAAGTCTATGTGTGCGAAGCACTGAAGTATATGTGGGTAGTTGACAAATTAATTCTACATGTGTCCTATGTTGTGACATAGCAAAATTTAGAAAACAAACAATTAAGATTACATTGTTTTATATTATTTATATTTATCATATAAATAGCATAAGAGAGATTTCTCTTCATTTTATATTTGCCATCACACCATGGACAAATTTGCATATTAATCTGTCAACAACCCATATACAGCATAGTGGTCACGTGAAGGAAATCATTTAACCTTAAATGACTACTTGATCCTAGTGCCATGTAACTACTAATGTAGTTGACTTTTTTTAAACCAAGGATTTAAACTAACCAGGAAACGTTTACTTTCTAAAGTCATCTAAATATAACACAATACAGTCACATTTTGACCATGAAAAAACATTATTTCAGTTGAACAGTAATATCAATGTGTATTTTGCATTCCTTCTGCAATAGCTTGATAGCTTGAACTTGATACTGTCATATTAAATGTTTACTATCTGGGAGAAAATCTTAAAATAAACAAAATAATAAAGTAAAAATATTGGTTTACCCTGTAAATATGTTCCTCTTGAGTAGTATTTAGGTTACCAAAGAATTTGACCTTGAGAATTGCATGAGCAGTTGTTAGAAATTTTAGAGTAATTGGATATGGAACAGTTGTAGTTATTGGTGCAGTAGTTGTAGTAGTTGGTGCTTCGGTTGTAGTTGTTGATACTACAGCTGCAGTTCTTGTTGGTTCATTTGTAATTGTTTGAGCAATAATTGTAGTTGTTGGTGCTTCAGTTGTGGTTGTTGATACAATAGTTGTACTTGTTGGTGCTTCAGTTGTAGTGGTTGATGCTTCAGTTGTAGTGGTTGATGCTTCAGTTGTAGTAGTTGGAGCATTAGTTGTAGTTGTTGGTGCTTCAGTTGTAGTTGTTATTACAATAAATGTATTTCTAGTCGTTGGTGAAGTAGTTGTTGGTGCGGTAGTTGTAGTTGTTGGTGCAGTAGTTGTAGTTGTTGGTGCAATGGTTGTAGTTGTTGGTGTAGTTATTGTAGTCGATGGTGTAGTTATTGTACTCGTTGGTGCTTCAGTTGTTGGTGCAGTAGTTGTAGTTGTTGGTGCAATGGTTGTAGTTGTTGGTGTAGTTATTGTAGTCGATGGTGTAGTTATTGTACTCGTTGGTGCTTCAGTTGTTGTTGTTGGTGCAGTAAGTGTTGGTGCTTCAGTTGTATTGGTTGGTGCAGTAGTTGTAGTTGTTGGTGCAATAGTTGAATTGGTTGGTGCAATAGTTGTAGTTGTTGATGCTTCAGTTGTAGTGGTTGATGCTTCAGTTGTAGTAGTTGGTGCATCAGTTGTAGTAGTTGGAGCATTAGTTGTAGTTGTTGGTGCTTCAGTTGTAGTTGTTATTACAATAAATGTATTTATTGGTGTAGTAATTCTAGTCGTTGGTGAAGTAGTTGTTGGTGCGGTAGTTGTAGTTGTTGGTGCAGTAGTTGTAGTTGTTGGTGCAATGGTTGTAGTTGTTGGTGTAGTTATTGTAGTCGATGGTGTAGTTATTGTAGTCGATGGTGTAGTTATTGTACTCGTTGGTGCTTCAGTTGTTGGTGCAGTAGTTGTAGTTGGTGCAATGGTTGTAGTTGTTGGTGTAGTTATTGTAGTCGATGGTGTAGTTATTGTACTCGTTGGTGCTTCAGTTGTTGTTGTTGGTGCAGTAGTTGTAGTTGTTGGTGCTTCCGTTGTATTGGTTGGTGCAGTAGTTGTAGTTGTTGGTGCAATAGTTGAATTGGTTGGTGCAATAGTTGTAGTTGTTGATGCTTCAGTTGTAGAGCTTGGTGCAGTAGTTGTAGTCATTGGTGCTTCATTGAAGCTTCAGTTGTAGTGTTGGTACAGTAGTTGTGCGTTGTTGGTGTTTCAGTTGTTGGTGCTTCAGTTGTAGTTGTTGGTGTCAGTGTAGTGTGTTTGTAGTGTTGGTGCTTCAGTTGTAGTTGTTGGTGCAGTAGTTGTAGTTGTTGGTGCTTCAGTTGAAGTGGTTGGTGCTTCAGTTGAAGTGGTTGGTGCAGTAGTTGTAGTTGTTGTTGCAGTAGTTGTAGTTGTTGGTGCTTCAGTTGTAGTCGTTGGTGTAGTAGTTGTAGTGGTTGGTGTAGTAGTTGGAGTTGTTGGTGCTTCAGTTGTAGAGGTTGGTGCAGTAGTTGTAGTCATTGGTGCTTCAGTTGAAGTTGTTGGTGCTTCGGTGTAGTTGTTTGGTGTACAGTAGTTGTCGTTGTTGTGTGTTGTTTCAGTTTGTAGTTGTTGGGTAGTAGTTGTAGTTGTTGGTGCTTCAGTTGTAGTTGGTACAGTAGTTGTAGTTGTTGGTGTTCAGTTGTAGTTGTTGGTGCTTCAGTTGTAGTTGTTGGTACAGTAGTTGTAGTTGTTGGTGCTTCAGTTGTAGTTGTTGGTGCAGTAGTTGTAGTTGTTGGTGCTTCAGTTGAAGTGGTTGTGAGTAGTTGTGGTGTAGTTGAAGTGGTTGGTGCAGTAGTTGTAGTAGTTGTTGCAGTAGTTGTAGTTGTTGGTGCTTCAGTTGTAGTCGTTGGTGTAGTAGTTGTAGTTGTTGGTGTAGTAGTTGGAGTTGTTGGTGCTTCAGTTGTAGAGGTTGGTGCAGTAGTTGTAGTCATTGGTGCTTCAGTTGAAGTTGTTGGTGCTTCTTGGTGTAGTAGTTGTAGTTGTTGGTGCTTCAGTTGTAGTTGTTGGTACAGTAGTTGTAGTTGTTGGTGCTTCAGTTGTAGTTGTTGGTGCTTCAGTTGTAGTTGTTGGTACAGTAGTTGTAGTTGTTGGTGCTTCAGTTGTAGTTGTTGGTGCAGTAGTTGTGTAGTTGTTGGTGCTTCAGTTGTAGTTGTTGGTTGTTGGTGCTTCAGTTGTAGTTGTTGTACAGTAGTTGTTGGTGCTTCAGTTGTAGTGCTGTCAGTGTTGTAGTTGTTGGTGCTTCATAGTTGTAGTTGTTGGTGCAGTAGTTCGTTGTTGGTGCATCAGTTGTAGTCGTTGGTGTAGTAGTTGTAGTGGTTGGTGTAGTAGTTGGAGTTGTTGGTGCTTCAGTTGTAGAGGTTGGTGCAGTAGTTGTAGTCATTGGTGCTTCAGTTGAAGTTGTTGGTGCTTCAGTTGTAGTTGTTGGTACAGTAGTTGTCGTTGTTGGTGTTTCAGTTGTAGTTGTTGGTGTAGTAGTTGTAGTTGTTGGTGCTTCAGTTGTAGTTGTTGGTGCTTCAGTTGTAGTTGTTGGTGTTCAGTTGTAGTAGTTGGTTTGTGCAGTAGTGTTGGTGCTTTGAAGTGGTTGGTGCAGTAGTTGTAGTTGTTGTTGCAGTAGTTGTAGTTGTTGTTGCAGTAGTTGTTGTTGGTGCTTCAGTTGTAGTCGTTGGTGTAGTAGTTGTAGTGGTTGGTGTAGTAGTTGGAGTTGTTGGTGCTTCAGTTGTAGAGGTTGGTGCAGTAGTTGTAGTCATTATTGCTTCAGTTGAAGTTGTTGGTGCTTCAGTTGTAGTTGTTGGTACAGTAGTTGTCGTTGTTGGTGTTTCAGTTGTAGTTGTTGGTGTAGTAGTTGTAGTTGTTGGTGCTTCAGTTGTAGTTGTTGGTGCTTCAGTTGTAGTTGTTGGTACAGTAGTTGTAGTTGTTGGTGCTTCAGTTGTAGTTGTTGGTGCTTCAGTTGTAGTTGTTGGTACAGTAGTAGTTGTTGGTGCTTCAGTTGTAGTTGTTGGTGCAGTAGTTGTAGTTGTTGGTGCTTCAGTTGTAGTTGTTGTTGCAGTAGTTGTAGTTGTTGGTGCTTCAGGTTGTAGTCGTTGGTGTGTAGTAGTTGTAGTGGTGGTGTAGTAGTTGAGTGTTGGTGCTTCAGTTGCAGAGGTTGGTGCAGTAGTTGTAGTCATTGGTGCTTCAGTTGAAGTTGTTGGTGCTTCAGTTGTAGTTGTTGGTACAGTAGTTGTCGTTGTTGGTGTTTCAGTTGTAGTTGTTGGTGTAGTAGTTGTAGTTGTTGGTGCTTCAGTTGTAGTTGTTGGTACAGTAGTTGTAGTTGTTGGTGCTTCAGTTGTAGTTGTTGGTGCAGTAGTTGTAGTTGTTGGTGCAGTAGTTGTAGTTGTTGGTGCTTCAGTTGAAGTGGTTGGTGCAGTAGTTGTTGGTGCTTCAGTTGTAGTTGTTGGTACAGTAGTTGTAGTTGTTGGTGCTTCAGTTGTAGTTGTTGGTGCAGTGCAGTAGTTGTTGGTGCAGTAGTTGTAGTTGTTGGTGCTTCAGTTGTAGTCGTTGGTGTAGTAGTTGTAGTGGTTGGTGTAGTAGTTGGAGTTGTTGGTGCTTCAGTTGTAGAGGTTGGTGCAGTAGTTGTAGTCATTGGTGCTTCAGTTGAAGTTGTGTGCTTGCAGTTGTAGTTGTTGGTACAGTAGTTGTCGTTGTTGGTTGTTTCAGTTGTAGTTGTTGGTGTAGTAGTTTTAGTTGTTGGTGCTTCAGTTGTAGTTGTTGGTACTTCAGTTGTAGTTGTTGGTACAGTAGTTGTAGTTGTTGGTGCTTCAGTTGTAGTTGTTGGTGCTTCAGTTGTAGTTGTTGGGTAGTTGTAGTTGCTTCTGCAGTAGTTGTAGTTGTTGGTGCTTCAGTTGAAGTGGTTGGTGCAGTAGTTGTTGGTGCTTCAGTTGAAGTGGTTGGTGCAGTAGTTGTAGTTGTTGTTGCAGTAGTTGTAGTTGTTGTTGCAGTAGTTGTAGTTGTTGGTGCTTCAGTTGTAGTCGTTGGTGTAGTAGTTGTAGTGGTTGGTGTAGTAGTTGGAGTTGTTGGTGCTTCAGTTGTAGAGGTTGGTGCAGTAGTTGTAGTCATTGGTGCTTCAGTTGAAGTTGTTGGTGCTTCAGTTGTAGTTGTTGGTACAGTAGTTGTCGTTGTTGGTGTTTCAGTTGTAGTTGTTGGTGTAGTAGTTGTAGTTGTTGGTGTAGTGTAGTTGTTGGTGCTTCAGTTGTAGTTGTTGTTACAGTAGTTGTAGTTGTTGTTGCAGTTGTAGTTGTTGGTGCTTCTGGTACAGTAGTTGTGTGTTGGTTGCTTCAGTTGGTGCAGTAGTGTAGTTGTTGGTGCTTCAGTTGAAGTGGTTGTTGCAGTAGTTGTTGGTGCTTCAGTTGAAGTGGTTGGTGCAGTAGTTGTAGTTGTTGTTGCAGTAGTTGTAGTTGTTGTTGCAGTTGGTGCTGTAGTTGTTGTTGCAGTAGTTGTAGTTGTTGGTGCTTCAGTTGTAGTTGTTGGTTCTTCAGTTGTAGTGGTTGGTGTAGTAGTTGTAGATGCCACTATTGTAGATGTAAAGACAATTAAACAGCAAAGGATTTACTATAAGAAGTAACTCATCTGTAAATATAGAAGTGGTAAATGTGGTCAAAATTATGAAAAATCTCAAAGACTGCAAAACTCTCATAAGCAATCCACTGATGGCAAATATGTAGAACTAATGATAAGTTTATTATCAAACATATACAACAAACATAAAGAAATACTTGACCTGACTTTCTCCTTAACCAGTAGAGCAAAGAGACCACACATTTGTGATCAGAGAAACACTGGGTGACATCCCCTGCTGCTGATAGAGAAAGTCGCCTTCATTTAAAGCACAGTGTGCATTAACACATCGCACACTTACACAAGAGCAATGTTGTGCAATGTTTAAAGCTTTTGCCAATAAGGGAAACATGAATCACAAGCAATCGCCAAAACTGTTCTCCATTGATTCAGCTGCCAGCAAAAGTGCATTGTCTTAAGTATTTTAAGTTTAGGTTTTTACCTGAAATAGTGCGCTTACTGCCACCTATTAATAGTATCGATCATCAACATTTTACCAAAGCCCCTATTATACACCCGATGCGAAGCAATGCCAGGCACTGTGCAAGTATTTTTTACTAGTTTCAGCCCAACGCAGCCAATGCATGTCCAGCCCCACCACGGCAAGTGCAAATGTACTTGGGCATACAGGTCTGAAAGTGCGGTGTGTTCAGGTGCATTGTTGGCGTGTTGCTATATTTTAGCAACTGAAAACGTTTGCACTATTGACCACCCAAAACCTGGTCTAAAGTCAATGGCGCAGTATTTTAATAAAGACATGTACAGACAGAAATGTCGTGCCGAGACACTGTTGCGACGTTAATCTTAAAAAGCAGTTTCTATAATTTTGATATGCATGTCTTTCTTCATCTACAAAGTTACATCACACTGTCAAACCAGATGCGACTGAGCCATTAAAGGGACATAGGTGGTGGAAAAAAATATGAAATGGAGCAAAAATGTTTTAAAGCTTTTGCTCTCTCCAAGTTCCTTTGCAAAACTTTTGTGTTCTCCCCTTAATTTTTTGTTTTTTGATTTTACTATTTATAGATGGTTTCATCAGACACAAGTGCCTGGCCCGAAGTTAACTTCTGGTCTGTGTTTGTTTATTGGTCTGGGTAGTGGCTAATATAAATATTTATATTTAATTTATATTCATATTAATTTATTATTTTATTGTATAATCATTTTAGTAAATACACTATTTGTTTAATTTCACTGTATGTACATTTCATTAAATAAATAATTTGTTAAATGGGTCCTGTAACATTTGAAGAATCCGTATGGGACTTTGACATCTAGCTGGTGAAATTTGGTATCGAAGTCTAAATTTACTTGGCAAGTTTAGCCAAGTAATGGTTCTTCTCGGTTTACTATGCTTGTTATCAGCAGAGCTCTGGGTAGTAACGGATTACTTGTACTCTGGATTGCGTAATAAAATTCCAAATAAAAAGTGCTTGAAATTAAAGTAAACTAGTAGTTGTTTACAATTCAACAATTAAAAAATGTGTATTTCTATTTTTCATAGTCAACATACCTACCACTTATATATGTTTGTGATTCTTCAAGTTAGCCGAAGTGGAGCAGTATGTTGAGGATTCACATTCCCGCTAAAAAAATTCTCTTTTCGCACCGCTAAAGGTCCATATATTCCACTCCGTGTTCCCTTTCTGTCGGTCTCTCGACGTTGTGTCGAAGACGACAGATGGGGTTCGCCCTTGAGAACCAATCAACTCTGACTACTATAGAAAAGGCCAATGAAATTTGGCGAATGAAATTTGCATGCCGGGCTCCGCCCCCGGATGTCCGGTATAAAAGGAAGCCGGCGTGCAGCATTCACTCACCTTTTGTTCTTCAGAGCCCTCGCTCATGACTACGAACAAAAAGAATTCAACGAATTCTTCTTCTACTTCGCCGGTTCTACGACGCAGAGCAGCGGATCGTCCCTTCCTGCAGCGACCTTTCCTGGGCGTCTCGGAGGTGATAGAGATTATTTCTAAAAGGTCCTTTTCAGGACTGAGCAATTTCCAGCGCGGCATGTCCCGCTGTTCTCTTGGGTGCGGCACCCTCATCGAGGAGGGGGATGGACACGATCGCTGCATTAGGTGTCTGGGCGTCCAGCACACTGAAGCAGCGTTCGTTGACACATCTGCCCGCACTGCGGGCGGATTGTCACTCAGAAGTTGCGGTCACGGGGGGCTGTCTTCCTACGGGAACCAGCCACCATTTCGTCTGCTACCCGGGCTGTGACATCTGTGGCTACGGCCCCGATGACCACCCACGTAGCAGCGTTAGTGATATGGGGAACTCTGCGAACGTAAACCCCAGCCAAGTGCTCACGGGCCGATCGCACCCGATTCGCTCTTCTGAACGTTCCCCAACCGGCGGTGGCATACCGTTCGGATCCTCAGGCACGCACTCGGAAACGATGTGTGACGTAGATGAGATGTCGTTCGCAGCATCGGAGGGAGACTGGCATCCGACTCTGACGAATCCGAGCTCCCCCCCAGGGGGGTCGAGCTCAGGAGGAAGCAGAAGTGATGTCAGCCATGCTAATCCGGGGATATGTGGTTCCTGGGGGCGGAGCGCGGTGCAAACCGCGCCCACCCGGGTGCCATTTGTTTCCCGGAGGTGCATGAGGAGCTGTGTAAAACTAGGAGCGCTCCACGGACCGCTCCGGTCGAAACAGCTCCGGCTCCCTCACTTCCCTCGAGGGTGGGGCAGCCAAGGCTACGTCGAGATCCCCGGGTGGAACGTGCGGCTGCGGTGCATCTGTGCCGCAGACGGCTGCCGCCTGGGGAGAATCGGCCACGCCTACCGTCCAACGCGTGTAGGACTTCGACATCTATGGTGCCGAAGCCTTGCGCTGCCGCGGACCGGGCTGCCTCCTCTCTCTACGCCATGGCCATCCTGCAGGTCCGCCAGGCCAGGGCGTTGAGAGAGCTCCACGGGTAAGGCCGACCCAGGTATAATGCAGGTTTTCTGTGCCGCCACTGACAGCGCTCTACGGAGCGACCAAGGTGGCGGCACGGGACCTGGGTCGGACGATGTCCACGGAAGTGGTCCAGGAGAGTCACCCCCGGCTGAACCTTGCGCAGAGAGTGACACCGAGAAAGTCCGCTTTCTTGTTACACCCGTCTCGCAGGGTGGGCTGTTGGTACACCGTCGAGGACTGCGCTCAGCAGTTTTTGACGGTGAAGAAGCAGACAGTGGCGATTAGCCACATTTTTTACCACGCTGCGACTCGGCCGCCCTCAAGCCTCCGAGATCTCACGTCATGTCTGTTTCCCGGCAGCCCAGGACCCCTTCCACATCGGCTCCGGTTACTGTGCCCCCGCAGGTGGCACCCCGGAAGTCGAGGTCGAGGGGAAACCTCACCCGTCAGCTAACTTCTCACGAGAAGTGACACTGACGGGAAGACCCCAGGGGGAGCAACATCGGGCCCGACCTTCACAGCTACGGCTCTGATCAGTCGGTACGGGACGGCTCCTGCCTCGTCACCAAAGCCGGGCCCTTCTCAGGGCCTGGCGCCCACTTACTCAGAGAGTTTTCTGTTTCCCCTGGGAGTTCATTCCTGCCGATCGCACACTCCACTGGACTGTGCCCGGCAAACCCGACCCCACGCCCTGGCGAGGCGTAGGGTCGTACACACACGACAGCTGCTACCACTCTCAATGACAGTGCGTGCAGCTGTCCCGCCAGGCAGGTAAGTAGGCAGAGCCAACCTTCCCTCCGGGGCCCCCTCCCGCGACAGGGTTAGCTCCGCCAGCCATCGAACCACCCTCCATGGGAAATGAAGTGAAGCACCGTCCCCTTGGTCCCCCTGTCACAGTCCCTGGGAGCTCGAGAGCTGCCCACACTGTCTCGGTGGCTAGGGCAGACGGTCCGTCTTGGTTACTCGATCCAGTTCGCCAGAGACTCTCCCAAGTTTTGGGGCATCATCTCTCCCTCTGTCTGAGGCTAGGGACGCCTACATACTTCGGGTAGAGGTCACCACCTTCTGGCAAACAGGCATCGAGTTCGTCCCTCAAACCAAGATGTTCGGTGGGTTACAACCCGCACTTCATCGTTCCCAAGAAAGACGGCGGGTTGCGCCCGGAGGTCTGCGTACCCTGAACTAAGCACCTTCACAAGCTGCTGCTCAGGATGCTCACGCAGAGGCGCGTCCTGACACCCATCAGGTGTCAGGATTGGTTCGTGGCAATCGACCTGAATCCCTTTCGGTCTGTCCCTGTCTCCACGGTCTTCACGAAGATCGTGGAAGCCGCCCTTTCTCCCTGAGGGGAGGAAGGTGTGCGGGTACTTAACTATCTCAACGACTGGCCTGACACACTCGTGAGATCTGTTATGTATACAAGGGGCCTGGTGCTCCGGCACCCAGATCGATTGGGAATCCAGGTCAACCGAGGAAAGGACAAGCTCTCCCCAGGGCAGAGCATCCTCTTTCTCGGTAGGGAACTCAACTCTGTCACCATGTCGGCGCAACTGTCCGCAGTACGCGCCCAGCCGGTGTTGAACTGCCTGGAACATTTCAGGCAGACAGCGGTCCCCCTGAAACGATTCAGAGGCTCCTGGGCATGGCGTCCTCGTCGGGTGAGACCCCTCGGGTTGATGCACATGAGACCGCTCCAACACTGGCTTCAGAGTCGAGTTCCGAGGAGAGCGTGGCACACCGGCAGCAGGCGCATGGTGATGACGCCCTGCGGCCGACGCACCAAAACCCCTGGTCTTCCATGACTTTTTCGACGGACTAAGGTCCCTCAGGGCAGGTTATGAGGCAAGTCGTGGTGACGACGGACGCCTCCCTGCAGGGGTGCGGTGCAGTGTGTAACGGGCACGCAGGCGGGGCATTGGGCGAACCCCCACCTGCGCTGGCATATCAATTGCCTGGAGTTGTGGGCAGTGCTACTTGCACTGAGCAGGCTGCGGCCTCTCGTGCGGGACAAGCACGTGCTGGTCCGAGGACGGCACTACAGCTGTAGCGTACATCAGATCTTAGGGTGGTTCGCTCACAGCAGCTAACACAACTTGCTCGACGCCTCCTCCGGTGGAGTCAACAGGTGATCCGTTCCCTGTGGGCCACACTCACCTCGGGCAAACTGAACTAGACAGCCGACGCGCTCTCTTGTCAGTTTATGCCTCGTAGAGAGTGGCGACTCCACCCCCGCGTAGGCCGCTTGGTACTCCCTGTCCGAGGCTCTCGACACGGATATCCTTGCGCACAGCTGACCGCGGGTCGGGCGGAAGCACACCTTCCCCCCCCCAGGAGCCTCCTTGCACAGACACTGTGCAAGGCCAGGGAAGAGGAGCACCAAGTGTTATTGGTTACACCGCACTGGTCTAACCGCACTTGGCGTCAGAGCTGATGCTCTGGACAGCGACTCCCCCTGACCCATTCCCCTGACAGAGGACCTGCTCTCTCAGGGGAAGGACACGTTCTGGCATCCCAGATCAGACCTCTGGAACACCATGTCTGGTCTCTAGACGGGACGAGAAGTTCCTGAGTTGGCTACTCCCCCTCTATGGCGGAGACCATCACCCAGGCTAGGGCCCATCTACTGGGCGGTTACACGCCTCTAGACGGCGCCGCTTCTTGTCCTGGTGTCTCTCTCAACGAGAAAGACCCACTGAGGTGCTCGATCAGGATTGTGTTGTCCTTCTTACGAGACTGGAGACTAACATCTCCCCTCCACACTGAGTGTGTATGTAGTCGCTGTCGCCACTCATCACAACTCAGTTGATGGGAAGTTTCTAGGATGACACGACCTGGTCACCAGGTTCCTAAGGGGTGCGAGAGGGCGGCTCCCGCCTCATCTCCGCTCCATACCCTCTTGGGACCCTAAGGGGTCCTCGGGGGGGCCTCTGGGCCCCCCAAGAGCCCCTCGGAGGTTCCGATCTTCCTCACCCGAGTAAGACGGCCCTCCTGATGGCGCTCGCTTCCTTCAAGAGGGTAGGGCACCTCCGAGCATCCTCCGTGTCCCCGGATTGCCTTGAATTCGGCCCTGGTAGCTCTCACGTTATCTTGAGACCCAGGCCCGGATGCGTGCCCAAAAAGTTCCCACTACTCCCTTACGGGGCGAAGTGGTGAACTTGCAGGCGCTCCCCATTGGGGAGGAAGACCCAACCCCATCCGTGTTGTGTCCTGGACCGCACGCAGGGCCTCAGTAGCTCTGACCAGCTCCTTGTCTGTATTGGAGGACAGCAGAGGGGAAGGCTGTCTCCAAGCAGAGGTTGGCGCACTGAGTCGTGGATGCCGTTACGACGACATTCCAATCTCAGAATCTCCCATGCCCACTGGGGGTATAGCCACCTCCTGGGCACTGGCAGAAGCGCCTCTCTAGCAGACATCTGTAGAGCTGCGGGTTGGGCTACGCCCATACACCTTCGCAGGGGTTAAACAACCCTAGCGTAAACCCGGTGTCAGCCCACGTCCTGCGTGGCAACATGTAGGACTGGCATCCGGCGGGGCGTATGCCTGCGAAAGCATCACCCCACCCTCTAGGAGGCTGGGTCAGTGTGCTATCTACCTCTCTCCTTACCCTACTCTGGCTAAGGACAGGTACCCTATCCGCTTCCCTCTTACCCAACCACTTGGTTAAGAATAGGCATTCTATCCATCACTAAGCAAGCACCACCTGGGGGTTGGCTGGGCAGAGCAGCCTTCCCCCTTAGGCCGCGGGGTCAAGGAAAGTGCTACCGGACGCCTGTAACACCCCCCCCCGTGGGCTGTTCCGTCTGATGTATCCTCATGATATGGTTCCCACTCCTGGTAACCCATGAGCTTCCCCAGGTGGACCTCCACCTCGCGGTTAACTACTCAGCCCGCACGTTCCATGCGTTCTCCTCCAAGGACGAGACCATACCTTATCCACCGTATTCCTCCCCACGGGTAGGAGGTGGCCTCTGCTGCAGCGCATCCCTAATTAAGGAAGTTGCGCTTACCGGTGTAAACCCGAGCCGGACGGCCTCTCGCCAGTAGAGAGCTAAGGCCTCCGTCCGTGAAAGGTTACCGGTCAGGGCTGTTCCCATCTTTCTCCAAGAAAGCTCTGGAACCCCCCGACCACCACACTGGAAGGTTACAGTTTCGCGAAAGCATCGAGCTGACACGCCCAGGCCTGTTACCGTCGCTTCGCTAGAGATTGTGACGCGATACAGCGTTGTGGCGTTTTCCATAGAGAACCCCATCTGTCGTCTTCGACACAACGTCGAGAGACCGACAGAAAGGGAACGTCTCGGTTACGTATGTAACCTCGGTTCCCTGATGGAGGGAACGAGACGTTGTGTCCCTTATGCCACTAACACGTATCGTTCTGCTGCAGTCGTGTGAGAGGCTCTCAGGCTCTTCAGAACAAAAGGTGAGTGAATGCTGCACGCCGGCTTCCTTTTATACCGGACATCCGGGGGCGGAGCCCGGCATGCAAATTTCATTCGCCAAATTTCATTGGCCTTTTCTATAGTAGTCAGAGTTGATTGGTTCTCAAGGGCGAACCCCATCTGTCGTCTTCGACACAACGTCTCGACCTCCATCAGGGAACCGGTTACATACGTAACCGAGACGTTTTCCATTTAATGCTTGCTCCTCACAGTCTGTCCGCTCACTGGAGATGACAGATCGTTCCATCGACACGACAGGTAGATGCTGTCGTTAGGGACGTTAAGGAACGTTCCCCTAACGTTATAGAAACTATGAAACTAACGTTAATATTTCCGTAAAGATAACTGTTGAGCTAAACTTGAAATTGTGTTTAAAAATTATAAAATAAAAATAATGAGAATGTTCATCATTGTTAAATTAATAAAGAGAATCTATCAGATGAAATGAGTTTGATATAAGATCAAAACTAATGGATACTATTGGTTGTGGGCACATAGAGCAACCTGAAAGAAACAAGAAAGCTGATTGGCTATTGAAACCTCACATGTTACATAGAGCCAGGTGTGCTTGTATGATTTTCAGTGTGCAAAGGGATCTCTGTTGGAAGAGTGAATGTGCTTCTCCTACCCAAGTTGGTGTTGATACTGGTTGTAAAACCAAAGGAGAAAGATTGCTAAAGCATGCAGGGATGCAGCCATTGAGTTTGGAGTAAACCACATAGTCAGTTTGTTCAAAGACAGCTGGGAAAAGCAACAATGTCTTCATCAACTTTGAGATGCTACTTGGTAGGATAAAAACTAATTTCTTTGTGACTAAAGATTGTTTAGAATTCCAAGTGTCAATGTCTTGCAAGTTGTTTGTTAGATTTAGCGGGTTTAGCATCCAAATGCTAACAGGCCATGTGCAGTAAATGCATTTTGTTTAGTGTGCTGTTGAAACGCTATGTATTGTACTTTGTGATTTGTGAGTATTCTAGTAACATTGGTTGTATTTGACATATTGTTATTATTGTGTGTAGTGACTCCTATATGTTTATATATTTATTTTCTGTATAGGTTATTAAGCTAAGCATCTGTGCTAAGAATTTGAGTAAGCATCTAAATTAAACTCTGAAACAAGCAAAGGAATATCAAGTTGTTGCTGAAAGATTTTAATAAACTGCTTCGACAATAAAGAATCAGATGTTTTGAGTTATTCCATGCACCCTCTGAAGTTGATTGAAGCCTTTTTCAAGTATGGGCAGACATTGAGGCTGAAGAGAAATCCTAGATAACTTGACACTTAATAACCACTTTCCAACATTTGTGGATAAGAAGATTAAAGGCTTCTGAAGGTCCAGAAAGCAAAGCGGTGTAAAGGGAAGAATCAACATTGGTAATAAGTCATCAGTGAAAATTGAACTGTTTCAATACAACATATCGTTTGACTTAAAATAAGATGGCAGAAGAAGCCTTGGGAAAAACCGTGGACCAATTTAAGAGGGAGAGAACCACTGCAAAGATGTGTTTTACCTTGCTAGCAAAGTTTCTCATTCGAGAATCAAGTAAAATGATTGAATCTGAACTCAGGAAGGAATTCCAGAAACTCTCTTCTGGTGCAAGAGCACTTTTTGATGCAAATGAGGACTACGAGATGGGATTGTTTGCAGAGCTGGAAGCTAACTCAAAGAGTGAGGAGAAAATGGGGCTTGAAATGCAGGAGATATTGAGAAGACTGTTAGTGACTGAGAAAAAGCTGGAAGAGGTGCGAGAAATTGTCCAGATGAACTTGTGGCAGAGATATGGCCAGGAAGAATTGACTAGTGCAGTCCAGGAAGCTGAAAAAGCTTGTGACCATTGTGCTTCAATACCTGTGGCTGGTGTCAATTGTGAAGGATATGAAGTTCAACTAATTCACTTGGAAAGGTTTGTGAGCAGAGCAGTCAAAACTCTATCCAGCTGGGAGTGATGGATTCCTACAAGAGAGAAGGATATTGAGAGCAAAGTAAGGGAGTTAAGAATACAGAATAATGGACTTGTTTCTAATGCTGAGAGAAGTTCTCAATTTGCAAGCACAGCTTTACAAACTATGCCAAGTACACCAGTTGTGAGAATCAAACCAAACAGTTTGCCTAAATTTAGTGGTATCAAAAGAGATTTCTTCGGTTGGAAGAAGGATTGCGGAAGTTTGCAGAGACAGATCTTGGGAACACTGGTGCAATAAAAAAACATCTTGTAATCAAGTCTATTGAGAGTAAATTGCCTGAATTTGTAAAAAGGGACTGGCTTATCTTCATGACGGACCCTGATAATGGTGTAACTCCAGAGAATCACTTTGACCTACTGTTGAAGTTTTTAAAGAAACAGGAAGACGTTCTTGAGAGACTCGAACAGCTTAGAATTACAGACAAGGTGGAAAAGCAAGATAAATCAGAAAATAGATTTGAAAGAAGGCATGGATCTACAAGAACCACAAAGAAAGGTTCTGATGGTGGGTGCACTGTGTGTGGAGCTGAAAATCGTAAAGACAAGATTTTCTTCTGTAAGAAGTTTAAGGAGTTGAAGCTATCTGAAAAGAGAGCTGTACTGAGAAGGATTGGGGCATGTTAGAAGTGCCTTGGATGTCATGAGGGTGCCACCAATTGAAGAGACGCATTCTTGTGCAAAGAATAGAGACTGCAGGAAAGAAAACAAAACCTGATCATCATTATTTTCTCTGTCCAAGACGAGAATCCACAAGTGGCAGTGAGGAAAAGTCTCTAAAGGGTAGTAGGAAGGTAAATGTGCTAACAGAAGAGCAAGAGGAGTTTTTAGAGGAACTTTCCCCAGAGCAGGCTGGGAGATGCAGAAGCGCTTTTACCAACAAAGCTGCAACAGTGGATTGCACCGGAAAAGCCCAAGTTGGACTTTTAAAGGAAAGTGGAGTACGAGAACTACCTGTCATTATGATGCTTATGGAAGTTACAGCTAATGCAGGGCAGAAGATTGGGACATTGGTAGACCTTTATTTAGATACCAACTATATAACCCACAAGGCTGCAGAAAGGTTGAGGTTAAGGAGGGCCAGTGTTCCTGAAGTGGCCAGTAAAGGATTGGCCAATGAAGTCAGCTGCTGAGGTTGGATTCAAAATCTAGAGCAGCCTCCGCGACCTTGGTAAAGGCACGGGGAGACGGGGCCAGACCGAAGGGCAGGACCTTGTACTGGTATGCTCGACCCTCGAAGGCAAACCAAAGAAACGGTCTGTGCCGCAGGAGAATCGAGACATGAAATTACGCGTCCTTCAGGTCGATAGCCGCAAACCAATCCTGATGTCGGACGGAGGTCAGGATATGCTTGTGCATCAACATTCTGAACGGGAGCCTGTGAAGGGTCTTGTTCAGAGTGTGCGGGTCCAGGATGAGGCGTAGCCACGGAGGTGCAGGCTGTTTGGGTTGCCATGGGGGTGCTTCCCGTACCGGAAGCCAGACAGATGCCGTGGCTGTGACCCTGGGGCAAGGAGCCGGGAGTGGCTGCCGTGGCCATGACGATGAAGCAAGGAGCCGGTGATGCTGGAGCAGGGAGTGCTGGGGGTGACGACCGCCACGGTAGTGGCAAGGAGGCTGGTTAGACGACCGCGGCATATCGAGTACCGCAGCTTACTTGCGGGGAAGCCGGGACGGCCACTTCGCCCCGACAATGTCCCCCCCCAAAAAAAAAATATTTGGGGAAAGTCAAGGGATGCGGTGGCCACCCAGAGGCAAGCTTGAGCTAAAGCCACGACAGCCTCCTCCTCGGAGGAGCCGTGTAAGGATTCATACATTTTGCTATTATTATACAAACGAATGTAAAAGTGGTAAGCAGCTGCAGTTCTTTTTATAATGTAATGTTGTTTACCTCAGGAATGTTTGGGTGCACCACAAAGGGAAAAAAGGGAGGTGAGATCGACGCGACCATGGATAAACACTTCTTCACATAGTTGACCAAATTAAACAGTACTTTTATAGAGTTTCAAATATTAAAACTTTGATAATAATAAATACAAGTAAATAATAAATACAAGTATAAACAAAAGTCATATATATTGATTAGATACATAATCCATGTTAAGTTTATTTACTATATTTCTTTTAAATTTAAAAGTAAAGTTACAATATTTATTTATATTATAATTTGCGCAACCCTGCCATTGCCTTTCTTTGATGACATTGCATGGCATTCCAATTAGCGTTTTTTTGTCAGCGAAGTCCACTTCAACGGATATCCCGTGCTCAGGGTGTAGGGAGTGAACACTGCGTAGGAACCCTATCAAATGGAAAGCAGTTTGACACTCGCTTGTCACACAGAGGAGTTAATCTTTCTTCCTCTTCGTCAATGTGTGCTCGGCAAGACCGTTTTGTGTTTGAGCGCCACCAAGGCACATCAAACCAAAAAAAAAGAGTCGGAGGCGGTTAATTTTTTTTTTTACGTTAAACGTGCACGATTATCGTTCCGGTGTGGACAGGCCATAACTCTGTTATATTTAATAATAATAAAAAACTATGTTCTGTGAAGCTATATTTCCATAACTCTAGTCCTACATGTAAACAGTGTGTCAACTGCATTCTTTGTTAGCTGATTGTCAAAATGTTAGTGCTCTCTCATTTGTAAGTCACTTTGGATAAAAGTGTCTACGTATTGAGTTAAAGTTATTTAATTAAATGTATTTCCTTGATGCACACAAAGGAACTTGTTCATCAGGTTTTGATTGTATTAACTGGAATCAAAGTCCTGCCTTTGTGGTATGCTTTGGTATGTAGTGAGCAAATAAAAGAGAAAAATGGAAGCACTAGTAACAATTTAGCTAACCAGAGTTAAACATGACTTACCTTCACAAACAGCTGCTTGAATTGTCAATCCTATAACATAACCTATTAACTACACAGGCTCTTTGACCATATGTGATTCTGTCTAGAACATGTTGTTACCGGAAAGCATAGCAGTGCCTCGCAAAACCAACAATAATGATTAAAAATATGTTTTTTGACATTTGGCTTTGGCTTCGTAAAAAAAACTGTTTTTCAGTAAAGGTGAAGCTGTTTTGTTGGATTCCAGATTTAACCAGTTAATAGATTAAATAATAACCTTAGGTTTTAAAATGAAATGCAGATGAAATTCTGATGATAAAGTCAGTGTAAACCAATATTAAATATGTGTTCTGAGTGTGTCACTCCATTAAAAAAAGTATTATTTATCAAATCAACCAAATTTAAATGATTGAAAACCCAGCCAAAAAAAATTGAACAAAATCTTGAAAAAGCAAGCAGTACTCTCTGCTCTCAAACGCTGGGGACGTGTCCGCTGTCAGCGCTGAAGCTACGCCCGCTCCATTGCATCACTGAGCAAAAAATCCTATACACTGAAAAACTGTTTAAAGGAGCAGTTCACCTTGAAAACAGCCCCCCATTCACTTGCATTGGTTGGTTCTACCAACAGGAATAAAGAAAGTCATACAGGTTTGAAAGACAAGAAGATGAGTAAATGATGACAGAATTTTCATTTTGAAAGTGAACTACTCATTTAAATCCACAATTCAATACTATATACTACTAAAACTATTTTTAAACTATATACATTTCTAACATGTATAATGTGTTTAGAAACAATTCTCAGAATTCCCTTTACACAGACTTGAATATTTAAATGGCTAGATCTAATATTGCTATCAGAATCAGGAGGTGGAGCCAGACATTGTAGACATTTGGGGCTTTGCCCAAATCTATGGGCATGGTCCCCCAAGGAGATTTTTCCCCATTTATTTTATTTCTGAGTGATCTTTACATCATCATTTTGAAACTATATCATAACATGTTGACAATGACATTTTCTCTTCTCTCACCTAAAAATAGGCAATAGTCTGCAGTAAGCGTATAACTATGAAGTTACATTAAAAAGTTAGATTAGGAATTTGAAATAAACAATATTACTAATCTTGAATCTTGAGGCCTGTTAAGTAGTTTGCATGTCTGAATCTTACCATTTAACATGTTTACTGTAAACCGTTGGCTGTTATGTTTGCCTCCCTACATCTCACTACACTGTCAGTCATCTCCGTGCTGGAATTCACACTTGTTTTCGCCCGCCTGGCTGAAAGTTCGGTCTTCTTCAGTCTGATTGACATTTTGCTTGGCCTGTGTAGTTTGATTGGCTGGAATTCCATAAACCCTGTCTTTTCTCATTTGATTGGGACCTTATGACATTGACGATCACTAACCGCTGTTACCGCAGCTGCAGCTAAACACAGTAGGGCACAGAAATCACGAGAACAACTAGTAACAAGTGGGCAAAAAATTATTACTGTTATTATTTTTTATATCCAAACAGTGGGCCGGCCCACATTGAGCAACGGCCCGTAGGCAAACTATTCAGAATGTAACATTAGCCATTATCCAATAATCTCTGAAGTAGTTAACAATATTCACATCACAACTTTAAATAGACACCTTCACAGTAATATCAAAGCCACTGTAATAATGACCGATTTGAAAAGCGTGTTTACGAAAATTCAGCATATTAATTTGCACACATTTAATTGACCTTTTTTTTAATCTGAACATCTTCCTCGGTTAGGTTAACGTTACTAGAGTGGAGGAATACCGAGGGAAGTCTTTGTTTGATTGTTCTGTTATGGTTTTCGCCCCTCGTGGGTCTTTATTATATTAATAATAATAATAGTTTTTTGTTACCCTTCCACTGCCTGCACTTGTGTTCTCACTCCTGACGTTCGTGACAATTCATGGCTTGAGCCCCAAAAGCCACCCCCTTGGACCGCCCCTGATCAGAATTAATATCACTTTATGGTTATGTTTAAACATCTTTGAGTTGGGAAACTAACAATACCGTGATTATTCATTATCGAGATTTAATTCAAATGTATAGTTTTTGTTTATCAATAATAACTACACAACAAAAACACTGATGCTAGGGTGGTTGATAGTGCTAAGGTTGTCTCTAATTTGCTCTGAATGGTTGTTATTAATTTTTATGGCTTGTTACTAGGTGGAGACATAATGAGAGCGGACATACTTATGACATTGTCACTATGTTAGATTCCATTGGGTGAGTCAGTAAATGCTGAATAAGAGGTGCAGTGAATTAATGTTTTAAACTTAATAAAGAGTATACTTGTTCAATAATGGTTGGCTGTGTAAAGTTTACTGTCTTTTAGGTTGTACTGATATTGTTTATTGTGTTTTATTAAGATGTATTTACGATTCATGATACATGTTTGATGCATTTTAGTGTCACGACTGCACAAAGACACACGGATTAGGATCCAAATGCAGTTTATTAGGGGGTAATCCTAAATCAAAACGACAAATTTAACGATAAATCTAAACACAGGTGGTCAATCCAAACACATACAAACATATCCACAGGGCAAAGGCTAAGAGTAATCCAAAACAAGGCAAGGCAAGTCAAGACAAAACCAGAATCACAGACACAAAATAAACCAAATACCAGACTGACTCGAAGACACCACAAAATAAGGACCATGAATGGGAACAGGGCTAGGGCCGTGGAGCAGAGGCGAAGGCGCTGGCTGGGCTGGAATGCACGGAGGCGCTGGCCGGGCTGCAGGGAAAGCCAAAGCAGCCATCTTGACTGAGGCAGGGAACTCAGAAGCGTCCATCCTAGATGAGGTAGGGAACCAAGAAGCGTCCATCCTGGTCAAGGCAGGGAACACAGAAGCTTCCATCCTGGACGAGGCAGGGAACTCAGATGGGTACATTCTGGACGAGGCAGGAAACTCAGATGTGTCCGTCCTGGACAAGGCAGGGAACTCAGAAGCGTCCATCTTGGACGAGGCAGAAGATTCTGCGGGTTTAGAAGCAGCCACTGCGGATAAGCAGCACACAGCCCAGATACAGAGGAGATTCCAGCCGTCCAACAAGGATCATGTAACGGCAAGAATGAACGGGGCGGTTCAGATAGTCCCCCGGGAAAAAATATAATTAGGGAGATCTCCTCCATCCTGGATAAATGAGCCTGCTCTATAAAGTCATTCACGTAGTCCTTAATGGGGCGGTCTTACTGCCGAAGATACATAATCTGTGCCATAGGATTCATGGACAGACAGCTGTTGGATCTGTAACTGGTCGAAGTCTTCTGTCACAAACTGCACGAAGACACACAAATTAGGATCCAAATGTTGTTTATTAGGGGGTAATCCAAAAACAAAATTCAAACAAAAGGCATAAATCTAAACATAAGTGGTCAGTCCAAACACAGGCGAGGCGAGGCAAGGCAAGGCAAGAAATCCAGACATCCAGCCAGAGAACGCTTAGAATTACAGTGTGACACAAAATAAGACTTGGGCAATGAGTAACTGAGAAGACCGGGTTTAAATGAGGAGACAAAGAACAGTTAACAGGTGAAAGTAATAATGGATAATGAGTCCGGGGAATGATTTATGGGTAATGTATTGTTATATGACAGTCCAAGAGTTAGTTCTCTAACCCTACTCTTTCTCTCAACAGGTATTGGCTAACATGGTTGAAACCTTGTAATCTATTTTAGCACTTCTTGTATTATTGCCTCCTTTCATAAATCGCTTTAGGTTTAGAGATAAAAGCGCCTGCTTAATGTAAATGACAATCACATTGTTCACTTAAATCTGAACACAATATAGTTTTTTTTACAATTTTCCACACTGAGAACAGTAATGTCAGCCAAACTCTGAGATAACACAAAATAAGATATGGGAACTATGTTGTAAAACGTTCTGAATGAAACATTTTAATTTACGAATAAACAATCTGTCAAGTTTGAAAAATTCATTTGCTGAATAAGATTCAATGTATTAAAGTTTTTTTATCTTTGAATAGTTTCTAAATTAATGCCAGATACTTAAATTCATCCCACAAGCCTGCAGAAGGTAAGAGGAGAAGGATTGGATGGGTGCTTTTACTTTGTAATCCCTTTTCTCTAAAAATGATTCACATGTCACATGCCATTTTACATTAGTATTTGTGTGAGTTTTACACAATGCACTTCATACACAGATCAGCCACCTCCAGCAAAATATATACATGTATGCAAAATTAAGAAGACATCTTACCTGTCAGTAAAGCCAATCCAACACATACAAGAAGGCGAAACATGTTTCCAATGTTTGTGATCCGATGAAAGCAACCGCTCTGACATCTAAATTGAAGCTATATCTTTGTAGTTGCTTTGAGTTATGGATATGTAAGCATTCACGATGTTATGAGTGATTTAAATACATGCTGGCTGAGGTCTGTCCTCAATTTGACATAAGACAGATACTGTCCCTAAACTCCACCCATCTATTGTTATTGTTTAAAAGGTATGTCACTATTGTTCACTGAAAAAAATATGTTATTAAAATACCAGCCTAGATATGTCTTGCAAACTGCCAAAATACTCCATTGAAAAAAAAGATAATTAATAGTTGTAATACTTTCACTTTTTGTTTTGGTCCGACTACATCACACCTACCTGTCCACATGTGTTACTGTACATTAAACAAATTATTTCAAATCAAAGTTTTTTTTCCTACATTTGATACGTTGTATTAGGCTTACTTGAAATTTACAAATTAGGAAAACCTCATGGGATTGCACCAAACCTATCAATGGTCCTTGAAAAATCTGGATGCATTGCTCCTGATTTCAAATCTGGTTCAAGATTTCTAGCTTGCTCTAAAGTTTAATTGAATTTATTGAACTATTTTGAAAGCTACTACTGTTTTAGCCAACGTGTTATTTTTGTCTTAAAATAGAATGGAGAATGTTGTGTAGCTTTTTATTTCCTGGTCTAAGAGAGAATGCAGTGCTTCTGGATCATGGGTGGATTCTTACATCTTGTACAAACTTTTTCTTATATTGTATTTGTTTGTCTTGTTTTTTTTAATAGATTTCCTTTTGAGGTAAATAAAAAGTCACACAAAAAATGTCAGTGAAACGTTTTATACTAAAAATAACTAAATCAAATAACCTAAAACGATTTTTGGGACAAAGACATTTGTACATACAGTATATCATTTTAACAGACACAAATTAGATTAAGGTTTCTACTCAACTCAAGCGAGAGAAGTTCAAGGAATGACGAAAACTTCTTCCCACTCGAGGAATTAAGTTTGCAATGTTGTATCCAGCGACGTTACGGATCGATACTGGCAAAGGGCATAAGAGCTTCATGTGCCCAAAAGACGCTCTGAAGTTTATTACTGAGATGTAGCAATGATTGGACTGACTTTGCATGCTTGACCTATAGGTGTCACGGTACGGGAAGTGAGAGAACCCAATTGCAGGCAGACACGGGGATGAAGGGGTTAACAAAACTTCAATAAATAATAATAAATAATAAAATACAAAACAAACACCCACGAGGGGGTAAAACAATAATACGAGGGGGTAAAACAATAATACAAGTGATAAAATAAGAGCAGGCAAACAGGAACGCAGACAAACCGACACTAGACTAGGACAGGGATAACTCACTGACAGGAAACACGACACAACATCTGAAAGACCAGGATGCGAGCACGGGAATACAGCACTCCAACGGCATCCAAACAGGCAGGAAGATTGAACAAGAACAAACGAGCACAGGACAGAGAATACAAGGGCATTAAATAGGGAAAAACAAAGGATCATTAACAATAGGCAGGTGCGGGTAATGAAACACTGAAGGGAAGCTAACGAGGAAACGAGAGGGGCAGGGCTACACGGAAGACACACGCCGAACGGGAAAACATACAACACGTGTTTCCAAACAAGACATAACACACACACACAAGACATGGTACTGTCACGTCCTGTCCACAAGGCACGAAAACCAGAACAGGAAGGCCAGGATCATGACAATAGGCACTAGGTTCAAGAAGGTAACGAAAGACATGTGAAAGTTAATAGTTCAAGTTAATTCACTGCTGTAAGTGCTTACTTATGGTTGTTTTGCCTACTAAGGTCTGTCTGTTAGGCATGTTTGTTAATCTCCATATGGACCGGTAAATTATTAATTTGCGGCGATGGAACGAAACATTTACCTGCAGCCTTTGATATGCACACGCGAGTCATGGACCGCAAAGCTGTTTTTCAAATGACATTCGTGAATAAGGTTTTTATTATTATGCGCAGTGTTCCTGTTCAAGCACAGCTCTTACTATTTGATATTGGGTTGGGGTGTCAGTTGCGAAATGTAGAATCATGACAGAACCCCCGCCTTAAGGAGGGATATCCTGACGCTCCTTATGGTGACTAACAGGACAGGACAGACTGGGAAAGTGACAAGAACCAACAAAACATGGAAAACAAAATCAGGGTCAGACAGGTAAACATGACACTTGGGTTGGGGTGGCCTAGTAAAAATAACAAACAAGGGAGGGGGGGTGGGGGAACAACAGAGTCCATGGGGGGAGGTCCAAAGGGATAGGGACAAGGGGGAACAGTCTTAGTCCCCGGGGGCGCTTGAGAGCGCGGACGCACCCATGTTGCAAGGGGGGCTGTTCGGTGATACTGTCGAGTAGCAGTTCTCGACAGTAAAGAAGCAGACAGAGGTTATCAAGCATATCTTCCGTCGCCACGACTCGGCCGCCCTCCGGCCGTCGAGATCCCGTGCACCGTCTGCTTCCCAGCAGCCCTGGTCCTCTTCAACGCCCTCCGGCACCCCCCACTCAGGTGGCCCCCCGGAAGAGATCACCACCCCGTCAGCAGCCATGGCGTAAGCAGAAGCGGCCGTCATGGGAAGACCCCAGGGAGATGGAGAATACCTACGGGCCCGACCCCAGCCATTCCATCGCTGGTTGGTAGATCCGGGACGGTTCCTGCCCCGTCCCAACAGCCCACTTCAAAGAATTTTCTCTCTCTCTGGGTGTTTATCAAAGCCGCTCTCACCCTGTACACCAGCTGTTCGGCGACTCGACGTTGCATCACGGCGAGACACAATGTCGAGGATAATCAGCAGTCCTCAGCACTCTCAGTCGACAGTGCGTTGTGCTACATCATCGTCAGGCAGGGAAGTCAGCAGAGCCGATCTCCTCCCCAGGGGCTTTCCCACGGCGAGGGATCTGCACTGCCAGCCATCGAACCACCCCCCATGAGGTTGATGAAGCAGATTGTACCCTAGCCCCCCTGTCTTGGTCTCTGGGAGCCTGACAAGAGCTTCCCAAACCGTCACGGTGGCTTCGGGATACGATCCGCATCGGCTACTCGCCCAAAGTTTCGGGGCATCCTCTCAACCTCAGTCAGAGGCAAGGATGCTCCCGTGCATTGGGCCGAGGTCGCCACCCTTCGAAGGGCTTGTCCCTCTAGCCGAGATGTTCAACGGGTTTTACAGCCCGTACTTCATCGTCCCCAAACAAAGGCGTGTTGCTAGATCTGTGTACCCTGAACAGGCACCTACTCAAGCTGCCGTTCAGGATGCTCACGCAGAAGTACATCCTGGCGTCTATCAGATGTCAAGACTGGTTCACGGCAATCGACCTGAAGGACGCTTACTTTCATGTCTCGATTCTCCCTCATCATCGCCCGTTCCTACGGTTCGTTTTAGAGAGTCGGGCATATCAGTACAGAGTCCTCCCTTTCAGTCTGTCCCTGTCCCCACGGTTCTTCACGAAGATCGTGGAAGCCGCCCTCACTCCCCTCAGGGAGAGAGGTGTGCGGGTACTAAACCATGTGTAATCACAACCATGATAACTAAACCATGTGGAATCACAGAGACTTGGCTGGATAGTGCTATCCCAGACGCCGTCATCAACCTACAGGGCCTAGAACTGCCGACTCCGTTAAGAGTAAAGGTGGGGGAGGGTGCATATATGTCAGTAACACCTGGTGCACATCTAGGGACATAATAAAGACGCATTGCTCTTCTGATATTGAGTATCTGACTTTAAAATGCCGACCTTTTTATGTGCCAAGAAATTCACAGCTATTCTTCTCACAGGTGTTTATATTCCACCACGGGCTAATGCTAAGATAGCTCTAGAGGAGCTGCATAACATCATTAACAGTCAACTGAATGCATACCCAGAAGGAGCTGTGAATATAGCAGGAGACTTCAATCGCATAGATTTAAAAACTGTAATGCCCAAATATACTTGACCAAGTGTATACTAATATCCCAGTAGCTTACAAAGCTACTCTATCTCCACACCTTGGCTTATCTGAACATGTTTCAATAGAAATGATTCCTTCCAATAGACCTCTTATATGCAGAACACAACCGGCTGTTAAAACTGTCCAAGTCTGGAGCGACGAGGCGATTTCACAGCTGCAGGACTGCTTTGAGAATATGGACTGGGAATTGTTTGCACAGAGCACAGACTTGGAGTAGTATAGTTCATCCGTTTTGGCCTATATAACCTTCTGGACCAACACTGTGCTAACCACTAAGACCATTATGGTGTTCCCGAACCAAAAGCCATGGTTCAACAGGAGTGTGCAGGCTTTACTTAGGTCGAGGAATGTTGCCTACAGGACAGGGGACAAGCTGGCCTATAGTAATGCCCGAAGAGAACTGAGGAAGGGCATTAAGGAGGCCAAGCACAGATACCTGCAGCGTATAGAGGGCCATTTTAAAAACAACAATCCCCGCAGCATGTGGAGCGATATATAAGCCATAACCGACTACAAGAGCAGCGCTGCACTGACAGGCTATAATGCTACACTTCCTGACACCTTGAATCAGTTTATTGCACGCTTTGATAAGCATACCGGCAGCGTGAAAACTCAGATAGTACCACCACCTGGGAGGAGCCGGTATTGGTCTTCGAGCGTCATCCGGTGAGATCCATCCTCAAGAAAATTGACATAACCAAAGCATCAGGACCAGACATGGTGTCGGGTCGTGTGCTCACCAATTAGCAGGAGTGCTTACGAACATCTTCAACCTGTCCTTGCAGCAGGCTGTAGTCCCCACATGTCTTAAAGCCACCACTATTGTACCTGTACCCAAAAAGCAAGCAGTCAGATGTCTCAATGATTATCCTCCCATTGCCCTGACAACAATTATTATGAAGTGCTATGAAAGGCTCGTCTTAAATCACATCAAAGCCAATACCCCCAATGATCTAGATAGCCATCAGTTTACCTACTGTAGGAACAGATCAACGAAGGACGCAATCTCAATTGCACTTCATGCAAGCCTATCTCATCTGGAGCACACTGACACATACAGTATGTTAGGATGTTATTTGTGGATGTTAGTTCTGCATGTAATACTGTAGTGCCTCATAAACTGTTGAATAAGCTCAGAAACCTGGGATTAACCACCACACTCTGTTCATGGATTCTGGACTTTTTCACAAACAGACCACAGAATGTCAGTGTGGGTGATCGTATTTTTTCTACTCTTACCCTGAATACAGGAGGTCCGCAGGGTTGCTCCCTCAGTCCAGGCCTTTTCACCCTATTTACACATGACTGTACACCCATCTACTCCTCAAATTCTATAGTGAAGTTTGCTGACGACACCACCATAGTGGGGTTGATATCGGGAAATGACGAGACACACTATATTGAAGAGGTTCAACATCTGGTCAAGTGGTGTTCGGATAACGACTTGGTCCTGAATACCACTAAAACTAAGGAGATCATTGTAGATTACAGGAGAACCAGGAAAATGACTCCTCCTCCCCTCCACATACATGGAGAGGAAGTTGAAAATGTTAAAAACATCAAATTCCTTGGTCTGTATATCACCAATGACCTAACATGGACTGTTAACACTCATTACTTAGCTCAGCAGAGGGTTTTCTTCCTGAGAAAGCTCAAGAAAGCCAAAGTACCACCAATAGAAAGCATTCTCTGCCATTGTATTACTGTGTGGTATACCAGCTGCACTATACAGAATCGAAAAGATCTGGCATGGATAGTCAAGATTGCACAGAGAATTGTGTGAACCAAGCTTTCTGGCCTGGACAATATCTATGCAAGCCACCTTTATAAGAGGGCTAGCAACATTATCAAGGATTCAACCCATCCCGGCCACAGACTGTTTGAGCCCCTTCATCGGTAAAAAAGATATACAGGGCAATTAGAACATGCACAAATAGAGTGAGAAACAGTTTTTTTCCCAGAGCCGTAGCCTGTGTTACACCTCTTTCCTTTACTTGCACGGACACAGTTGTGGGAAACTGAAGACTGCAACGAAACTTAAGCTGTCTACCTGCTTCCAGTGCACTGAACACTTTACTGTTTAATGTTTGTCTTTTTGCACTGCATTGTTATGTACTTTAATGTTATTATGCTGTTGGTTCCGAGAGTTACCAAACAAATTTCATTGTATTATTATAATTTTGAAATGTTTTCTATTATATTATATTATATTATATTATATTATTTTATATTATATTATATTATATTATATATAAGCTGTCGAAGCCACCATCGAGGGAAGAAAGGGCGATGGAACTAGTTTGACGTGCACGCGCCGAAAAGGGGGCGTTTCCAGGTCTTACTGAGTTCCTCATGCACTTCCGGGAAACACGTCACTGGGGACGGGCGCGGCTTGCAGCCGCGCTCAAACCCGAGGCACCATGTATCCAGCCGCAAGCGCCTAGAGAGGCAGTGCGGTGCACTGCAACCCAATGCTCGCGGCGGCCCGCTTTCGCAGCGACATCTGCTTTTTCCTTATCTCGACCTACCTTAGGAGCAAGGAATCGTCGGAATCAGATGCCAGTAAGTCACCCTCCGATGCTGCAAGGGACATCTCATCATCATAATGCACTGTTTCCGAATACGTGGTTATGGAACAAGACGGTGGGACCGTCTCTTGGGGAATGGTCAGACGTAGCGGACAAGGCGAACGTCTTAGCAACAGTTACAACCGTGATGCGTGACGGTTAAGCTCCCATTTATAACCTGATTCTTCACTACTATAGTGGAATTTAGGTACTCTGTGTATTTTAAAGGAAGAGTGTCAAAAGTCAATTTAACTGGCATATTCTCCAGTGGTATACATCATTACATCATACAATAATAGTGCATAATCATATATTTCAAATATATTGCATATAAATGTAGTGACTGGGACCGATCAGACAATATACTTACATATAACTAGTTATAACTCTTAAATATAACAACAACACCCCTCACTTTACCAGCAAGCTACCCACCAGGGGTCTACCCCCAATCTGCAACTAACACCTAGGCAGGACCAAATCTCTGGTGACCATAGCAACCCACACCAAACCATCAAGATAAGAGAATACAACCGAATGGAATGTAGGGAGATGAACTCTCTTTACTCACTTTGGGGACAGACATACAATCCTAGGTACATTTGTAGCCAAGTCAGTGGGGGGCGCTGTTGTACTTTGTGACTGGTGACACCTGTGGAATAAGAATGGTGATTTGCCTTTAAATACGCCACGTCCCGGGAGTACTGTGTTCATATCGTTTGGCGGCTTCTTGGTTGCTGGTCGCTGGAAGAACGTGCTGTTTATTCTGTGCGTATTTCGGAAATCGTTTCTGCCTATCTTGGTGGATATTAATAGACAAGTACAGCACAGTACGGTTACTCAGACTGACCGTGAGTCGTAAGGGCTGAACGACGGATACAACACCCGGTATCTGTTATAATACTATGATACGCTGCACTCAATGAATGAGACGTGTCGGGGATCCCTTTGAGTTTCCAGGTGCAGTTGACAGCTATTGGAAGAGTGCTTCTGGTTTGGATTGATCACTGTTTTCCCTACCTTTATTCCTTTTGAGATTTGGATTGTTCATTTTGTTTGTTGTGGGCCCTTGAACACATTATCAGTTGGACTACCAGGTCAAAGTAAATCTGCTGTGTAATACTGTTATCGCCAATAGAGGGGGGAGTTAGTCACTTAAGTCCACGTGTGGGGGTAATGAAGTGACATTTGAGTGTTTTTACACTTAAGTGTGATACTTGTTTTTTCTTTGAAGTGGGTTGTACGTTTTATTTTATTTTGAGAGTGTCTGTACCCTCTGTATTGGATATTATTGTATGTGCCGGTTTTGGCCAAGTCCCTACTGATGTTGAACACCAAGAGAATTAACTTTAATAAATGTGGTGATTGTTTTATAGTAATACTGGCCGAAGTTTCATTCATTAGTTTGGATAACTGTGTGGGAACCCGGGATCTCCTACCCATTTAACTAGGAGTGGCGTAGTCATAATTAGCTAAACCGTATGTATATATATTTATATCTATACCCGGTTACATTTGGCGTAGTCGGCAGGGTTTTGACTTCTAAAGGCTGTATTACAATAAAAACAGTCTGGGCCTATGTTTTTGTTTATTTTTTATTATTTGTATAGGGTGGGAAAACAGTGGTCAAGGACTCCCTCGTTGATCATCGTGGTCAGGTCTAAAAAGAACCAAAACATTTTTTTTTTTGTAGGATGGCAGATGAAGACATGTCAGCTCAGCTTAGGGCACTCACTGAGATGGTGCAACAGCTACAGGTAGAAAATGCTAAACTTAAGGCAGATGTAAGTCAGAACTTACCGTCTGGATCCAGGAGTGGTCCCACTAGAGAACCACAGTCCCCTGTTGTTGATGATATTGCTATGAGTGGCGTTACAGCAAATCCGGTGGGAGTTATAGAGCGTTATGTTTATGTGCCGCGTGAACGTAAATGTCCCAGATTCTCTGGAAAATTGGCTCAGGATCTATTGACTGTAGAGGATTGGGTTGAGGAGGCCCAACGTCATCTGTCTATGCGCCCAATGTCACGTTCTGAGCAGACTTTGGCCATTTTTGATCTGTTGGAGGGAGAGGCCAGGACAGAGGTGAGGTTTCGTCCAGTGTCTGAAAGGGATGGTCCTGAAAAAATATTTAATATACTTCTCAGTGTTTATGGGTGTTCCCAGTCTTATATTAGTCTTCAGAAGCAGTTCTTCCAGCGACGACAACTTGACGGTGAGTCTCTAAGAGAGTATTCTCATGCTCTTATGTCCTTCATGGATGTGATTAAACGTAAAGATCCAGCATGTTTTGCTAATCCTGATACTGTCTTACGAGACCAGTTTATAGAATTTGTGAGAGATGGCATGCTTCGTCGTGAATTACGGCGGCAAGTTAGGCACTATCCTACTCTGAGTTTCCTAGATGCTCGCCAGGAAGCATTACGCTGGGGAGAGGAGGGTGAAAGCCCATATGTGCAGAGACCCCGTGCACAGTCTTGTAGTATGACTAATATTACTGAACTATCAGCTCATTCTGATGTATTTAGTAAGCCCCTTGATGAGTTGATTGAAGTTAAAGAAAGTCTTCGTAAACAACAAGTACAGTTGGATGCTATCCTGAAGCGTTTAGAGTCCTCCATCCCCCAAGTTGGGTCTCGATTGTTGTCTGTGCCCCCGACTCCTGGGGTGGAGACTCGTAACTTTCAGTATCGATATCATCAAGATGGTAGACCCATTTGTTTGCGCTGTTCCCAACCTGGCCATATTGCAAGATTTTGCAGAGTTAACCTTGGAGCAACATCAGGAGTACCGGTAGGGTCTAGGCCTTCTACCCAGCCTTCGGAAAACTAGTGCCCCCCGGCAGCATTGCCCATGCGTCGGGTGGGGACCCTTTGGGCATTCCCCCTGTAAATGAACCTCGACTTTTAGGTAGGTGTCCAATAGTGGAAATTACAATCGGTGGGGTGACCTTGGCATGTTTGCTGGATACTGGATCGATGGTGACTACGGTAACCCAACAATTTTTTGAACAGCATTTACAGCCACGGTTTCAGTCTCAGCTAAAATCTTGTCAATGGCTTAAGCTTAAAGCAGCCAATGGTCTTGATATTCCTTATTTGGGGTATTTAGAGGTGACCATAGAGCTGCTTGGAAAGATACTGCCTAAGATGGGTATTTTAGTTGTAAAAGACTCTGTCGACCCAGTCACCCAGATAAGAAGAGAAAAGGTCCCTGGTCTTTTGGGGATGAATGTTATCAGTAGTTGTTATCAGGAATTGTTTTTGGAGCATGGGACTATGTTTTTTAATTCACCTCCTATACAACATGTAGGGAAAGTATGGCAGAAGGCCTTTTCAGAGTGTCAATTTTGGGAACGTTCATTGGACACTGGGTACATGGGTCTAGCTCGAGTGCAGAAGGGTCCATCCGTCTGTGTTCCAGCAGGAGCTATGAAATTGGTCCCAGCAACTTGCAACCCGGTTGCCACATATGACACTTGTTTTTTTGGAACCAGTGTCGTTTGTGGAAGGCCGGTTGCCAGGGGACCTTCTTGTCCCCTCTGCTTGTTTATCTGTGGCCGGTGGGGTGGTAAATGTACCAGTTATTAATGTAGGAAACCAGGATCGTTGGCTGGGGCCAAAGACTATTTTGGGGGAATTGCATATTGTCCAGTTATCTCTTGCAACACCATCTATTGAGTTTCAGATACAACAGGAAGCTGTAGAGGCGGTAGCATTTATTCAGTCAGTTGAGGTAGAGAGCAACTGCAAGTGTGAATTTTCCCAGTCGACCTGGCCTGAGTTGTCTGGTCAAGAACATCAACAAGCTCGAGCACTGTTAGAGGAGTTTTCAAACGTATTTTGCCAAAGTGAGGGAGATTTTGGGCTGTACTGAGCTACTCCAGCATACTATTCCCCTATTAGATGATGTACCCGTGCGCCAGCGTTACCGTCGGCTCCCCCCTTCTCAATATGATTTAGTTAAGAGTCATATTAGAGAATTGGTGGAGCGTGATATAGCAAAGCCCAGTTGTTGTAGTCCGTATGCCTCACCTATAGTTGTGGTCCAGAAGAAAGATGGGTCTATTCGTTTGTGTGTAGACTACCGGCAGCTTAATGCGAAAACTCGCAAGGATGCCTTTCCCTTGCCTCGAATAGAGGAGACGTTTGGACGCGCTTAGCGGGGCTAGGTGGTTTAGTACATTAGATCTGGCTAGCGGATACAACCAGGTTTCCGTTGCCCCACAGGACAGGGAAAAGACAGCGTTTTGTACCCCTTTTGGGTTATTCGAGTTTAATCGCATGCCCTTTGGGTTGTGCAACGCTCCAAGTACTTTCCAACGACTCATGGAACGTATTTTTGGAGATCAGAGCCTCCACGCCCTTCTGTTATATCTAGATGACATTGTAATCTTTTCTAAAACTTTTGACCAACATCTGGAGCGTTTGGAGATGGTGCTGAGTCGGCTCCGGATGCACAATTTGAAGGTGAAGTTAAAGAAGTGTCAGTTCTTTCAAACAGAAGTGGATATTTGGGCCATGTGATATCAGCTGCTGGTGTGGCAACGGATCCTGAGAAGATCCGTGCAGTTTCTGAATGGAGTAGGCCTAGCTCTGTTAAGGAACTGCCGGTCGGTCATTTTTAGGATTCGCATCATACTACCGGAGACGGGATGAAGGAAGGTAAGGTTAGAGAGGGGGAGAGAGAAGAGAAAGGAACGAGAAAAGCCCGGTTTTGGGAAAGAAGGAGAATAGAGTGATTACTAGGACGAGGAGGAATGCGGCGAGGAGGATGGAAGAGGGCTACTGGGGAGGGTGGATGGGTACGGGAAGTGCGAGCGGGATAGGGGGAGAATGAATAGAGGAGATGCTAGATAGGTAGGGGCGGAGAGTGACGCGATAAGATGCCTAAGAGCGAGAAGGTATAGAGCAGGGTACAAGGAAAAGGCAAAGGATTGGGAAAAAAAAGGTAAATAGAGAGAAGTGAGGTGTGGGGAATAGAGTTAGAGGAGCGGGAGCCGGGGTTTACGGGGTGTTCTTCAAAGGAAGGTTAAGGTACGGGAAGGTTCGGGGCAGAAAGAAGGTAACGGAAGAAAGAAAAGAAGAGTAAATAGAGAACGGGACAACGCGATATTAAAAAAGGGTCGAGAAAAGAGACCCGGTCGATGACGTAGAATGGACAAGAATAGCAAGAAGACAAGCAAGGTGTGGCGGAACGTGGAAGTAGGATAAGAGTGAGAGAAGCCGCAGTAATCGAAGGTGGGGCACCGGAGGCAGGGGAGAGGGCGAGGAGGGTAAAAAGCAGAAGCAACATGGTGGGGAACGGGAAATGGATAGGGGGGGAAAGCTGGGTTGCCAGTGCAAGTACGATAATAAGAAGCGCAGGGGGCACAGAGGTGGAAGAGCGGGATTCAGAAGGGGTGAAGGGCGTGTCCGGAAGATATGGAAAGAGATGTAGGGGGGAATGGGCAGGAGTGATCTTAAGGGAATAATTAGTAAAGTTGGAGGGAAGAGGATGAAGAGTGCGGAAAGGGGAGGAGATCTGAGAGAGGAAAGGGTGAGGTTGATAATAGCGGAGGAACAAGAGACAGAGGGAGGAGGAGAGTGTGGGGGGGGGTGGAGTGGGGAGAGAACAGCGGTGATGAGCAGTGGGGAGGGGAAAAGTAAAATCGGAGATAGGTGCGGGACTAGGACATCGGACGATGGAGTCGGAGATGTAACAGATAAATGAGAGACATGACAATCGAAAAAGAAAGAGGCAGGGAGAATATATTGACCTGTGAGACAAGGCTGGGTAAGTAACGGAGGATAATAATCGGGGGGGGGGAGTGGGCGGGGAGGGGGTAGGGGGGTTGAATAGGGTGTCGAAAAGAAAGGGGGGGGGGTGGGGATGGTAGGATGTCTGGCAATGGGGGGTGTCATTGGGGGACGGTCTGATCCGGGGGGGAAAGAAGAAAGAGATAAGCTATAATGAAAAGAATGTACACAAGCAGAATCAAATACGGGCGACAAAAAGGAAGGTGGAGATGGGTGGAGTCAGAACAAAGGGGCGAGGAGGGCCGGAGAAAGATGAGAGATGCAGATAGGAACAAACCGTGGAGAGACTAGAATAGCGGGGAAGAGAGTCATTTTGTAAGTAAATGGAACACACAAACCAAACAAAGGCAGGAGAAGCACGCACTACTATAACGAACAGACCAGTGTAGGAAGGTAGTGACAACGGGGGATAAAGTATGAAATAGAGAGGGGGAGTTTAGTACTGTGGTGCGAGGGGGAAGGAGGAGAAGGTGGAAGGCTAGGCGATAAAACAACGGGGATGAAGTGGGGGGGAGAGGAAAGTGGGGCAAAAACTAAAGGGTGAGGGGCAAGATAAAAATAAAGTAGGTAACAAAGAGGCGCGCACAGTATAGCGCTGTGGGTGCCCGTGATAGGGGGAGTGGGAGGAAAGGAGGAACGGCAGGTCAAGAAGAGGACGGATGAGTATAAATTGGAATAAAAAAAGGTAGGGAAGGCAAGAAGGCGGAGTATATGTGGGGAACCGAGAGGTGAAAGGAGAAGGAGAAAAGAAAAAACCAGGAGAAAGGAGGCTGAAGATGGAAGGGAAAAGGTGCAGACGAGAGAAAAAATTCGACGCGGAGGTTATTAAGGAGAGGGGAGAAATGAAGATAGGAAAGGGGATGGTAGTGCTTGTGGTTTGGTGAAAGGAGAAGAGCAAAACCAGGGAGTAAGGCGGAATAAGTAGGGGAAGTTAGATAAAGGGGGGGGGGGGGAGGGGGAGGGGAGGGGGGAAACGTGAGAGGTAAGTAGGTGGGTTTGAACGGGGGAAGGGGGGGAGATTGGTAGGGTGGGGGGACGGAATCTAATGGGGTGAGGAGGGATCCATAAGAGCCGAGTGTCACACGCGGAATAGGAGAAAAGAATGTGGGTACGAAATAAGCGTTGACATTGAGAAGATAGGGATGAAAAAGAGGGCGTAAAAAAAATGAGTGGGGGGAGAAAGGGAAGGAGGGAGGAAGAAAAAGAGAGAGCACAGGGGAGATAAGAGAAAAGCGTGAGAAAGAAAGAACGAAAGTAGGATGTTAATGCAGCAGAAAATATCGTACATGAAGGACAAAGGGGGGGAGTGGAAAGGATTGGGCCGGGAGAACGGTGAAACTATAAGAGCTGGAGAAAGCGACAGGGGGAAAAGGGGAAGATGGAGGGGTGTGGAAGTCCGGGGCAGCAAAAGAGGGAAGCAGAAGATGGGGTAGAGGGAAAGGAGAAGAATATAAGGGCAGTAGGATAGCTGGAAACATTAGGAGGGGGAATAGAGTGTAAAGAGACGAAGAGTAGGAGTGCAAATAAGAGTCAAGTGAAGGGAGAAGAAAACTAATGGGGGCGAATAGAGTGGGGGACAAAGGAGAAACCAGACCCAAAGTTTTTGTACAGGACGGTGATAAAAAGAAAAGGGGAGAGAGATAATCAGGAAAGGGCGATGAAATGAAGACAATAAAAGGAAAGTTGGGGAAAAGAAGCGTGGGGGGGGTGGTACGAGAATAGAGAGGAGGGTGAAGAGGAAGGAGGGGACGGATGGGAATGATAGGAGAAATTAGGAAAGGAGGGGGGAAAGGGAAGGAGTCGGGAGGGAAAGATAGGAATGGGGATAACATAGTTGCGGATGGAGTGGGGAGCCAGTAAAAGGGAAGGGGTGAGGGTGGGGGGGGCAGGTGTGGGGAGGGGGAGAAGGGGTGTTAAAGGAGGGATTATGGAGGCAAATTTGGGAGAAGAGGAGGGATGAAATGGATGGTGCTTGAGAAGGCGGTGGTGAGTGCTGGCTCATGGGGGAAGAAGAGACGGAGGGTAGGTGTAAATATAAACTAATGGGGAAGGGGGTAAAGAGGATACTAGAAATTTGAAAAAAAAGAGGGGGTAATCCCGGCGAAACAGGTGAGTAAGGGTGTGTGGGGGGAAGGATTAGTTGGGGGTCTAAGGAAAAGTGGAGGGGGTGAGAGGGCTAGGGCAGAAAAAACGGAATGGGAGTTGGGTAAGAATAAGAGGTGTGTGAGAAAGATAATAAAACGTACAGCGGGGATGGGGAAGAAGGAAGGGTAGCGAGGGAGGGTTTGGGGGCCAGAATGCATTGTGGTGCGGTGTAAGAAGGACAAATGGAGACGGGGCAGCGAGGGTAAAGGGTGGGGGGGGAATGAAATGAGCAGTCTTAGTAAACCTAAAGAAGTAAATTCGAAGAGAAGGTTAGGGGCGGGGGGAGATGGAGAACGAAGAATCTGTGTGGAGAAAGGAATGCTTGGAAAGACAAAAGGGGGCGGGAAATCAGGAGGTGAAACGAGGGTCAAGGGAAACAGACATATAGAGGGAAGAAGGGGTCTGCAAAAATAGAATATGGGGATTCAGATAGTGTGGAAGACAGTAAATAAGTGGGGTATAGGGGGGGCAGAAGGACACGGGCGTGGGAAACCTAAGGAAAGGACAGGTGGGTTGAGAAGTCCGATGATCCTCCCAGTCTTGGTGTCTTTGAAGGTTGCTAGTTAGACGGCTCCGTTGCACAAACTATTGGTTCTTTACAAGGCAGTGCGGAAGCGTACGGTACGTAACAAGCACGACTCTTTTGGACAGCAATGGGATGATGTATGTGAAAAGTCTTTTGTGGAATTGAAAGAACGCCTTACTCAGGCTCCGGTTTTAGGGTATGCCGATTTTACTCTGCCGTTTATTCTAGAGACAGATGCAAGCCATTTAGGGTTTGGGTGCAGTATTGTCACAAGAGCAAGGGGGACTACGAAGGCCTATCGCGTTTGCTAGTCGTGGGCTACGACCAAGTGAGAGGAACATGACTAATTATAGTGCAATGAAGTTGGAGCTCTTGGCTCTTAAATGGGCCTTGACGGAAAAATTTAGAGATTATCTCCTTGGCAATGAGGTGACCATCTACACTGATAATAATCCGTTGCGCTACCTTGATTCTGCAAAATTGGGGGCAGTCGAACAGCGTTGGGTTTCCCAGCTTGCGCTGTTCAACTATGAGATCAGGTATCGCCCAGGCACTGCAAATCGTAATGCAGACGCACTTTCGAGACTTCCGGTATACTCTGAGGGCCAAGTGGCAATTGAGGTAGCAGGTGTCACTGTCCCCAAGTTAATGTTATCACAGAGGAGGCCACAAGTAGTAGATTCATTAACAGTAGATGCTGTCCCTGTCCGTAGTAAGGCTGATTTGAGGGCATTGCAGATTGCAGATCCGTGTATTAAAGTTTTTTTACAGTTTTGGGGGCAAGGGGAACGTCCAACAGTCTCAGATTTGAGGGGCAGCCCAAGAGATGTTAAACAGTTGGTAAAGCAGTGGCCCCGGATTCGAGAGGTGGACGGGGTTTTGTATAGGACAGTCCAAATTCCATCTTCTAGAGACTTGGTCTGGCAGTTATTACTGCCTAAGGGGCTCCAGGTAGAAGTGCTCACTAGTCTCCATCCATATAATCACGGTCATCAGGGGGTAGAGCGTACTACCGATCTTATTCGTCAAAGGTGTTATTGGCCTAACATGTGGCAAGATGTTAAGAAATGGTGTACCACGTGCGAACGTTGTACTGTTGCTAAGGCCTCACAGCTCAAGGTGAGAACATTTGCGGGAAGTTTATTAGCCAGTAGACCCTTGGAGATTATTGCAATTGATTTCACGCTCCTGGATAAAGCCAGTAATGGACAGGAAAATGTCTTGGTTGTAACAGATGTTTTTTCTAAATTTACTCAAGCGTACCCCACCCCTGACCAAAAGCAAGTACAGTGGCTAAGATTTTGACGGAGAAATGGTTCTATGTTTATGGGGTACCAACAAGAATTCACTCGGACCAGGGGCGTAGTTTTGAGGGAGAATTGTTGAGGCGCCTGTGTGACCTGTATGGCATTTCTAAAAGTAGGACTACTCCATACCACCCAGAGGGTAATGGCCAGTGTGAAAGATTCAATAGGACGTTGCATGATTTATTTACTTCGCACCCTTCCATCGGAACAGAAGCGAAAGTGGCCACAGCTGCTTCCCCAACTTCTTTTTGCTTATAACACCACCGTACACCAGTCGACAACAATTCCCCCTATGAACTGATGTTTGGGCAAAAGCCAAAATTACCAGTTGATCAGTGGTTGGGCAGTAGCGACGAATTGGTAGAGGAACGTACACCAGTAGATTGGGTCACTCAACATCATGAATATTTAACCTCTATTTATGTCAGTGCCCGAAAACATTTAGAGGTGTCGGCCGAACGTCGCAGAGCTAACAGTCCCGAAACTGTGCCCATACTATCTCCTGGCACGTTAGTATATTGTCGAAATCATTTTCAGGGTCGCATAAGATTCAGGATGTGTGGAGTTCTACGGTACATGAAATTGTGAGTTGTAACGATGAAGTAGGGACGCTGTATAAAATAAGACTGTGGGGAACAGAAGGCCCTATTAAAGTCATGCATCGTTCTGAATTTAAGCTGGTCCCACATGGTATGAATAGGTTTCAACAATCTATTACAGGTACTCCTGTCCCCTCCGTTAGTTCCCGAGGTAAACAGGAAGTGAAGGTTCCTGTAATAGTAGAACAGCCACAAATGGCTGTAGTTTATACTAGAATTGGGACTCAAGTTGATTCTAGCACTCGATTGGTAGGGTGTGGTGTTAATTCTCCCAGCATGACAGCGAACTGTCCCCCTATGGAAAATATAGGAGTACCCATAGAGTCCCAACCTGCGGAAGCTGTACAAGAGCAGGTGGTTGACTTGGCCAACCACGAGGAGACAGCAGATCGTTTAAGAGACCAAGCAAGTGGGCAGGCAGGAATGCCTGGTCCCAATTTGAGGCGTTCTATACGCGAGAGAGCAGGTCAACACCCAAACCCCTTTCACCTTCCTCGAGCTATAGTACAGAAAATTCTCCCCGATATAGCGGAGGTTAGTTCTTTGACCCACTTTAGGCCCTAGCAGAAGTGATTTTTTTTATATATATTTTTTGGGTGTTCACCGGGACGGTGACATTAAAGGCAGGGGTGTATGTAGCCAAGTCAGTGGGGGGCGCTGTTGTACTTTGTGACTGGTGACACCTGTGGAATAAGAATGGTGATTTGCCTTTAAATACGCCACGTCCCGGGAGTACTGTGTTCATATCGTTTGGCGGCTTCTTGGTTGCTGGTCGCTGGAAGAACGTGCTGTTTATTCTGTGCGTATTTCGGAAATCGTTTCTGCCTATCTTGGTGGATATTAATAGACAAGTACAGCACAGTACGGTTACTCAGACTGACCGTGAGTCGTAAGGGCTGAACGACGGATACAACACCCGGTTATCTGTTTAATACTATGATACGCTGCACTCAATGAATGAGACGTGTCGGGGATCCCTTTGAGTTTCCAGGTGCAGTTGACAGCTATTGGAAGAGTGCTTCTGGTTTGGATTGATCACTGTTTTCCCTACCTTTATTCCTTTTGAGATTTGGATTGTTCATTTTGTTTGTTGTGGGCCCTTGAACACATTATCAGTTGGACTACCAGGTCAAAGTAAATCTGCTGTGTATAATACTGTTATCGCCAATAGAGGGGGGAGTTAGTCACTTAAGTCCACGTGTGGGGTAATGAAGTGACATTTGAGTTGTTTTTACACTTAAGTGATACTTGTTTTTCTTTGAAGTGGGTTGTACGTTTTATTTTATTTTGAGAGTGTCTGTACCCTCTGTATTGGATATTATTGTATGTGCCGGTTTTGGCCAAGTCCCTACTGATGTTGAACACCAAGAGAATTAACTTTAATAAATGTGGTGATTGTTTTTATAGTAATACTGGCCGAAGTTTCATTCATTAGTTTGGATAACTGTGTGGGAACCCGGGATCTCCTACCCATTTAACTAGGAGTGGCGTAGTCATAATTAGCTAAACCGTATGTATATATATTTATATATCTATAACCCGGTTACACATTTATATGGAAATGTACATATATTCATTCATAGCCTTTCCATGTATTGATGTTCTTGTTGTTATGTCTGTTTTAAACATTAATCCAAAGTATCCATGAATGTGTAAATAACTACTGGAATTATTAGATTTGTAGTAACTCATTTATCCAAGATGATATTTAGATCATGTTTGTTGTCTATGAGCTACATTTGTGATGTCCTTAATGTTGATGTTTGTTGTATTTTGGTAACTCTTTTCATGTTAGTTTTATCAAACTCTTAGAAGTTGTCTTAGAGAACATCCAATCAGCTATGCAAAAACACCATGTTGAAAAACAAAGTCAATCAACTTTCCCTCCAAAGTTGCCATCTCCTGATTGGATCAGTCACGTCTGTAGGATGTGACATCCTTACAGTTTAAAAGAGACCACGAGAAGAGTCTCTTTGGGGTTCGGGTTTTTCGTTGTTTTTCGGGTTGTGTGGGTTTGTTCTTTCTCTCCTCTCTCTTCTTGCGTTTTGCATCTGGATGGACTAGAAGAAGACTTCACCTTTGACCCATTAATTTGTGCCAGGCTGCGGCCTTGATTCTCTGCATTAAACTGGTTCTCTTTGATCACTTCCAGCCAAGATCAACTGGAGCCTCAACAAACTGCATCAGGACACTTTCTTTCTTTTGATGGGCAAGACGTGCAAGTATCAAACTAAGTCTTATTAATGGATGCATAAAGCATCATTAATCCTTTTAAGCTTTACAAGAAGAAACTGATGTTTTGTTCAGGCTATTGATCTTCTGAATATCATATACTGCCATAAATCCATGCTCTGTTCTTCTCTCTGTTTCAACTTCAACCTTCTTCCAACGCTTAATTGTATGTGTGTATATGTTGTATATGTAAGTATGTGTCTAGTCTAGGTAATAAAGTCCTGTTTTATTTCACACGTGCCTAAACATGCTGATTCTTGCTACCTGCTCGTAATGCTAAGTGATTTTCCCAAATCATGAATTTGATCCAGATAAGTATAATTGATCATAATTAATTAGATTAATACCAATTTGGGTTGATATTTGTTTCCCCTACAAAGGGTGGTGAAGAATATATTACTTATAATTGTGATCAAAGCTCATGATAATTCTTACAAAATTGATGAAGAATAGTGTTTAAATAATACTGTTCCTCGTTGAATCCACTACATAAAATACTAATGTACAGTATGCATATACATGTATTTTCATGTGTATATAAAATTCTGATATAATATTAACATATTTTAATAACCATAATAGTAATTCAGAATACTCAAATATGAGTTAACCGTGCATATCTAACATTTCAGAGAAGTAGTTTGGAACATATTCTGAATCTATAATTTAGCTATTGTCAACAAATTCTGTGCAGTTGATGTGTACAGTTGATGTGTCACGTTCAATAGTAAAAATCTGATTGGGACTTTTGGGCCGATTGCAGAAGCGCCAGCACTTCAGATCTAACCACTTTTTAAAACCTATCATTAGATAAATGTTAAAAACCAGTGTGCTCTCTGGTTTGGAACAATGCCAATGATTTAATTGAAAATTACACAACATTTCAATTTCACCTCTCTTCACCAGAAATTAAACCATTTACTATACATAAAACTGTAACCATGCAGATTTCCTATGTTCATTTCAATGTTTCACATGTGTCAACAGAATTGTAACAACAGGTTTATTTTATAATTAAATTAGCATCATGGGTTTGTCCTATGTGTGAGATGCTACAGCATATATTATTGTTTGTGTCTGCATGACAGGCTCTAGAGCCTAATTAAGTATCAATTTTTGAAATCTAGACTAGTCATCAGACATGATGTGTAGTTTTGAGCCATGATAACTTTTAAGGTTATGCCAGATAATAATTTTATGAGGTTTTAGTGATGAAAGTGTGTGCACAATGCTGTATGTTCATGTCTGGGAGATGGGAATCTACAACAATCTGTGTTGCACAATTTGGTTCAGGTGCTACACCGGGAGGCCATGTAACTTCTGTGATGTAATACTGTGACGTGTGAATTACCTTTTTAAATATAATCACACCCATCTCCTCCATTTTAGGTTAACCTCTGGACTCTCTAAAAGGAGTCATAGTGATCAACCTGAAAATAAAGATGTTAGGATAACAGACAGAGATAAACATTTAATTTCTAAGCTTTTGGGCAGTTTACATTAAGACATTTGGTGTTCTTCAATTTCCACTGATAGTCATAATCACACAACTGTCAAAGCATTCTAACATATTAAATTAAATTAGGGAGTGAATTCTTTCTGTTAAACAGATTTGCACTTTATGCAAATCTAGTTTCAGAGGCCATATGTAGTGAGGAAGGTGGGACGAGAGCTGTCAGACAAGGAGGCGGGGCCGATGGCGTGAGTGATAATGGGTAACAGCTGTGCGCGCACTGGCTCCGCATTTCTGACGGAGGAGATCGGAAGCATAAAAGGGACGAGTGGCAGAGTATACGGTGAGAGAGGACCGGGCCCGGACACATGTTAAGTTTATATTTATGTTTGTGTGGCTGGCAGTCGACCGTGATGTGGCTGCCGGCATTTTACTTCCGTGTTATTATTATTTATTTTTTATTATAGTTTGTTTTAAATGTTTGCCGGTTCCCGCCTCCTTCCTTCCCTACTTTGAACTGTATTACATTGGTGTTGAAAACCCTGGAAGGTAGGAGAGCGCCGCGATGCAGAACCCGCCATCCTCACCGTTTGCGGAAGTCATTCACGCGCTCGCTGGTCTCCACCAGGAGCAACATCATGCCCTGCTTGTGCTACAGGGAGAGCAGGAAGGAAGGTTTCAAAAGCTCTTCTAGGCCCAGACGGATGACCGTGAGCTGTTCCGGAGCTGGATTACTAAAGGGGAGCCAACCGAGGGAGCACCAGTGGCCACCGCCCCTTCGACTCCCCTGCTGCTCAATAAATTGGGTCCTCGGGACGACCCGGAGGCTTTCATAGACCTTTTCGAAAGGTCCGCGGGGTATCTGGCTGGCCCCGCGAGAGCTGGGCTTCCCGGCTAATCCCACTGTTGTCAGGGGAGGCACAACATCTCATTAGCTGCCAGTCCAGAAACCCGGAGCAGCAGCGACTGCGTTTCCGATCGCTGGAGCTTGGGGATGGTGGCCATCCCTTTGTGTTTGCCTAACTGCTCCGGGATGCCTGCCGCAAATGGCTGCTGGACGATGACAGCGACGTCTACACTACGGTGGAAAGGTAGTGCTGGAGCAGTTCGTTGTCTGGGCATGGTGCTTTTCTGGTCTTTTGTTTGCGGAAAAGCTGGCACACATCCTCTTCGCAGATCTTTAGAGCAGGTTGAGTGTCAAATAGGATATGTTACTGGTATAGCAGAGATAGGGTCAGGGCGGGTGTGTGGGGTGAGACTCTGCTTTTCAAAACGACAATAGGAGGTCGTTCAGATCGTCAGCCAGTCATTGATAACCCACAGACTGAGGGGATGATGGCTTGTAGTTGGTAATGTCTTTTAGGCCTTTCCACACTGATACAGGGTCGTTGGCTGAAAACTGGTTCTTCAGCTTTTCAGTGTAGCTTCTCTTAGCTGCTCTTATCTCCTTTGTCAGTGTGTTTTTGGCCTGATTATACAATACTTTGTCCCCACTTTTATAAGCATCTTCTTTGGCATGACAAAGCTGTCTCGGTTTCATTGTTAACCATGGTTTGTCATTGTTGTATGTTAAATGAGTCCAGGTGGGAATACACATGTCCTCACAGAAGCTGATGTAGGATGTCACTGTGTCAGTTAACTCATCCAGATCAGTGGCTGCAGCTTCAAAGACACTCCAATCCGTGCAGTCGAAACAGGCTTGTAAGGCCTGCTCTGTGTCGCTGCTCCATCTCTTTGCTATCCTTGCTACAGGCTTGGCAGATTTAAGTTTGTGTCTGTAGGTCGGTAGAAGATGAACCAGGCAATGATCAGAGAGACCCAAACCTCCTCTGGGAACAGAGTGGTATGCATCCCGTATTGTGGTGTAAAAGTGATCCAGAATGTTGCTCTCTCTGGTGGGGCATGTGAAATGCTGCCTGTATTTTGGCAGCTCACGGGAGAGGTTTGCTCTTTTAAAGTCCCCAATGATAATAATAAGAGAATCCGGGTGTTGCTGCTCCGTGTCAGTAATGTAATCCGCCAGCTGTTGCAGGGCCGCGCTCGCACAAACATGTGGAGGTATGTAAACATTCACGAGAATAAACGAGGAAAACTCACGTGGCGAATAAAAAGGTTTGCAGTTAATAGAGAACGCTTCAAAGTTAGAAAAGCACATCTTCTTCAGTGTTGTTATACCTTCGTTGAACAGCTGAAAACCCGGCAGATACAACGCGCAGTCCGTTATGGTGTCATTGAGCCATGTTTCTGTGAAACACAGCGTAGCGCATTTGGAAAAATCTTTGTTTGTCCGGATGAGTAAATGTAGTTTGTCCGTTTTGTTGGCAAGAGAGAGGACATTTGACAGGTGTATACTCAGCAGCGGGGTTACAAGCGCACCCGCTCGCTTTTAAAGCGTTTGTATAGAGCTCCGCTCCTCCGAGTGAAATGTCCAGTAAAGCGTCTGAATTTCAAAATTAGGAAAAAGATTGACAGAGGTGCATTGTTAAGCAATTTGTCCTTAGTAAAAGTGACTAAAGAAGAGTAGCTAAAAACAGGAAAAACAAACAAAAAAGACATAAGTACTATAGCACTCCAAACCAAGGCAGCCATCCGTGGCGCCATCTTGGATAATGATGTGTAGTGTGTCAAGATGTGTCAAGTTGCCGCGTCCTCCTTTATCCAGCTTTATCATCTTAGCTCCTGTCAGGTCGCTGCTTCCCATTCTCCACTCTACCATCACGTCTGGGCATGAACTGCATCCTGCTCACTGTGGTAACCTTGGAACAATGAGACAAGACTGGCTGAGAGTAGGGTACTGTTCGGCACTCTTTGATGCAACAAGTACATCAGTTGTTGTAAGTGTTCCTGGTTCTGGTTGACCTTACTAATTCAGCCTAAACCCTCAGAGGATTTATATTATGGAAGTGTATTGTATGCAAGATTAAAAAGATGCAACTTTAGTGTAGATTTAAACTGACAGAGTGTGTCTGCCTCCCGGACAGTGCAGGGAAGACTATTCCATACCGTAATATAATATTGTGCAAGGACACAACCCATATACATAGACTACAAACAGCGTCCACATCATCAACAACATTATAAACTCGAAAAAATGGCAACACTACAATAAAATAACATCATAGTATTGCAACTATATTAGCACATCATCAGGTGATGTAACCCATGACAATACTAACATCAGAACACATTTTGTATGTGCTGTATTACAATCAATACACAATATCATATGTAAACTTGTTATGTGCAATTACAATAAATACACTGAATAAACCGTGGATCAACAAACACAAAACAGATGCAAAACACATAAATAAAGAAAATCCTTAAACTTTTCTCACCTTCTTGGCGCCACTTATCTGTGCAAGGTTCGGCCAGAGGTGTCTCTCTTGGACCATATGTGTGGACATCGTCTGACCCAGGGCCCGCACGGTCACCTTGGTCGCCCGTGAGCGAGGTCGGTGGGGAGGGTAGTTCCTGCATGAGCGCTGGGTCAGTCTTTACCCTCATGGAGCTCTCTCAACGCACGAGCCTGGACCTGCAGGATGGCCATAGCGTGGAGAGAGGGGGCAGCTTGGCCCTCAGCAGTGTAAGCTCTCGACACCAGAGATGCCGAAAACCTACGTGCTTTGGACGGGAGACTAGGTCGAGCCTCCCAGGTGGCAGCCGTCTTCGGTGCACCGAGACAGCACGTTCCACCTGGGGGACATCGACGTATCCTCTAGCTGCCCCACCATCGAGGAAAGAAAGGGTGACAGAACTAGTTTGACGAAAAGGGGGCGTTTTCAGGTCTTACTGAGTTCCTCATGCACTTCCAAGAGACACGGCACTGGGGGCGGGCATGGCCACGTCGTTAGAATCCGGCAGTGTAGTAGAAGAACTCTTAGAGTTTGTAGTCTTGAAGTCATCAGCGAAGGCTCCGAAGAACAAAAGGTGAATGAATGCAGCACGCCGTCTCCCTTTTATTCCCGGATATCCGGGGGCGGAGTCCGGCATGCAAATTTCATACGCCAATTTCATTGGCCTCTTGTAGTCTAGTCGCAGTTGATAGGTTCTCAAGGGCGAACCCCATCTTTCGGTTCGACACAATGTTGAGAGACCGACAGAAAGGGAACAGCACCTTTCTGAGTAAAAAAATTCCTCACAATCCTCTTGTATTAGGAGCACAAACCAAAAAACTCTTTTAATTCTGTGACCGTGCTGGGGGTAGGCCATAAGGCCATGACCTGACTTTGTCCAGGTTCTTTTCGTCTGGCAGCAGACCCTGGCTAGACACAACATGGCCCAAAAATGACACTTGCTAGCTTCAGGTTCAGACCTGCAGAGCGGAAACCACAGAAAACCTCCTCTAGACTGCTAAGATGTTCACTAAAAGTCTGACTGAACACAAGTACATCTTCAAGATAAACAAGGCAAACCTTCCAATGAAGGCCACGAAGCACAAGCGACGACAAAACTGGCTGTGTAGCATTCATGACCACCTGCACATCATGAGAAAAACACTTCCTCACCAAGCCTAATGGTAATATACAAATACCATGAGTATCAAGATAATCACCCATCACAGATTTTTGCTAAGAGAAATTATTTCTGAATGGGCTTTTTACTGAGAGAGGGAATTGACATTCTTAATGTTCACTGATCAACAATATTTCTGAGCCTGTGTCTAGAAAAGCATGTTGAAAACTCTGCTCGCGCAGTCTCTTTAATTGACTGACTTCTAGACTAAGAATCTTAACATCAACATTTAGTTACTAACCGCAGTCATGAGTTCAGAAGAGACATCCCCAGGTGAAGTGGTCTTTGTGGACACCATAGCAGAAAGTGATTCACTGGGTAAAGTTGAAGATGGTGATAGACTGGTCTGCTAAGAGGGGGAAGAGGTTCAAGCATGAGAACTTCCTGTGCTCATTCCCACTTACAGGCAACAGCTACAGCTTCTTCCACGCTAGCAGCGCCATGTTCATGACATTTTGCTTGAAGAACAGGGTCAAGACTAGCTTGAAACCGTCAAAATCTTTCCATGGCAATGGCAGACTGACCATCATTTGGAAATGCTTCAAAAACAACCCTTGTTATCTCAGTTCTAAATACTTCCAAAGGTTCTTTGGGTATGTGTGGTCTGGCGTTCTCAAACGTCTGAAAATGTTACAAAAACAGTTACCTGTCTGTCGGTCTCTCGACGTTGTGTCCCCTCTGTCGTTCTCGACACAACGTCTCGTTCCCTCCATCAGGGAACAGAGGTTACATACGTAACCGAGACGTTCCCTGTCTGTCGGTCTCTCGACGTTGTGTCGAGAACGACAGATGGGACACAACGTCTCGTTCCCTCCATCAGGGAACAGAGGTTACATACGTAACCGAGACGTTTCCTTCCAAAAACTTAATTTAATGCAGCAACACACAGATCAATCTTTGTTGTGTCTCAGGAGGCAGGGCGAGCCAGTAAGGTAAAGCATCAGTTGAATACAATTGAATCATTGTTTAATTGCATGTCGGATCATTTGTTCTCAGGTGTCATGAGTAACCCGAGAATGAGATATGGGTACTATTTCATGAAATTTGTTGCATTGATTTTAAATAGCAAAAGTAAAATGAACAATAAAATAGATAAATAAGCTTATACATACAGCAGGAGATATACAATTAGCAAAAATAATAAATCATATTATTTAAGTCTCTAGATATCGTTGACTGTAGCTGTCACGTTTGTTGTATGTTTTTGTTAGGTTTTTTCCTCCCCTGGTTTGTTTCATTATTAGTTAATTAGTTTTCACTTATGTTTTAATCATTGTTAATTAGTCCCACACCTGTTTTTCTGTTTTCCCTGAGTGTCTCCCATTTGTATTTAAGCCCTGTGTGTTCTCCTGAGTTTTGTCGAGTATTATTTATGCTATGTGTGTTCATTTCCTGTGTTCCTGGTTCCCTGTTTGCCTTTTGAATTATTATTATTAAAGTACCTTATTTGGATTTACCTGTTGGAGTACGCTCTTGTCTGCCAGCACACGTGACAGTAGCAGATGCTGAGGCATTGAAAACTATTTATCCTTTATATATCAGCCTCTATTAAACTCATACTTTATTGGCATATCTTTTTTCAGTTTTCTTGTGACTTACAGTAATTCATGATTTTATTTAAAACATTTGATGCCATCTGCTGGTAGGAGAGGTAATTGGAACATACACTAAAAAATATATAATGGATGTACTAGTTGCTCTGCAATGCACTGGCCACATATCCAGCTTGCTGGTTGAAATGCAGAGATTTGCTCCAGTTTCTTCTGCGATCCTGCAGTGGACAAGAGTGTTTGAAAAATGAATAAATGGATGAGGTTTGACTAGTACATTTGAGCATATTGTTATTAGGAATTATAATAAGAAAAAGTAAATATAATAGTAAACACTGCCCTTCTTGAAAAAACAGCATATGCTGGTTAGGTATTTTGAACCATAGTTGATGGTTTGAGCTGGTTATGAGCTGGTCATCTTAAGGTCCACACATGGCCATCAGCTGTTGATAGAGGCACTTGCCAGTATCCTTTGGTGAGGTCAGAGTTGACTGAGTCCACGACAGGGTTGGCTTCTTGCGCATAAGTGGCCACTTCTTGAGCAGGTTTACGTGCTATAGCTGTTCTTCCTTCCTTCGTCCCGGCTGACGGACTCGGTACGTGACCGGTCCCACCCTTAAGGTGATGTAGGGCACTTGCCAGGATGCCAGGAGCTTGGAGGTAGTGGTGGGTACAAGGACGAGCACCCGCTCGCTGGGCTGGAGTTCCTGTGCCTGAGTGTTGATCGTCTTTCTCTTCTCTCGTAAGTGCTTGATCAAAATCCGGTGTGGGGCGGATGTCCAGCCATCGAGTGCGAGTGAACCAGCTAGAGCACCTTCTCTGTCTTAGACCTCGGTACTACCAGGAGAAGTTTTGGTAAGACTTTCTATGAAGCCCATAGGTATAATGAATTACAGCTCCATTTATAATTATTTATAGGTATTTATTACCATTTTATAAATGTATTTATAAAGACACAACAAAACCTATACCGCATTATAAGAACATTTACAGTTACATTTGTAATATTTTTATTGCTATTTATAAGTGATGCATTTGCATTTTCAATGTGCATGCTCATAATACATTATATACGAATTTTCAAATATCAATTACGGTCTGGTTTGGTTCGAAATTAGAAAATAGTTAGCAAATGCTGTACATTGCAGCACACCGCAGCAATATACAGAAGTGGTGTTCTACCTTATTTCAATGTTATAATGAAATGTAAAGTTATGAAAGTAAAATTTTAAATACGGTAGAACAGCACTTCTATATACCACTGAGGTGTGCCGCACAGTATTTGATAAATTTAACTATGATCTCAATTTACCATTTCTCTCTGTTTTAAGTCTCCCCCACCGGAAACTGCCTACGGTTATCCTGTGAAACGCGGAAGTCACATGTGCATAGAGCATATTACTCTATTATTACTGTTTCTCTGTTATTTGTCTAAAAAATCAGAACCCTACAAGTTTTGTAAGCTTCTATATAAAATATAGGTTAAGATAAAGACATTTTGGTTTTATGTATATAATGGTTACTGGAACAATGGGCCCTATTCTAAGCACATGATCTAAGCACATGGTCTAAACTGCAGGGTGTGCACTAAGAGTGCATAAATGGGTGCAAAGGCATTTGCTATTTAAACAATGTGGCGCATGACGAGAAAATGATAACTTATACGGTTATATAGTTCTGTTTAACTGACACAGATTTTTCTGTTGCTGAAATTTTGGTAAATTCCTGAAACTTCATATTCTTTCTAACAGATATTTCATTACCTCTCACACGTGCATGGTAACTTTTGGACAGGAGGGTTTGCCTTATGTGACTTTTCACGAGTTTCTGGATTTTCTTTCTTTTATGTTGAGTTTGGTTCATGTCTATTGTGTACAACAAAGATTTTTTTAATCGAAGAAGGCAACAATATATTTATCACATTAACACAAATGAACTCTTAATCTCTAAAACTTCATCACTAACCTAAATATCTCCTTGGACCACGGATTTCTTCAATCTTGTTATAAAATCAGTTCTCGAATAAATTCGTCCTAACCCTCCAATTCAGACTGACGATGGGCCTTGTCCTCCTTTAACAGGTTAATAGTGTCATCTTTCAAAGCACCTTTCTCCTTTTCTACTTCTAACTGCTGTCTTTAAAGGGCCATCTCATGTGTAGCCGTCTGTTTACATGGAAAGTATGAGAATATGATTTTCTCTACAGTATACAATGAAAATATATAAAGACAAAATAACACATTATGACAACATATTCATTTAAAACACGCAACAAACTACATTTAGAAGTATACTTGGCCTGCATTGAGATGTTCTGTACAATGAATTTATAATGTGAGATACTCTGTGTTGTAACTTTAAAATCAACTGTTTGTAATGTTATCATAATTCTTATGATAATACCTATTAACTTAAAAAATATGTCATTTAAGTAAGTTAAATTAGGTTATAGTATAGTATATATATATATTATATAGCCCTACAGGAAATTGGAACAGGTTCATTTAATTAGCAATCACCATATGTAAGTGCTTGCTTACACTACATCTCCAGTGACAATTCTTCCTTTATTCATCTTCCACCTCAGCTCTACCTTAACTTAATATTCATATACAGTAGTATACATTCACTTGGATTGTTTCTCTTTCAGTAGAACAGGGTGAAATGTTTGATCTTGAGACAATTCCATTATGAACAGTAAGCCAAATACTCTAATAATTTACCATATTATATTGTGAATGTCAAATCAGTGCAGATATTTGCACTTAAACACCACTGTATTTTTTTTTTACTGTAACGTCACATATCACCATTATATTGCGTTTATACCATATACCTTGACCAGTATATCGCTGCGGAAGTTTTATTTATTTAGTTTTTTAGGAATTAATTGTCATAATGAATGCATGTAAAACATGTATACAGATAAATTATTAGATTAAACTGCTCCCTTTTTCGTTCTTTTACTCGTCATTACTGTGAAATGTTAAACTGGTCAGTTTACAGAATTAAGAATGGCTAACGATAATACAACCCGAATTCCGGAAAAGGTGGGATGTTTTTTTAATTTGAATAAAATGAAAACTATAGGAATTTCAAATCACATGAGCCAATATTTTATTCACAATAGAACATAGATAACAAAGCAAATGTTTAAACTGAGAAATGTTACACTTTTATCCACTAAATTAGCTCATTTAAAATGTAATGCCTTCACACTGGCCAGAATGGACCCAGTGGACGGAACACCTCTTCGCTCTGCTATCGAATTGCAAGGCGCAATGCTGGGCCGGCATGAGGAAGGACTAGTGGCCACCCGGCAGACTGTGGAGGCACTATCTGCCCGACTTCACGAGGTGACCACTCAACTAGATCATCTACGCCTTGCACAGGCGGGTACCTCTCTCCCTAGGGCAATTTCTCAGGAGCCCCATGTCAATAATCCCCCACCGTATGATGGCGAGCAAACCTTATGCTGGCCATTTATTATCCAGTGCGAGGTCGTCGTTTCCCTCAAAACACGCACCTAGAGGGCCAAAGTTTAATATGTGATCTGCCTGTTAATCGGACAAGCTCGGCTTTGAGGAACGGCGATGTGAGAGGCACAGTCAGCATACCGCTATGACTTTTCAGAGTTTAAAGCTGAGATGATCAAGATCTTCGACCGCTCAGTCTTTGGCAAGGAGGCATCACGACTTCTGGCGTCTCTCTGGCAAGGCAAGCGTTCGGTTGCGGATTACGCCATTGAGTCCCGCACTTTGGCGGCTTCTTGTCACTGGAATGCGGAGGCTTTCTTGGCGCACTTTCTCGAGGGTTTAACAGCGGGGGTCAAGGACTAAATTTATGCATGAGATTCTCCTGATGAACTTGATGATCTCATAGATCTCATCCTCTAGACCCCACTTGGACTCCCATTCACCTCCCTTTGTAACGCCCATTTCCAACAAGGAATCCGAGCCGATGAGGCTGGGTAGATTACGACTTTCTGCTAAGGAAGAGCAACGGCGTCTCAACAAGGAATTGTGCCTCTACTGTGGCGGCCAGGGACATCAGGCTGCTTCCTGTCCGGGAAAGTCAGGGGAGTCCTGGCGAGCGCTATCACCACCTCCCCCACCTTGGGCTCACGAACCCTCTTGCCAGTGGTTTTGACTCACAAACAGGTATCGATTAAAGGGTCTGCCCTTATTAATTCGGGTGCGGAAGGGAATTTCGTGGATGAAGCTTGGGCCCGCAGTAAGGGGTTCCCTATCGTGCCTCTCAGTTCACCTATCAACGCCCACTCGTTGGATGGTAGAGTTCTCAGGTCTGTCTCACTCATCACCGTCCTGCTTGGGGTCATAACATCAGGGAACCACAGGGAGGAGCTAACGTTCCTCATCTTTAAATCCCCTATGGTCCCCATAGTACTTGGGCATCCCTGGCTCTCTCTTCATAATCCTGCAATAAACTGGGCTAATAATTCTATTTCTAGTTGGAGTGCTTATTGTCATGCAAATTGACTTTTTGTTTCTTCTTTCTCAGTTTCGCAGATGGAGCGTGTCGATCTGACATGAGTCCCCGAGGTTTATCATGATTTTCAGGCGGTCTTCAGTACATCCCGGGCCACCTCTCTCCCTCCTCATCGCCAGTACAACTGTGCCATTGACCGCCTCTCTGGCACCTCTCTGCCTCGAGGCTGGCTTTTCTCCCTGGGTTCTCCGGAATGGCCAGCCATGGAGGAGTACCGCAATACTTCTCTAGCAACAGGCATCATCCGTCCCTCTTCCACTCCGGCTGGTGCGGGGTTCTTCTTCGTGAAGAAGAAAGATGGGTCCTTGCGTCCCTGCATAGATTACAGAGGCCTTAATGACATAACTGTTCAAAATCAGTGTCATCAAAATGATGTCATCGGCCTTTGAACTCTTGCAGGGAGCCAGGTTCTTCACGAAGCTAGATCTCCACAACGCCTACCATCTGGTCCGGATTAGGAAGGGGATGAATGGATGACGGCTTTCAATACTCCCACGGGGCATTTTGTCAGACGAGTGCTCCAGTGTCTGCTGGAGAATCAACTGTTTGTAAAGGCGGAGAAGTTTGAGTTCAATGTCCAATCGCTTTCGTTCTTGGGACACATTATCTCACCGACGGGTATTTGAATGGATCCTGCCAAGGTGAGAGCAGTCTCTGACTGGTCGCCACCAACTTCCCGTAAAACATTACAACAGTTCCTGGGTTTCGCCATTTTTTATCGGCGATTCATCAGGAACTTCGGGAGGTGGCGGCCCCCCTCTCCGCTTTAACCCCCACCAAGACGCCGTAGGCAGGCTGGCTGGGCACTCTTTTTCGGGCGTTTGAACTTTGTCCTCTCATATCGGCGGGGCTCTAAGAATGGCAAGCCTGACGCACTGTCACTGTGTTTTACCCCCTTAGAGGATCAGCTGGGGAATCGAACAGCGGGTCAGACAAGCCCTGGCCAGTGTCAGGGTGCCTCGGAGGTGCCCAGAGAGTCTTCATTTAGTCCATGAGTCGGTCCGTACTCCTGTCCTCCACTTGGGCCACTCCTTCAGACTCACGTGCCATCCGCGGGTCAAGAGATAACTGGCTGCCATCCTCCAGGCGGTTTTGGTGGCCGACTATGGCGGAGGATGTTCGCCGATTCGTGGGGGCGTGCACAGTCTGTGCCCAGAACAGGTCTTCCAGTCTACCTCTTTCCGGGCTACTCCCACCCCTTCCCGTCCCTGGTCTCATATTGCCCTGGATTTTGCGGTTGGACTCCCATCTTCCAGTGGCTATACTGTGGTCCTCATTTCCGGGGACATGGTCTCTGACAGAGGTCCCCAGTTTAGTTCGCGGGAGTTCTGCCGACAGATTGGCACGTCTGCCAGTCTGTCATCAGGATTTCACAGACCACAACCAACGGCCAGTCCGAGCGTGCCAACCAGCTCACGTGGGCAGAATATGGTCACAACTCGTTGCCGGTTTCGTCGACTGGGCTGTCCCTGTTCCCCTCCCAGGTTCCGGAGGTGGCAGTCCCCTCGACGGGGGCGTTTATTCGGCCCTGCCGTCTCAACCGGGCGAGGGCCAGGGATTGCGTTAAGCGTACAGCTGATCACCACCAGAGGAGGGCTCCCAGGTACATCTGTGGAGAACGGGTATGGCTCTCCACTAAGGACCTTCCCTTGCGGGCACCGGCTCGCAAGTTGGCACCACGCTTTATAGGGCCATATCCCATCATCAAGATTGTTGATCCGCTGGCGGTACGCCTTCGCTTGCCTAAATCCCTGGGACTGGTCCATCCAGTATTTCATGTATCTAAGATCAAACCTGTTCTTTATTCTCCCCATTTACCTCCTGTTGTATCTCCCATCTCTCCCACACCCCCTCTGATCATTGATGGCGCCCCCGCCTTCAAGGTAAAGAAGACACTGGACTCCAGATGACGTGGATAGGGATTCCAGTACTTGGTGGATTGGGAGGGGTATGGCCCTGAGGAGAGATGTTGGGTCCCGGCCCGGGACATTGTGGACCGCTCGCTCATCGAAGCATTCCATCGCACTTTCTCTTCGGTTTTCTCTTCTGCCTGCCTGTTTTCAAGTTACCTTGCCCCTCTGTGATAAAGTTTGCACCCCAGTTGACCACTGCCAGTCTACCTTCTGAATTGGCGCTGCCCCTCTGGACTCTGTTCGCCCATCGACCGACCCCACCCTGTCATACGACTCTCGGATTTTTGCTAATTCCGAGCTTAGCTTGAGTGTGACTCTTATTTGACATTTTGCTCTTAATAAACATTTAAGTTCCACCTGCTCTTGGGTCTCTCTCTGTCCCTCTCAGGTCGTGACATATACAGTATATATATATATAGTATATATATATATATATATATATACAATGGTAATATATATATATATATATTTATATATATATAAAATGCATTTGATATATATACTCGTAATATTAATCATTATTATTATTATCACTGCTAACATTGGTCTATTATTAACCGAATATGTGCTTAAGTAGTTGAATATGTAACACAGTTTTTATAACTATAATATCACTGGTTAACCTGTTTAACCCACTCAGCAATATATGTACAGTATGTATATATATATATATAATCGTAATATTAATTTTAAAAAATCCAACTTGCAAAATGTTCTCCCTACAAAGATAAATAAGTTACATGAACATAACATTTTTTTAGTTAAAAGCATTAGTTACACATGTAGTTTCTAGGGGGGCACGGTGGCTTAGTGGTTAGCACGTTCGCCTCACACCTCCAGGGTTGGGGGTTCGATTCCCGCTTCCGACTTGTGTGTGTGGAGTTTGCATGTTCTCCCCGTGCCTCGGGGGTTTCCTCCGGGTACTCCGGTTTCCTCCCCTGGTCCAAAGACATGCATGGTAGGTTGATTGGCATCTCTGGAAAAATTGTCCGTAGGGTGTGAGTGCGTGAGTGAATGAGTGAGTGTGTGTGCCCTGCGATGGGTTGGCACTCCATCCAGGGTGTATCCTGCCTTGATGCCCGATGACTCCTGAGATAGGCGCAGGCTCCCCGTGACCCGAGGTAGTTCGGACAAGCGGTAGAAAATGGAATGGACTTAGTTTCTCAAGTTTTCGGCCAACTTACAAAACAGTGTATTCTGAACAAGTAATATTGCAAGAGTTTGAAAGTTCCCAAGATGCATTGCAGCATGTTCAATTATGTGTTTCTTATTTGTTTTTCTTTTAAAGATTAGTGTTTTAGTTCTTGCTGGCTTAATGTATGCTTTAATATCGTAGTTACTGTTTGTTATCTGTTGAGTTTACAGTTCTTTTAATAAATTATGGTTTTTGATTGTTACCATGGTTGAGATTTGTGTGTTCAATGTTGAGGTGTAAGTGCTTGACACAACCGCAAAGCCAGTATATAAACACTCAACACAAACAGTTTAAACAGTTATTTGATCAAAGTTTGGGTCTGTTTGAGGCAGAAAACTTTTACAATTGTAGTAAAAGACAAAGTACATTTGTTTATTTTTATATTTAACAGTACTTAAAGAGTACTTGGAATATTTCATTTTGCTAATGTAACATTTTTCATCCACACAACAGACATATATGAATTGCCTGAACAACAGTAATTGGTCCGACAATAATATCTTTATTAGAAAAATAAGACAATTAGCATTTCATAAACAAACTAATTTAAGTTGGCTACACAAAGTATCATTACTTTGAAGAATTAAATAATATACGTTGAGTCAACATAAAAGTCTTACTGCACCAGGTTGCCTAATTTTTTTGCGTATATATAGATATAATTCTAATATGAATCATTATTATCAATGCTAGAATTAGTCTATTATTAACTGAATATGTGCTTAAGTAGTTAAATATGTACTGAACACAGTTTTGAAGCCAGAGTCACCTTCACAATGTCCTAATAATTTCCTTATACAAGAAAATTTATAAAATTTAACTTGATACAATAGAAAGTTTCAGAAACAATAATTAATGCAATAGGAACATAATTGTATATATAAACTGCTCAAAAATCCAAAATCACACTATATTAGATCCCAGTGAACCGAATATCCAGGTTAAAACTCTATACTAATATACTTTGCACAATGTTGTGAGAACAAAATCCTGTGACAATGGTCAATGAAAGCCAAAATAATAGACACATTCAGGGCCGGAATAACAGTAAAATCACTTTAAAAATTGATAATCCTGGCTCATTAAACTTGTTTGAATTTCATCACTGTAACTCATAATGTTAGTCAGGAATGTGCATTGGCCCACGTACCCGTATGAACTCCCAACAATTTGTGGGCATACTCCTGATGAGATGGCACATGGTGTCCCACGGAACCTCCTCCCAGACCTGGATCAGAGCATAAGTGAGCTCCTGGACAGTCTATGGTGCTACTTGACGGCTTCGGATTCATGAGATCCAAGATGTTCTCAACTGAATTTAGATCTGGGGAACGTGCACGTGGAGGTCTGTAAGACCCTCTGAGAATGGTCATCCCCAGACCACCCTTGCTGTTTCCTTTCCAGTGTACGTGTTGTCACTTTTATTTGCACCAAAACAAGTGAAAATGGTTCACAATCACTAATGGTTCCTAACCAGGTTGATTGATTTTTCCTGATTCCATTAATCTTTTTGAGCAGTGTATATATATACATATATAAACATATACACACACACACATATTAGGACTGGTAAAAATAATAGGTTCATTTCTGCTATTAATATGTGGACCCTTTAATGTGGCTTCAAAAACTGACAGCCACCTTTTTTCCAAATCTGTTGATAAGTTAATGCATATCTGCTTGTCTATATCTATATATATACACACAAACATCTTTCTCTGCTTATCTTAAATAATAAATGTGCTTTGTTCCAAAAAGGTTTTCTTGTGAATATAAATGTTCTTCTAATGTGGTATAGGTTTTGTTGTGTCTTTATAAATACATTTATACAACAGTTATAAGTACCTATAAATAATTATAAACGGGGCTATAATTCATTAAAAGCATGGGCTTCATAGAAAGTGACACCAAATAATTTTTAGGTAATTACATTTTTTTTTCTTAGATATTTATCTATATAGATCACCTAAAACTGGGACTATGATGGTAAATTTTTGCTTAGTCACAAACAGTGTGTCTTGGAACATTATTTATGTTCAATAATTATAAAACTGTTGCTTGTATTTCTAAAACACATGCAAGATATTGGGTTGGTTGGTCAAAACCAAGGAGCTACGGGCACTATATCTGGGTGCTCGACGCACAGACAACAACATGTGTTTGTTTTTTCTCATTTATTGATGTATATTTCCCCCTTTTATCAGGTATGAATTATCGATTCAGTCATGAGTTAAGAATACAGAAGTTGAAAATCTGGTTATTTCGGACTCTATGTGAAATATGAGGTTTGATGGTTCAGCTAGTGTGTTCGACATGCTAACCACGTTGAAAGTGTGGCTAAAATCGAATGTATCTTATGTCGCTGTCTTACTGTAAAGTAAGAGCATATCTGTGTGATACCAGCTGAAATATTTAGGAACCAATGATATGTGTGATGTAGACCAAGTTGTTTCTGTATTTCATGGTTAATGTATTGATTGGTTATGGACTATTGAGATAATAGTTCCCTGATAATTTTTGGGTGTGTGTAAGATAAAATAAACACCACATACTTCAAACACCTGTCAGCTCTCAATAACAATATTAAGATGTAATGTATACAGTGCTAACAGTAAATCTATTGGCTTAAAGTGTTAGTTTGGCAAATAATTAAAAATCTGTTGTTAATTATTCACCCTCAAGTCAGTCCATAACCTCAAGGACCCCCCCCATTGGCAACAACTTAACATTTACTCAAAGCACAAAAAATAAGTAAAAACATCATTAAAATAGTCCATGTGACTCCAGTGGTCCACCCTAAGTTATTAAGTAACAAGAGGCGACACCACATGCATGTCCATGTTCGTACTCTGGAGACTGACGCGGAAGACATTGTTGACTAAAGTCATTATTTTTTATTTAATGTGCACGAAGAAATTCTTGTTGCGTCATAAATTCAAGGTGTTGGCTCTCTAACTATGCAAAAGGTCTGCTTGAAAACAATTTTATCAGATGTGTGTAAATCAATGGAATCCTTTCTAAACTGTCTTAAACTGCATTGTACCCAGAATAAGCTGTTGGTTTTATTTTGTCAATAAGATGATAAGATTATAAGAATATTGTTTCTAGTGTGCAAAGTTAACAGCTGCAAAAAAAAACATTTTCAATTGCAATATTTATTTATTTGAATGGTTTCCTAATTTTAAGTCTGTGCTGAAACTTTTTTGGTCATACCCCTAAACCTATAAAAAAAGATCATGTGATTTTCTTCATAGAAAAAGATTTCATCATAGAAATGCAAGAGAAAAGTGTTTATCATCGTAAGACCCTCACTGTACTTTAACTGCCAGACGCTCCCCAAACTTTTGATGATGCATCCTGTCCTTGAGTTGCCAGGTATTCATTTATCCTTAGAATATAAATAAACATGTTGGTGGCCACAGTACATTATGAAAGTATCCCAAAAACACAACCCGTGAGTCCATAATTACAGAGTGGAAACCAATGACCTAATGAGTAACTATGGCAACAAATAGAGATCTGTGTGGCCTACAGTAAATGAATGTCAATGTCAGCAGGAAAACATAAAGTAAACAAGACAACAATAGAATGACACAGAACTAATTACAAAATGAGAGAGAAAGGGGAGACAGAGGCAGGGATCTTGGCACATCTTGCATTACAGAATTGAAGTTATTCGTTTTAAACTGTAGGAATCTATGACAAAATCTTTATTAAATATTGCAATAATAAATAAATATGCATCTCAACATTAGAATATTATATATAGAATATAAGAAACTTAGAATATTTGAATTCAAAATAGTCTTGTTAAAGATATTTTAGCACACATCTAAGGTTTCTTTAAAGTTAGATTATATAGGTTTTTAGCATTTCTTAAAATTTATTTAGTTGAGATTATTACTACAAACAATTAGAATTAAATGCTGTGCAACGGACTGGCCACACATCCAGAGTGTATCCCGCCTGTGGGTTAAGATGTTGAAATTGGCTCCAGTCTTTCTGCGACCCTGCAGAGGACAAGAGAAAAATGGATGAATGATGAGGAACAATTAGTACATTATAATATTATGGATATTATTATGATAATAGTGTAATAAAGTAATAATCAGAATATTGCCTGAAATATAATCAGTTACCAATATGTGTTTTGTATTTATTTACAATTTATTTAAATTATTTAAAAAAAATCTAAATTTGAACAGTAGTGTATGGAAATAAAACAAGCATGACAAACAGTTCTGAAGGTCTTCTGTCATTTAGTAGATAGGAGTTGTACTTGCATAAATGGAAACAGCTGCCTGAGATGTCCATTAAACAGGTAACTTTACAGTAATCCTGATATCCCCATTAAAACGTTTTTCAATGAACTCGACAAGCTGCAAGACAAGTGATTATAAGCATTTAAACATTATTTGGTTACATTTAATATTTGTGTAATCACCCCTGAAATAAAAATGTTACATATTATCTCTATATAGCCTATTGCTTAAATGTACATGTAACGTCTCTTGTTCGAATTAACTGTACTAGCCTGCCACGGTTGTCAGGTCAGACACTTTGTGCCTCCTGTAGTGTGCTGAACCTGAGGCACACCACAGGATTTTGCTGACTTTATTACTGATAAAGTGGACATCACACTATGTTTTTGCATTATGATCAGTACAATACAATTAAAGGTGCATTTAAACATTATTTTGTGTTAGTATGTGTAGCTGAATGTGTCAGAATAAACATGCAACACATGGCATCTAAATATAGCAATAAAAACACATTTTGACCATGAAAAAAATCCAGAAATATCCAAATGTATTTTGCATTCCTTCGGCAATAGCTTGATAGCTTGAACTTGATACTGACATATTAAATGTTTACTATCTGGAAAAAAATCTTAAAATAATCCAAATAATAGAGTAAAAATATTGGTTTACCCTTTTAATATGCTCCTTTTGAGTAGTCGTGACCTTGAGAAATGCATGAGCAGTTGTTGTTAGTAATTTTGGAGGACTTGTAATTGTTTGTGAAGCTGTTGTTTGTGGTTTTGAATCTGCAACTGTTGATAAGAATTGAATTGTTGAATTCTTTAAAAGAATTGTTGTAAGTCCAGTAGTTGTAGTTGTTGGTACATAAATTGTTGTCGGTACAGAAGTTATGGTTGGTGCAAAAGTTGATGATGTAGTTGTTAGCAAAGGAATTGTTGATGTGGAATTAATTTTAGTTGTTGAAACAGGAATATTGGTTTGGGCTAAATTTGTAGTTGTTGGTACAGGAGATGTTGTTGATGCAGTGGTTGAAGTTGTTATTACAGGAATTGTTGTAGGTCCAGTAGTTGTAGTTGTTGGAATAGAAATTGTTGTTGGTAGAGGAGTTATGGTTGGTGCAAAAGTTGATGATGTAGTTGTTAGCAAAGGAATTATTGATGGGGAATTAGTTATAGTTGTTGAAACAGGAGTTGTGGATTGTGCCGAATTTGTAGTTGTTGGTACAGGAGATGTTGTTGATGCGGTGGTTGAAGTTGTTATTACAGGAATTGTTGTAGGTCCAGTAGTTGTAGTTGTTGGAATATAAATTGTTGTTGGTAGAGGAGTTATGGTTGGTGCAAAAGTTGATGATGTAGTTGTTAGCAAAGGAATTATTGATGGGGAATTAGTCATAGTTGTTGAAACAGGAGTTGTGGTTTGGGCTAAATGTGTAGTTGTTGGTACAGGAGATGTTGTTGATGCAGTGGTTGAAGTTGTTAGTACAGGAATTGTTGTAGGTCCAGTAGTTGTAGTTGTTGGGATATAAATTGTTGTTGGTAGAGGAGTTATGGTTGGTGCAAAAGTTGATGATGTAGTTGTAAGCAAAGGAATTATTGATGGGGAATTAGTCATAGTTGTTGAAACAGGAGTTGTGGTTTGGGCTAAATGTGTAGTTGTTGGTACAGGAGTTGTTGTTGGTGCAGTAGTTGTTGTTGTTGGTGCAGTAGTTGTTAGTAAAGGAATTGTTGTTAGACCAGTAGTTGAAGTTGCATTTATAGAAATTGTTGTAGGTCCAGTAGTTGTAGTTGTTGGTACAGAAATTGTTGTTGGTAGAGGAGTTATGGTTGGTGCAAAAGTTGCTGAAGTAGTTGTTAGCAAAATAATTGTTGATAGGGAATTAGTTATAGTTGCTGGATTTGTAGTTGTTGGTACAGGAGATGTTGTTGATGCAGTGGTTGAAGTTGTTAGTAAAGGAATTGTTGTAGGTCCAGTAGTTGTAGGTACAGAAATTGTTGTTGGTAGAGGAGTTATGGTTGGTGCAAAAGTTGATGATGTAGTTGATAGCAAAGCAATTGTTGATGGGGAATTAGTTATAGTTGTTGAAACAGGAGTTGTGGTTTGGGCTAAATGTGTAGTTGTTGGTACAGGAGATGTTGTTGATGCAGTGGTTGAAGTTGTTAGTACATTAATTGTTGGTAAAGGAGTTGTTGTTGGTGCAGTAGTTGTTGTTGCTGGTGCAGTAGTTGTTAGTAAAGGAATTGTTGTTGGGCCAGTTGTTGAAGTTGCTGGTACAAAAGTTGTTGTAGGTCCAGTAGTTGTAGTTGTTGGTACAGAAATTGTTGTTGGTACAGGAGTTATGGTTGGTGCAAAAGTTGATGATGTAGTTGTTAGCAAAGGTATTGTTGATTGGGAATTAGTTATAGTTGTTGAAACAGAAGTTGTGGTTTGTGCTGAATTTGTAGTTGTTTGTACAGGAGATGTTATTGATGCAGTGGTTGTAGATGTTGGTGAAGTAGTTGTAATTGTTTCAGCAATCGGTGTAGTTGTTGGTAACGTAGTTGTTGGTGCAGTAGTTCTGGTTGTTAATGCAATCGCTGTAAATGTTGGTGAAGTACTTGTAGTTGTTGGTGCTTTGGTTGTAGTTATTTTACTTGTAGTTGTTAGTAAAGTAGTTGTAGTTGTTGGTGCATCAGTTGTAGTTGCAATTTTTGTAGTTGTTGTTGCTTCAATTGTAGTTGTTGGTGAAATAGTTGTTGGTTCTTCAGTTGAAGTTGTTGGTGCTTCAGTTGGAATTGTTGATTCAATACGTATAGATGGAAGTGGAGTAGTTGTAGTTTTTGGAGCAATTGTTGTAGTTGTTGGTGCAGTAGTTGCAGTTGTTGTTGCTCCAGCTGTAGTTGTTGGTACAATAGTTGTAGTTGTTGGTGCATCAGTTGTAGTGGATGGTGCAGTAGTTGTAGTTGTTGGTGCTTCAGTTATAGTTGTTGAAACAGAAGTTGTGGTTTGTGCTGAATTTGTAGTTGTTGGTACAGGAGATGTTATTGATGCAGTGGTTGTAGATGTTGGTGAAGTAGTTGTAGTTGTTTCAGCAATCGTTGTAGTTGTTGGTAACGTTGTTGTTGGTGCAGTAGTTCTGGTTGAAAATGCAATCGCTGTAAATGTTGGTGAAGTTCTTGTAGTTGTTGGTGCTTTGGTTGTAGTTGTTTTACTTGCAGTTGTTAGTAAAGTAGTTGTAGTTGTTGGTGCATCAGTTGTAGGTGCAATTTTTGTAGTTGTTGTTGCTTCAATTGTAGTTGTTGGTGAAATAATTGTTGGTTCTTCAGTTGAAGTTGTTGGTGCTTCAGTTGGAATTGTTGATTCAGTACGTGTAGATGGAAGTGGAGTAGTTGTAGTTTTTGGAGCAATTGTTGTAGTTGTTGGTGCAGTAGTTGCAGTTGTTGTTGCTCCAGCAGTTGTAGTTCTTGGTGCATCAGTTGTAGTGGTTGGTGCAGTAGTTGTAGTTGTTGGTGCTTCAGTTAAAGTTGTTTTTGCAGTAGTTGTAGTTGTAGTTGTAGTTGTTGGTACTTCAGTTGTAGTTGGTGGTGCAGTAGTTGTAGTTGTTGGTGCATCAGTTGTAGTTGTTGTTGAAGTAGTTTTAGTTGTTGGTGCTTCAGTTGTAGTTGTTGGTGCAGTAGTTGTAGATGTTTGTGCTTCAGCTGTGGTTGTTGGTGCAGTAGTTGGTGGTGCTTCAGTTGTAGTGGTTGGTCCAGTAGTTGTAGTTGTTGGTGCTTCAGTTGTAGTTGTTGGTGCTTCAGTTGTATTGGTTGGTGCAGTAGTTGTAGTTTTTGGTGCTTCAGTTGAAGTTGTTGGTCCAGTAGTTGTAGTTGTTGGTGCAGTAGTTGTTGGTGCTTCAGTGGTATGGTTGGTCCAGTAGTGCAGTGCAGTAGGTGTTGGTGCTTGTTGGTTGCAGTTATAGTTGTTGGTTGCTCAGTGTATTGGTTGGTCCAGTAGTTGTAGTTGTTGGTGCAGTAGTTGTTTGTGCTTCAGTCGTAGTTGTTGGTCCAGTAGTTGTAGTTGTTGGTGCAGTAGTTGTTGGTGCTTCAGTTGTAGTGGTTGGTCCAGTTGTTGGTGCAGTAGTTGTGTGCTTCAGTCGTAGGGTTTGGTCCAGTAGTTGTAGTTGTTGGTGCAGTAGTTGTTGGTGCTTCAGTTGTAGTGGTTGGTCCAGTAGTTGTAGTTGTTGGTGCAGTAGTTGTTTGTGCTTCAGTTGTAGTGGTTGGTCCAGTAGTTGTTGTTCAGTAGTTGTAGTTGTTGGTGCTTCAGTTGTAGTTGTTGGTCCAGTAGTTGTAGTTGTTGGTGCAGTAGTTGTTGGTTTGCTTCAGTTGTAGTGGTTGGTCCAGTAGTTGTAGTGTTGCTTCAGTTGTAGTTGTTGGTCCAGTAGTGTAGTTGTTGGTGCTTCAGTTGTAGTGGTTGGTCCAGTAGTTGTAGTTGTTGGTGCAGTAAATGTTGGTGCTTCAGTTGTAGTGGTTGGTCCAGTAGTTGCAGTTGTTGGTGCAGTAGGTGTTGGTGCTTCAGTTGTATAGGTTAATGCAGTAGTTATAGTTGTTGGTGCTTCAGTTGTATTGGTTGGTCCAGTAGTTGTAGTTGTTGGTGCAGTAGTTGTTTGTGCTTCAGTTGTAGTTGTTGGTCCAGTAGTTGTAGTTGTTGGTGCAGTAGTTGTTGGTGCTTCAGTTGTAGTGGTTGGTCCAGTAGTTGTAGTTGTTGGTGCAGTAGTTGTTTGTGCTTCAGTCGTAGTTGTTGGTCCAGTAGTTGTAGTTGTTGGTGCAGTAGTTGTTGGTGCTTCAGTTGTAGTGGTTGGTCCAGTAGTTGTAGTTGTTGGTGCAGTAAGTTGTTTGTGCTTCAGTTGTAGTGGTTGGTCCCAGTAGTTGTATGTAGTGTTGGTGCTTCAGTTGTAGTTGTTGTGCAGTATGTGTAGTGTGGGCTTCAGGTGTAGTTGTTGGTCCAGTTGTAGTTGTTGGTGCAGTAGTGTGTGTGCTTCAGTTGTAGTGGTTGGTCCGTATGTTAGTGTTGGTCAGTAGTAGTTGTAGTTGGTGGTGCTTCAGTTGTAGTGGTTGGTCCAGTTGTAGTTTGGTGCAGTAAATGTTGGTGCTTCAGTTGTAGTTGTTGGTGCATCAGCTGTAGTTGTTGGTCTAGCAGTTGTTGGTGCATCAGTTGTAGTGGTTGGTCAGTAGTTGTAGTTGTGTTGGTGCAGTAGTTGTGTGTGCTTCAGTTGTAGTAGTGGTTGGTCCGTAGTAGTGTTGGTGCTCGTTGGTGCAGTAGTTGTTAGTTGTTGGTGTCAGTTGTAGTTGTTGTTGAATAGTTTTAGTTGTTGGTGCTTCAGGTGTAGTTGTTGGTGCAGTTTGTAGATGGTTTGTGCTTCAGCGTTGGTTTGTTGGGCAGGTTGGTGGTGCTTCAGTTGTAGTGGTTGGTCCAGTAGTTGTAGTTGTTGGTGCTTCAGTTGTAGTTGTTGGTGCTTCAGTTGTATTGGTTGGTGCAGTAGTTGTAGTTTTTGGTGCTTCAGTTGAAGTTGTTGGTCCAGTAGTTGTAGTTGTTGGTGCAGTAGTTGTTGGTGCTTCAGTTGTAGTGGTTGGTCAGTAGTTGCAGTTGTGGTGCGTAGGGTTGGGCTTCAGTTGTATAGGTTAATGCAGTAGTTATAGTTGTTGGTGCTTCAGTTGTATTGGTTGGTCCAGTAGTTGTAGTTGTTGGTGCAGTAGTTGTTTGTGCTTCAGTCGTAGTTGTTGGTCCAGTAGTTGTATTGTTTGGGCGTAGTTGTTGGTGCTTCAGTTGTAGTGGTTGGTCCAGTAGTAGTTGTAGTTGTTGGTGCAGTAGTTGTTTGTGCTTCAGTTGTAGTGGTTGGTCCAGTAGTTGTAGTTGTTGGTGCTTCAGTTGTAGTTGTTGGTCCAGTAGTTGTAGTTGTTGGTGCTTCAGTTGTGAGTGTTGTCAGTGTTGTAGTGTTGGTGCTTCAGGTGGTAGGTGTGCGGTCCAGTAGTTGTAGTGTTGGTTGGCAGTGTAGTAAGTTGTTTGCTGATCAGTTGTAGTGGTTGGTCCGTAAAGTTGTAGTTTGTTGGCCTGCTATCAGTTGTAGTGTTGGTACCGTAGTTGTAGGTGTGGTGTTCAGTGTGTAGTGTGGTCCAAGTTGTAGTTGTTGGATTGCCCAGCAGGACGTAGTTGTGCTGTTCAGTTGTTGTTAGTTGTTGGTCCGTAGTTGTAGTGGATGCTGAAGACTGCAGCAGTAGGCAGTGTTGTTGTTGATCTGCTTCAGTTGTAGTTGTTTGATGGTGCCGTAGTGTACGTTGTTGTGCAATAGTTGTAGTGGTTGTGCAGTAGTTTTGAGTTGTTCGGCGTGCTGTAGTGTTTAGTTGTTTGTGCTTCAGGTTGTAGGGGTTTGTGCTTCAGTGTAGTGGTCGGGAGTAGTTGTAGGTTGTGGGCGTCAGTTGTAGTGGTTGGTCAGTATTGTAGTTAGTTGTTGGTGCCAATAGGTGTTAGTGGTTTGGCTTAAGTGTAGGGTTGTGCTCAGTGTAGTGGGTCGGTTTTTGTAAGTAGTTGTAGTTTTGTGGTGCTTCAGTCTGTAGTTGTTGGTCCAGTAGTTGTAGTTGTTGGTTGCAGGTAGTTGTTGGTGCTTCAAGTTTGTAGTGTGCCAGTGTGTAGTTGTAGGTGCAGTAGTTGTGTTGGTTTGCATCAGTTGTAGTGGTTGGTCAGTAGTTGTAGTTGTTGGCGCAGTAGTGTTGTGCTTTTTCAGTTGTAGGTTGATCCAGTAGTGGTAGGGCAGTAGTAGTAGGGTTTGGCTTCAGTGGGTGAGTGGTTTGTACCAGTAGTGTGTGTGTGTTGGTGCAGGTTGCTGGTTGGGTGCTCAGTGTAAGTTGTTGGCAAGTAGTTGTACGGTTGTTGTGCACAGTAGTTGTTGGGCTTCAGTGTGTGGTCGGTCCAGTAGTTGTAGTTGTAGGTTCAGTAGTTGCTTGGGTGCATCAGTTGTAGTGGGGGTCCGTAGTTGTAGTTTTAGAATTATTGTGTTGTTTGTACATCAGTTGTAGTGGTTGGTCCAGTAGCGTTGTAGTTGTAGTTGTGGTCCGGGAGTTGTAAGTGTTGGTGGTGCTCGGTTGATGTGGTTGGTTGCAGTAATTAGTTGTAATGTGGTTGCAGTAGTAGTGTAGTTGTTGGGCAGAAGTTAAAGTGCAAGTAGTTAGTAGTTGTAGTTGTTGGTGCGTTAGTTGTAGTGGTTGGTGCAGAGTACTTGTTCGTTGTTGGTGCAGTAGTTGTTGCTTGCTTCAGTTGTAGTTGTTGGTCCAGTAGTTGTTGATGCAGTAGTTGTGGTTGTTGGTGCAGCAGTTGTTGGTGCTTCAGTTGTAGTGGTTGGTGCAGTAGTTGTTGGTGCTTCAGTTGTAGTGGTTGCTGCAGTAGTTTGCCGTCGATGCTGGTGCTTCAGTTGGAATTGTTGATTCAATACGTGTAGATGAAAGTAGAGTAATTGCAGTTGTTGGTGCTTCATTGTAGTTGTTTTTGCAGTAGTTGTAGTTGTTGGTACTTCAGTTGTAGTTGTTTGGTCAGGTATGTTGGTGTATTGGTGGTTAGGGGCAGGTGAGTATGTTTGTGCTTCAGTTGTATGGGGGTCCTGTAGTTTGTGTGGTGCAGTGTGTTTGGTTGGGGTGGGCACCAGTTGTAGTTGTTGGTCGTAGTTTGTAGTGGTTTGTGCAGCGTTGAGTTGTTGGTGTGGCATCATTTGTAGTTTTGGTTGGTCCGAAATATTTGTATTGGTTGGTTGCAGTAGTTGTTTGGGTGCTTCATTGAGGTGTTGGCCAGAAGTTGTATTTTTTTGGTGCAGTTGGTTAGCTTGGGTGGCTCTTTTTGAGAAAAACGGAAATGACTCTCACCAGGGGTGATAGTGTGTCACAACATGTGCTGAGTAAAAAATCATTATTGTGGGAACAAAAGTCAGTTCTAGTGGTTGGGGGGTAGTGGGGGGTAGTTTGTGGGTGGCATAGTTGTTGGTGCATTGCAGTTGTAGGTTGTGGTTCCAGTGGTGTAGTTTGTTGGTGCTGGGGGTGCTGGTTGTAGTTTGTTGAGTCCAGTAGTTGTAGTTGTTGGTGCAGTAGTTGTTTGGTGCTGTCACTTGTCGTGTTGGGTCCAGAGTTGTAGTTGTTGCGCAGTAGGTTATTGTTGGTTTGTGCTTCAGTGTATTGGTTGGTCCAGTAGTTGTAGTGTGTTGGGTGCAAGTAAGTTGTTGGGGGGCTTCAGTTTAGTGGTTTTCCCGAGTAGTTGTAGTTGTTGGTGCAGTTGTTGGTGGGGGTGGCATCAGTTGTAGATTGTTGTGCCGTATTTGTTTGGTTGGGCAGTAGTGTTTTGCTTCAGGTTGTATGGTTGTGTCCTGTAGTGTGTTTTGGTTGGCAGGTGGTTGTTTTGGTGCACCAGTTGTATTGTTGGTCCAGTAGTTGTAGTGTTTTGGTGTCATAGTTGTTGGTGGATGCGGAGGTTGTATGTTTGTTGGTCCAGTCAGTTGTAGTTTTGTTGGTGGCTTAGGTATGTAGTTCCTTGGTGGCAGGTAAGTTGTTTTTGTGCTGTCATTGTAAGTGTTGGTCCCATAAGTTGTTGATGGCAGTAGTTTGTGGTTGTTGGGTTGGCTGTCAGTTTTAGTTGTTTGTGTTGCAGGATTTGTAGTTGGTTGGTTGCTTCGGTTGTGTGTGGTTAGGGGGTGCGCAAGAGAGGTTGTAATTGTTGGTCAGTAGTTGTGTTGTGTTGGTGCAGAAGTTAAATGTTGTGCAGGTAAGTTTGTGAGTTGTTGGTGGGACTGCAGTTTTAGTGTTGGTGCATTACTTGTAGGTTTTGGGTGGCAGTAGTTGTTGCTGCTTCAGTTGTATTTGTTGGTGGCGCACATAGTTGTTGATGCAGTATTGTGGGTTGTTTTGTGCTTCATATTTGTAGTTGTTTGGTCCAGTATTGTATTTGAGGTGCAAGTATTTTGTTGGTGCATCAGTTGTAATGGTTGTCCCACGTAGTTGTAGTTTGTTGGATGCCGGGGGTAGTTGTTTGTGCTTTCATGGTAGTGGTGGTTCCTGTAGTCTTTGTGCTTCAGTTGTTTGGTGCACCAGTTGTAGTTTTGTGGTCCAGTAGTTTGTAGTGGTGGTGCATTAGTTGTTGTTCATTAGTTGTAGTTGTGGTCCAGGTATTGTAGTTGTTGGTTGCAGGTAGTTGGTTTGTGGCTTCAGGTTGTAGGGGTTGGTCCAAGTAGTTTGTAGTTGGTTGGTGTCAGTTGTTCGCTGTGGCATCAGTTGTAGGCTGGCTGGTGCTTACGTTTGTTGGTGCTTCAGTTGTAGTGGTTGGTGTAGGTGGTTTAGTTGTGTTTTGCAGTAGTTGGTGGTGGTGCTGGTCATTGTAGTGTTTGGTCCGAGTGAGAATATTGTAGTTGTTTGGTGGGCAGTGTTTTTGGTGTCCAGTTTTAGTTGTTGGGCCAGTAGTTTGTAGTTGTTGGTGCAAGTATTTGTGTTGTGGCTTCAGTTGTATTGGTTGGGGGGTTCCGGATAGTTTGTTGGTGTCAGTGGTTGTTGGTGTCAGGCCATTTGTAGTTGGTTGGTCCGCTAGTGTGTGTTGGTTGGTGCCAGTAGGGTGGTGTTTGTTGCTTCAGTGTAGTGGTTTGGTCCTGATAGGTTGTTTGTTCAGTGGTTGGGGGTGTTTGGTGCAAGCCATTTGGTAGTGGTGTTGGTCCATTAGTTTGTAGTGGTGGTTGCAGTCGTTGTGGTGGTGTATCGTTGTAGTTTGTGGGTCCACATAAGTGTGTATTTGTTGGTGGCTGTCAGTTGTAGGGTTCTTGGATGGCAGTGAGGTTGTTGGTGCTTCAGTTGTAAGTGGTTGGTCCAGTATTGTTGTGGTGCAGTGGTTGTTGGTGCACCAGTTGTAGTTGTTGTCCAGTAGTTTTGGTAGTGTGTGGTTGCAGGAGTTGTTGTGGCAGGTCCATTTGTAGTTGTTTGTCCAGTAGTTGCAGTTGTTGGTGCCGTTCAGTTGTTTTGTGGCTCGAGGTTCAGTGGGTGTAGGTGTTGGGTCCAGTAGTTTGTAGTTGGTTGGTTCAGGTTTGTTGCTGGTGCTGGGGTTCAGTGTGTAGCTGCTGGTGCAGTAGTTTGTTGAGTTAGCTTCAGTTTGTATGGTTGGTGTAGTGGTGTTGTAAGTTGTTGGTGCAAGATAGATTTTGTTGGTGCTTAGGAGTCATTGTGGTTGATTGGTGCCGTCGTTGTAGTGTTGTTTGCAAGTATTTGTAATTGGGTTGGGGAGTGCAGTCTTTGTATTGGTGTTGCTTTCAGTTGGTAGTTCTTGCTGTTCATTATGTAAGTCTTGGGTGCGTATTTGTAGTTTGGATGGCATTAGTTGTAGTTGTTGGGGCAGTAGTTTTCGTTTGTTGGTGCGAGTAGGTTTGTAGTTGTTGTGTTCTTTTCAGGCTGAACGAGTTGTGGTGAGCAAACCGTAAATCTTGTTGATGCTAGTGTGTAATTTTTTGGTTCTTCCAGGTTTTGAAAGTTATTGGTGCAATAGTTGTATATGTTGATGCTTCAGTTGTTGTTGGTGCAGTAGTTGTAGTGGCTGTAGCTGCTGATGATAGAGAAAGGCCCTTTACATTTTTTTAAAGCCACAGTATGCGTTTGTACATCTCATAATGTTCTCCACTGTTGTCAGCAACAAGCAAACGGATTGTCTTAAGTAGTTTTAAACTGAGGGTTTTTTCCTGAAATAGTGCGCTTACTGCCACCTAATAACAGTATAGATCATCAACATTTTAGCCAGGGCCCTATTATACACCCAATGCGAAGCGATACCAGGCATGATGCAAGTATTTTTTGCTATTTTCAGCCCAACACAGTTATCATTTTCATGTCCAGCACCACATCAGTTTGCCGATGGGCATGCTGGTCTAATAATTTGGTTTGTTAATTTGCATTGTGGTTGGTATTGTTGCTATTTTAACGGCATATAGTATAATAATTTAATTAAATAAACTATTTGATTTATTTTGTTGTATGTTCATTTTGTTAAAATAATTTCTTAAATGGGTCCTGTAACTTTGTGGCATTTGAAGAATCCGCATGGGAAATTGACATTTAGCAGGTGAACTTGTATCCCAGTGTAAATTCTAAATATATGTTGGGAAGGGCAACTTAAGCAAGTTAAGCCAAAACTGTTCTTCTCTCGGTTCTTTTGTTTTGTTTTCAGAAATAATCCCAGGAATTCTGTTCTTTGCGGATGTCATGATGAAGCAAGAGTCACGCAGGGAAGCAGATCTAAACGCAGTAGTTTAAGGCGACCCTGCAACGGTGTTTCATGCATTTGTGACTTCTTCACAATGTTAAACGTGCTGTCTTCTCATGCTTAACATGGTCAACTTGTCAAAAAACGAGTTTGGCATATTACGTAGTATTTCTGTGCTCGGATACACTCCCCCAGCGATCCAACAGGGTTTCTAAACGTTTTTTTTGTTTCGTAACAATTGTTTCTTAATCCCTTATTGGGCAATTCTCCCCCGGAAAAGCAAGCGGCCGTGTTACGCCCGTGAGTTGTATTTTGTGTTCCTTTGTGTTTATTAGTACATGAGTGTCATAGGGGCCGGTAAATCCACCTGTTCCCCTGTTTTCCTTTGGGTTGATTCACCGTATGAATCCTTCAATCATCGAATTTTCCAATTTCTTTTCTTTCTTTGATTTAGCACTGCTCTCTTCCCTTCTTTTCTATTTACCTATCTATATGCTTATTAAATATATTTGTAATAAACCACTTTATTTTTACTAAACATCTTGCCTTATTCCACCCACCTGACGCACAAAAGGTATTTTTTATTGACCAAACTGTTACGGCCCCTATCTCCTAGACATATGGGGGTGTAACAGGCCGCAAGGAGAGCAGGAGAATGAGCATGCGCAGACGTCACTTTCACTTGTAAGCAGGAGAGAGAGAGAGCATACGTTCGCGAAGTTCAGGTGTTGGTTTGTTCACTACATTTGGGTGATGAATGTTATATAAACTATGGATATAACGCTGGATTTGGAGATCGTTTGAAACTGATATATGGAGCCGTCCCAGCGCTAAAAGATGCCGGACATGAACCGCATGTGGTAAGCAAAACTGATGTTGGAGTTTTGTTGACAATGGGTGCACACGTGCTTTGGTTGAGCCTACCCCTCCCCGCGCAGTATGTTTTCGGAAACAATCGTAAAGCTTTGTCTATCTTTTATAGATGTGATCAAAGTAAATACTCTTCGAAGATACGAAGTATTTAATACTACTCTACTCAAGATTAATATGAGATGAAACCCTGTGTGTTAGGGCCCCTTTAATAAAAATGAAGCAAATTAACAAAAGGTAAAAGCACAAAACACGAAAGACCTGAACTGAACTTAAACCATTGACTCACAAACTACAAGAGAACACAGGCACTATATATATACAGTATATATTGTCTTGTTTACGTTTGTAACCTCGGTTCCCTGATGGAGGGAACGAGACGTTGTGTCAAACCGACAGAATGGGGTTTTACCTGGAGAACCTATCGTCTCTGATTTTACTTTTAAAAGGCCAATGAACTTGGCGAATGGCATGGCATGCCAGTCTCCACCCCGTACATACTGGTATGAAAAGAAGATGGCGTGCCCATTCATTCACCTTTGGGCTGAGGAACCTGAGAGGCATTCTCGGTCGCTGCAGCGGATTGCGAAGCGTTGTGGCATGAAGGAAACAATGTCTCGTTCCCTCAATCAGGGAACTGAGGTTACATACGTAACCACGACGTTCCCTTTCTGTCTGTCTCTCGACGTTGTGTAGAACCGACAGAATGGAGTTCCTATATGAAACACCACGGTGACGCGTCACTACTTCTAGCGATGTGACACTGACTGGCCTGGGCGAGTCAAGGGAGCTTCACCGCGAATCATGACCTTCCAGTGGTGTAGTTAGGCATCAATTGCATGAATCAAGACGAGAGGCACCGTAAGAAACACTGCAAAAGCGCTGGGAAGCCTACGGAGACTTCATCTGCCGTAGGGAGATAATACGTGGAATACCTGCACGGTCTCACTAGTGAGGGGCCCCCCATCATAGACAATTTTTGAGATTCGCCTGCGTGCCTATTACTCTGAGACGGGACCTCCTCTATCAGACAGACACAACGATTTGGCACCCCCAGCCCGAGCTGTGGGCTCTGCACCTTTGGCCTCTCGATGGGAGCCTACGGACCTCCCAGAAAGTGTCACACTATCTCTCAGGCTAGAGCACTGTCCACAAGACGGCTCTATACCCTAAAGTGGTCTTCTTCTCCGCCAAAGACCCTGCTTCCTGGGACATGTTATTGATACTCTCCTTCCTGCAAGAGCTGTTGGATAAGGGTCGTTCCCCTTCCGCGCTCATGGTCTATGTGGCAGCCATATCGGCTTAACACCCCCCTTATAGCAGGCCAAACGGTGGGTCAGAACAACTTGGTTGTTCGTTTTTTGAAGGGATCCAGGCGGCTCTGCCCTCCTCGCCCCCTCACTGTTCCCACATGGGATCTGCCCACAGTATTGAGAGCTCTGAAGAGCTCTCCCTGTGAGCCTCTGTAGTCTGTGGACCTCTGTCCCTTAACGCTTAAAACCACTCTGCTTCTAGCTCTAGCATCGGTTAAATGTATGGTAGATCTACAGGCGCTTACTGTGAGCACCAAAGGGTCCTTAGTCACAAAGCAGAGACTTTCTAAATGGATAGTTGATGCTATTGCGCTAACATATTCTTCCTTGGGCCTTCAATTACCCACGGGAGTTAGAGCCCACTCCACTAGAGGTGTCGCCTCAGGAAGTAAATAAATGCAGGTGCATACACTTTAGCAACATGAGTGCATGTCCTGTGTAACAAATTTTTTAATTATTTATATTTATTTTAGTAATGTATACAGTATGTGGAGACTTGGAGACTGAGCCTCCCTATATTGAAAACCTAAAATTGCCCCTGATAGAAAGAATCAAGCATTGACAATAAGCTTAATTGAAAATCGCTTAATTTTTTGACACAAGCATTGGAGCATTGAGGTCACAGCTAAAATCACTAAATAAAACTATAGCTTTTGAAATAATTGTTCTACCTAATTGATGCAGTTGATTGAGAGGCCTTAGTTATAAATAACTAGACACAAAGCAAAAGTTAGAAATATCATCACCCAAATTTGTAATGCATTTGATAAAATTAAGTCTTAAATATGATGTGACTATGTTTTCACATCAGTTTAATACCAACAGAAAGGTATTATTTTTGTGGATGTTAAATCACCAACAGCTAAGGCGACCATAACTACGAAGTCTGATAGAAATGAGTGACACCTGATTGTTCTATCACAACGAGGCACCAAATCTCTCTCAAAAACACACCCATTCAGCATTAAACTGACTCACCTGTAACAGTCTAACTCTGTTATATTTAATAATAATAAAAAACTGTTCTGCGAAAGTATCTTTCCATAGCTTCAACTCTAGTCCTACATGTTTATCAGGTTTTGTCTGTACTTACTGGAATCAATGTTCTGCCTTTGTGGTGTGCTTTGGTATGTAGTGAGTAAATACAACAATCATGGAAACACTAGTAACAGTGTTGGTAACCAGAGATAAAGTGATCTACCTTCACAAACAGCTGCTTTGAATACTTAGTGACATAACATATAAACTACACATGCACATTGACCATATGTGATTCTGTCTAGAACATGTTGTTACCGGAAAGCGTAGCAGTGCCTCGCAAAACCAACAATAATAAATCATTGAAATACCCCTGCAAGGACAGCATAGACTGATATGGCAAAAAATGTCCACGTACAGCAATTTGCGTCTGGAGCAATGTAATTCAATGCCTGCAAAACTGTCAGTCATGTAAGATCAATGATCATGGAATGTACATAATGGTGCAATTCTGTCAATAAATATTTTTTTATTACATTTGCTTTTTTAAAGCAATCGAAACACAAATAGTCAAAAAGCTTGTTTTTCAGTAAAAATGAGGCTGTTTTTTTGGATTCCAGATTTATCAACCAGTTGTTAATAATAACCTTATGTTTGGTTTTCAAATGAATTGCAGATGAAATTCTGATGGTAAAGTGTAAACCAATATTTAAATATGTGTTCTGAGTGTGTCACTCCACTAAAAAATGTATTATTAACCAAATTTGAATAATTTAAAAACCTGCCAAGTAAATAAAAGAAGTTATCAAAATCTTGAAAACATGAGAAATAAGGGCCTACTCTCTGCTCTCAAATGCTGGGGGCGTGTCCGCTGTCGGCACTGAAGCTACGCCCACTCACGTCTCTCAACCACTGAACAGTATATGTCAAGAGTTTAACAGGAAAATTTTAATTCAAACACGCGTGAAAATCATCAATATAAAATCACTATTAGCAAATTAGCGACGACCTTAGCACCATCAACCACCCCAGCATCAGTGGTTTTGCTGTATAGTTTTTATTGATAACCTATAACCATACATTTTAATTAAATCTTGAAAATAGATAAAAATTTGATACCAAACAGCGACATCTGCTGAAGGACATAATGCTGTGTTGTCACAGGAACATGCCAGCTGAAGATAATGTGGAAATTACTTTCGCTCCCTTTGCCAAGTGCATTCTAAACGTCTACATAATGTCACGTAAATGCCCTGTTCACTCCAAAGTCTTAACTTCAAGGGCTCTGCCCTTCGAAGGGAGTAGGGCACAGGTGTCAAACTCAGTTCCTGGAGGGCCGCAGCTCTGCACAGTTTAGCTCCAACCCTAATCAAACACACCTGATTCAGATAACCAAACATCTTCAGGATTGCTAGAAACTTCCAAGCAGGTGTGGTTTAGAGCTGGTTGGAGCGAAACTTTGCAGAGCTGCGGCCCTCCAGGAACTGAGTTTGACACCCCTGGAGTAGGGTATAGGAAAGTGTTGGATTGGATTGTTCGAAAACACTACATCGTCTCTCAACGTTTTTGAGCTTTGTTTTACCCAAAAACGCAGAACGAAAGCACAATTCGCCCGAGCCCTTTACACCCCTACTGAACGCAATAATGTATTTTAAAAAATTTCCACACTGAGAACACCGTAATGTCACCCAAACTATAAAATACCACAAAATAAGATATGGGAATTATGAAGTAAATTTTTGAGAAAAGTCAATTTAAAAGTCATTTGAATGAAAACTTTAAAATTACGAATAAAAAAATCTGTGTGTATGTTTGTAAAAGATATTTGCCAAATAAGATTCAATGTACTAAAGTTTTTCATCTTTGAATAATTTCTGAATAAATGCCAGATGCGTATATTCATCAAAATCCTGCAGAAGATAAGAGGAGAAGGGTCGTATGGTTGATCTATTCATTTTATATTGTAATCCCATGATACGTGCAATTTACACTGCAGTGTTTGTATGAGTTTTACACAATGCACTTCATACACAGATCAGCCACCTCCAGTTGCATATACATGTAAAATTAAGAAGACATCTTACCTGTCAGTAAAAACAATCCAACATATACAAGAGGGCGAAACATGTTTCAAATCTTTGTGATCAGATGAAAGCAAGCGCTGTGATATCTAAATTGAAACCTTCGTGGTTGTTTTGAGTAATGGATATGTAAGCACTCACCTTATTATGAATGATATAAATACATGCTGGCTGAGGTCAATTTGACAAAAGACAGATACTATCCCTAAACTCCACCCATCTATTGTTATTGTTTTAAAGGTATGTCACTGTTGTTCACTTAAATAAAATATGTTATTAAAATACCATAATGACTGATAGAAATATATGTGACATATTTATATATAGGCCTAGATATGTCTTGCAAACTTGAAAAAAAAAAACTTGAATTTATTGAACTGTTTTGAAAGCTACAATCGTTTTAGCTAACATGTGTTTTTTGTCTTAGAATAGAATCGAGAAAGTCCTGTAGCTTTTTATTTCCTGGTTTTGCATGAATAATAAAAATTTGAGCTATGTCTAAGAGAGAATGTAGTGCTTCTGGATCATGGGTGGATTCTTACTTGTGCAATTGTACACCCAATCTTTGTTTTTATATTGTATTCATTTGTCTTGTTCATTAATAATATTAAATTTCCTTTTGAGCTAAATAATATTTAAATGTCTTTTTAAATGTATTTTGTATCATAGATCAAAATATACCTAAAAACATTTATGGGACAAAGACATTTGTACATACAGTATATCATTTTCGCAGACAGAAACTTAGAGAAAAGCGTAATATTAAACAAACTGAATGTTTTTGCCTGGGAACTGCCTGACAGGTTATTGAAATTCGGATAGAAATTCTGATAATGTTGATTGTTTAAACTTCCTTTGGTATTGTTGCTATTAACATACACACTGCACGCATCCACAAACACACTGATTTTATGACTAATTTCATCCTATCCTGTCTTTCATTTTTGACAGAATACTAAAACAATAGTAGCTGTTCTTTTTTACCACTTATAGGGGGACCCTACTGCCCCTCCTCCCTCAGTCGAGCAATGCAAGCATCTAAAAACCAATCCAAAACGTTTTCTAAAAAAAAATATGAAAATATAATAGATTGTATGGTTAAAACAAGAATAAAATGCCAATGGGGGTTAGAGAGCACAAATGAAAATATTTGGAAGAATTTATTGCCATAGTAGGGAAAATAAATACTATTGGAGTGATTGGGGGGTGAGATGTAAATAGTGAACTATCCTTTTTATAATTTATATTGCATTACATTATAGGAAAGTAATTGTTTGGTCGCTTCTATTTCTTAAGGCACTATTTCATAATAGATTGACAGTATCCAGAGAGAACGAGGCGAGAATACAAACAATATCACTGTCAAAACTACCACATCATTGGAATGCTGTGTGAGCAGAATATTTTTCTTTTGTGCTATTGTAGAGTTTATTTATATAGGATTCTTACGGTTACAACTGCATGAATCATGTTCACAGATTCAAGGAAATACAGGTATCATTTTTCTTTCGAATTTGTTTGTCTTGGTTTTGTAACACAGACAAAGAATGAAATCAACCATTTACATTTAGTCATTTAGCAGACGATATTATCCAAAGCGACTTACAAATGAGGTAAACAATGAAAGCTGTTGGAACAACATGAAAGTAATGTGATGTGAGACCAGGTATGGTGTTCCATCCTCGAATTTGTGCTCTGTATTTAACCCATCCAAGTGCACACACACAGAAATGAGTAACACAAACACACCGTGAACACCCAGAGCAGTGAGCAGCCATTGCTGCGGCGCCCGGGGAGCAGTTTGGGGACCGGTGCTTTGCTCAAGGGTCTCACCTCAGCCATGGTATTGAAGGTGGAGGAGATCGCCGATCATTCACTCCCCCCACCAACAATCCCTGCTGATACTGAGGCTCGAACCGGCGACGTTTGGGTCACAAGTACATAAGGACAACAAAAAGCATAAGTGCAATAAAACTCACAAAGCCTACCACAGTATACAGAGCTAAGGTTTTTTTTATAGAAAGTCGTTTAATCTCTGAGAATGTATTAACTCTTTTACTTAAAGGGACAGTTCAATTAAAAATAAAATTCATTATTTCCTCAACCCCAAGATGTTCTAAATCTGTATATATGTTTTTGTTCTGATAAACACAGAAAGATGTTTGGCAGAATGCTTGTAACCAAACAGTTCTTGGCCACCATTGACTACGAGTAGAAAAAAATACTTTATAAATTTAGTCTTTGTTCTGTTGAACACAAAGGAATACATATGATCAGAATGTAGGAAAGCAAACAGTTCTGGGGCACTTTAGATTACCAATGTCATTTTTCCCACTATCATAGTAAAAGGGGCGGCACAGTGGCCTACAGGTTAGGTTGATTGAGGATTCCAAATTGTCCCTCCACCATCACCATTAAACCAACGTGGTTCAAACGACAAATGTACGACAAAGTTACTATGTTTCTGGGGAAAGAGTCGGGACTAGGTAGTTTGTTTATCCAACATTGCACCATACTATGGTTGTTAACCAGCGAGTTAGGTAGTTGTTCAGGTAACGCACCCCTAGTTTGCTTTAGCAGTCCCTTCTCATTTTTTTTTAATAAAAACAAAACTCACATTATTATTTTATCTTGTTGTTGAATAATACTTCCAGGTCAGTTGCATAGTAAGTTCATACTAAAATGTATTTTAATTGATCTATTAGTATAAAGGATCAAAAACTTATCTGGTATTTCATTTGGAGCGATTTAAACATTTGATATAAAAATAAATTATATATTTATATACCGTAGTTTTAATTTAAATGTGGGAAATTGTGCTTACTTGTATGTCCTTCTACATTCTACTGCAACTACATCATGACTTTGTGACCATTATTTGCTTTTAAAAGCTTTTTTTCTACATTTGCACACAGTTTTTGTGGTAGCTTTTAAGATTAGTTAGTTTACCAAGCTGAATATTTGAAAATATTTAGGATATTCTATAATAATAAAAAACATAGTTTTTATCAATATGTTTTGTTCTTTTTGCTGATATAAACAATTTAGTAAAAAATGCTGTGTAAATAGTGGTCATTTTTAAAAATGTAAAGATTTTTTTTTATTTCATTAAATTTTTAGAATCTAATTGATAACCATGGCTTTTGGTTTAAAAACATATAAAGTACTTCCTCTGGAAAATAAATAAATGAATTAATAAATAAATAAATAATAATACTGTCACGAATGAGGTTCCTGCAGACTCTTCCGTTCGCCACCAGAGGGCTCCCTCCCCAGAATATTGAACCTATTTGGACTCCATTTCCCACATGCCTGTTGCTGATTACTTGCACACCTGAACTTCATTGTGGGAAGTATTTAAGTCATGTACCCTCCTTGGATCTTTGCGAAGTCTTGTTTTGCCCCGGTTAACATTTCTGAGCTATTTCCTATTACCTGCCGTTCTGTGTATTACCCTTGGACTGTCTTTACCGTTCGTGTCTGTTTGCTGCCTGTCTCTGGACTCTGATCCCTGGTTACTGGAATACAAGATTGTTTGCCGCCTGCCTCGATTTACGCCTGCCACTGGATTACGCATTGTCTTGCCTTTGATATTGTGTTTGCTGGTGATTGACTCTGCTTGTACGACCTTGGTTTCAATAAAGTGCTTCATTACAAATACATACCTTTCAAGCTATTTACATAATAGTGGAGGCTAAATAATTTTAATAGAAATGTAATTTTAATTTTAAAATAATAATAATAAAATAATAATAATAAATCTGACTAAACAAAAATTGTTGACCACAGCACTGGTCATCGTTTAGTGGCATGACCGGAGTTTTTGTTCTCATGTGTCCTGAGTAACCCGAGGATGAGATATGGGTACTATTTCAAAATTGTTGCATTTTGTTAAATAGAAAAAGGAAAATGAATGATAAAATAAATACACAAGCTTATACATAGATATACAATTTGCAAAAATAATAAATAAAATTATTTAAGTCTCTAGATATTGTTGACTGTAGCAAATACTGAGGCATTGAAAACTATTTATCCTTTATATATCAGCCTCTATTAAACTCATACTTTATTGGCATATGTTTGTTCAGTTTTGTTGTGCCATACAGTAATTCACGATTTAATTTAAAACATTTGATGCCATCTGCTGGTAAGAGAGTTAATTGGAACATACACTAAAAAATATATAATGGGATGTAGGTGCTCTGCAATGCACTGGCCAAATATCCAGTTTGCTGGTTGAAATGCAGAGATTTTTCCAGTTCTTCTGCGATCCTGCAGTGGACAAGAGTGTTGAAAAATGAATAAATGGATTAGGTTTGACTAGTACATTTTACAATTTTGTTCAAAAGTCAAAGTCTGCTTTATTGTCAATTCTGCCACATGTACAGTACATACATATAGAGGATTGAAATTGCGCTACTCTCAGCATGGTGAATACAAATAACACGACACAGAATAAAAAATATGTATAAAAAATACAGATTATACATATAATTCAAATACATCTATTAAAAGCAGGGATATTTAAAAAAAACATAATGGCAAATAGCAGGCACGTTCACACATAGACATCAAAGGGGGCTTGAGCCCCTGCCCTTTTCTGATGCCCTTTTTTCTGTGGATTTTTTTATGAATATACCATACGTATATAAATGTGCGTGGTTCTGTTTGCGCACAGCTTTAAAAAAATCTGAATATCAGGTCGGGAAATGTTAAAAGACTGTCAAGTTCCGATGCCTTTCTCCCCTCACGTGCCGCAGGTGCATGCGCGGGGCGCACAGCAGTCAGTCGGTGTGTATGGTGAAGCACACACAAGATCGGCACCAGTGTTGGGTGTAACTAGATACTAAGTAACTAGTTACTGTAATTAAATTACTTTTCATTTGAAAAAGTAAAGTAAGGGATTACTCTATGTTTTCCTGTAATTTAATTACAGTTACTTCTGATGCAATTAAACTAAATACTTTGTGTAATATTTGTGTGTGCAAACATGGAATTGACATCAAAATTCAAAGTCTAACTTAAAAATCCATGCCTTAATGTATAATTCTCACATTTGTAATAATTTGGTCAGTTAATACTACTTTATGTAGTTTTATATTATTGATTTGAATGAATTAAAAGAGCCGTTTCATGTCTATCCTTGAATCACTTAACTAATCAAGGTTGATGTAGGATATAGAAAGTAATTAGTAATAAGTAATTAAATACTTTTTGGACAGAGTAATTCATAAAGTAATCTAATTACACTATTGAATATGTAACTAGTAACTAGTAATTAATTACTTTTTCAGAGTAACTTACCCAACACTGATCGGCACATCGCAGACAGGCACCAGCACAGGCAGAGAACCGCAGAACTGAAGCCCCCCTATTCCAGTTGTTTTTGTCTTGGTGTGTGATGAGTAATGATAACAAATATTAAGCTACCTTTAGCCTCGAATTTAATTATCCAAAAGATAAAAGCAAAATATGAGTAATTTGTCTTGCTTGTAACTCATGAGCTGCATTCCAAAACACGTTTAGACAACAAACATGATCAAACATAACCAAGGGCTTAATTCAGCGCTGCACAAATTCATTGTGTTAAGTACAGCGAGAGACGTTCAAGTACAGGTCTGTATGTATTTTACAGACATATGCCGATCGATCTGCGCACAGCGCCGCATAAAGACCTTGATTAAGCTTGTTCAGGTGTGTTTTATTTCGGGTCTAAACTCGGCAAAAAGGTGGATCTCGCAAGCCAGATTTGAGTAACACTTAGCTAAATGCAATATCAGGAGCATACACCATACAGGCTAACTTAATCTAAAAACGACAGTTTAATACAATAAAATGTATAGTGTTATCAAAATCGACACATGCATATCATGCAAATCAGGCGTTGAGTTATTAAAATTAGCTAATTTTCATACATTTAATGCGAGGCATTGCAGATGAAAAGGATAAACAAAATAACTAAAGCATATCACCACATAACTTTCCCAGTTATTAGTTAATGACTTATATCAAGAGTATTTTCCCTTTAAATGTTGTTTAAATATGCATATAGCTGGTTTGGGTTCATTTAAAATAAATCTACAGACGCAAACAGATAGTAGGCTTTTAAACAAACTCCTCAATTTGTATTTTTGGAATTTTGCAAAAGAAGAAATGGAAAGTACTCAAAACTGAACACTACATGAAGTGTCCTGCCTTAAATTATAATAATAATTCGTTACATTTATAGTTGTGCTCAAAAGTTTACACACCCCTTGCACAATCTGGAAAAAGCTGAAACTTTTGGAAAAATAAGAGGATTTTTGAAAACTAACGTTTATTTTTAATTTAGTCCTGCCCTGAGCAAGTTATTTCACTAAAGAAATGTTAACATAAAGTTCACACTAAAGAATAATAAGAGAATTTCTAAAAATAGCCCAGGGCAAAAGTCTACACGCCTCTGATTCTTAATATTGTATGATGTTACCTAAACAATCAATGAGAGTTTTTATGTTTAGTCATAGTTGTTTAAGGGTTACTTGTTGGTCATGAGTCATTAGACTGTCCACTGATCTTCAAAACAATCACCCAGGTCCTCCACAATCTTTGCTTTTTCAGCATTTCTTGATATTTGACTCATGTCCAGCAGTAACTGTATGATGTTGAGATTCCTCTTATTACATTGAGGACAATCAAGAGACTTATACACTCTAACTATTACAAGATAGACACATTCAGTTCTGCCCACAAAGTCAACACGATTCATTTAAAATCAGGTGGGTGTAAACCTTGGAAAATGGTTTTGGTGTAAAAATAATTGTATTTAATTTCCTGAAAAACATTTATGTATTTTTTAATCTTCTTAAGGACATTAGTGAATAAAAAAATAAGATGTATAAATGAAGCAATAACAATTTACACCAGTTAATTTTCAGATATTTGACACCTCCTGAAGGCAGCATTCCGAGCCTTGAGGAGACTATAGACCTCCCCTGTCATCCACCGCTTCTGGTTGGCCCGCACAATGATGGTCTTTGTGATGCTCTTGTTGATGTAGGCAGTGACAGTCTCTGTGTACTCTTGGCTCTTGGATGTCTGTGTTGTTATTGTTTTTGGCAGCCTGCTTAATCATATTCCAGTCAGTGGTGTTAAAACAGTCTTGAAATACCTCTGACGACCTTTCTGGCCACACTTGTATTTGTTTGCGAACTGGTTTGATGACTTTAACGAGCGGTCTGTATGCAGGTATTAGCATGACAGTGGTGTGGTCTGAGGTGCCAAGATGGGGAGGTGTAGGGCCTTTGAAGATCCTCTCTGGGTGGTGTAAACAAGTCCAGAGTGTTGTTTCCCCGTGTTGGAAGTCTATTGATATTTTTGGGAACGCACTCTTTAGGTCTGCGTGGAAATCTCCAGCCGAGATGAGAAAAGCATCTGTGTGGGCTGTCTGCTGCTCACTGGTGTGCTGGCACAGATCATACAGTGCCTCACTCTTATTGTTGTTGTTGGACCTGGGTGGGATGTATAAAGCAACGAGAAATATGGCTGTACATTACCTCGGTACATAAAAATTTACATCCTTGATGTAAACACAAACTCTGCCGCCGCGGATCTTACCTCCCTTCCATGTTTTCGTGAACACAAAAACACAACAGTCTCTTATATCCTTTGAGTTGAGCGTAGTAATCAGATGTACTGTAGTCCAGGGCTGTGTTTCCCTTAACTTAAGTTATACCTTTTCTAGGCGTGTTCCCCGAACTATACCTTTGGAGGTTACTTAAGGTAAACCTCCTTAAGTATGACGTTAGCAGGTGCTGTCCGTTGCGGTAGGGCTGAATAGGTTGATATCGATGCCTCGAGAATCGATTGTTTTCTCTACCTTGCGTTAAAGAGTGGGTAAAGTATTGAGAATACAATGTTTCTTATAAAGAACGCTTTAGAAATAGTAGAAATTGCATTTATCAGGGCTCACTGAAATAGTATAAATAAGAAAGTGTGTGTATGTATTTATAATTTTTGTCAGTCACAGTCAACAGTCACACCTGCACGCAATCATCCACACCACATATAACCAGCACTTTCCCACTCATCATGGTCAGGTCTTGTTGTTTCATGTCTCCGACATATCTCGACTCCCTTGGATGCCTTTGTTTATAACCGTGCATGTTCCTTGTTTATCGTTCCTGTTGATGTTATTCTGTTTCGTGTTTCCTGTGGATGTTATCAGTTTTACGTGGACATGGAGTGATGGTGTCAAAGGCATCAGGAGCAGCTAATTTCAGTTCAGCAACTACTGCTGTACAGGCAATGGTAGCTCGGTCCAGTCCCAAGCTCTCAAAGGCAGCTTTTATTGAGCTCCCCTTTTTGAAAGCCTCTATTGCCAGTTTGTACCTTGCCACAATGCGTTTGATGTTCTTCATTAAAAAAATGGAACAGAGAAATCCAAATGCACACTGTAAATACCTTGAAATTTTGGAATATTTCAGCTAATATGCTCTATGCACATGTGACTTCCGCGTTTCACAGGATAACCGTAGGCAGTTTCCGGTTGGGGAGACTTAAAACAGAGAGAAATGGTAAACTAAGAAAATAGTTAAATGTATCCAATGCTGTGCAGCACACTGCAGTGGTATATAGAAGTGCTGTTCTACCGTATTTGAAATTATACATTCATAAGTTTACATTTCATTATAACATTCGAATACGGTTGAACACCACTTTTATATATCACTACGGTGTGCCGCAATGTACAGCATTTGCTAACTATTTTCTAATTTCTCTCTGCTTCCCCAAACGGAAACTGTTTACGGTTTTTCCTGTGAAACACGGAAGTAACGTGTGCAGAGCCTATTACTCTTTAATTACTGTTCCTCTGTTATTTGTCTTAAAAATCGGAAAACTACCATTTGTAAGCTTCTAAATAATATATAGATTAAGATTAAGACATTTTTTGTCTTAAGTATATAATAGTTACCGGGACAGTGGGCCCTATGTTAACGATCTAAGCACATGGTCTAAACTGTGCGGTAGAGCCCTGCGTGGGACTGATTTTTTAATCCCGCCCGCTCCCGGTCATTCCTGACCCATCCCGCCCGCTCCCGCGACACGTGTGTTTCACTCCCGCCCGCACCCGCAATTCGTGCGCTCGCTCCCGCCCGCGAACAATTTAGCTTAAAGGATTTAAACAATGTTGAGGTATGCTAATGTTCAAAACAACAGACACAGAACATTTGCGCTTAAATAAACGCTCATTTTATGGTCGATAATGTTCATGTGAGGGTTAAGCACCACGCCCTACAAATAACTTGACAATGTGGCAAATTACATTTTTTATTAGATAAAACTTTTCGCTCCTGAAAGGGTATACAAACAACACCTGAACTCTTAGCCTTCAGCTGTGCCTATAACAGCACAAACAGCGTGTTCAAACGTAGCAATGTGCATTGTATATTAACACTTTTGCACATTTATTGCAACTTACGAATTCAAATTCTTTATCACTTTGTCAATAACAATAGAGAAATTTGTCCAAATGTCGGACTTGCCTTGCTTCTGTTTTGTGAAGTAAATCCGCTTTTTAATCTTCCTCTCTCTACTTTATTTACTCCATCCTTGCTGGTGGCTATAATTCGCGGGACCCGCACTATTTGTTTTACCTGCCCAGTCCCACCCGCGGCAATGGTAAACCCGCCCGCTCCCGCGAGATTTACGTTGGGCCCCGTGGGTCCCGCAGGAGCCCAATCCCAATGCAGCCCTCTACTGTGCGGCACAAGTGCACTTAGAGTGCATAAATGGGTGCAAATGCATTTGCTATTTAAACAATGTGGCCCATGACGAGAAAATGATAACTGCGTCATAACGGCGGCGGTCATTAAACTAGCAAAAGTGGATTTGGACATGACCTAGGTGCACTTGCGCCATGTGCTTAGATCGTAAAATAGTGCCCTCTTACTTGACATAAAACTAAATCTGCATTACAGACTAAAGTTACAGTCATTGTAACTATAATATAATGAAATTATAACCATGCGGGCTGCATCTTTATAAATACACTCATGGAACCATACCATACCGGAAATATTATGTTGTCTCAAACCACAAAATACTTTAGTTCTGTTTAACTGACACTGATTTTTCTGTTGCTGAAATTTTGGTTAATCCCTGAAACTTCATATTCTTTCTAACAGATATTTCATTTCCTCTCATACGTGCATGGTCACTTTTGCACAGCAGGGTTTGCCTCATGTGTTTCCGCACTGTGGACTTCAACAGAGGAGTTCGATAGTACAGAGGAGTCAACATCTGATTCATCAGACTTTTCAGGTTTCTGAGTTTTCTTTCTTTTATGTTGAGTTTGGTTCATGTCTATTGTGTACAACAAAGATTTTTTTAATCCAAGAAGGCAACAATATATTTATCACATTAACACAAATTAACTCTTAAACTCTAAAACTTCATCACTAACCTAGATATCTACTTGGACTTCATTCTTGTTAGAAATAAGTTTCCGAATAAATTCGTCCTTACGAGCCAAATGTAGACTGAAGATGGGTCTTGTCCTCCTTTAACAGGTTAATAGTGTCATCTTTCAAAGCACCTTTCTCCTTTTCTGCTTCTAACTGCTGTCACCACATCTAAGTGCTTGCTTACATTTCCAGTGACAAGTCTTCCTGTATTCATCTTCCACCTTCTACCTTAACTTTATATTCATATAGTATACATTCACTTGGATTGTTTCTCTTTCAGTAGAACAGGGTGAAATGTTCGATCTTGAGACAACTCCATTACGTTATTATATTGCGTTTATACCATATACCGTGACCAGTATATCACTGCAGAAGTTTTATTTATTCATTTTTGGGGGAATTAAATGTCATAATGAATGTTCATAAAATATGTGTACAGAGATGTATTAAACTTAAACATTTTTGTTCTTTTACTCGTTATTGCTGTGAAAATCTTAAACTTAAACCCATTGCTTAGAATGGAAGATTGTATTGACAGTGTGGGTTCTGCAAAATTTGTCGGTAAATTAGAGATGCTCAAAGGATACTGGCAAGTGCCTTTGACACCTAGAGCATCTGAAATATCTGCGTTTGTGACTCCTGATGGTTTCTTTCAGTATAAAGTCATGCCATTTGGATTGAGGAATGCATCTGCCACATTCCAGCGTTTGGTTAACACAGTTTTGGCTGGAGCTCCAAATGTCAGCGCATATTTAGATGATTTTGTAGTGTATTTATCTACGGGGTCTCAGCACATTTCTCCGTTAACAACAATTTTTAAGTGCCTTTCAGATGCTTCTCTGACCCTTAATTTGGCAAAATGTGAATTTGGGAAAGGCACGGTGACTTATTTGGGTAAGCAAGTGAGAGAAGGCCAGGTGTCATGATTCTGCCTCATCATGTCATGTCTTTCTTGATCTTGTGGCAAAATCATGATAGAATCCCTTGTTAAATGTGGAGAGAGGCATTTTGACCTATTTGGCGTTCCATATGCTCTCTCCGGTTTCGTCTCTGTTCCCGCCCTCTTGTCTCCTCATTATTCATTGTTTATTTGCTCATGCCCCACACCTGTCCCCTCTTACATTTAAATTTACATTTATGCATTTGGCAGACGCTTTTATCCAAAGCGACTTACATTGCATTATCCTATACATTTGTTTCCTAAGTATGTGCAATCAATACAATATAAATACAAAAGTAAAACCATGGTAAATTGCCTTTTCAAGCAAACCACTCTCTCACTCTTCTCCATGCTAATACGTGCTGGTAAGTTGACTCGACTACTCCGAGTCGCCCTCTGTTGTTTCAAAGAATAGCACATCGGCATGCACATCAACTATAAACAGACCCCCCGAGGGAGGGTGCTCCGAGGAATTGTCGGAGTCAGAACGCAGTAAGTCACCCTCCGATGCTGCAAGGGACATCTCATCATCATCACGCATCGTTTCTGAATACGTGGTTGAGGAACAAGACTGGGTGGGAGCGTCTCTTGGGGAACGCTCAGACGAGCGAGATGAGGTGCGAACGGTCCGCTAGCCAGTGGCTGACGGATTAACGCTCACAGTAATCCTTATATCACCCTTGCTGCTCGCAATAGCGGACGGCAGGGCCGTAGCCGCTGCTGTCACGGAACGGGAAGCAGACAAGGTGTTGACTGGGTCCCAAGGGAACACAGCCACCCGTGATAGCAACGTCTGAATCGTCATCCGCCCGCAGCGGGCAGGACGTATCCACAAAGGCTGCCCCAGCGTGCTGGAAACCCAAACACTTGAGGCAGACATCGTGTCCGTCCCCCTCCTCGATGAGTGTGTTGCACCCACGAGAAAGGTGGGACATGCCACGCTGGAGAAATTAGCTCTTTTAGAGAAAAAACTCAGGGGAAGTTGCTACAGGAAGGGACAGGCCGCTGCACCACGTCGTAAGATTCCAGCAGTATTTCGGCGTAGAGTTTGAAGTCTCGAAGTCGATCATGTGTGAAGGCTCCGAAGAAAAAAAAGGTGAATGAATGCAGCACGCCGTCTCCCTTTTATACCCGGATATCTGGGGGCGGAGTCCGGCATGCACATTTCATTCGCCAATTTAATTCGCCTTTTCTTAACTAGTGAAAAGTTGATAGGTTCTAAAGATGAACCCCATCTCTTAGTTTGATACAACGTCGTACCGACGTAGGGCGTTTTTTTTTCAGAAATGTTGAACCTTTTTTTAACCTCAAAAGACACTCTGAGCTGCAGGAAAAAGACGGCGGCACTGGCGTTTAAAAAAGTGCTTTCACTTTTTTTTGAAAACACGATTTAGGGGGCGATCACACAGAACGCGCTTATCATGTTTGAAAACGTGAGGCGCGCCATCGTTCACTTTTTAAAAGAGCAGAATTCAGCATTTTCTTATATGGCTAGTCAACAACCGAATATAGTCAAGGAATATAGCGCATGCTGTCTACCGTCATATTAGCTGAAACTTTAAAACAGGTAGATGCAGAAGGTGCTCGCCCTGACCTTGCTCGGTTAACCCGCGACAGCAATCACAAGTTTCTCCTACATCACTGCAGTCTCTGGAAATTTCAAGCAACTGTAAAATTGCGTCACCTCAACTGAAGCCCTGCCTTTCCATTCATTCGATTGGAAACTGGAAAAAAGGCGGATGACGTGAACCGCTTTTCTGCTCTGAGTTGATTGTTTTTCAACTTCAGGCACTTAGAGCGCTCCACCAAAAACGCGAGGCGCAGCAGAAATGCGAGGCGCCCGGCGCGCATAAGCAGCGCGCAAAACGCAAAACGCTTCCTGCTAACTGAAAACAATTCAAAAGAGGCGCATCTCACAGCAAAAGACGCGTTCTGTCTGATTAGGCCCTTATTACATAGGATTATAATGTAAAACAGACGCTAGCAGTTTAGAAAAAGTCAAGTCTGAACATGGCTTTTTCTGATTTTCTCATCCTCCGAATTATACTTATCAACGTTGTTTTTATTATCAAAAATTGCAGAACAGAATTACACCAGCACAGACAACAACATCCCCAGCAGCCCCCTCAACATCAGCTAAAATATTTGGAATAATGTCAGTAATTAGACAGATCTCATCCCCCATTGACTCCCATAGTATTTATTTTCCCAACCATGGCACTAAATGGGGGATTAGATCTGTTGTGTTACTGGCATTCTTCTAAATATCTTTTGTTGTGTTCAACAGAACAAAATTATTTACACAAATTTTGAATAATCTGAGGGTGAGACTTTTTGGGTGAACTATCCCTTTAAAGTTTGGACAACTTTATGCACATACATTTCTAATGCCAGACTTGTTAATAGGTGCAACTAAATATTTTTAAAACTTTTAAACATTAGAATGGTCTTTTCTGCCCTCCACTTTTCCCTCCACAGTTTCTACATTGGGTGTTGGATGTTCGCCTGTGGTTGGTTTTAGATTCACTCTGTTGCTTTTGATTACGTTGTAACGAGTTTTGTTCAATGCCTGTAACTTCCTGTTCAGAAAGTTCTAGAGTTCTGCCATGATCTAGAAGAGCCTCTAAGGACAGATCTGGTTCTCTGAGTGCTTTTCGGCATAGCCTGAATGAAGTGCAGCTTTGTATCAACTGTGCCTTTATTTCTCGATCAACATCGGCAGACTCACAGTCTTTTGCAAGCATCCTGAGTCTGGTTTGATACATGTCTAGATTTTCACCTTGTTGTTGCACAGCTTTTCTGAATTGATACACAAGATACTGCGTGTTCTTTTTGGGATAGAAATAGAGTTTAGCTTAGATTTTGTTTCTGCCTAGCCATCAGTGTCATCTGCGAACGTGTCATATATGTCATGTACTCGTTCACCAGCGAGGTGTAACAACAGCCCTCTTTCTGGTATCAAAGGTGATGTTCATGGCGACCAGAAAGTTGTCCATGCGCCCATGGGCGTGCGTTGGTCTATAAAAGAGGTGTGCTCAGGCGCATTGTTGGCGCGTTGCTATTTTGAGGAACTGAAAATAGACCAACTCAAACCTAGTCTAAAGTCATTGTCGCAATATTTTTTTTTCCTTGAAAAGAGAGCGCATTAGTGGAAAATGCGCCTCTGGGCAGGTCCACATACAATGCACTTTCACTTTACTTATTACACAGAGGGAAGTGCAGCAGCACACAAACATGACAAATATAAAAAATAAATGGATTACAATGTAAAAGATAGATTATTATTGTGTACATAAAGATACAAATCTGGCTTTTCATAGATGGTCTGCTCGCGCGCTTTATCCTCACGCACGAGCAGATGCGTTTCCTCTCTAGAGAAGCGCCCAGTCTTTGCTCTTGCAAATTCCACCATGTAAGTAGTGAATCTGCCATGGCTCGTTTTAAACAATAGGAATCAATCACAAAAAGTTTATTAAATATTGCACTTAAATATGTATCTCAACACAATGTACTTAGATTATTGGAATTCACAATAGTCTTGTTAAAGGTATTGTAGCACACATCTAAGGTTTCTGTAAAGTTAGATTATAAAGGTTTTTAGCATTTCTAAAGATTATTTTTGTTAAGATTATTACTACAACAATTAGAACTAAGTGCTGTGCAACGGACTGGCCACACATCCAGAGTGTATCTCCACTGGGGGTTAAGATGCTGAAATTGGCTCCAGCCTATCTGCGACCTGCAGAGGACAAGAGAAAAATGGATGAATCTTGAGGAACAATTAGTACATTATAATATTATGAATTTTAATATGACAATAGTGTAATAAATTAATAATCAGAATACTGTCTTGAAATATAATCAGTTGCCAAGATCTGTTTTGTATTTATTTACAATTTATTTAAATTATAAAAAAAATGAAATTTTGAACAGTAGTGTATGGAAATTAAAACAAGCATGACAAACAGTTCTGAAGGTCTTCTGTCATTTAGTAGATAGAAGTTGTACTTGCATGAATTGAAGCGGAACATGAGATGTCCATTAAACAGGTTACTTTACAGTAATCTTGATATCCCCTTTAAATGTTTTTCAATTATCCAGACAAGCTGAAAGACAAGTGTTTATAAGCATTTAAACATTATTTGGTTACATTTAATATTTGTGAATTCACCCCTGAAATAAAAAGGTTACATGTTATATCTATATAGCCTTTTGCTTAATGTACATGTAACGTCTCTTGTTCGGGTTAAACTGTACTAGCCTGCCACGGTTGTCAGGTCAGACACTTTGTGCCTCCTGTGGTGTGCTGAACCTGAGGCAGACCACAGGATTTTGCTTTATTACTGATAAAGTGGACATCACACTATGTTTTTGCATTATGATCAGTACAATACAATTAAAGGTAATATTAAAACATAATTTTGTGTAGCTGAATGTGTCAGAATAAACATGCAACACATGGAATACAGTCTAAATAAGTCTAAGTGTGAGAAGCACTGAAGTGTATGTGTGTAGTTAACAAATAAATCGTACATGTGTCCTATGTTTTGACCAGTGTTGAGTGTAACTATTTACTAAGAAATGAGTTACTGTAATTTAATTACTTTTCCCTTGAAAAAGTAAGTAAGGGATTACTCAAATGTTTTCTGTAATTTAATTACAGATACTTCTGATGTAATTAACTAAATACTTTCTGTAATACATGTGTGTGCCATAGTCTAAGTCTAACTTTAAAATCTGTTCTTTATAGTATAATTCTCACATTTGTAATACTTTGGTCAGTTAATCATACTACTTTATGTAGTTGTATATTATTCATTTGAATGAATTAATAGAGTTGTTTCATGTCTATCCTTGAATCTTAACTAATCAAGATTGATGTAGGATATAGTAAAATAAATAGTAACTAGTAATTAAATCATTTTCGGAGAGAGTAATTTGTACAGTAGTCTAATTACACTATTGAATTAGTAATTAGTAACTAGTTATTAATTAATTTTTCTGAGTAACTTGCCAAACATTAGTTTTGACATAGCAAAATTTTGAAAACAAACTGTTAATTTTATATTTTTTAGTTTATTACTATTTACATTTATAATATAAATAGGATAACAAATATCTATCTTCATTGTTAGTTTTTATATTTGCCATCACTCCATAGGACAATTTAGCATATTAGTCTGTCAACTACCCATATACAGCATGGGTGGTCATGTCAAGGAAATAATTAACCTTTAATGACTACATGATCCTAGTGCCATGTGCACTTGTAAAACTAATATAGTTGATTTAGGATTTAAACCAACCTGGAAACTTTTACTTTCTAAAGTCATCTAAATATGACAATAAAATCACATTTTGAACATGAAAAAAATATTTCATCTGAACAGTAATATCCAAATGTATTTTACATTCCTTCTGCAATAGCTTGATAGCTTGAACTTGATACTGACATATTAAATGTTTACTATCTGGGGAAAAATCTTAGAATAATCCAAATCATAAAGTAAAAATTTTGGTTTACCCTGTTAATATGTTCCTCTAGAGTAGTACTCAGGTTACCAAAGAACCTGACCTTGAGAAATGCATGAGCAGTTGTTGTTAGTAATTTTGTAGTATTTGTAATTGTTTGTAAAGACGATGTTGTTGATTTTACACCTGAAACTTTTAATAAGGGAATAATGAAACTGCTGGGGATCTCTGAATCAAATCTGGGGATTTGATTTTCTGAAGCCTTTATTAGTGCTGCAGTCATTGTTTGAGGAGAAGTTGTTGTTGATGATAAATCACTTGGGGTGTGTGAAGCTTGGATTGGTGCTGCAGTTAATGTTTCTGAAGTTGTTGGTGAAATGATTGGAGGTGATGATAGAGCAGTTGTCGATGTTGGTGGGGTAGTTGTAGTTGCTGTAGTTGTTGTAGGTTTAGTAGTTGTAGTTGTTGGTACTGAAATTGTTGTTGGTACAGGAGTTGTGGTTGAGGCAGTAGTTGCAGTTGTTGAAACAGGAGTTGTGGTTTGTGCTGTATTTGTAGTTGTTGGTACAGGAGATGTTGTTGATGCACTGGTTGAAGTTGTGAGTAAAGGGATTGTTGCTAAAGGAGTTGTTGTTGGTGCAATAGTTATAGTTGCTGATGCAATAGTTGTTAGTGAAGGAACTGTTGTTGGCCCAGTAGTTGAAGTTGCTGGTGCAATAGTTGTTGGTGCAATCATTGTTGTTATTGGTTCAGTAGTTGTAGTTGTTGTTGCTTCAGTTGTAGTTGTTGTTGAAGTATTTGTAGCTGCTGATGACAGAGAAAGGCGATTTAAGTTCTTTAAAGCACAGAATGCGTTTATACATCTTATAATGTTCTCCATTGTGTCTCCAGCAAAGTGCATTGTCTTAAGTATTTTAAATGGAGGTTTTTACCTGAAAAAGTGCGCTTACTGCCCCCTATTAATAGTAAAGATCATCAACATTTTAGCATGGGCCCTATTATACACCCAATGCGAAGCGATACCAGGCACGATGCAAGTAATTTTTGCTAGTTTCAGCCCAACGCAGTTATCATTTTCTTGTCCAGCACCATATCAGTTTTGCGATGGGCATGCTGGTCTAATAATTTAGTGTGTTCAGGCGCATTGTTGGTATATTGTTGGTATATTGCTATTTTAAGGCATATTGTATAATAATTGAATTAAATAAACTATTTGTTTTATTTAGTTGTATGTTCATTTTATTAAATAAATAATTTGTTAAATGTGTCCTGTATTTATCCTCAGGAACTCTATTCTTTGCGGATGTCATGATGAAGCAAGAGTCAAGCAGGGAAGCAGATCTAAATGTAGGAGTTTAATAAAAATTAAGCAAATTAACAAAGGGTAAAATCACAAAACACGAGAGACCTGAACTGAACTTAAACCATTGACTCACAAACCACAAGAGAACACATGTACTATATATAAACTGTTTATTTATATATATACATAAGAAAACAAAATTGACAAGACACAGGTGAATACAATGGATAGACCAGCTGTACTGTAGTGTGATCTGGCAGTCTGGGTGATATGGGTAGTGCCCTCTCGTGGAGCACAAGGGCACTCCAATTGATGGATGTGTAGTGGAATTTACATTCAGGCCAACGATCAAACGAGCAAGGTATGAGCGGTCCGTGAGCCAGCGGCTGGTGGATTAGCGCTTGCAATAATCCTCATGTCACCCTCGGTGCTTGCCAGAGCGGACGGCAGGGCCCTGCGGTCACGAAACGGGGAGCAACACAAGGTGGCGGCTGGTTCCCGGGAGAAGACAGCCGCCTGTGACGCAACGTCTGAATCGTCATCCGGCCGCAGTGCGGGTAGGACGTATCCACAACGGCTGCCTCAACGTGCTGGAAACCCAACACCCAAGGCAGACATCGTGTCCGCCCTCCTCCTCGATGAGTGTGTTGCACCTGAGAGAACAGCGGGACATGCCATGCTGGAGAAATTTGCTCTTTTAGAAGGAAATTGCTTCTTCTAGAAAGATCTCGAACACTTCTGGCACCGCCGAGATGCACAGGGGAATGTCGCTGCAGGAAGGGACGATCCGCTGCACCACGTCGTGAGAATCCGGCGATGTAGATACGAGCAGTCTTGTAGTCAGGAGCAAAGACTCTGAAGAACAAAAGGTGAATGAATGAAGCACGCCGGTTAGAAAACAGTTCTAGTGTCTGGCTGGCTGAGCGATTGAGCTGGGTGAGTGGGGTCCAAAGTGATTTTCTTGGCCCCTTTTCTCACTCTGGAGGTATAGAGATCTTGAAGGTTGGGCAGGGGGGCAACAATAATCCTCTCAGCAGTCCTGACTGTCCGTTGTAGTCTCATAATGTCTGATTTGGTAGCTGAACCAATCCAGACATTTATGGATGAGCACAGGACAAACTTGATGATGGCCGAGTGGAACTTTGTCAGCAGCTCCTGTGGCAGGTTGAATTTCCCAGAATTACTCAGAGAGGGAACGCGTTACATACACCACTTCCTTTCGAGTTTTAGTGGAGACACCAACATGATCTCGCCGTCAGGGGAGAACTCATGGGAAAATGTGCGGACTGGAGTAGTTTACCGCAAGGTGAAGGTCCACCTAGGGAAGGTCATGGGTTACCAAGGTGGGAACCAATCATGAGGATACATCAGATGGAACCGCTCGATTGAGGGGTTACAACGTCTGGAGCACAAGGTCCGGTAAGACCTACGTGGTAGATAACTCAGCTGGCACCCGGCCTAAGGAGCATGGTCCCGGGTGGAGTGAGCGGATCTTGGGACCGGTACGCTGTCGTGAAGGCGTCCACAATCCAGTGAGCCAATCTCTGTTTGGAGACAGCCCTCCCCTTCTGCTGACCTCCAAAACAGACAAAGAGCTGATCAGAGCTCCTGAAGCTCTGCGTGCGGTCCAAGTAGAAGCGCAGTGCGCGTACTGGACACAACACGGATGGGGTTGGGTCTTCCTCCCCGGTGGGGAGCACCTGCAAGTTCACCACCTGGTCCCGAAAGGGAGTGGTGGGAACTTTGGGCACGTGGGTCTCAGGATAACTTGAGAATCACCGCGCCCGAATTGTAGGCAATCGGTGGACACCGAGAATGCTTGAAGGTCCCCTACTCTCTTGATGGAAGCGAGCTCCATCAGGAGAACTGTCTTCATCATGAGATGAGGAAGAGCGGCATCTCTGAGGGGCTCAAAGGGGGGGCCACGTCAAGGTCCCAAGTGGGTACTGAGCGTGGACAAGGCGCATTCCGCCTTTTCGCACCCCTTAAGAACCTGATGACCAGGTCGTGTTGTCCCAGAGACTTTCCAGCAACTGAGTCGTGATGAGCGGCAATGGCAGCTATACACTTTCAGTGTGGAAGGGGAGAGATTACTCTCAAGTCTCTCTTGTAGAAACGACAGCCGTTCCTGATCGAGCAACTCCGTGGTTCTTCTTCTCTTCGAGCCGCCTATTGGCCGGGGCCCTAGCCTGAGTGATGGTCTCAACCACTGCAGGGAATAGGCCACCCAGGATCTCATTTCCTTCAGACATGAAGGTTCCAGAGGTCTGGCCTGGGATGCCATAACATGCCTTTCCCCTGGGAAAGCAGGTCCTTCGTCAGGGGAATCGGCCAGGGGGGAGTGGTCATCAAGAGCATTATCTCCGACAACCAAGTCCGGTTGGGCCAGAACGGCGCAACTATTAACACTTGATGCTCCTCTTCCCTGACCTTGCTCAGGATCTGTGCAATGAAGCTCACTGGGGGAAAGGCGTACTTCCGCTTGTCGACTGACGAGAGAGAGCGTTGGCTGACTGGTTCAGGTTGCCTGGGATATATGTGGCTCGCAGAAAGTGGATCACCTGCTGACTCCACAGGAGGGGGCGTCGGGCGAGTCGTGTTAACTGCCGTGAGCGAATGCCACCCTGGTTGTTGATATACGCTACGGCAGTTGTGCTGTCCAACCGGACCAGCACGTGCTTGTCCTGCACGAGAGGTTGTAGCCCCTTCTGTGCAAGTAGCACAGCCAACAACTCTAGGCAATTGATATGCCAGCGCAGGTGGGGGCCCGTCCATCGCCCCAACACTGCGTGCCCGTTGCACACGGCACAGCTACTCTGCAGGGAGGCGTCGGTCATCACCACGACGCGCATCATAACCTGCCTGAGAGGGATCCCTGTCCAAAGACGTTAGGGTGCGTCGGCAGAAAGGCGTAATGACCATATGCAGGTGTGCTACGCTCTCCAGGGAACTCAACTCTGTAGCCAGTGTTGAAGCGGTCTCATGTGCATCAACCCGAGGGGTATCACCTCCAGAGGATGCCATGTGTCCCATGAGCCTCTGAAATTGTTTCAGGGGGACCACTGACTGCTTGAAATGTTTCAGGCAGTTCAACACTGACTGGGCGTGCTCGGTAGTTAGTCGCGCCGTCATGGTGACAGAGTTGAGTTCCATACCGAGAAAGAGGATGCTCTGCACAGGGGAGAGCTTGCTCTTTTCTCGGTTGACCTATAGTCCCAATCGATCTAGGTGCCAGAGCACTAGGTCCCTGTGTGTACATAACAGGTCTCGAGAGTGTGCCAAGATGAGCCATTTGTCGAGATAGTTTAATACCCGCACACCTCATCTGAGGGTAGTGAGGGCGGCTTCCGCGACCTTCGTAAAGACTCGTGGGGACAGGGACTGACCGAAAGGGAGGACTCTGTACTGAAATGCCCGACCCTCGAAAGCAAACCGTAGGAACGGGCGATGACAAGAGAGAGTCGAGACATAAAAGTAACAAACCAATCTTTCCATCTGATAGACGTCAGGATGCGCCTCTGCGTGAGCATCCTGATCGGCGGCTTGTATAGTTGCCTGTTCAGGGTACGCAGATCTAGAATGGGGCGCAACCCCACACCTTTTTTGGGGACGATGAAGTATGGGCTGTAAAACCCGTTGGACATCTCGGCTAGAGGGACGAGCTCGATTGCTTTCTTCACCAGAAACGTTGTGACCTCGGCCCGAAGCACGGGAGCATCCCTGCCTCTGACTGAGGTTGAGAGGATGCCCCGAAGCTTGGGCAAATTGGATAAAGGTCTTGGAAGCTCTAGCCAGGCTCCCAGGGACCGAGACAGGGGGACTAAGGGTAAGATCTGCTTCATCAATCTCCCGGGGGGTGGTTGGCTGGCCGGGGAGAAGATCTGCTTTGCTGACTTACCTGCCTGGCGATGCAACTCAACGCACCGTCGATTTGTGAGTGCTGTGGGCTGCAGTGTGTGCTCGACATTGCGTCTCGCCATGGCGCAACGTTGGGTTGTCGAACACCGTCGTGCAGAGGGTGAGAGCGGCTGGAAGAAACACCCAGAGAGATCGGAAACTCTTTTTGTGAGAATGTGGGCGCTAGGCCCCTGAAGGGGGCTGGGTGTTGGCTGGCGATGTAATGGCTGGGGTCGGGCCCGATGGTGTTGATCTCCCTGGGGTCTTCCCATCAGTGCCGCTTCTGCATCCGCGATTGCTGCTGAGGGGGTGGCGGTCTCCTCTTCGATGTCCTCTACCGGGGGGACCTCCTGGGTAGGGGGCGCAAGAGCTGGCGTCTGAGAGGACCGGGCCTGCTTGGGAGCAGACGCCACAAGGGATCTCGAAGGCTTGTAAGTGGCTGAGTCGCGGCAGGGAAGGATATGGCTGTTCGCCTCCGTCTGCTTCTTTACTGTCGAGAACTGTTGTGAAAAGTCCTAGACAGTGTCGCCGAACAGCCCACCTTGCGCAATGGGTGTGTTGAGAAAGCGGACTTTCTCGGCATCCCGCATCTGCGCCAGGTTGAGCCAGAGGTACCTCTCTTGGACCACGAGTGTGGACATCGCCCGGCCCAGGGCCCGCGCAGTTACCATAGTCACCCGTAGAGCGAGGTCGGTGGCCGTGCGGAGTTCCTGCATCAGCCCTGGGTCGGACCCTCGTGGAGCTCTTTCAATGCCTTGGCCTGGTGGACCTGCAGGATGGCCATGGTGTGGAGAGAGGAGGCAGCTTGGCCTGCAGCACAGTAGGCCTTCGACACCAGGGATGCCGAAGTCTTACACGCCTTGGACGGGAGTCTAGGTTGACCTCTCCAGGTGGCAGCAGTCTGCGGGCACAGGTGCACCGCGACTGCACGTTCCACCTGGGGGACGTCAACATAGCCTCTAGCTTCCCCACCAGTGAGGGAAGTAAGGGTGACGGAATGGTTTGAATGGAACCGGGCTTGGGCGCGGCTTGGAGCCGCGCTCAGAGCCCAGGTACCATGTGTCCAGCCGCGAGCGTTGGGGAAGAGGCGGTGCGGTGCACTGCAGCCCAATGCTCACGGAGGCCCGAGAAAGAATGGCTGACATCTCGATGTCTGCCTCTTCCTGAGCTTGACCACCTGAGGGAGGGAGCTGCAGGGAATCGTCAGGATCGGATGCTAGCAGATCGCCCTCCGATGCTGTGATAGACATCTCATTATCGTCACCGTTTCAGAACACGTGACTGAGGATCTAGATGGTGTGGGACCGCCTTCTCAGGAACGGTCAGACGAGCGAGACGGGGTGCGAGTGGTCCGTGAGCGCTTGGCTGACGGATTTACGCTCGCAGTGTCCCCAATATCACCCTCGCTGCTCGCCTTGGTGGACGGTAGAGTCTTAGCCACTGTCGTCATGCCCCGGGAAGCAAGCGAGGTGGTGGCTGTTTCTCGGAAGAAGACAGCCACCTATGACCGCAAAGTCTGAATCCCCATCCGCCCGCAGTGCGAGCAGGATGAGTCCACTAGTCAGCGGATTTGCTGTCTTCAGCAGCACCGGACTTTATCCCTGCCGTCATCCGGCCATCACTAAAAGAACAATTTTCGAGCTATTTCCTGCAGCTTTGTTGCAAATGTCGCACCGTCCCTGTCACTTGTGTAGGCTCTTCCTACACGCTGCTGACGGTCACGGCGAGTGCGTCTCAGGCTTGGGGTTATCCCACGCTGAGGACGCACTTAAAGAGACGGAATGCCCTCATTGCCCTCTTTCCGACCGTTTGGCCGCTATAGGGGCATTGGAGGCATCTGTCGTGACAACCATCCATCTGCATTTGGTGCCCAGGGGAACCCCCTGCTCCTGCCAGAGTGGATTCCACCAAGGAGCTAGGGCGGCGAGGCAGACTCGATTGCGCATCCGACGCGCCAAGCTTGTGGCGGAACTCTTGGTTTCAGCCAGTACTGAAATGGCCGCATGCAAAGGATGCCTAACTGCAGTACTGGAGATGCAGAGTCTTGAGAACCAGCATACTCTGAAATACTCACGCCTTGAGGGAGCGTGAAATCCCAAGCTCGAAGAGGTCGCGAGTCTCTGAATGGCCAGTGCGCATTCTAGCGCCAGCCTGGCTGTCATTCAAGTTGAGTCGAAGACCGCTCCCACGAACGAAATGTGTTGGCTGGGAGACAGAGCGAAGTTGATCCTGAGCCCCAGGCATTCTAGGTGGCTGAGGAGAAGGGACCTTGGGACCGTAGCTTGTCCTCTGACTATGCTAGAACGAGCCAGTCATCGAGGTAGTTCAGAATGCTCATTCCCGTCCATCTGGGAGGGGAAAGAGCCGCGTCCATGCACCCGCTGGCGGGTTTCTGCTTTCAGCACTGTCTGCGTAGCAGGGGGAGTGATTCTCACCGGCTGCTGTGTAGGTGCTGGCTTAGGCTGGGTAGACGAGGGCTTGGAGCCTATTCGTTTCGGCAGGAAGTGTTTCATGGGGAAGACTTCTGCACAGCCGTGAAGCGTTCTGCGAAGAGGCCCGTAGGGGAGATCGGAGCGTCGAGGAAGGCAACCCTGTCAGCTTCCATCATCTCCCTAAGCATCAGCCATAAGGGGCGCTCGAGCACCACGAGATCGCCTGCCGCTTTGGTGGAGCGTAGAGCGAGATCATTAGGACATGCTCAGAGTGGTGGGCTACTTCCGCCATCCATCAATGGCAGTGGGCGGGTGTGTGGCCACAGACACATTGTAACCTTTTTCCTCTGCGCCGTCAAATGAGGTGAGAGCGGAAGAAGAAGATGGTCATAGACGGGCCGAATAGGGGGCGCGCCATGACCTGGTAAGTTCCTCGTGAACTTCTGGAAAGAATGGTGAGGTCTCTGAAAAGAAAGCAATCTGTGAGCGTAGAGAGGAATCACAGCACGAGTGACAGGTACGGCGCAACATTTGAAACAACACCGCAGGAAAATTTGCTCCAGAAAATTTGCTCTTCTAGAATTGCTGGATGGCGGCAGGGAATAGACCGGCGCTGCCTACCTGCGCTAGAGAAAACAGCCAGGCCGCTGAGCAGGGGTCCAATCCAATCCACTGCAAAGCCTTTTCGACAGCAAACGAATCAGTTTTGAGTATCGAAGGTAGAGTCGCCGCTGAAGGAGAAGAGATCTGAGGATCCTACGGCGATGTGTCTGCTTATATACCCATTGGCTCAAAGTTTTAATGACAGCATACTTTAGAAAACGATCACGATGATATTGTAGCGCACAAAAATGTAATGCTGTTTTATTTTTCTGCAGCTGACAGTAGTTTTTTGAGACCAGGAAAGACATTCATGTGATAGAATTAAGTCTAAAATATGATGTGATTATGTTGTCACATCAGTTTAATACCAACAAAGAGTGGATAAAAGCTGTTATTTTTGTGGATGTTAAATCACCAACACCTAAGGGTACCGTAACTATGAAGTCTGATAGAAATGAGTGACACCTGATTGTTCTATCACAACAAGGCACCAAATCTCTCGCAAAAACACACACAGTTAACAGTCTAACTCTAACAAAAAACTGAGCTGTGAAGCTATCTTTCCATAGCTTCAACTCTAGTCCTACATGTAAACAGTGTGTCAACTGCACTCTTTATTAGCTGATTGACAAAATGTTAGTGCTCTCTTATTTGTTAGTACAAAGCAGGGGCGTAGCTACATGGTGGCCATGGGTGGCCACGGCTACCCCTGAATGATGGATGGCCACCTATCTGGCCACCTCTGTTGTGCGAAGCAGTTTTAAGATGTGTCGGAGTTTACGGAGTGCAGCATCATATGATGTCATACACTGACACACTGGCGCAAACAGTCTTAGCGCTATAGCTGAACAGCTGCTAACCACTTCGTGACAGTGTACTGTTTGTGTACCATGGAAGTTCATCACGAGCAAGGACATTTTCAGGAAATCTTTAGGCTATGTAAAATTGCAGTTGCAATTCCAGTCAGTACTGCATCATGTACGCGAAGCTTCTCTTGCTTGAAGCTTATAAAAACTCATCTGAGAAGTACCATGGCAGAAGACAGGTTGAGTGATTTAGGGATTTTAAGTATGTAGTGTAGAAGAGCAAAATCGCTAAACCATGATGAGTTTGTGGATATTTATGCCAAAACCACAAGAACCGTAGGATTCAGCTACTGTAATTTGGAGTCAGTGTCTCTTGGGTTAATTGATATTCTGTAGAAATGCAATGATGTCATTTGATTTGTTTAATTCACTACCCACATAGTCTTGCAAAGACTTAAGGTGTTTGATTTTTCTTGATTTAAAAAAGTGCATACAGAACTTTAATATATGTGTAATTTATATATTTTTTTACATTTGGTTGATAACAGAAAATGACTTATCCAGTCATACAGTTCCTTTTTACACACTTTGTTTCTTTTAACCTTGCTAATGTTCTTGTAATTTGTAACATTTATATTTTTGTAATGTTCCAACTGTTATCTGTTTGTATGGCAAATTTTTAATTAGCCAAACAAAAAACGAACACGTTGAAGAGTAAGCAGGAAAAGACCTATGAAAGCATTGCAAATAAATTGTTTCCTTTACGTTCTTTGTGTATGTTTTTGACCAGCATGTTACAACTATGTGTAATGAAGAATTGGTAAATTACATTAGAAGTTAACAAATTTCTATCTGTAAGGATTTTTTGGTCACCATAATAAAATCACTGGTTCTCACCTGGCCACCTCTAAAAAAAAGTTCTGGCTACACCCCTGGTACAAACCAACTTGTTCATCAGGTTTTGTCTGTACTTACTGGAATCAATGTTCTGCCTTTGTGGTGTGCTTTGTTATGTAGTGACCAAATACATCAATCATGGAAGCACTAGTGACAGTGTAGGTAACCTGAGTTAAAGTGACCTACCTTCACAAACAGCTGCTTTGAATACTTAGTGACATAATATATAAACTACACATGAACATTGACCATATGTGATTCTGTCTAGAAAATGTTGTTACCGGAAATGGTTGCAGTACCTTGCAAACCCAACAATAATGAATGATTGAAATACATCTGCAAGGACAGCATAGACTGATTTGGCTAAAAATGTCAGCTTAAAAGTACAGCAATTTGTGTTTGGAGCAATTCTGCAAAACTGTCATTCATGCAAGATCTATGATCATGGAATGTACATAATGGCGCAATTCTTTCTATAGATATGTTTTGTGGTATTTGCTTTTGCTTTTTAAGGCGATGGAAACACAAATAGTCAAAAAGCTTGTTTTTCAGTAAAAGTGAGGCTGTTTTTTTGTATTTATCAATTATAAAAAATTATTTTTGTAAATTATCAAATAATTTATCAACCAATTATTTATAATAACCTTATGTTTGGTTTTCAAATGAAATGCAGATTCAATTCTGATGGTAAAGTCTGTGTAAACCAATATTTAAATATGTGGAATGATGTAGTACATATTTTTGACAAAAGTCATTTTAAAAGTCATTTGAAAATTATGAATAAAAAAAATCTTTCAAGTTTGTAAAAGATATTTGGCAAATAAGATTCAATGTACTAAAGTTTTTCATCTTTGAATAATTTCTGAATAAATGCCAGATGCTTTTATTCATCACAAGCCTGCAGAAGATAAGAAGTGTCGGATGGGTGATATATTAATTTTATTTTTGTATTTTTTGTATTTTGATACATGCCATTTTACGCTGCACTTCATACACAGATCAGCTACCTCCAGCTGCATATATACAATATATGTATGTAAAATTAAGAAGACATCTTACCTGTTGGTACTGATCTGCTGATCAGTAAAACCAATCCAACATAAACATGAAGGCGAAACATGTTTCAAACGTTGTGATCAGATCAAATCAAAAGCTGTGACATCTAAATTAAAACCATATTATGAATGATTTAAATACATGCTGGCTGAGGTCTGACCTCAATTTGACATAGGACAGATACTGTCCCTAAACTCCACCCATCTATTGTTATCGTTTTAAAGGGATGTCACTATTGTTCACTGAAATAAAATATGTTATACAATACCATAATGATGGTATTAATGGATAATGTCATATTTAGGCCTAGATATGTCTTGCAAACTGCAAAAAAGGCATTAAAAAAGAAAATGAATATATATATATATCTATTAAAAAGATAATTAATAGTTTTAAGACTTTCACTTTTTGTTTTGGTCCAACTGCATCACACCTACCTGTCCTCGTGTGTTACATTAAACAAATCATTTCAAATCAAACTTTTTTTTTACATTTGAAATATTGTACTAGGCTTACTGGAAACTTAGAAATCAGGAAAAGCTCATGGGATTGCACCAATCCTATCAATGGTCCTTAAAAAAAATCTGGATGCCTCAGTCTTCTGGATAGCTTGCGCTAATTTAAATTGAATTTATTGAACTGTTTTGAAAGCTACAATTGTTTTACCTAACATGTGTTTTTGTCTTAGAATGGAATGGAGAAAGTTGTGAAGATTTTTATTTCCTGGTTTTGCATGAATAATATGGATCATGGGTGGATTCTTACTTGTGCAATTGTACACACTATCTTTAACTGAAACATGGCACAAAGAATCTGACGGTCTTCTTTTTAACGAATTGACTCCTCCTGCTGGCTATGGATTATTTGATCTTCTGCATTCCTCTGGTAGAGGTGGGGGTATCATTGTGTTGCACAATCTACATTACAATGTGTGTCCCATGGCTGTTCCCAAATTTGACTCATTTGAATGTCTTGCTTTGAGTGTTACTGCGCCCCTTTCTACTGTAGTGGCTACAGTCTACATGCCTCCAAAGACAATTAAAGGCTTTTTATCAGAATTTTCAGATATATTGTCTTTTCTCTGCCTACAATCCTTCTTTTCAGGGGTTTTCAACATCCATATGGATATAAAAGACTCCACAATAACAAAATACTTTTTGTCCTTATTGGAGTGCTTTGATTTAAATCAACTTGTGGACTGTCCTACACATAACAAAGGCCACACCTTAGACCTTGTGATTTCCAATGGTTCATATGTGTCACAGCTCTCAACTTTTGATTTAGGACTGTCTGATCATCAGGCTTTTTTAATTTGGAGTTACCTGACATAAACACAACCTCATCTCGCAAATGGAGATCTATTGTGTACACTGATTTCTCAGATTTGATTGACTCTTCCTTAAGATAGTTTCTTTATCTGATGATCTGGATGACAAAGTCTCTATGCTGAATTATGTTCTATCGTCAGGCCTGGACACGTTGGCTCCCTTAAAATCACAATCTGTTTCTTTTGTACGCTCCGCTCCCTGTTACAATGATGATCTGCCGGCTATAAAGGAATTGTGTCGTAAAATGGAGCGTAGATGGCGTATGTCAGGTTTATCTGTTCATAACCAGGCCTGGAAGGACAGCTTACTTGAATATAAGGCTGATATTGAGTCTGCTAGATCTAGTTATTTTTCACACATAATTGTTAGCAATCAGAGAAACCATAAACAACTGTTTCACTCAATCAACAAGCTGCTTAAAAATCACTCAAGTGTCCCTGCTTCTACTCACCTTTGTAATACGTTTTTTTGAGTTTTTTTAAAACACCAAAATTGATAATATACCCTAACCACATTATCAATACTCATACTTTGGCTGATTCTTTCTTATGTATTTCAGCATTCTCTGGTATTTCTCTATCCAGCTTTGCCATTCATGACTCCGAGTCTCTCTGTAATATGGTTTTGAAAATGAAGGCACGACTTCCAGAGTTGATCCGGTTCCTTCTTGTCTGTTTAAATCGTGTTTGATCCCTTATGTCCTGTTGTTTTGAGTAGGCTATTATCAACTAGGGCAGCACGGTTATTTATTGCGATACCACTAAATCCTATTGTAATCGAGCTGGCTGCGATATGCAATGTGTAATTTTTTTTTTTAATAAGTAGCTTGTCTGTGAAGCTCGGCTCTGGGATCAGTAGGAAATGCTGCTCGATCTAAAAGCAGTGTGAGTTTGAGTCGCTTATAATGTGCATTTGAAAAAGCAACACCCGTCAAACAAGATCATTATAAATATACTTTATTATCATTAAAATACCTGATGAGGCATTGATAAAAATAACAGTGATAAAAAGATGTCCATAGGCATTTCCTAGATTCTGCACTTTAAATTGCTGCTGTCACCCCTGTACCAAAAAGTAACAACATGGACTTTGATAACCTGAAAAATTTTCGTCCCATCTCCAATCTTCCATTCCTTGCCAAGATTTTAGAACAAACGGTGGCTTCTCAATTACTTTCACATCTTTCTTCGAACTATCTATTTGAGCCACTTCAATCTGGATTACTTAAATTACACAGTACTGAAACAGCATTAGTTAAGGTCACCAATGACTTGTTAATGGCTTCTGAATCTGGCCGTCTATCTATACTGATTCTTCTTGATCTTAGTGCCGCTTTTGACACTCTAGAGCACTCTATTGTAAACACCCGTTAAGAGACTGTCTTCTGCATCTGCATTGAAGTGGTTTAAATTAGATGCACGTTAATCAACACATTTGTGTTTTCACGTATTGATTATTGCAATGGCAATAGTTTCAAAAGCTACCTTAAGTAAATTACAGTTGGTACAAAATTCAGCTGCCAGAATATTGACTAGGACTAGCGCAAGGGATCACATAACACCTGTCTTGGAAAAATTGCACTGGCTCTCTGGAAGTTTTCGTATTGATTTTAAAATTCTCATGCTTACTTATAAGGCCTTGAAAAATTTGGCTCCTCCATATTTGTCTGAGCTTTTAACCCCCTACACACCTACACGTGTTTTACTCTCCTCTGAAGCTGGTGTTTTATCTATTTAAACAACTTCGCTTAAAACTATGGGCGATAGGGCTTTCTCTTCACTGGCTCCTAAATTGTGGAATTCCCTACCCTCTAAGATTAGAAATTCTGAATCCCTTACTGTTTTTAAATCATCCCTTAAAACTAAAATTTTAGGGTAGCTTATAGGTGATTTATGTGATTACTCTGTGCTTTATTATATTGGCCTTTATTGTTTGATTTGTTTTTACTGCTTGTACTTGTGCGTGTATCATTTATACTTCATATTTGTATATGTATGTAAAGAGGTTTGAGATGCTACTTTTAAAGGCGCTATTTAAAATAAAGTTTATTATTATTATTATTTTTAAAGATATTTCCTAAAGGCAGCGAAAATAAAGAGAACAAAATAGGCCCCAAAATGGAGCCTTGGGGAACCCAACATTCCATAGGTGCTACAGAGGAAGAGAAATCTCCAATCTTCACTGAAAAGGACTACCCTTCAAATAAGAGGAAAACCATTTCAAAACAGTTCCTCTCAAGCCCACAACAACAAAAAAAAATTTGTGTTCTTGAGTATTGGAACCGGTTGTTTATGATAGCGGATTAATACAGTACAAAGAAAGAGACAGAAAATCACTGTAGAGAAAATGAGTAAACGATATCAAGTGCTTACAATTTTAAAGAGACATGACAAGTCATCTAAAAATAAAAGTTAAAAAGTCTTATTTTTTACCACTTATAGGGTGTCCCTACTGCCCCTTCCACCTCATTCGAGCAATGCAAGCATCTAAACACTTCAAACTCAAGATACATTATAAAATGGAAGATACATAGTAAGTCTTGTTTTCTAAAAAAAATATTAAAAATAATAGATTTTATGGTTAAAACAAGAATAAAATGCCAATGGGGGTGAGAGAACACAAAGGAAGATATTTCAAAGAATGTCAGTTAAAAAACAGATCTAATTCCCTATTCACTGCCATAGCAGGAAAAATAAATACTATAGGAGTGAATGGGGGATGAGATGTAAATAGTGACAGAATTTTTATTTTTTAGTGAACTATCTATTTTGTCATTTATATTGCATTACATTATAGTAAAGTATTTGTTTGGTCGCTGCTATTTCTTAAGGCTCTATTTCATAGATTGACAGTATCCGCGGAGAATGAGGTGAGAGACAATATCACTGTCAAAACTACCACGTCATTGGAGTGCTGTGTGAGCAGAATATTTTCTTTTGTGCTTTTGTAGAGTTTATATTTATAAAGGTTTCTTACAGTTACAACTGCATGAATCATGTTCACAGATTCAAGGAAATATGGGTATCCTTTTTCTTTTCAATTTTTTTTGTCTTGGTTTTGTAACACAAACAAAAAATGAAATAAATCATTTAGACCAGGTTTTACAGGCACCGCTTAGATTAAGCCAGGACAATGCCTCAGTTGAATTAAGATATTTATGTCGCTTTTATAAAAATGCCTTAGAATAATACATTACTGGTGTGCATCTCGAGACAAATCAATGTCACTGATATATTTTAAGATATTTCTGGGCAAATTATATTCAGTTAAGACAGGACAAACATAAATTTTAATCTGGGACTAGCCTTAAGCATTGTCTGTGAAACAGGGCTTTAATGTCTGACAATGTATGACCTTTTAACTTAAAGGGACAGTTCACTTTAGAATTTAAAAAAAGTCATTCTTTTCTCAACCCCAAGTTGTTTCAAATCTGTATATATTTTTTGTTCTGATGAACACAAAGATGTTTGGCAGAATGCTTGTAACCAAACAGTTCTTGGCCACTACAAGAAGAACAAAACTTTATACTTTTCTTTGTCATGTTGAACACAAAGGAAAACATATCCTCTGAACGTTTGAAAGCAAACAGTTCTGGGGCCCTTTTGACTACCATTGTCATTTTTCCTACTATAGTAGTCAAAGGGGCGGCACAGTGGCTTGGTGGTGAGCCCCAGCTGGGAGGAGAATCCTTTCTGTGTGGATGCATGTTCTCCCTGTGTCAGCGTGGGTTTATCCTGGGTGCTCCGGTTTCCTCCCACATCCCAAAGACATGCAGGTTAGGTTGATTGAGGATTCCAAACTGTCCCAACTTGTGTGTCATCAATTATATTCTTAAACCAACCTGGTTCAAACCACAAATGTACGACAAACGTACTATGTTTCCGGGAAACAATCGGGAATAGGTAGTTAGTTTCTCCAACAATGCACCGTACTATGGTGGTTAACCAGCGAGTTATGTCATTGTTCGGGGAACCCATCCCTGGTTTGCTTTAGCAGTCCCTTCTTTTTTAAATATAAAAACAAAACTCACAATGTTATGTGAACATATTTATCTCCCAATTTGTTTCAGTTCATACATAAAATGTATTTTAATTGATCTATTAGTATAAAGGATCAAAAAACTTATATTGTATTTCATTTGGAGCGATTTAAACATTTGATATAAAAATACATTATATATACTGTAGTTTTAATGTAAATTATAATGTGGGAAATTGTGCTTACTTGTATGTCCTTCATTTAAAAATATTCTACTGATACTACATCATGATTTTGTGACCATTATTTGCTTTTTAAGGCTTACTTTTTTTCTACACTTGCACACAGTTTTTAGGGTAGCTTTTAAGATTAGATAGTTTGCCAAGCTGATTATTTGAAAACATTAAGGAATATTCTACAATAATAAAAATATAGTTTTTTATCAATATGTTTTGTTATTTTTGCTGATATAAACAATTTAGTGAAAATTGTGTGTAAATGTTGCCCATTTTTAAGAGTTTCAATAAATATGTAGAATCTAATTGATAACCATGGATTTTTGTTTAAAAACTTATAAAGTAATTCCTCTGGAAAACAAAAAAAACGGTATGAATAAATTAATTAGAAACTATTTACATAATCGTAGAAGCTAAATAAATGTAATAGAATGTTAATATTTATTTAATAAATATTATTAAATATTTGGCCATCCCAAAAGAGTAAAGAAAAATTGTTGACTACAGCACTGGTCATATTATGACCGGAGTTTTTGTTCTCAAGTTGTCACAATACGGTCGCTGAAGAACCCAAATGCAGGCAGCGAGTGTGAAGGGGAAGGGGTAAAAGAAATACAAACGAGGTATTGGAACCTTACAACACTTACTATAGTCACACACGGGTAAAAGAAATACATGAAGCTTATACAATACAAAGAAACATAAGGAGTCAAAATCAACAGGGACAGTATGAATTCTCGACTCTGCTGAAACGACTAAAGTTATGATGAAACACTACAGCAACAGACTACAGGAACTGAAGCCGCACTAAGGGATTTTTTTTTTTCAGTTTTCTTGTGCCCTACAGTAATTCATGATTACATTTAAAACATTTGACGCCGTCTGCTGGCAAGAGAGTTAATTGGAACACACACTAAGAAAGGTATACTGGCATATACTAGTTGGTCTGCAATGGACTGGCCATATATACAGCTTGCTGGTTGAGATGCAGAGATTTGCTCCAGTTCTTCAGCGATCCTGCAGTGGACAAGAGTGTTTGAAAAATGAATAAACAGACCAGGTTTGACTATTACATTTGACAATTACGTTATTATGAATTAATATGAAAAGGGTTTAAAGTAAATATCAGAACACTGCCCTTCTTAAAAAACAGCATATGCTGGTTAGGTATGTTTTGAAGCATAGTAGCTGGTTATGAGCTGGTCATCTTAAAGTCAGCACATGGCCATCTTAAACCAGCTTACATGCTTCAAAACATACCTAACCAGCATATGCTGTTTTTTAACAGGGTGGTAAGAAATATTATTAGATTAGAAGTGTATTTTTATGTACAGTCATGGCCAGTGTTGGCAGTGACATACATTTTGTGTTTTGCAAAGTTTGCTGCTTCTGTATTTGTAGATTATTTTTCCACATGTTTCTATGGTATACTGAATATTTTAAGTTAGCATATTTTAAGTTTTAAAGGCGTTTATTGGCAAAAAAATAATATATGCAAAGAGTCAATATTTACAGTGTTGGGCCTTGTTTTTCATTACCTCTGTAATTCGCTCTGGCACGCTGGATAGTATCTTCTCGACCAAATGACTGAAGGCGAACCTTTATTGCCTTATTAGTGCTCTGAGATGATCAAAATGTTTGGGCTGCTTGTCCACGTACTTTTTGATGATTGACCACAGGTTCTATATCTGGGAGTTGCTTTTTTTTGCAACCATTTAAAATGCATCAGAACACTAAGCAGAAAATTAGCAAAACACAGCTTGTATGTCACTTCCACTACTTTTGGCCACGACTGTTAATTTACAGTTTATTATAAACTTGCTGTTTAAAAGCAGCTCCAGGTATTTTTATGCAAATTACAAAATATAAACGAGCTCACACTTTATTCGAAAACAATCCAAACCTTAAAAAAAAAAAAACACCTGTATGACACACCTAATAAAGCGAAATGCATGATGCCTACAGTCATAGGTATATATAACTACATGGCACATTAGCAGTCATCGGCCATATTGGAATGGTACAAGCCGGTCTATGAACTAGTGTTGACAAGTCTGCGGTTTTCCTGTGGAGTTCGGCAATTTTTATACTGTTTGCTGTGCAGCCGCGTGTTGCTTTTTCTGCAGGATAAGAGTGTAAGGATTTTGTTATTTAGCTGTCAATCTTAAGATAATTTTATTTTTGAAAGCAAAGTTCTGTTATTTGGACAAGAAACGTCTGGGGAGGGAACGAGACGTTGTGTCGAAGACGACAGATGGGGTTCGCCCTTGAGGACCTATCAACTCTGACTACTTTTAAAAAGGTAGGCGAGTCCGCCTTCACGCGCCCCTTAGGGATCTACTGATCAAGTAGTGCTGCCCTAGGGACTTCCGACACTGAGTAGTGATGAGCGGACGCTGCAAACACTTTCAGTGTGGAGGGGGAGAGGTTTAGTGTCCATTCCCTTAGGAACAACCTGTTCCGATCGAGCACCTTCGTGGGTCTTCTCATCGAGAAGAGCACCAGGATGAGAAGGGGCACCACTTATAGGCGTACTGCTGCCCGGTGGTAGGGGCCCAAGCCTGAATGATGGCTCCACCACAGGGAGGGGGGATAGCCAACTCAGGATCTTCTTGTCCTGTCCAGGGGCCAGACATGGGGGCTCCAGAGGTCTGGCCTGGGATGCCATAACGTGCCCTTCCCCCGAGAAAACAGGTCTTTCATCAGGGGAATCGGTCAGGGGGGAGTTGTTGTCAAGAGCATTAGCTCCGAGAACCAAGTCTGTACTTGATGCTCCTCTTCCCTGGCCTTGCACAGGATCTGTGCAATGAGGTTCACTGGGGGGAAGGTATCCTTCCGCTTGTCGCGCAGCCAGCTATGCGCCAGGGCCTCCGTGCCGAGGGAAGTCTCGGAGGGAGTGCCAAGGCGGGAAATGGGTGGTGTTCAAAGAGGCGCCTGAGCCTGCCCGAACAGCACCCCGAGAGCTGGAGTGCGCAGAGGTGGAGTTGCCACTCTCCACAAGACGTCAACTGACGAGAGATCCATTGGCTGTCTGGTTCAGATTGCCTGGGATATGTGTGGCCCGCAGGGAGCGGATCAACTGCTGACTCCAGAGGAGGAGGCGTCGGGCGAGTCGTTCGTACGCGATACCTAGCACGTTGTAATCAGGTTCATTAAAAGGAAGGAAGGAGGCGGGAACCGGCAAACATTTAAACATTTAATAATAAAGAATAAAGAAAGTAAATAAACTTGGCAGCCCCCTCGCGGACGACTGTCGGCGAATAACAAAATACATAAACATAAATCAATTTAACATACGTCCGGGCCCGGTCCTCTCTCGTCGTACCTTCTGCCAGCTCGTTCTTTTATGCTTCCGATTTCCACCGTCAGAAATCCGGAACCGGTGTGCGCACAGCTGATAACCATTATTACTCACGCCACCGGCCCCGCCCCTTTTTCTGACGGCTCTTGGCCCGCCTTCCTCGCTACATACCCCCATCGCCCCTCACAGGCCGGGGCGTCCGCAGCCCCTGGGGGTATGCACCGACAAGACGAGAGAACGGAGACGGAAGCACCAGGAGCGACAGGGACGACAGGGACGAGAGAGGAAAAAAACAATCTGGTCCGGTTCCCTGACATGCTGTCAGTCGGTCCTCAGCCAGCCGAGAGGCTCGGTGGACGGCTCGATCCTCCTCCGCCCCCTGGCGGCCGGCGATGGCTCCTTCGGCTGAGGGCAGCTGGTAGCGAGTCCCCCCGTTTCCTGCTCCTCACCTTCATGGCTGTTGGCAGCAAGATTCCGGCTCACGGCCAACGGCGACGACTCCTCCGCTCCCTCCTGGACGGCCGCCACCCCACCTCGGCCCAGGAGCACGGCGGCGAGCTCTCCGTCCCAGCCGATTCATCTCGTTCCAGCACCACCGCCTCGGGCAGCCGCTGGCAAACGTCCCTCGTCCGCGCCGCCCGAACTCCTCAGCACCGCGATGCCCCTCAGCAGCGAGGGCTCTCCGACAGCATGTCTCTCCTTCCTCCCGGGTTTCGGCACCAATGTAATCAGGTTCATTAAAAGGAAGGAAGGAGGCGGGAACCGGCAAACATTTAATAATAAAGAATAAACAAAGTAAATAAACTTGGCAGCCCCTCGCGGACGACTGCCGGCGAATAACAAAATACATAAACATAAATCAACTTAACATACGTCCGGGCCCGGTCCTCTCTCGTCGTACCTTCTGCCAGCTCGTTCTTTTATGCTTCCGATCTCCACCGTCAGAAATCCGGAGCCGGTGTGCGCACAGCTGATAACCATTATTACTCACGCCACCGGCCCCGCCCCTTTGTCTGACGGCTCTCGCCCCGCCTTCCTCGCTACACACGTGTACAACTCTAGGCACTGATATGCCAGCGCAGGCGGGGCCTCGTCCTTGCCCCGATACTGCGTGCCCGTTGCACACTGCGCCCTCAACCCTGCAGGAAGGTGTCTGTCTACATGCCTTCCCGAGAAAAGGTCTCCAGGAGGCCGCGCGGACGCAGGCTTCCTGTGCCCCCGCGAGCGGGGGGTGACGTATCACTTAAGACCAAGGGGTGAGGGTGCATCAGCAGAGAGGCGTAATCACCATCCGCCTGCTGCCGGTGTGCCACCCTTTCCTCAGAACTTTACTCTGTAGCCAGTGTTTTGAGCGGTCCCATGTGCATCAACCCGAGGGGTACCACCACCGTCGAGGATGCATGTGTCCCAGGAGCCTCTTCAGAGGGACCGCTGACTGCCTGGCACGCTCCAGGCAGCTCAACACCGGCTAAGCGCGCTCTGCAGAGTTAAGTTCCTTACCAAGAAAGAGGATGATCCCCATGCCGAAAAAGAGGATGCTCTACCTGGGGAGAGCCTACTCTTGTTCTCGGTTGACCTGAGGTCCCAATCGATCTAGGTGCCGGAGCACTACGTCCCTGTGTGTACCCAACAGATCTCGAGAGTGTGCCCAGATAGGCCAGTCATCGAGATAGTTTGGTACCCGCACACCTCTCTACCCCGAAGGGAGTGAGGGCGGCTTCCACGATCTTCGTAAAGACCGTCGGGCAGGAGCGGACCGAAAGGGCGGCTCTGTCACGGGGGAGAGCCTTTCTCGGTCGACCTGTAGTCCCAATCTATCTGCGTGCCAGAGCACTAAGTCCCTGTGTGCACATAACAAATCTCACGAGAGCCTCGCCGAGATAGTTTAGTGCCCGCACACCTCTCTCTCCCAGAGGGAAGTGAGGGCGGCTTCCACAATCTTCGTGAAGACTCGTGGGGAAGGGACAGACCGAAAGGGAGGACTCTTTACTGACATGCCCGACCTCCGAGATCGAGACATGAAAGTAAGTGTTGCTTAGGTCACTTGCCATGAACTCATCTTGACATCCAGTAGACATCAAGATGTGCTTCTGCGTAGCATCCTGACGGGCAGCTTGAGTAGGTGCCTGTTCAGGGTCTGCAGATCTAGCAACCCTCCTTTCTGAGAACGATGAAGTATGGGTCACCACCCATTGAACATCACGGCTATAGGGACGAGGTAGCCGAGACGGATCATATCTCCTAGCCCCGTCACAGTTTGGGCAAGTCTTGTCAGACTCCCAGGGACCGGCCGGGGACTAGAGGTACAATCTACTTCATCGACCTCCCAGGGGGGGTTCGATGGCTGGCAGAGCGGATCTTCCGCTGTGGGGGGGCCCCGGGGGGGCAATCGGCTCTGCTTACCTGCCTGGCGATGATGTAACAACGTGCACTGTCTGTGAGAGTGTAGAGGGTTGCTGTTTATCCTCGACACTGTGTCTCGCCATGAAGCAACGTCGAGTTGCCGAACACCGTCCTGTAGAGGGTGAGAGCGGCTGTGAAAACACCCAGAGAGAGAGAGAACCCCTTGAAGTGGGCTGTTGGGACGGGGCAGGACCGTCCTTGAATGACCTCCAAACCTGGGGTCCAGCCTGAAGGTGTTCTCGGTCTCCCTGGGGTCTTCCCTTGAGGGCTGCTTTGGCTCCTGCCGCAGCTACTGATGGGGTGGTGGTCTCCTCAGGCTGCTGGGGAGCATACGGTGCACGGAATCTCGACAGCCCGAGGGGGGGGGTCGAGTCCCGGCAGGGGAGGATATGCTTGATACCCTCAGTCTGCTTTTTACTGTCGAACTCGACAGTATCACCAAACAGCTCCCCCTTGCGAGATGGGTGAGTCGAGAAGGCGTACCTTCTCGGTGTCACTCATCTATGCCAGGTTCAGCCAGAGGTGTCTCCCCGTCTCTCCCGCCTGTAAGCGGTTTGGTGGTAGCGCGGATCTCCTGCATAAGCGCTAGGTCGGTCTTGCCCTGTTGGGACTCCCTCCACGCCATAGCGTGAGGAGAGGGGCAGCTTCCGCCCCCCCTCCACGCCGTATCGCGAAGAGAGGGGCAGCTTCCGCCCCCCCCTCCACGCCCTAGCGTGAAGAGAGGGGCAGTTTCTGCCCGCAGCAGTGCAAGCTCCCGGCATCAGGAACACCAGAAAGCCCTCATGCTTTGGACAGGAGTCTAGATCGAGCCCCCAGGTGGCAGCCAACTGCGGGTTGGACCGCAGCGGCACATTCCCTCTGGGGGACATCGACATATCCTCTAGCTGACCCACCAACAGGGGAAGAAAGGGAGACAGAACTAGTTCGACCTGTACGCGCCGAGAAGGGGGCGTTTCCAGGTCTTACCGAGTTCCTCATGCACTTCCGGTATACACGGCACTGATGGGTAGGCGCGGCTTGGAGGCGCGCGCAAATCCAAGGGTACCGCATATCCAGCCGCGAGCGTTGGGGGGCAGTGCGTACACTACCGCCCCATGCTGACGGTGGCCCGGGAAATCATGGCCGGCATTTTCGACGTCCGATTTTTCCTGATCTCGACCCCCCGAAGGAGGGAGCTTCAAGGAATTATCAGAGTCATAGATGCCAGTCAGTCACCGTCCAACGTTGCACAGGACATCTCATCATAACGCGCTTTTTCCGACACGTGATTGAGGAACAAGACAGTTGGACCGTCTTTTGGGGAACGATCAAACGAGCGAGGTCCGAGCGGTCTGTGAGCCAGCGGCTGGCGGATTAGCGCTTGCAATAATCCTCATGTCACTCTCGGTGCTTGCCGGAGCGGACAGCAGGGCCGTAACCTGGAAACCCAACACCCGAGGCAGACATCGTGTCCGTCCCCCTCCTCGATGAGTATGTTGCACCTGAGAGAACAGCGGGACATGCCACGCTGGAGAAATTTGCTCTTTTAGAAGGAAATTGCTTCTTCTAGAAAGATCTCGAACACTTCTGGCACCGCCGAGACGCCCAGGGGAAAGTCGCTGCAGGAAGGGACGATGTCGTGAGAATCCGGCGATGTAGATACCAGCAGTCTTGTAGTCAGGAGCGAAGGCTCTGAAGAACAAAAGGTGAGTGTATGAAGCACGCCGGCTTCCTTTTATACCGGACATCCGGAGGCGGAGCCCGGCATGCAAATTTCATTCGCCAATTTCATTGGCCTTTTTAAAAGTAGTCAGAGTCTCAAGGGCGAACCCCATCTGTCGTCTTCGACACAACGTCGAGAGACCGACAGAAAGGGAACATTAGGCTAATGACTGATTTTTTATGTAACCATGAGTGCCATTTTTCTCGGACGCGACCTGGCTAGGATTTCGGTTGCGTCCTTCGGAGGGCGCATTTGTCCACCCCATACGTCATTCATACGAGGTTTATTATTTCAGGTTTTATTTCAGAAAAGCAAACGCTATATTTCAATGTAAGAATGAATCGTCTCGGTTACGTATGTAACCTCGGTTCCCTGATGGAGGGAACGAGATGTTGTGTCGAACCGACAGATGGGGGTTCGCCCTTGAGAACCTACTACTTTAGAAAAGGCCAATGAATATTGTGGAATGAAATTTGCATTCCGGGCTACGCCTCCGGATGTTCGGTATAAAAGGAAGCCGGCGTGCATCATTCACTCACCGTTTGTTCTGAAGAGCCTGAGAGCCTCTCACGACTGCTGCAGAGAGCGATACGTGTTGTGGCATAAGGGACACAACGTCTCGTTCCCTCCATCAGGGAACCGAGGTTATATACGTAACCGAGATGTTCCCTTTCTGTCGGTCTCTCAACGTTGTGTTGAACCGACAGATGGGGTTCCCATGGAAAACGCCACAACGCGTATCGCGTCACAATCTGTAGCGAAGCAATGGTAACAGGCCTGGGCGTGTCAACACGGGGCTTTCGCAAAACTGTAACCTTCCAGTGTGATGGGTCGGGGGTCCCAACCTGCTGGAGGGTGGGGAGGTGCTTTCGCAGGAATATGCCCTGCCAGATGCCAGTGCTACATGTTGCCACGCCGGACGTGGGCTGATACCGGGTTTACGCAGAGTTTGTAAAACCTTGCGAAGGTGTTTGGCGTAGCCCAACCCACAGCTCTGCAAATGTCTGCCAGAGAGGCGCCTCTGGCCAGTGCCCAGGAGGTGGCTATACCCCGTGTGGAGTGAGCCCTCAGTGCCAATGGGCACGGGCGATCTTGTGATCGGTATGCGTCGTGACGGCATCCACGATCCAGTGCGCCAGTCTCTGTTTGGAGACAGCCCTCCCCTTCTGCTGTCCTCCAAAACAGACAAAGAGCTGATCAGAGGTCCTGAAGCTCTGCGTGCAGTCCAAGTAGAGGCGCAATGCGTGTACTGGACACAACACGGACGGGGTTGGGTCTTCCTCCCCTGGGGGAGCGCCTACAAATTCACCACTTAGTCCCGAAAGGGAGTAGTGGGAACTTTGGGCACGTATCCGGGCCTGGGTCTCAGGATAACGTGAGAGTTACCGGGTCCGAATTCAAGGCAATCTGGGGACATGGAGAATGCTTGTAGGTCCCCTACCCTCTTGAAGGAAGCAAGCGCCAGCAAGAGGGCCATCTTACTCGAGAGGTGAGGAAGATCGGAACCTCCGAGGGGCTCGAAGGGGGGGCCAGAAAGGCCCGCCAGGACCACATTAAGGTCCCAAGAGGGTACGGAGCGGAGACGGGGCGGATTCCACCTTCTCGCGCCCCTTAGGAACCTGGTGATCAGGTCGTGTTGCCCTAGAGACTTTCCATCAACTGAGTCGTGATGAGTGGCAATAGCGGCTACATACACTTTCAGCATGGAGATATTAGTCTCCAGACTCAGTTGTATGAAGGACAGCACGATCCCAATCGAGCACCTCCGTGGGTCTTCTCATCGTGAGAGACACCAGGATGAGAAGAGGCGCCACTTATAGGCGTAAATCCGCCTAGTAGATGGGGCCCTAGCCTGAGTGATGGTCTTCACTACAGAGGGGGGTAGCCCACTCAGTATCTCCCGTCCAGGGACCAGACATGGAGGTTCCAGAGGTCTGGCCTGTGATGCCAGAACGTGCCCTTCCCCTGAGAGAGCAGGTCCTCCGTCAGGGGAATCGGGAGTTGTTGTCAGAAGCAACAGGGTGTACCAAAGCAGGCAATGGGTGGTGTCCCGGGAGGCGAACAGGTCTACCTGGGCCTGCCCGAACAGCATCCAAATGAGCTGGACTGCGCTGGGTTGGAGTCGCCACTCTCCTCGAGGCTAGAGACTAGAGAGCGCGTTGGCTGTCTGGTTCAGGTCGCCTGGGATATAATTGGCCCGCAGGAACCGCCGAAACGCCCTGGGGAAGGTCGCTGCAGGATAGGGACGATCCGCTGCACACGTTGTAGAACCGGCAATTGGAAATAGACTTTTAAGTCAACATTATGTTTGCTAAACTAACAAATGACAACAAGAAATGGTATCCCGTTTTTGGGGAATTTAAAGCCTTGTGATTTTCAAAGCCATGGCTGTGCAGGGTTGTGGCATTCTAGCAAACTGAGTGACGTCAGTGGACCATTCCAAAATGTCGTCTAGGTGCCTGGAGCGCTTAAATGCGGAATCTAGTTATAAATATCTGTCTACACTACCCTAAGTTTTTCAACCTTTCTGAATTTTTTCCTACCTTTTAGAACAATGTATAAAAGTAAATATTTCTAGACAACGCAACTGTATAGGGATTGCACTGCATAAAATAGATAATAAACTAGCATTATTTTAGCATCTTAAAAGTAGTCACCCAGGCTTTGCCTAGAAGTCTTGGCACCCTGAAAAGCATTTAAAAAATATATATTTGGTTAAGTCATCCATTCATAAAAAAGAAAACAATTCAAATTATAATGTTGCAAACAGAGTGATCCAAACATTTTCAAGTGCAACATCACATTAAAAGACATTTAAGATCATGATCTTCTGCCGTGAAGTAGAAAGGAGTTGTACTTGCTTGTCCCAGACTTGCACCGCTGACTTTAAAAACAATAAAAGTAGGTTCTTAGAGTTTGAGGCTCATTTCATTAAATCTTTCAAAGCAGGAAAATGTATTATGATGACTAAGAACAATGCTGTCAGATGAAGTTCTCCTGTGTTCAATGAGAAAAAAAAAGATTGGGGCCGGGACGTTAAACCATCAACCTGCCTATCTCAAGCTCAAAGCACTAGTCACTACATTAGTTGGCCGATTTACTCTCCTCCCTGAAAAATTATTCTGTCAAGTGTAACATTTAGATTGTGGCCATGATGTTTTAGAATGTCTATGTAAATATAGGTAAATGCTTCATGAGACATAGTGTTGCTTGTGAGCATGCATCAAACTTATTGTTTCTGACTATATATGCCTCCATGCATAAGTTTTACGGGGGTAGAAGCGTGACGGGTAGGAAAACAGATTCTGTCCCAAAGTTACCTCCAACCCCTTTTAAATATGATCCTGTCATGTGTAAAATGTAGTGTGTGTAGCCTTGACATATTTCCATGTCTCTGTAAATTTCAATAAATGCTATAGGAGACAAACACTCTGTGTTCATCCATGACAATAAAGAATGTTTCCTTCAGGGGAGGTTCCACTATGTTCAAAGACTAACATAGTCAAAGAGGATGTGGGCTTCAAACCACCAACCTGCCAAGGTCAAAGCCAAAACACTAACCACTACACCATTTTTGACTGGTGTAAGACTCTGCCTGAAAGTGAAGCTTATCAAGGGTAAAATTTGCCAGCTAATGCAGGGGAAGGGTATCTCAAAGCTGAGAATTGTCCTGTAACATACTGTTCCAGCCAGGTTCCATGAGATAGAAAGTCCCTACTTGTCCCAGACTTGCACCGCTGACTTTAAAAACAATAAAAGTAGGTTCTTAGAGTTTGAGGCTCATTTCATTAAATCTTTCAAAGCAGGAAAATGTATTATGACGACTAAGAACAATGCTGTCAGATGAAGTTCTCCTGTGTTCAATGAGAAAAAAAAAGATTGGGGCCGGGACGTTAAACCATCAACCTGCCTATCTCAAGCTCAAAGCACTAGTCACTACATTAGTTGGCCGATTTACTCTCCTCCCTGAAAAATTATTCTGTCAAGTGTAACATTTAGATTGTGGCCATGATGTTTTAGAATGTCTATGTAAATATAGGTAAATGCTTCATGAGACATAGTGTTGCTTGTGAGCATGCATCAAACTTATTGTTTCTGACTATATATGCCTCCATGCATAAGTTTTACGGGGGTAGAAGCGTGACGGGTAGGAAAACAGATTCTGTCCCAAAGTTACCTCCAACCCCCTTTGAATATTATCCTGTCATGTGTAAAATGTTGTGCGTGGCCTTGACATTTTTCCATGTCTCTGTAAATATAAATAAATACTATATGAGACAAACAGTGTTGCTTGTGAGCATGCATCAAACTTATTGTTTCTGACTATATATGCCTCCATGCATAAGTTTTACGGGGGTAGAAGCGTGACAGATCCTGTCTGTCACGCTTCTACACAGATTCTAAACAGATCCTGTCCCAAAGTTACCTCCAACCCCCTTTGAATATTATCCTGTCATGTGTAAAAAGTAGTGTGTGAAGCCTTGACATGTTTGCATGTCTCTGTAAATTTCAATAAATGCTATATGAGACAAACAGTGTTGCTTGTGAGCAGGCAACAAAATAATTGTGTTTCACTTTATGTGCATCCTTGATGACTAAGAATGTTTCTTTCAGGGAAGGTTCCACTATGTTCAAAGAGTAACAAAGTCGAAGAGGATCGGGGCTTCAAACCACAAACCTGCCAATGTCAAACCCAAAGCACTAACCACTACACCATTTGGACTGGTGTAAGACTCTGCCTGAAAGTGAAGCTTATCAAGGGTAAAATTTGCCAGCTTATGCAGGGGAAGGGTATCTCAAAGCTGAGAATTGTCCTGTCATGAATTGAAACAGCTGCCTCAGATGTCCATTTAACAGGTTTCTTCACAGTAATCTTGATGGCCCCATTAAAATGACTTTCAATGATCTTGACAAGCTGCAACGACAAGTGTTTATAAGCATTTAAACAACATTACTTAGCCACATTTAATATTTGTACGTTTACTCCTTAAATACAAAAGGCTACATATTATCTTGTTATAGCCTATAGCTCATATAGCTATAATGTACATGTAATGTCTGTAAGCTTATTCCAGTTCAACTATACTGGACTGACTGGGAGATCTGTCGGTTGCAGGCAAGGGGATGAGTAAAAATTGGTTGTCAGGCTGAAATCCTTAATTTTGCATTAAGATCAGTACCATAAACATTCAACTTTTACTTTCTAAAGTAATCTAAATATACCAAAAAAAAAACTTTTGACTGTGAAAACAAATAATGTCAGCTGAACACTTATATCCAAATGTATTGTGCATTCCTTATGCAATAACTCACTTGATATTGTCATAGCCTATTGGATGAAACAATTAAAAAAATGTCTTTACCCTGTCCATATGTTGAATGTTGTTGAAGAAGCAGTTGTAGATGCAGTTATAATTGTTGGTACAGTAGTAGTTGTTGTTTCAGGAGGTGTTGTTGTTGCAGGAGGTATTGTTGCTGGTGCAGGAGTTGGGGTTATTGTCTTAAGAGGTGTTGTTGTTGGCAGGGTCATTGTTACGGGAGGTGTTGTTGGTGGTGGTGTGGTTGTTAGCATGGGAGTTAGGGTTGTTGCAGGTGCAGGAGGAGTTGTTGCAGGAGGTGTTGTTGTTACAGGAGGAGTTTGGGTTGTTTTTGTTGGCGTCGTTGTTGCAGGAGGGGTTGTGGTTGATGCAGGAGGTGTTGTTGTTGCTGGTGCAGTAGTAGTTGTTGTTTCAGGAGGTGTTGTTGTTGCAGGAGGTGTTGTTGCTGGTGCAGGAGTTGGGGTTATTGTCTTAAGAGGTGTTGTTGTTGGCAGGGTCATTGTTACGGGAGGTGTTGCTGTTGGTGGGGACGTTGTTGCTGGTGCAAGAGTTGGGGTCGTTGTTGCAGGAGATGTTGTTAATGGTGGGGTCATTGTTGCAGAGGGAGTTGGGATTGTTGCAGGAGATGTTGTTGTTATTGGCGGTGTCGTTGTTGGCAGGGGAGTTAGGGTTGTTTTTGTTGGCGTCCTTGTTGCAGGAGGAGTTGGGGTTGATGCAGGAGGTGTTGTTGTTACCGATGCAGGAGTTGCGGTCGTTGTTGCAGGAGGTGTTGTTGGTGTTGTTGTTGGGAGGGGAGTTGGGGTTGTCGTTGTTGGCGTCGATGTTGGTGTTGGGGTTGTTTTTGTTGGCGTAGTTGTTTCAGGAGGAGTTGGGGTTGATGCAGGAGGTGTTGTTGGTGGTGGTGTCGTTGTTGGCAGGGGAGTTAGCGTTGTTGCAGGTGTAGGAGGAGTTGTTGTTGGTGGTGTTGTTGTAGGGAGGGAAGATGGAGTTGTTGTTGTTGGCGTCGATGTTGTTGGTGGTGTTGATGCAGGAGGTGTTGTTGTTACCGATGCAGGAGTTGCGGTCGTTGTTGCAGGAGGTGTTGTTGTTGGTGGTGTTGTTGTAGGGAGGGAAGATGGGGTTGTTGTTGTTGGCGTCGATGTTGTTGGTGGTGTTGGGGTTGATGCAGGAGGTGTTATTGTTGCTGGTGCAGGAGTTGGGGTCGTTGTTGCAGGAGATGTTGTTGATGGTGGGGTCATTGTTGCAGAGGGAGTTGGGATTGTTGCAGGAGATGTTGATGTTATTGGTGGTTTCATTGTTGGCAGGGTAGTTAGGGTTGTTTTTGTTGGCGTGATTGTTACAGGAGGAGTTGGGGTTGATGCAGGAGGTGTTGTTGTTGCTGGTGCAGGAGTTGGGGTCGTTGTTGCAGGAGGGGTTATTGTTGAAGGTGCAGGAGATGTTGGTGGGGTCGTTGTTACAGGAGGTGTTGTTATTGGCGGGGTCATTGTTCTGGGAGGAGTAGAGGTTATTGCATGGGGTGTTGTTGTTGCGGGAGGAGTTTGGCTTGTCTGTCCAGGAGTTGTTGGTGGTAGTGGTGCAGCAGTTGTTGTAGTTGTTGGCGCAAAAGTTGTAGTTAGTTCAGGAATTGATGTTGGTCATGTTCGGGTCGTTGTTGTAGGAGGTGTTGTTGTTGGTGGTGTTGTTTTTGTTGGCGTCGTTGTTGCAGGAGGAGTTGGGGTTGATGCAGGAGGTGTTGTTGTTACCGATGCAGGAGTTGGTGTCGTTGTTGCAGGAGGTGTTGTTGATGGTTGTGTTGTTGTTGTGAGGGGAGTAGGGGTTGTTGCAGGAGGTGTTTCTGTTGCAAGAGGACTTGGGGTTGAACCAGGAGGTGTTGTTGTTGGTGGTGCAGGAGTCGTTGTTGCAGGAGGTGTTGTTGTTGCGGGGAGAGTAGGGGTTGTTGGTGGTGAAGTCGTTGTTGTGTCCGGTGCAGGAGTTGGGGTGGTTGTTGCAGGAGGAGATGTTGTTGGCGGGTTCGTTGTTACATTAGGTGTTGTTGTTGGTGGGGTCGTTGTTGCGGGATGAGTTGGAGTTGTTGCAGGAGATGTGTTGTGAATTTTCTTTGCGTGTTATGAAGAATTATTCTTGAGTCTCGAGTTTTGATACAAAAGCCACTTTAATAATGGAGTAGGATTGCAATGTCACTCTCTCTCTGGTCTTGGAAGAACCCTTATATAGTGTGCTTAACACACACACACATACACAAACAGTGTCAACCTGAGTTATATGAGACCCCCAATATAATGTAAAACAGATGTGTTTTACTCCCCTGGCCCACATATTGGTTCCTTTGTGTCAACCAACATTTGGCCTCCCAGATAAGAAACTGTGGGGTAAACAATTATATACATTATTCGTCTATATTTTAGCCAAAAATATCTTCAATATTTCCCCCTTTGATACGTTTTTACGTATCATGTCCCAGAATACTGTTTCATGATACAGCTCACAATATCTATCTAATGACTAAGTAGTCAGAATTTTCTATTACCAATAACTGACCATGCCACAGCATTCTGGATTATCAGAACCAAACATCTTCCTCCTCTATTGACAGGAAGGAAGTAAAAGATTCTGATAACTAAGATTAAAGGTTTACAAAAAACTTGTTTAAAGCATGTGCGTGCAATAGGTTCTGCTCTTGCCTGTGGTTTCACAGTTATGTAGAATATATCATCAAATAAGAGTAAACAAAATAAAATTGGAGTACATACAACAATAAAAGAATGGTAAATATAAAAATTAAAGTAGAATATATTGCGATAAGCAAAAATGAAATGTAAATAAATGAAGATAAAAGAAATGAAGATAAACGAAATGCAAAAATGAAATATGAATTAAAGAAAAGAAAAGAAAATTAAATGTGCACATAAACGGAAATTATAAAGATAAAAAATGTATAACATGTAAATATAAAAAATAAACCTTGCGTAATATGAAAACAAGATAATATGAAAACAATATATGCATAATATTGATTAGGTTGCAAAATACATTTATTTAGTGTTCCTTCCTAATATTATTAGAGGTATTCTAACTCTCCTCTGCCTGTTGCAAAGTCAATACTGTTTGGTTTAGTAAGTCTTGATAACATTCTTGTTGAGTCAAAGTTCTTTTCTCCTCATCATGGTACCTTAACATGTTCATCTGTTTAACTGTGGCTTTAATAATTAGGGATTTTAATAAAGGTATGGCACAGCAAAACAGTAATCCTCCTATAACAATTGTCACTCCCAAAAGTATTCCTAATTTCACTACCCATTCTCCCCAAACTCCTAATTTTAAATGAATCCAATCCCATGTTTTTTCATCTTTCCCAGAATTAGTTGCCAATTCTATTTGTAATTCTTTGAGTTTAGTCATGGCTTTAGTAAATGTTCCTTCTGGTGATGTATTATTAGGTATATAAGTACAACATTGATTGCCAAATAGGACGCACACACCTTCTTTGTCTGCTAACATCCAATTCAGGGCTAATCTGTTTTGCCATGACATTTTACTGGTTGCATCTAATTGTTCTCCTAAAGCAATTAAAGCTTCATTTGTATAGTTAATGAATCTTTGTTGATTGTAGTATATATAATTTATCCATTCTGTATTTTTGTTTGGTGAAATCCAAATGAATATTGATTCAAAACCTGATTTAACTTCATCTCGTGCTTTGAACTGATCCGGTATGCCTCTAGGCTGTCCAATGGAGTCTATGTAAACTTTAGGATCTGGTGTGTAACTTCTCTTAGCTCTGTGATTAATTGTTTTATTCGTTTCCCTTGTGGATTCTGAATCCCATTCTATTATTTTGATTTCTTGTATTAATCGTACTCTCGTACATTTTCCTTTCCATCCGAGGGGTAAAGAAGACAATAGCTTTCTTTTTCCACAAATCCAGAAATAGTCAGCTATGGCTTTAGTTTGATCGTGATACAACTTTGCTTTGGGTAAAGATATAGTTTGATTTTCACAAGTTTCAGCTGGACTTATCCTTTCTCCTCTTCTTAGTCCTGCGGCCCGAAAGGGTTTGAAATCTTTGGAGTCATCTACATCTAGAAATATTTCTTTATCTATATTCCAAATGATGCTGCATTTCCCTTTAAATTGTCCCATGTTTGTAACCCCTGTGGATTTGAAAAAACATTCATATTCCTTACTATAGTCTATGGTATACCATGGTGGAATTTCTACTTGGTTATCTTGCATTTTTATACTTTCAGTTATTTCAACATGTTTACATTTTGCTCTCAATAGAGGTATATGCTTTAGAAGCTGCATGTGGTGATAATTGCTTAGGAACCCCAAACATTCAGCTGGACAAAAAGATCTTACGTCTTTTACCAAATGGCAAAAGTCTCTCTTGAATTTAGCACCATGTTCATAATCAAAAGGATTTGGAACTACTATCACTTGGCTCATCGGTGTTTTAGTGCAGAGTAAACAGTCTTTCTTTTTTACCTCTGTTGCTGTATAGGTTGCCCATTCATACCATTGATTACTCTGTGCTGTTTCCCATAAGGCATCTAGTTTAGTATCACCCTCATACATGCTGTAATCTTCTTCAATGTTCCTTCGTTGTTTTTTATACAGTTCATTTACTGAGTTGTTACTGGGTTTCGCTGAGGCCTGAAAAGTTAATGATAGGGAAGTGTGGTAGTGAGTTATAGGATATGGAGCTGTGATGTTGCCTGTAACTTGAACTTGTGACAAGCATATGACGAACAGGCATATTGTCAGAGTTTTCATTTTCATTGCTTTGTTCGTTTCCTTCTACCACACTTTGCAATTCGTTGTTGTCAACAACCGGACTTTCTTGCTCATTTGCTTTTGATCTTATTTCTCCTGTTCCAGTTTTTTCTTTAGGAACTCTCGTGCAGTGGTTCAGGTGATACCAGGTGGTTTTTCCTTCCACTTGGACTGCGGTAGGAGTAGCTGCTGCAACTTTATATGGTCCTTCCCTTCTCGGTTCGTTCCATTTCCTCCTGAAAACCCTTAGATAGACTTGATCCCCTGGGGTTATTGGACAGGTTGTCTCCATCTCCTTACTCCTTTCTCTTTTCCTGCACACAAATAGCTTTATGGATAGAAGTTAGTTTTTTCATATAAGATCTTAATTCCATTTTTAATTGCTCTAATGGGGGTCCTTTGTATGGGCCTCTGCTGCATGGGACCGGCATAGGTCGACCTGTAAGCATTTCATGAGGTATTAAATGAGTAATTCTGTTAGTCTGCATGCGGTAACTCATTAAAGCAAGAGGTAGAGCATCAACCCAATTTAGTTTAGTACTTACACATATTTTGTTGAGCTTGGATTTAAGAATACCATTAGATTTTACTGCCGTGCTTTGGCTTTGAGGATTATAAATTATACTTAGCACAGATCTCATATGTAGACAAAAATTCAGAGCACAGATCTCACATGTAGACAAAACTTCAGAGCACAGATCTCACATGTAGACAAAAATTCAGCCACCATTGCGGACAAGTATGGAGACCAATACCCTTGCAGTTTAATTTTCCTTATTACTTCCCCCTTTGCACAATGGTCAAAACCATGTGCATCTACAATAAGGCTGTGCAGCAGTGAAGTCAGTGCAACAATATGTCCTTCATGTGAACGCCAAATTTTTTTTTTTAGCATCTGTGGTCGCGCCTCAATCCAGTCATTCCTAAAAAGGTCAACATCAGGCGTACTGTTTGTGGCATTGGAGCTTTTCTTATGCCTTCTAAATGTGATGGCGCTATGGCCTTTGTGCCATATGCTATCAATCGTCCTAAATATTCAACCTGTGGCAGGCAATATTGCAGTTTGGTTTTAGACACTTTGTGACCTCCTTGAGATAATCTTGTTACCACTTTTATGGAATCTCTGTGACACTGTTCAAGTGTTGCTGAACATATCATTACATCATCCATATATTGCAGCAAAGTGCTGTCTAGTATGAGGTCTTCTAAATCAGCTTTGAGAACCTGATTAAAAATATGAGGTGAGTGTGTGAACGCCATTGGTAAACGATTATAAGAATATTGTTTACCAGCATACGTAAACGCAAATAGGTGTCTGCTTTCTTCTGCCACTGGGACGCTGAAAAATGCAGAACAAAGATCAATTACTGTAAAATATTTGGCATTAGGAGGAACATTTGTAAGGAGCGTGTGTGGATTAGGAACATCAGCAGGGTAATTTTCAACAATCTCATTGATTGCTCTCAAATCATGTACAAGACGCCATTTAGTTTTGTCTGCTTTACGGACAGGATAAATAGGAGTATTGCAATAACTGTTTGTATCTATTAACACCCCTGATTTGACAAGTCCGTCTATGGTATCTTTTATACCTAATTCAGCCTCACGGCTTAAAGGATATTGCATTTTTCTGGGAAGGCGTGCATTTGGTTTAAGTTGAACTTGTACTGGGCTGGCTGATCTAACTAACCCTATATCTGTTTCATGCAGGGACCATAGCTCAGCTGGCACTTGTTGTTCAACTTCCTGTAAAAGTACATCCGTATTATTCTCCACTTCTGGAGCTGACATCATTTGAGCATGCTCTTTTTGGGAAATCATTACTTCCTGAGGAATTCCTAGCAAAGAAGTACCACACATAACTTTTATGAAATTCTTGTTAGCAGAATGAAAAATTAATGGATTTATTGAAGCCTCCCATTTGTTTTGTTCAGCTTTTTTCATCATTGGTCCCAAGTCTTTTGCTTCCCAATTTTGTCCTACATATAAAGATATATGTGGAATCGAATCATTGACATTGAACCATTTCTTTGTAAATTCATTTTCTATTATTTTTAAAGCTGCTCCCTGTTTACTTATTATGATGTATTGTGAGATCATTTCAATTTCTTGTTCTTTAGTTCCTTCCTGCCATCCCTTCTCTATGTCTGCATCCCTCGAGGTGTCATATTTCATTGTGCAGTGAAATCCTGATTTAGGTATCTGTGCGTCAGGAAGCTGTGCCTCTATGAATTTACCCCATTTGTTAATCGTCTGTCTCACATCATCCTCTATTTGTCCTATCCAGTATACATTAGCTTTCGGTTCTGATATCATCATTTGAGTACCCTTCTGATCTACATATACTCCATCTGAAGAACCCAAATATTTACACCCAACTTACACAATGCATCTCTTCCTAACAGATTAATAGGAGTCTGATCTGATATTAAGACTGGTATGGTCACACTTTTGTTTTTTGTTTGCAAACAAACTGGAGCAGTCATAGGAATTAACTTTATTTGTCCCGAGAATCCTACTGTCTTTACAAATTTTCCAGACATGGGGAGGTGTGAGGCGTAATTTGATTTTACACATGAATAAACTGCTCCTGTGTCTATCATCATAGGTATGGTTTTCCCTTCTATTTCAATTTGCAATATTGGTTCTTGATTTGCATTAGATGTTAAAATTGGTAGTTGACACTCCCCTATAGGATTCTCTGGGCATCGCTAGTATTCCTGATTTGTACCTCCCCAAGGGTTCACAGGACCCCTAAAAGGTGCTTGCCAACCCATCCCCCTTCCACCCTTGAGGGCCTGAGGCCATGGATTGAACGGACATTTCTGCTTGTTATGTCCGAGCTGACCACATCCCCACCACATTTTAGGAGGCCCATTTCCTCTCCCTCTCGGTCCACTTGTCTGTGGGTTTCTCTGCCATTCTCCCAGCGGGGCTGGTGAGTAAAACATTAAAGATGGGTGCAGGGCTCTGGTGGGTGTCTGGAAGGTTTCCTGCAGGGAACGTTGTTTGGATAGCTGGTAAGGGAGCATTCAAAGAAGTCATTACAGCCATTTGGTTAGAGTCTTGCTGTTTTACAACTGCCTGAAGCTTTTTCTTATTTTTAGTTGTCAGTTCTTCAAGCTGTAAGTGAGTTAGCTTACGTTGTAGTTCTTTCTCTTGATTTTTTAGGGTTTGTTCATTTCTTCTGTACTTTCCTATTATATGCGACACAATGTCAACAATTCTCTGTGGGATTTGGAAGTTAATCCGACTACATCTTCCAACTTGCTTCTTATCTCTGATGGCATGGCTTCAGTAATAGAATTTCTGAATAATATAGCCATTAAAGGGTCTCCCTCTGGATCCCCTTCAGTCTCCTGTTTCCATCTTTTTAAGTGTCTCTGAATGTAACTGACTGGATTGTCAGTGTCCATTAATTGATCACCTTTCAAAGCTTTAGGGTCGACTCTGGTGGGATATTCAACACGCAATGCTTGCCACACAGCGGGGCGATACATGTCAAAAACAATTCCGTCCCTGGAATGTGAGTCCACAGCTCTATCTAAGCCAGATGCTTGTAGGATTTCTCCCAACTTTGATAATCTAATAGTTTTTGCAAGAAGCGCTTTAAGGTCCCCCACAGCTAAAAGATTGCCAGCTGTCTCATTCTCAAAAATGGTTATCCACTTTCCCGCCCCCTCGTTGATGTCGGGGAGGCGAGTGACAAGCCCCTGTAGATCCCGTGAAGCCCATGAATATATTCTCCCTGATTCCCTTTTTATCAAAATCGGAAGTTGTTTGGCTACCGGCCTAAGCCGTCCATTATCTTTATCACGTGACCACAATCTGTCATCAGATGAAGGCTCCATTTCTTCTTCCTCAACTCTACTTTCTCTTGATTCCCTTCTTCTTCTTCTCAATGTATTCGTCTCCTCCCCAAATCTATCAGCTTCGTTAATCCTTCTAGTAATCTCTTCCTCTAATTTCCTTGCTTCTAAATCACTTTCCATGTCTTCTCTTTCAGTCTGCTCAGCTGTTTTCTTTTCTCTTGGTATGTTTTGTTCATACTGTGCTTTTACCTGTATTAGAGCTGCTTTTGCATGCTTGTAACAATCTAAATACGGGCTTCGCTGTCTGCTTCTATCTGAACAGATTTTTGATCTAGCCATCTGTTTTTCTTCACTTCTTCACTGTTACTTTTCTTCACTCTATGTTTCCCTCAACCTCCATTTTGCAATTGTTTCTCTAGAGTCCCTTGCTAAGTTGAAACTGATCTAACTAAACCTATATCTGTTTCATGCAGGGACCATAGCTCAGCTGGCACTTGTTGTTCAACTTCCTGTAAAAGTACATCCGTATTATTCCACTTCTGGAGCTGACATCATTTGAGCATGCTCTTTTTGGGAAATCATTACTTCCTGAGGAATTCCTAGCAAAGAAGTACCACACATAACTTTATGAAATTCTTGTTAGCAGAATGAAAAATAATGGATTATTGAAGCCTCCCATTTGTTGTTCAGCTTTTTTCATCATTGGTCCCAAGTCTTTGCTTCCCAATTTTGTCCTACATATAAAGATATATGTGGAATCGAATCATTGACATTGAACCATTTCTTTGTAAATTCATTTCTATTATTTTAAAGCTGCTCCTGTTTACTTATTATGATGTATTGTGAGATCATTTCAATTTCTTGTTCTTTAGTTCCTTCCTGCCATCCCTTCTCTATGTCTGCATCCCTCGAGGTGTCATATTTCATTGTGCAGTGAAATCCTGATTTAGGTATCTGTGCGTCAGGAAGCTGTGCCTCTATGAATTTACCCCTTAATCGTCTGTCTCACATCATCCTCTATTTGTCCTATCCAGTATACATTAGCTTTCGGTTCTGATATCATCATTTGAGTACCCTTCTGATCTACATATACTCCATCTGAAGAACACCAAATATTTACACCCAACTTACACAATGTATCTCTTCCTAACAGATTAATAGGAGTCTGATCTGATATTAAGACTGGTATGGTCACACTTTTGTTTTTTGTTTGCAAACAAACTGGAGCAGTCATAGGAATTAACTTTATTTGTCCCGAGAATCCTACTGTCTTACAAAATTTCCAGACATGGGGAGGTGTGAGGCGTAATTTGATTTTACACATGAATAAACTGCTCCTGTGTCTATCATCATAGGTATGGTTTTCCCTTCTATTTCAATTTGCAATATTGGTTCTTGATTTGCATTAGATGTTAAAATTGGTAGTTGACACTCCCCTATAGGATTCTCTGGGCATCGCTAGTATTCCTGATTTGTACCTCCCCAAGGGTTCACAGGACCCCTAAAAGGTGCTTGCCAACCCATCCCCCTTCCACCCTTGAGGGCCTGAGGCCATGGATTGAACGGACATTTCTGCTTGTTATGTCCGAGCTGACCACATCCCCAGCACATTTTAGGAGGCCCATTTCCTCTCCCTCTCGGTCCACTTGTCTGTGGGTTTCTCTGCCATTCTCCCAGCGGGGCCTGCTGGTGAGTAAAAACATTAAAGATGGGTGCAGGGCTCTTGGTGGGGTGTCTGGAAGGTTTCCTGCAGGGAACGTTGTTTGGATAGCTGGTAAGGGAGCATTCAAAGAAGTCATTACAGCCATTTGGTTAGAGTCTTGCTTACAACTGCCTGAAGCTTTTCTTATTTTAGTTGTCAGTTCTTCAAGCTGTAAGTGAGTTAGCTTACGTTGTAGTTCTTTCTCTTGATTTTTTAGGGTTGTTCATTTCTTCTGTACTTTCCTATTATATGCGACACAATGTCAACAAATTCTCTGTGGGATTTGGAAGTTAATCCGACTACATCTTCCAACTTGCTTCTTATCTCTGATGGCATGCTTCAGTAATAGAATTTCTGAATAATATAGCCATTAAAGGGTCTCCCTCTGGATCCCCTTCAGTCTCCTGTTTCCATCTTTTTAAGTGTCTCTGAATGTAACTGACTGGATTGTCAGTGTCCATTAATTGATCACCTTTCAAAGCTTTAGGGTCGACTCTGGTGGGATATTCAACACGCAATGCTTGCCACACAGCGGGGCGATACATGTCAAAAACAATTCCGTCCCTGGAATGTGAGTCACAGCTCTATCTAAGCCAGATGCTTGTAGGATTTCTCCCAACTTTGATAATCGAATAGTTTTTGCAAGAAGCGCTTTAAGGTCCCCCACAGCTAAAAGATTGCCAGCTGTCTCATTCTCAAAAATGGTTATCCACTTTCCCGCCCCCTCGTTGATGTCGGGGAGGCGAGTGACAAGCCCCTGTAGATCCCGTGAAGCCCATGGAATATATTCTCCCTGATTCCCTTTATCAAAATCGGAAGTTGTTTGGCTACCGGCCTAAGCCGTCCATTATCTTTATCACGTGACCACAATCTGTCATCAGATGAAGGCTCCATTTCTTCTTCCTCAACTCTACTTTCTGATTCCCTTCTTCTTTCTCAATGTATTCGTCTCCTCCCCAAATCTATCAGCTTCGTTAATCCTTCTAGTAATCTCTTCCTCTAATTTCCTTGCTTCTAAATCACTTTCCATGTCTTCTCTTTCAGTCTGCTCAGCTGTTTTCTTTTCTCTTGGTATGTTTTGTTCATACTGTGCTTTTACCTGTATTAGAGCTGCTTTTGCATGCTTGTAACAATCTAAATACGGGCTTCGCTGTCTGCTTCTATCTGAACAGATTTTTGATCTTACTTCTGGCTCCATCTGTTTTTCTTCACTTCTTCACTGTTACTTTTCTTCACTCTATGTTTCCCTCAACCTCCATTTCGCCTGTCACCTCTAACCTTCCTTTCACTAATGGAAATTGACCTTCAGAGGTCACATATGGAGGGGGGGATGCACAGACACTTTCTGAGGCACAGATATCTCTTTCTTTGAGTTTCCTTCCTCAAGTATTTTTCTTGCCTGTTTAAGTAATAGTTGTCCTTCTTTCTTAAACAAGGACAACACTTCTTGTTACTTTTCTTATGTTTTTTTACTGACCCCTTTAATTTTATGATTTTTTATTAATGTATCCATTTCTTCTAATAAAGATAAATCAAACGAACCCTCAGTTGGCCAATTTGTGTACATGTTTTTTGTTCTTTTCTGCCATTTTTTAGAAAGTTCATTGATCATTTGTTTGCACAATGGATATTTCAGGCCCATAAGTTCCACAGGCGTTGCTGCCATAATTATTCAATATAGGCAAAACTGTTTACCTTGAATCTCTTATCCCTGAAAATAATATCATCTGTACAAAAATTCCTCCATATTACCTTTTTTTTTAAGTTTTCAATTACACACAGATTCTCAAAGTGATGCAAAAAAACTTCTGATAATCCAATACCATACAGCAATATCTGCCACCTTTTTCCTATTTGCCAATGTTACATATTATTATTCAACCAATCCTTTAGATAAAGTTTTTCACATTAACAATAGATATAAACTTTATTAAAATGTTAGACTTTCAATCTCAACAACCTATACAGGTAAGACTTCAAGCAATTATTATTCAACATTCATACCCGTTCCTTTATTTGTTTTGGGAATATACTGTATACCTACATCCCTGTCCCTTTATTTTACAGGGTTCATACTTCATACTATATTCCTTTTCTATAGGATTAATATTATGCTTGATCCCTTTATTTACAGGATTTACAGTTGAAAGAAAAAGTATGTGAACCCTTTGGGCTTACTTGGATTTCTTCATAAATTGGTCATAAAATGTGTTCTTATCTTCATCTAAGTCACAACAATAGAGAAACACAGTCTGCTTAAACTAATACGTTTTCGCACAAACATTATACGTTTTCATGTTTTTATTGAACACAACATGTAAACATTCATAGTGCAGGGTGGAAAAAGTATGTGAAACCCTAGGCTAATGACTTCTCCAAGAGCTAATTGGAGCCAGGAGTCAGCCAACCTGGGGTCCAATCAATGTGATGAGATTGGATGTGTTGATTAAAGCTGGCCTGTCCAATAAAAAACACACACCAGTTTTGAGTTTGCTGTTCTGAAGAAGCGTTGTCTGATGTGAACCATGCCTCGCACAAAAGAGCTCTCAGAAGACCTACGATCAAGAATTGTTGACTTACATAAAGCTGGAAAGGGCTACAAAAGTATATCTAAAAGCCTTGATGTCCATGTGTCCACGGTAAGACAGATTGTCTACAAATGGAGAAAGTTCAGCACTGTTGCTACACTCCCTAGGCGTGGTCGTCCTGTAAAGATGACTGCAAGAGCACAGCGCAGAATGCTCAATGAGGTGAAGAAGAATCCTAGAGTGTCAGCTAAACACTTACAGAAATCTCTGGCACATGCTAACATTTTTGTTGACAAATCTACAATAAGGAAAACATTAAACAAGAATGGACTTCATGGGAGGACACCACGGAGGAAGCCACTGCTGTCCAAAAAAAACATTGCAGCACGTTTGAAGTTTGCAAAAGAGCACCTGGATGTTCCACAGCACTACTGGCAAAACATTCTGTGGACAGATGAAACCAAAATTGAGTTGTTTGGAAAGAACACACAACGCTATGTGTGGAGAACAAAAGGCACAGCACACCAACATCAAAACCTCATCCCAACTGTGAAATATGGTGGAGGGGGCATCATGGTTTGGGGCTGCTTTGCTGCCTCAGGCCCTGGACGGATTACTGTCATCGATGGAAAAATGAATTCCAAAGTTTATCAAGACATTTTGCAGGAAAACTTAAGACCATCTGTCCGCCAACTGAAGCTTAACAGAGGATGGACGATGCAACAGGACAACGACCCAAAGCATAGAAGTAAATCAACAACAGAATGGCTTCAACAGAAGAAAATACGCCTTCTGGAGTGGCCCAGTCAGAGTCCTGACCTCAACCCGATTGAGATGCTGTGGCATGACCTCAAGAGAGCGATTCACACCAGACATCCCAAGAATATTGCTGAACTGAAACACTTTTGTAAAGAGGAATGGTCCAAAATTTCTCCTGACCGTTGTGCAGGTCTGATCTGCAACTATAGGAAACGTTTGGTTGAGGTTATTGCTGCCAAAGGAGGGTCAACCAGTTATTAAACCCAAAGGTTCACATACTTTTTCCACCCTGCACTATGAATGTTTACATGTTGTGTTCAATAAAAACATGAAAACGTATAATGTTTGTGCGGTATTAGTTTAAGCAGACTGTGTTTCTCTATTGTTGTGACTTAGATGAAGATCAGAACACATTTTACGAAGAAATCCAAGTAAGCCCAAAGGGTTCACATACTTTTTCTTTCAACTGTATTTACTCTTATCACGTGATAACAATTACACTCCAGGACGTATGGCCACATTCACATTTCAGTCATGCTCACACAGACAATACACAGCTTCTCACACAGATCTCATCAAACAAAATTTAAATACACCATCAAGTTTGCTCTCTGTCTCCGAAGTTCACTCTGGAATCAACGGAAGGCAACCCTTGACACAAACATACCATCAAGTTTGCTCTCTGTCTCCGAAGTTCACTCTGGAATCAACGGAAGGCAACCCTTGACACAAACATACCATCAAGTTTGCTCTCTGTCTCCGAAGTTCACTCTGGAATCAACGGAAGGCAACCCTTGAAACAAATTTTGCACTCGTTTCCGATTGGATCAACAAGGCAACATAAAATAAATAATCACGCCTATACTCAATGAATGCACTTCCCCCAACATCATGAGTACCTACAAGTCTGCTCTCTGTTTAAAAAGCAGTTTTATAGGACTTTTTAAAATAAAAAACACCTACCTCATGAATGCACTACCCACAGCATCATGAGTACCTACCAGTCTGCTCTCTGTCTTAAAAGACAGCCTGTGTAGGACTTTTTTAACCTATAGGACTTATTAGCGCTTTTATTTTAATAGTATTATCTAATATGCATTGTACACTTATATAAGTATTAAAATCTGAAAACTGTTCGTCTCAAGACCAATCCCAACAGAAAACACAGATCAATGCATGCATTTAGGGCTTTAGATCAAAACTCCTTTACTCAGGTACTGCTAAATATTTTCTAATCAACTTAGTTCGATGAATTTAGAAGAACTTAAAGTGTCTCACCACGAGCAATATCTGGCAAACAACACAACCTAACTATGTAAGCAAAAACTGCTCACCTTGGCCAAATTTTGTTGTGTTGCTCGTCCAGAAGTCACCCGCTGCGGTTCACCAAACTGTTCTTTCCAAGGGGTCCCTTCGTGGTCGCCAATTATGTTGTGAATTTTCTTTGCGTGTTATGAAGAATTATTCTTGAGTCTCGAGTTTTGATACAAAAGCCACTTTAATAATGGAGTAGGATTGCAATGTCACTCTCTCTCTGGTCTTGGAAGAACCCTTATATAGTGTGCTTAACACACACACACATACACACACAGTGTCAACCTGAGTTATATGAGACCCCCAATATAATGTAAAACAGATGTGTTTTACTCCCCTGGCCCACATATTGGTTCCTTTGTGTCAACCAACATTTGGCCTCCCAGATAAGAAACTGTGGGGTAAACAATTATATACATTATTCGTCTATATTTTAGCCAAAAATATCTTCAACAGATGTTGGTGCAAACGTTCTAGTAGGTTCAGGAATTGTTGTTGGTCGTGCCGAAGTTGTAGTTGTATGTGTGGATGGTGTTGGATGGTGCAGTAGTTGCAATTATAAGTTGAAGTGAAGTAGTGGTTTGAAACGCAGGAGTTGAAGTTGCCACTTTAGTAGTTGGAAAAGACAATAAAATAGGTAAGCTTTTAGTACAAAAAAATAATACCTTTTCATAATAGTTGTGGTACATGTGGTAATTTTTTGAGAAAACAATTATGAAAAAGTTCACAAAATTCAACACTGTTATAAGTGATCTACTAATAGCATTTATATAGAACTCTTGTGCAGTTTATAATCAAACAAAACTTGATCTTACTTAACTTAATTACTTTAGCTGTACAATATCACACGTGTGACAGGCAAAGTGGCCATCCGCAGCAGATCAGACACTTGTCTGATCTGAGAGCAAGCGGTGAAATCACCTGCTGCATTAATACATCTCACTGTTTTATAAGCACTACAGTAGATTTTGCCAGTTGTTTCATAGAACTGCTCTAAGGCTTGAAGGTTGAGTATCTAAACACAGCTTTATTGACATAGACATGTCACGGGCCATGGCATGGGCGTTGCTAGCACTATTTATTAGGGGCTCTAGCCCCGATTGTTTCTAATCTAGCCCTGAATGTTTTGGCCTGGAAATATTATAATAGGATTTCAGTAACTGGTCATTTAAAATTTGCTGCTGACACTGTTGTATGCAATGCTGACTGCAGCCTCTCTCCCCACACACGCCGAGTCTGACACACACACAGGCACGCACGCACATACACCACGTGACTGATTTCTGTCATGGTTCCGCCTCACGATGTCAGGTATTTCTTGGTCTTGAGGCGGAATCAGACAGGATCCCTTGTTTTATGTTGGAGAGAGACTATTTTGGCACCTATTGGTTGCCATACTCTCTCTCCGGTCTTGTCATTGTTCCTGCCCTCCTGTTTCCTAGTTGGTGTTAATTAATTAGTTAATCCCCTGCACATGTCCCCTCTTGTTTGGTTCCCTTTATATTGACCTTGTGTCTCTTGTCTTGTGCTGGTTCATTGTTTGTGTCATCCGTGGTGAGTCCTGTGTCTTGTTTAGTTCAGTTTATTGTAGTTTAACTGTCAAGTGTTAGTCTAATTTAGTCCTTGTTCCTTGTTCCTGTTTTGTTCTGTTACCCCCTCGTGGGTGTTTTGTATTTATTATTTATTAAAGTCTGTTTACCCCCATACCTGCTGTCTTACGTTTGAGTCCTCTGTCCCTCACCACCCACGTTCATGACAGAATGAACCAGCCATAAATTGACCCAGCAGACAGAGGGATCGTTGCAGGAGGGGTCGACGCTGCCGGACTCCCTTCCAGGGTCGAAGCCGACCGGCTCCCTTCCAGGGTCGAGGCAGCTGGGCTCCCTTTAGGGTCGGGGCCGATGGACTCCCTTCCAGGGTCGAGACTGCCGTGTTCCCGTCCAGGGTCGAGGCCGCCGGGCTCCCTTCCAAGGTTGAGGTCGTCGGGTTCCCCTCCAGGGTCGAGACCGCCGGCGTCCTGTTCCCGCCACAGATCCCTGCCGGCATCCCAACCGGTACCCAGGCCGGACCAGTCGACACCCTGTCATGTTTGTTGTTCCTGTACTTGTTTGCTGCCCAGCTACCAGAGAGTGCTGCCCAGCCGTCGGAGAGAGCTGCCCAGCTGCACGAGAGCGCTGCCCAGCCACCGACATCCTACCCTGTCTTGTCGACACCCAGTCCGCCAGCCGGCAACCCTGTCCGTGCGCCAGCCGGCAACCCTGTCCGTGCGCCAGCCGGCAACGCCAGCCGGCAACCCTGTCCGTGCGCCAGCCGGCAATCCAGTCCGTGCGCCAGCCGGCAATCCAGTCCGTGCGCCAGCCGGCAATCCAGTCGGTGTTGTGTGGTTTTTATTTTTGCCCTTGTTTGGACTTCCCTCCCTTGGACTCTTGTGCTCCCTCCCCATTGGACTCTTGTGCTCCCTCCCCATTGGACTCTTGTGTTCCCTCCCCTCGGACTCTTGTGCTTCCCCCCTCTTGGACTCTTGTTTACCCCCCACTGTTTTTTGGTTATTATTTTTATCATGTTGCCCTGTTTTGTTTTGCCTTGTCACAGTCTGTCTTGTTTGTGCCCTGAGGAGCATCAGGTTGCTGGTCCTTAAGGCGGGGGTTCTGTCATGGTTCCGCCTCACCATGTCAGGTATTTCTTGGTCTTGAGGCGGAATCAGACAGGATCCCTTGTTTTATGTTGGAGAGAGACTATTTTGGCACCTATTGGTTGCCATACTCTCTCTCCGGTCTTGTCATTGTTCCTGCCCTCCTGTTTCCTAGTTGGTTTTAATTAATTAGTTAATCCCCTGCACCTGTCCCCTCTTGATTTGGTTCCCTTTATATTGACCTTGTGTCTCTTGTCTTGTGCTGGTTCATTGTTTGTGTCATCCGTGGTGAGTCCTGTGTCTTGTTTATTGTAGTTTAAATGTCAAGTGTTAGTCTAGTTTAGTCCTTGTTCCTGTTTCCATGTTTTGTTCTGTTACCCCCTCGTGGGTGTTTGTTTTGTATTTATTAAAGTCTGTTAACCCCTTACCCGCTGTCTTGCGTTTGGGTCCTCGGTCCCTCACCACGCACGTTCATGACATATTTCAACCTATCTTAGAACATCATCATGCAGTTGACAAAATAAAATATAACAGTGCGAGGGGAGAGAAGGGTACAGAACGGCAATGGCATGTGCCAAAAAACAAACAAATCTTCTTTCATTTTGGCAGAAGACGAAGAAAGGTAACTTAAGTGTGCAAGAACATAAACGCCTAGGCTTAGCTCAGGATATAAAAATCTGGATTATCACAACAAGACCGCACAGTTTTTCGTGATTCTACGATTGCGGCATAATCTTAATCAAATCAATGTAAAGAGAGCAAAAAAAAATTATCAATTTGTGATGCATTATTTTTACAAGGATAATGCACAGATGTTGCCAAGTCAAGTCTGGAAGATACAAAAAAATGAACACGATAAATACATGGAAAAAAATCCACAAGAGAATGAAGTACAGTACACAAGTAGCTAGAGATAGATAACAATGTTTCAGATGTATAAAGTTACATATGATTATTTTGTGTTTTATAAAATATTGCATAAATGTGTTCGTGAAAAGCATATTTTTCTTGAGAAGAATACATTTAAATTGATGTGATTATTTTGGGTTTACTAATAAACTATATTGCATAAAAAAGTTCATGCAAAGCACATTTTCCTTGAAAAAAATACCCCTTACAACCTAATCCAAATTCTCTATATTAGCCCCTAATGTTTTAAGCTCAGCCCCAGATGGTTTTATATCCTAGATACGCCCCTGGGTGTCCCTTTTTGTTTTGTACATTATGCATGTACGCGCTGATTGCCATCAAAACACAGACACATGACTTCATTTTCAAATGTGAACTATTTACTTTTTGATTATGCTATTTTCTCCATTTTAGTCTATGGAGCATTTCAGTTTTCCTGTTTCTGCTGTATTATATACTACCGTAATCTGCTGTATTATACAGCACGGCAGACAAACCGAACAAAAGATACAGCTATAACTGGTGTTTATATGTTGTATATGGTTTGTATATGTGTACTGAAATTTTGTTGTGTGTGTGTACGTATTCAGTTTGGAAGAAAGACATCATATTATACAGCAAATCACAAATCCATCATCTTATATTCAAGTCATTGTAGTTTACTGAGATTTGAAAATATTTTTCATTCAAACATGTTTTTTTATCCCTTATTTGCATTATTATTCTTTTTTTTTAACTGAGATAAAGGGTGAGCTTGATTTTGATGTAGAAGTTCGAAAGCCATAAAGGCATAATAGATGTGCAATTATGTAAACAAACAAGGTTAAAACTCTGAAAATGAATTTTTGGTAGTTATGATCTGGTTAAAGTATTGAAGTTAGTAAAATTAGAAAAAAATATATATAATCATCTTATGAGGGTTTTTAAACATTTTTAGCGCGTTAATAGTGGGCGACGCGCATGTGGTGCGACGCGCTCATTCATTTTTTCTGGAGCGTCGGCGCCGCATCGAGATGAAAAAATCTCAACATTTCAGAAAGGCACAAGCGCACTGCAGGTCATGTGACAAGAACCAACCACCCAATATAGACAAGCTCAATGAAAATGGAGACGCAGATGATCACAGCATAATTAAATCTAGTAGCAGATATATTTAAGGTATTTTCACTGCATATAATCCACATATCCTTTGTTCAGCCTCCTCGTCTCAACGGCTATCATGGCCCATGGTTGCTTAGCGATGACAGACGCCAGGAGAGCGCAAAGTCAGGCGCTTTGGAAAAAAAGTGCAGTGCAAAGCAGCTCGCGTTTTCCGCGCAGTTTTCAAAACATTATGATATTTCCCAAAAATTTACACAACAGAAGATCTTCCGGATTTCAGAAAAATAAACTTTTAAGCGGAGCTATCATGCCATGTCATGCATTCTGACTTACACTGTTGGACGTGCTTACTCCTCATGCTTAACATGGTAAACTTGTTAAATAACGAGTTGGACGTATGACGTAGTATTTCTGTACTTGATACACTCCCCCAGCACTCCAAATTGTTTCGGAAAGTTTTTTTCTAATTCTGGATCCCTGTGTCGTCCCAGGGATCCTATTCCTTTTATTGGCCAAAAGCAGGGCAAGGTGAAAGAGCCGCCCATGAGCCCACCCGACGAGCGAGACCCGCTTACCATCAATCAAGGCTATCTTTGCTGCACTGCAGCTCGTTACTCTTGCGACAGAGAAAGTTTAATTGAAACTAAGTTCCATCCCACTCTCCCCACTAGTCCCACCTCTTGCAGCTCGTGTTTTTTCCAGAAATAATTGTAGGCTACAGCTGTATCTCTCTTTTGTAAATTTGATCAAACTACTCTTCAAAGATACAACCTATGCAATACTAGGCATCCAATATTAATATGAGATTGACAGAAACTGCCTGTGATACGCTATCTTTAAAAAGTCTCATTATCTTTTGTAATGTCAAAAAAAACACATTTGTACACATTACACAAACCCATTCACTCTCCTCATCCAATCATGACAGCAAAGCATGCTGGCAACTCAGTTATTTCAGTTTAAGTCGATGAAAATGATTTATTGTCCCAACATAAATGGGTTAAATAACCATCTGCAAATGTATTTGCATAATCATTTCATCAAAACTATCAACCAACACAGCTGTAAATATGGGAATTATTTAGTAAAAAGTGAATTTTGTTTTCCAAAAACTGGAAGGCATAAGAAGATTATACTCATCCTACAACCCTTCAGAGAACTAGCGTTTAAAGAATGAATGAATATTCTACAGATAAACTTTATAATCAGTTTTTAAATGAGTCACATGACTTTTCGTTTTACATTAATTTTTAAATTTTTACATAATGCACACCATACGTATCAGCCAACTCTTTTGATAATACTCTTATATGTAGCATTAAGTAGATATCTTACCTGTTAGCAGTGATCTGCTGATCAAGAAAGATACACATAAAACAAAGTGAAACATCTTTTTAAAGTTTGCAACCAAATAAAAGCACAATGTGCCTGGAAGAGCAGTAGTAGAACCTTTGTAGTTATTTATAATGGCGATTGAATTAATTATAGTACATGCTGGCTCAGATCTGACATCAATTTGACATTAGACAGATAATGTCTACAAACTCAACCCAGCAGTTTATGTTTACTGATGACATGTTTTAAAAGTTTGTTACCATGACTTCGGTGGGAAAAGGGTTTTATTAAAAATATTATAAAATAATGAATAGAAAGACTTGTGGAGTAATAAATAAGGAGACAAGAGACGAAGATGCGTCGAGACAGCTTTACGCTCCACTTTAATAGATCCACTCTGAACAGCAAGTCAGGACAAAAAACACACGCACATCAACCATCGGAACACAACAACTCCCCATCACCCCTCCCTCTCTTAAAGGTACAGTACCTTGGTGAATGTCTCTTCAGTAAACTTGTGGTTCGCCACACAGGCCCCCCCAGAATTCACCCCTAATAAAACATAGGAGTCATTATTGCAAAAACCAACAGATTAAACAGTGAAAGGAAAGTCAACGTACAGGGGGGCGGATCAGGCGGCCATAACGGCTTTGTTTAACAGGAGAAGGACGAAGGGCCAGGGGCAGGGCAGGGGCTGAGGCTGCCGCAGGGGGGGCGCCCTCACCGTGGAGGCTGGGCCAGCTGAAGTGGTTCACCAATATCCACATGAGCAGGCTTGAGACGGTCTATCGCCTCCCGCTCAGGCCTGTCGCCCATATCCACAATGAAGTTCTTAGACCCCCCCACCAGGACACGGAAGGGTCCATCGTAGGGGGGCCGCAGCGGAGTACGATGGCCATCGTGGCGGATGAAAACATACTTGGCCGACGCTAAATCCTTGGGCACGTAGGACTGGGGAAGGCCATGGTGAGATGTCGGAATGGGAACAAAAGCATCAGCAATGTCCCGGGACACAGCACGATGAGAGGCCACCGACCACTGGGCCGTGGCATCTGGAAGAAACTCCCCCGGAACGCGCAAAAGCTGGCCGTACACCAGCTCGGCCGATGAGGCCTGAAGATCTTCTTTAGGGGCGGAGCGAAGGCCAAGCATGACCCATGGGAGGCGGTCAGCCCAGTCGCAGCTCGTAAGGCTGGCCCTTAGTGCGGCCTTCATATCGCGATGAAACCTTTCGCAAAGCCCATTGCTCTGTGGGTTATAGGCTGTGGTATGGTGGACCTTAACCCCCAGGACCTCGGCGACTGCAGTCCAAAGCTCTGATGTGAACTGCGGACCTCGGTCCGAGGAGAGGTCGGACGGTGTACCGAAACGGGCCACCCAAGCCATAATGAACGCTCGGGCCACTTCAGCTGATGTAGTGGAGGACAGGGGAACCACTTCTGGCCACCTGGTGGTCCTGTCCACCATGGTGAGGAGGTAGGTGTAACCACGGGAGGGAGGAAGTGGGCCCACCAGGTCCACATTCACATGATCAAAACGTCGCTCTGGTACTTTGAAGGTTGCCAAAGGAGCCTTAGTATGGCGGGTCACCTTTGCACGCTGGCACGCCACACAGGCAGCAGCCCAGGCCCTGACATCCCTCCGCAGGCCTGGCCAGACGAACTTGGCCCCCACCAGCTTGGTAGAGGCCTTCACCCCTGGGTGGGAAAGGCAGTGGATGGCATCAAAAACTCTACGCCTCCAGTCAGAGTCCATAAGGCGCTGAAACGTCTGCGCTGCATCCTTGAGGCCGAAAGGCATCCGCAGGAATTCGAAAAGGCCAAAGGGTGTGATGACTGCGGTCTTGGGGACATCCCGCGGGTGGACAGGCACCTGGTGGTAACCGCGCACCAGGTCCAACTTTGAAAAGATGGTGGCGCCAGCTAGGTGGGCAGAGAAATCCTGTATGTGCGGCACTGGGTACCGGTCGGGGGGTGATGGCGTTGTTCAGGCGACGGAAATCACCACAGGGACGCCAACCGCCATCAGCCTTGGTCACCATGTGTAGGGGGGAGGCCCACAGGCTGTTAGAGCGGTGCACGATGCCGAGGTGCTCCATAGTAGCGAACTCCTCCCTGGCGATCGCGAGCTTGGCAGAGTCGAGGCGCCGGGCTCACGCATAGACTGGGGGGCCAACCGTGGTGATGTAGTGCTCCACGCCATGCTTAGCCACCGCCGATGAAAACGTGGGCGTGGTGATGTCAGGGAACTCAGCAAGCAGGCGTTGATACAAGTCCCCGGTGGCAAGCGTGTTCGACAGACAAAGTGTCACATCAACCATCGGAACACAACAACTCCCCATCACCCCTCCCTCTCTTAAAGGTACAGTACCTTGGTGAATGTCTCTTCAGTAAACTTGTGGTTCGCCACAGACTTATATTTACTCAGGTCATGTTATAACTGTTCTACAAACTGGAAAAACACTGTATTAAAATTAAACAAGTAAAAGGAAACAAGGAAAACCTATTTATTTTCGTTTTAATGCCAGGAACAGGAAATTGTGTAAATATAATTTCACATATGTTATTAAAGTATACTTTTATATTTTATTTTGGTGTAATATTAAGCTGTGTCCGTCAAAATGATTTGCAGCATCCGGGTTATCACGTGTTTTTAATTTTAATGGGTTGTTATCTGGGAATATCAAACCATGGAATGTATTGGCCAGTCAGAAACATGGAATCATATACCGATCAGAATGGTTCTGTAGAAAGTATCCACGGGAGACATGGTCTCTTCCAGTCACCCCTGTCATTTAGTGAGAAATGGGCTATGGCAAATCTGGCACCGGAATTAAGAACCTGATCAAGCAACAGCATACCAGTAAAAGATTAGATAGAGCACAACAGGAAGAACAGGGTGTATTTAATTGCTCATTCACATTCAAAGGTCACAGCCTTTAACGAGTTCTTGCTATCTGCCCCAACATTCAGTCCATCCCTCCTTTCAGTTCTGCTGCGTTTCCGAGAACATTCCATTGCAATAAGCAACTACATACGTGGCGTGTTTCATCAGGTACGCCTTCAGCCAGAAGACGAACAGCTGCTGTGATTCTTGTGAAGAGACTTACAGAAAGATACGCCACCAGATGTGTACGAATGGCAGGTGCTCCCCTTCAGAACCACATGCAGCCCTTGCTGTGCCACATTTGCCTTGAAGAAACATGCTCAGGAACACAGTGAGTCCATGGACACAAGGATCTCGGTGGAGAATTCTTTCTCTGTGGACAACTGCCTTCAAAGCATTACCTCAAGGAATACAGCAATGAACATTGTAGACAAGCTCTGCAGCCTCTTAAGCTCGGGAGGCTTTGATCTGGCGAGCAACGATCCATCAGCCAGCTGAAGCACAGTCTCAAAGCAGCATTTAGTAGCTCAGTGAAGGCCATCAGGATGCACAGGAGTCAACTCCCGGTCTTCACTAACATTGTTTATCAGACACCCTGTCCCATAAACCACGGCAAACAGACCACCCACTACCAACCTTGCGAAGCATCTATGGTGTCCTACCCAGGCAGTATGCTCCTATTAGTTAAATTGTGCCATTCACAACGCAAACCAAAGTAATTGTCCAGAAGTAATGGGACAAGAAAAGAGAATGGGATGACACACGACTGCCGGAGGAGTTGTTGCGTTTATGTAAAGCCTGGGAGAATGAGCTAGATGATTTACAATATATTACCTGGCGGAGGTGCTACTGCAGCAAAGAGCTTGATCAACTCACCAGTGTACCATACATCCCATTGTCCTTGATTTACAGCACCCCATTACCAGGCTAATAATCAAGGACTATGATAGTCGTTTGCATCACCCAGGGCCAGACAGGGTGTTTACTGAGCTCTGGAGAAAGTATAGGTTGACACGAGAATGAGCAGCAGTTAAAAGTCACCAACGCAAATGCCCCGAGTGTCAAAGGTGGCTGACCACTTTTGGAAGCACTTTATCCGCTAATACCTACCAAACCTTCAGATTAGGCAGAAGTGGAAAACAGAAGGAGCTGACCTGCAGATTGGAGATTCTGTAATGATTGTGGACCAGCAATTACCACATGCCTTGTGGCCTGTATGGAAGGTTGTTCAGGTCTTTCCTGGGACTAATAGGAGAGTCAGATCGGCATAGATACAGGTGAAAGACAAAACTTATACATTCGACCTGTAGCCAAGATTGGATGCCTACCTCCTCTCACTGATTAACATTTGACCTAAGTATCAAAAATTATGAAAAATTTGACCTGTATCAAATTCACACTGTGAATTTGGGGGCGGGGGTGCACCGGAGTTTCCAGGTAACGGAAAAGGAAAGTGAGCAGTAGAGCAGAGTTAGGATGTGCGTTGTAAATAGTTTTAGAGAGAGAAAACAAATGGATTACTTACCAAATCTGTGATTCATTTTTTGTGCATACGTGTGCGTGCATCACACTGTAAGTATACCGATGTATGTACGCAGATATCCTTATGGAATGTTTTCATGTAACTGTCGTGATCGGAGTTGTAACATGTAAACGTGCCCATTGTATATTCATGTCCATATTTATATCCATATTTATATCTGATTCAGAACCACACATGTTGATGCAAATCAATAAACAAAGATTTGGAATATTCTCTAGGTTGAGATATCGTTGTCATGACCAGCTACCTGTAGCCTTCAGAAAATAAAAACCAGTGCAACCGTATAGAGAGATTTTAAATGTTCCATATTCTGCATGAATCATGTTTCCAGGAAGTACAGATACAATTGATGTTATATGAGATTTGTTTATCTTAATTTTTAAAGTATTACAAAGTTATTTTATCTTTTCTGCTTTTGAAGCGGAAATTATTTTTTGTTGTTATTTTATATTTCTGGAAAAAGTCTAAATATAACGTTTAAAGCACTTGTGAAAGAAATGCTTTAACCATGTAAATGTTAATATATATTATTTTTAAATCATAATTATTTATAATTAGCCTTAATTCTATTGCTGTAGCTAAATTCATATTTGGAGGATCTTTGCACACAGTTTTTTAAGGTAGCAAAGCTGGTTGATCAAACATATTTATTAATCAATACTCTATATTCATAGGCTATTACCTAAAGCTAAAGATATATTTGATCAAGGATATAAAAATTTATAACATTATGATCTATTTAGCCTCATTGGATCTGATTGCAGACTGCTTTTTTAATTAATTGTTTGAATTGCTTTGCTGTTTTCTTCGAAAAGCATCTTGCTAAAAAGGCATTTTCTTTATTATTGGTAGAATTTTTAAATGACCAAAGATTACTTTTATATATAGGGAAAATAGACTTTGGACATCTGTGCATTTATTTTGTACTTAAACGCGGGACTTTAATTTTGAAACAACATAGGAGAAGTGTTTCTGGTTCCGTTTCCGTCTAGTCACTAATGTTGCCGTTCAAGTGAAACGTGTTAGGAGGACCGTGTTTACAACTATAAAACATTTACTCTTTAGGAATTGTTCGTAAATTGTTAAAATTAATTATTTTCAGGTCCCGGCGAATTTAACAGCAGCAAATATTTACAGCAACAGCTATTTTTGATACAACATACAGACACTTTTCTTAACCAGTATTTTTTACTCCATTCTTATTTTCAATGTTATAATGTTGAAAACATGTATTATCAGCGTTATAAATATATTGTGTGGTAAACACTGATCATGGAGAGAGATTTACTCAGACAGTCTGTGTCATATCACGGGCAAAGTCTGCTTTCGCTTTTAAAATGTGAGCAAAGTGAAAATCCAGACTTTAAACAAGTGGCTGCAGATCTCTCCAAAGCTTTAAACCAAAGGTAAGATGTGTGTTAATAGATGATTCGTTTAAAACCTCATGTTTTATTTGGAGTCTTTTTGTCTATCTAAATAACTGATAAAGATTTTAAAGGAGTATTTGTAAAAGTCCAAAAAGTAGAAGTCGTCCATATTTGTCATGAATTCAACTTGTGATGAAGTTGACAGAATTCATTGTTTAATTTGGTAAATTAATGAAAAAAATGCAGTTTGTAAATGAATCAAAAATGGAATAGGTATATCACTGAAAATTAAAACAGAATTTTACCATATGATTAAAATGTAGCTAAACACTAAAGATTGATTTTAAAATCAGTAAATGCACGCACAAAAACATTAAAACACTACGATTATATATGTTTACATGTTATGGATGTCGATCTCAACCAATGGAATTAAACGCATCATATTGTTAAAAAAAGATCTTTCGTTTGATGCAGTGTAAAGATTCTTCAAATATTATCTTTTTGTATTTGAAATACAAATAATGACAACATCTTTTATTTTTTTGATCTGTTCTTTTAACAACATTAACATCATGTTAATGTTTTTGCTTTTCCTATTTTAAAACAAGTGATTTGATTTGGTTAAAAGAAGACAAAATGTGTTTAAATGGTGAACTGAAACAGGATACACCTTGCCTTGATTGCAACCTTAAAGTGATACTTTACTAGCGAATCCACGTTTACTCGTGTGTTACTCACCCTTAAGGAATCCTAACTGAATATGGTTTTCTTCTTGAAGAATAACGCAGTCGGAGTTATACTGTACCATGTATCATTTTACTTCCAAGCAGTAGAATGAGAGTGAATTGGTGTTGACTTTTTGAAGCTCCAAAAAGTGCATCCATCGATCAAAGAACGGCTCGACACGGCTCTGTGGTCTTAACAAAGGTAAGTTCCGGTTACGAACGCTGCATTTTTCGATTTGTTCCAATAGGATAGCATCTACTCTGCCGGGAGCTTTCATAGCCGTCATTTGCTGGAAAAACAAGCCTCTGGTTCACGTGCATTCGAGAGATGACGGAAGCTAGACATCAACGTTTATAGCGCTGTGTCAATATGGATATTTCTCTTAAACAAACGCATCGATTTGCTTCAGAAGACATTTGTTAAGACTACGGAGGCATGTCGATGAGTTCTTTGATCGATGGATGCACTTTCAGCTTTAGTTACACTCCCATTCTACCGCTTGGAAGTAAAATGATACGTGGTATTATAACTCCAACTGCATTATTCTTCATGAAGAAAGTAATTTTGATTCATGGATTACGTACCGCTTTAAACTTAAAGGAAAAGGAATTAAAAAAGAAAAAAAGTTTAAGAAGTTTGGAGCTTTTTGAGGTTTAATATTTGTACTAAGGCCCGGTTTCACAGACAAGACTTATGGCCAGTCCCAGACTAAAATGAATGTATGACCGGTCTTACATTAATATAACTTACCCAGAAATATCTTAAAATATATCCGTTCCATTGTTTTGTTTCAAGATGCACACCAGTATTGTATCTTCTTAAGCATTTATAAAACCGACATAAATCTTAATTCAACTAAGGCATAGTCCTGGCTTAAATTAAGCTGTGTCTGTGAAACCAGGCCTAAATCATTACAATTTCTAGAAACCTTCGACTGACCAGAAGGGTTTATTACTGTAAAATAATAAATGAAGGTCTGTAAAATTTGTTTGAAAGATAATTGATTTAGTTATGCTATTAAAACAGGGATAAAGAAGAAGAGAGCCCTATTCTGGAACAGTTTATAGCAAGAAAAGCAGATCTTCTGTTTGCACCATCGTGGAAATCCTGTAAACCAGCAGAAGAATGGCAGGAAGAATCAGGAGGTGGACTATCATTATTTATTCATAATCAAACACAAAATCAGAAGTCTGTGTTACAGGAAAGTATGATTTTTTCCTTTGTCATGGAGGGTGACTTTTTAAGAATATCCCAGCTGTTCTTTTTTATCTAATGGAAAGTGAATAGAAATAATGACAGACACCATAAAAGGGTATTACATATGATTCAAGTCTTCTGAAGCTTTCAATAGTATATTGTTTAAAAAAACTTTTATCATTTTTATTTAATTCCTTTAATCCTGGAGTTCTCATGGGGGCCTCAAAATGGATCCATTGGTGGGGCACAGATTTTGTGGCATTTTATGAAATATAGACATTCATCATAGATTTTATGCAAGACCACCAACCAAAAGAATTGATGTTCCAGCATTGAATATGTTTTTGGTTGAATTAAAAGTACGTTTAAGATTATAACTCTTTATTTGTGAGGGGGGTTGTCGCAAAGCATTAAACTCTACACAAAGGGAAAAAGTTTGAAAACCACTGCTTTAATCTATGTAAATTATGTTTGAATTTTAGAGGCGTACGCTGTTATGCCTCCGTTGGAGCAGTTTATGGAGGTGTCTTATGAAGAGAGAAGGGAGATCTTCTACAGAGATGTGGAGCGTGGAGACATGGTTATAGGAAGAGTAAACTCAGTGCGGGACTTCGGTTTATTCGTAACTCTTCTCTGCACTGCCGGTGGATTGGAAAGAGATATTGAAGATCTTGAGATAAAGGTTAGGTTTTATTCCTTGTGTTCTTTAATTCAAAGTCTGTTATTTCACTCCCTCTAGTGGCACTAAACAGAATTGCAAAAACACATTTATCTTTCTGAAGGAGCTTGCCTTTGCAGAACTGTGGTGACTTTGAAAAATATTTCAAGATATGGCTATGGTCCCTACATTTTTTTAAATCTATAGCACATTAGGCCCATTGTAGTGGTCACCAGGCATAAATTTGATTTGTGGAAATATCAGAAATCTAAAAAATAAATGTTATGTTTCTGAAAAGACCCTCTGTCCAATACGAGATGTGCCATCAACCGGAAACCATGACGATCCGTTGTCCTATTACCAAATTGGGGATTTGATTAGAGGTATGTTAACGTTAATTTTTTTCAGTATTTTTAACCTGAAAATCGACATTAAATGTATATAAATGTATTTTACGGCACAGCTGGAGTAAAGGACATTGACCGTTATCACGAAAAGTTGACAATCTCGCTGTACTCGTCCTCACTGACTCCTCACTTGGAAAAAGTTAAACTGGGTGTCATAAACAAAGAAGATCTGCCTCTTCATTACACGTACGTAAAAAAACATTGTGAAATATCAGTTCAAGAAAATAAATCAAGATCAGTTTGTGTTTGACTTTTATTTGCTGATAAACTCTTTCACCCTTTCAGCCGGGGTGAAAAAGTGGCTGTGGATAGCAGCGAGACTTATGAGAAACTTTTGGAAAGCTCGCTCGGTTTGTCCAACCCTTTAAATGTGGATTATCTCTTGGGAAAGCTTGGAATAAATGATACAAAAACTCCGTCATTAATGAGAGGATTGCAGAGGTACATTGCCATGATTTTGTTTTCGTGTGATTCATGGCAATCCTGGTGTTTGTGTAATTTATTTGTTTATGCAGTAAACATTTTAAGGAAGACGATTTTGCGACTACCATCCGGAAAAAGCAGTCTGTGTCGTGGGCCTTGAAATGGTTTGAATTTACAATTTTCTTTTTAAAAGTTGCAATTTGTGACCTTTGCCTCTCTGTCGCCATCTCTGTTTAAAACACAAAATTACAGGTTGCTTATGTACTTAACACAGGTTAAAGTCAAACAATGAGCTGACGGATTGCAACAAGAAGTGTTTTTAGCTAGATTGCAAAGGTCTTACAGGAACCAGATCATATTTATCCCGAAAATAAATATTTATTTTATCATTACTATTTTGATGTGAAATGGCCTGAACAGATTCACTGACTGGATAATTTCTTTATTACTCTAGCGTCAAATCTGGCGTTGATCATTTTAAATCTAGGCGATTTGTAGACGCAATGAACGAATACAACAAGGCCTTAGAGATCGACACCAATAATGTGGAAGCTCTCGTAGCCCGTGGAGCCCTGTGAGTCACAATCATATTTCTGAAATATAGTATATGAATGATCCGTCACATTACATGACAATAACTTGAGCTCTTTCATATTTTATTTTTAGATATGCAACGAAAGGAAGCTTGGTGAAAGCGATTAATGACTTCGAGCTGGCATTGGAGAACTCCCCTACACACAGGAACGCTAAGAAGTACCTCTGCCAGACGCTAGTGGAGCGAGGCGGAAGGTATGTCACAACCTCATTTACCTTTAAAAGAATCGATCACCCAAATATAAAATACAGCACTGGGAAATTATGAGAGGGGGTGAACTATTCTAAAGGTGTTCTGATAATGTTAACATTTTTGTAGACTTGAAGAAGAAGAGAAGTTGGTCACTGCCGAGGGTCTTTACAAAAGAGCCATATCTCTAGATGATACGTTTCAAGAAGCGTCAGAGGCTTTGGAGAAACTTCAGATACGGATCCAGGTGAGCTGAATGAACCTGCCTGTCAAACACAAAGTTTTGTGTTTTTGCAGATTTAGTAAGATAAATATTGACCATCTTATATAAACAGGTGTGCTGTGTGAAGACATAAAGTAATGTATGTACTGATCCGCATTTAGAATATTGACATACTGATGAAGTGTTTTTGTCACTTATATATCAATCTTGGACCTGTGAAACCTGACTGATGGGATCTTTAACCCTCATTGCACTGGGTTGACAAAAATGCCCCACGTGGATAAAAAACACACCACTGTTGGTTTGTATTTTATTCCTGGCACAACTGGTAACTATATCTTACTATCATTGCTACATGTAAAATGTTTTCTCGCCTTGTTTCATCGTTAACACCGTGATGCTGAATTCGCTGTATGAAAAAAATTTTTTTCATGTGTGATGAAAATGAAATGGTACGCCATGATCGCATCTCTTGCTGCCTGCATGCACGCATGCTCATTAACTTGGAAAAATTCTTCCAACTTTTACCCTGCCAATGAACTGCTTTAAAGAAATCGCTGAAATTGAAAGAACTGGAAGCTGCCAAAGAGCAGGAAAAAGCTAAGACCGTGGAGACGAGTGCAGAAAAATTGCGTAAGATCCTAAAAGAAGAAAAAAGGTAATGTAAACACCACAATATTCATTCCATATGGTTTTATTTCTTAAAGGACAATTGGACATGTATACAATGCCATATAGTTGTCACCACTGTTCAGAGGTGCTCACATCCCCATCCTGTGTCAAATCTACTCTTAAACATTTTAGATAGTCAACCAAATGTATTTTTTCAATAATTAAACACTGTTGTCAAAGTTGACATGGTCTTTTCAATACTTTTTGAATGTTAAATATCTGCAAAACACACAGACAAACACAAAATAGTGACAAATGTAGTAATGGTTTATAAAAAAAATCATGAAAAATCTAAATACAAGGTATCATTCTGACAGTGACTAAATGTTTGTCTTGAATCGTACAAATTATTTCTCTAATGCATTTGCTAAGAATTGTTTTAATTTGTAGTTTTTAAAGACATGAAACAATACAATTCTCTTAAAATTTATTCACCTTCATGCCATCCCGGGTGTATATGACTTAATTTCTTCTATCAGTACTCCAGATTACTTCATTGAGTGTCTTTGAAGCAAAATGTGGGACAAAACCAATCATATTTTGATTTTATTTAGAAAATGTAAAATAAACAAGCAGATTATAGTCGTAAATGAGCAATACCCATGGTGCGTACACAACAATTATATACAGTATCAGGCCCCTGGGATGAAGATAGGTAAACTAAAAGAGAAATTTAGTTTTTTGGGTGAAATGTTTATCACTCCCTACAACTATGCATTGTGTACATGGCCATTTGAAATCTTTCAGTATTTCTTCTATCAAAACAAGGTTAGAGTTTACTCTTTTATTCATTTTACTGTAAATGTCTGGTTGTCCCCTTTGATTCTCTGTGAATGTTAGCATGCTGTTTTTGCTTCAATATAGAGTGAAGAAGAAACGCAAAAGATCAACATCCTCCTCGTCTACCTCTTCGAGTTCATCTTCAACATCTGCCGAGGACTCTCCATCAACCAGTTACAAGAAATCCAAGAAACGCAAGCGCAAACGGAGGCGCTCGTCTCGCAGCAGTAAGAAACACAAGCGGAGAATGTCATCCTGTAGCGATAAAACCGCTGAAGAAGAGTGCTTTCCTGCCCCTGCCAACACCTCAGGTTCATTCCTCAACCAGACATCCATAACCAAACTCATCAGTGAGGGAGAACGGCCTCTTGTCAAAGGCCATTGTGTGGAGAGCGGAGGTAGGTTTGTGGGCCCACGTATGTCAGAGAACAATAAATATGGAGCCCACTGTGGAAGTGATGGTCCCGATGCAAACGGCGAGCTTAGAGAACAACACAAGGATCGACGGATATCAGAGGAGAGACGGGAACATGCAGGAAACAGGAGGAATTCCTCCTCATCAAGCCACTCGGAGCGTTGCCGCAGATCTGAGGACTTGTCTTCGCGGGGCAGGAGGCACAGTGAATCTGTGGGAGGAAGGGTTGAGAGGATAGATAAAGAGGAGAAAACAAGCCAACAAAAGTCTCTTCCTTGTAATTTGACAGACATTTTCAGTCAGATCGCTGAATTTGAGAGAGAAAAAAAGCAGAAAAAGTGAGAATGGCGTCTCTTAAGCAATCAGTTGAATTGTTCTTCAGTTATGGTAGGAGTATAGGGATTTAAAATGTGGAATGTACAGTAAACTGATCAAAACTGTTTTAGTTTATTTTCTTAGTTTATTTTCTTAGCTTTAGCTTTGGTTAAAAGGAACGTTGCTGATAAAAACTGTCGTGTGATCAGAATGATGCCACAGTATTATAAATCTCCTTCAGTGTCATGGTATGTCCAAATAAATGAATGTAATGGACAGTACTGTTCGGTTATGTGTTTTTTGCTTATGACATACAACAGCTAGGGTCTCATTCATGCATGCTATGGTGCATATTTTGCATTTTTTTACCTAAAATAAAAAAATCTGAGTTTGTTAGTTTATGTACCATAAACTAAAAGTTGATTTGACTGATAGTAAAGCTGATGCTCTAAATATTGGACCCAGTCGTGCTTCTGTGGGGAGTGGTATAGTTTGAGAGTTCAAAGTATTTAAAGCATATTTTGTAATGGAAAATGACATACGTAATTTTAAGAATGAAACTTTTGACACATTCAATCTTGAGCTTGAAATTAGTATTAAATATTATTAATATCTAAACGTTGTGTAGTCCATCAGAGGGCAGTGTAACACTAGGTCTTGCCTCATGTCTCTGGTCTCTTAAAATGTTGTAATAGCAAGCTCTTACATTAACTGAAGCATCTATTGATTTCAATATGCAACTCTACATATATTTAAATTAGAGAAGTTTATTCAAAAGATTTCTTACTTTTTTCTGTATATTTGTTTCCCTGACACTAAAGTTTGTCCAGTAGCATAACCGCATGAATCTTCCTAAGATACATTTAGAGAATCGGATGTACAGTACAGGACGTTTTACTGCCATCAAGAACATAAGTATAGAAATAAGCATTTCTCTTAAGGATTCATTCAAATTAATGGGTCACAAGTCACAAACTAAGAAAAAGGAGTTGGTTATAGAAAGTAAGAAAACAAAAAAAAATGCAAAACTATAATCCTGCATAGTAGGTTTATCAATAAGCAAAACCACTAATGCAACGTTCTTAACAGCACAGCAATGAACTTTCATCAGTAAAACCCATATCAAAAGATCACAACAGAGCACCTGCATACTGCAAGTTCTTATAACATGTGACTTTAGGATCATATAGTCTATTAAGGACATTTACAGATGAATAGCAGACAGACTGTAAGAACGTTGTTATAACTCCGCTGTAACTTCAGTCAATGATTAAATAAGATCTTTAAACAAAATAACAATTTGCACCATCCTGTTCACAGTTTCCTATATCCCTGGATCTTACCTCCCTGGATGTATCATTGTATTCTGTTTGTAAAAAGGTAAAACATCATACAATACAGTCAGGTGGACGTCTCAAAGATGAAAATATCCTGGAAATGCAATGAATGTGCAGAAGCTGGAAGGTTTTCTGCAGACCAGTGGACAAATAACAACTCTCGAAACCTAAAAACAAACACGAATCATCTGGGTAACATTTTTAGCTTATTCAGGACAGAACTAAAAAAAAGAAACATTTTAATTTGATATGTTTTTAACATTTCACAGATTCTGCCCGGCATATGAAAACCTGTGACTTTCTTTAGGTCCTTTATTTCCCGAGAAAGTCGTAATAATGGCTCTGGGCTTAGGACAGACATGACTGCGTTTGATGAAACAGCAGATTCTCAGTCAAGGAATTTCCCATCATGCCTTTCTACCACTCACTGGATGGGCCCATTCAGAGAAGAAATTTGGTCTGTATGAAGCTATTCTCTCCATGGATAATCGTCCAGAAGAACATGCTGACTATGATGAGGCGTTCAATTGAAGCTGAAACAGTAAAAAGACATCTGGTTAAAGTAAAGAGGGAACTCATTGAATTCTTGGACCATGACTTCGCGTCTGAAGGAAAAATGAAGTCAAATCTTACCAGTGTCTTTAGTTTCTGAATTATAACTTTTAAACCTATTGAACAAAGGAATTCATTATACCAAACTGCAAAGAAGAATTTTCTTTCGCCAGCTCTGTAGAACTACATCTTATGTTTTGATTTCAAATGGTCCATAAGATGTGTCAGGGTTGCCAAATATTTTCTGTAATTCTAAGGTTCTGATCTGACATTTCATCTTTTACTCTATACACCTAGACTAGAAGTTTTTTATATCTCAAAAGGATAATTTAGACCAGGGGGGCTCTCAGATGTTTTTAGACATCACCTTAAAAGTTTTAGAAGATTTTTTTTTCTCTAATTTCTGCAAATGAATGTATTAATCATAAACTATATGTAATCAAACATCAGACAAATAAGTCAACTAACCAAAATAATTGATGTTCTAGCATTCTAAAATTTTTACTTTTAATAAATTTTAAGTTCAAGATTATATCCTTTAATTAACCACTAATTTAGATTTCATTTTCTAATCTATTAGATTTTAAAATCTAATAATGCGCATTTTTTTCACCCAGAGGAATAATTTATGCATAACCAAAGAAACAACTTCCATTACCTTTTTGTTTAAAGTCCCCCCAGAATGCTTTGCTACACAGAAGTCCATTTTAGGTGCAGTGTTGCTATTTTTATCATTACAAACTGAAGAACAAGTTGCGATGATTGTCTGATAGCATAGAGTCATAGACAAAGTTGTGTTAAACCGTGCATACGTTTACTTCAAAATACAATGGCTAGAATACATCCAAGTCTTTTGAGAGTTGACTCATATGGCTGTACTCGCAGTAAAAAAGTTGTTTTAAATAAGATCAAATACATTTTACCCGAAGGCTTGCATGCTTGTTTAGATGTCCCATTAACTAGTTTTTCTTATCAGCCATACACTATTTCTTCATATGTTGCAAAAGTAGATTCAAACCTCTTAGTTTAAACTTCTTACAAAAAGCGTCCAATCAAACTTTAGAATTTTGTAGTAAGCAAATTCGCTTCCGGCGAGTCACTATGTAAATATGCAGATATCTCTCTGTTTGCGCGTGCAGCGTCTCTAACTTGTTGTTGTGGCAATAATCGATGATGCAACACGATTGCGCTTTTCTGAACGTATTCAAGCTCATTTGAATATACAGGCTTTGAAAAGTCTGTGAATTCCATTACATTTGTAGCCTAAAAAGGATTGGGTTAATTTGGTAAACACTCAGCCTGTACAAGAGCGCTATAGAAATATGGTGGAGAATCTAGGATGGATATTTCCGAGAGAGGACGGGGATGAAAATTGCTGACTCCAGTTGCTGGGACCAGGCCTTGGCTAAATCCAGTGAAGAGATATGAAGACTTTCTAATTTGCTTCTCCCCTATTTTAATAATAGCTGTGCATAAGTAATTTCTGAAAGGCCAGTCGGCACGGGGCATGGGAAAATTAAACTCATTTTATCGTAAAGCAGGTGGATTTCTATTTATCATTAACATGCATACAATTTGCACAGCGTTATTTCTTCTCCTGATGGAATGTAACCAAATAATGTATGAAGTCTTTTTTTGACTCGTGCACAAGTGAAATTCAAAGATAAAAGTGGCAGGCGCTTGCAATTTTCTGCCACCCCAACCTAATTCTGGAAGCTGCTTCTTACAGCACAGATTCATTTGCTCTGCGTTAAAGTGACATTAGGATTCAGATCTGATGAAATGCAGGCCTTCCTTTATATCATTAGTCGACACCCCCTTTATATCTCCGAATTCGATTCTGCTATAGAATTACGGCCACTAACATTCTCATTACGCTATTCGCAGTGTGTGAATATTAAAACTGTGCCCTTTAAAAACTTGTTTTTAAATCAAACATGCACGTGTCCATCTGTTACGGCTGCGCGGGAACATGTGTGAAATAGGAAAAAGTATTAATTCAGAATATATATGAACCTCAACCATAAGCAGATTATGAGCATTTAGAATGGTTTGTTATCATAATATTCTGCACAGCACATTGCAAACTTGTGTTGGCCAGTTTAAACACGCCGTCCAAGATCATAGTTAATTCTGCTGATTTATGGTAATTCTGCAACTCTATCGCACGTGGCATCAGAGACACTAACAAGCTTAGCATAAGCTTCGGCTGAAACCTTATGAGGTTTGAATTCGGTGGTGCAAAATCTCGCTTCAGCAGAAATGGCCCGATTTCGACCTTAAAAAAATTAGTGCTGCTGCATATATTTTTGCAAGGAAAGGTAAGTCTGGGCATTGCGGAAAAATGCCGTGTTTATACATTTTGAGGAAATGCCTCAGTAGTCCTTACTGAGTTGACTTCTTGCTTTAAAAATGGTCTTCTGTATTCATCTTTATGTTCCTTATTCTAGCAAAAATCTATCAAGTGAATTAGTGTTAAATACAAAATTATTGAAATTGTTATCATGACATTTCCACCAATTTGTACCATGTAAACACTGTTTAGAGAGTATGGGAGTGTATCCCAGCATGCAGTCGCTCAGGTATGCATCTGGCGACACATTGGACAGGTGGTTGGTCCAAGCTCCATGGTTGTAGCAGTAAACTTCACATTACACTCTAAAAAAATGGACAAACCCAAATATTAAGTTAAATTGACCCAGAACCCAACAATGGTTTAAAACAACCCATATGCAGCATATGCTGGTTTGGTATGTTTTGATGCTGGTTTGTGCTGGTTTAAGCTGGTCATGTGCTGGTTTAAGATGATCATGTGCTGGTCCATAGCTCAGTTAAGCTGGTCAAACCAGCATCAAACATACCTAACCCAGCATATGCTGTTTTTTTCAACAGGGTTTTCGTCTGAAACCTTAATTTAATTTATAACCCAATGGTTGAGTTTGTCCAATTTTGACCTAATGTGGGGTAAAATAAGATCAAATAAGATTGGTTGATTGGAATGGGTCATTAATAATCAAAATCAGAAAGGCAAGCAACCAAATACAAACAGAACACATTCACATCTAGAATGTCTTAGCAGCTGCATAGCAACACCCTCACAACCGTCCAGAGCACCCTAGCAACCGCATAGCAATGTCCTGGAAACTTATCATGTTAAAACGAATCCCAATTACAAATACATACAAACTTTCTGACAGATGAGGGAAACTCAGACCATTCCCCCACCCCATTTCCCATGTGTAATAATTCAATACCAGGCAGAATGGTCACTTGTAGCAGGTTACTTGGACATTTCATTATTATAAACTCTCAGCATTATCGAAATTATACATTTGGAGCTGTTACGGCACAGCTTCACAAAACCGAGGGGAAAGATGAGGACAGTCTCATCTTATTAAAAGAGATGAAATAGTGGAATTAGCTTGAATCTAATTACAAGCCACACTATCTAATGTAAAAACATGCCTGTTTTTTTACTCTCATTCATTTGGACTAGTAATTAGGTTTGGCCTCTAAAATGCCACCCTTTAATCATCCAAAGGCAGATGTGATTTGCAGTGCAATTTAATCTTGCTTTAATGAAGAACTAATGGATGCATTGCAAATTACTTTTTTTCGTACGGCAGGGAAAAAATCTATTTCCTGCTTTTGAAAAGATCAAGAGTATCTTTGATAATACCGGAGAGGGCCTGGTCGCTCCACTGCATCGAGCCAACAAGCTCTTTTACTCGACTCACTATTCAATAGAAATGAGGCCACAATTAGCAACAAAGCAACGAAAATGCATCGTGGCTCAAGCCCTCGGCTCCCGGAGCCTTGTTAGCGGCAGGGCTAAAGTGTCACCGTGGAACAATGGTCTGTGATAAATTACCCTCCCTCTAAAAAAAGATGTACGGCTAATTTTCAATTACGGCTAAAAATGCATTGCAGATTGAAGACAAATTGGACACGTGTGGGACACAAACTCATATGCACACTGTTCAGTCATCCTCTCCAGTTTTATCTGATTATGAGAAAATATTTTTTTGATGTGTTCTGCGTTGGATCAAAATATGCTGCTTTTAATTTGTGCTGTGAGATGAACGTGTTGAGACACTCTTATAATGAAATGACCTTGTGTTTTGCATGACAAAGGATTTTCATTTTAAAGGGACTATTCACCTAAAATGTATTTTTTTTGTCATCATTTATTTATTTACATTTACGCATTTGGCAGACTCTTTTATCCAAAGCGACTTACATTGCATTATCCTATACATTTATACATAAGTATGTGCAATCCTCTGGGATCGAACCCACAACCTTGCGTGGATAACGCAGTGCTCTTACCACTGAGCTACAGGAAAGCGCTCTATCTTCGGTGTAATACAAAAGAAGATATTTTGAGAAATGTCTAAGTGGTTTTGTGTTCATACGATGGAAGTCAATAGGGTGCGGTGTTATCAACATTCTTCAAAATATCTTCTTTTGAGTTCCACCGAAAAAAGAGTCATACAAGTTTTGAATGATATAAGGGTATGGAAGACTCTTTCTTTTTAGTGATTTGAGAAATGTTAATTTAGTTTATCAAATAATTATACAACATTGACCATCTTTAGAGACTTTAATTCTAATTGTGAATCTTAAACAGTGAACCACGTTTGACAATTTCACTGGATGCCATTAAAGGTGGATTTCGGCAGATAAATGCAATAAAAACATTACAACTACGGAAGGGGCGCTTGTCCAAATGAGCCCTCGAGTATCTCGGTGTGTATGCGCGCTTCCTAAAAATGAGAGAGGATGAAATCCTAATAGAAGTTGGGCTTAACTCGAGAAACAGCCTGCCTGTATATCTGATTACTAGGCCCAGTAATTTCTTTTTTAAATAAGGGAAAAATTGGATAGTATGAATGAAATTTTCCTGTCAAAGTGCAATGATTGTACCACGGGAGATTATGTATTTTTATAATCATTCATCAGCGGTGAGAGTGCTCAGGCTTAGCATAATGGAATTCGTAAACTGGTTTAAGTCTGAACATGGGGGTATACTATCAGCCCGACCATAAACGCTTATATGGCGGTGCGCTGGTGAACCCAGTCAAACATTTTTACTGGCTGAAGATTTTACACATGTGGGGTGAGGATGATTGCAGGGACCTTGCCCTAAATATTTATTCCCAGGATTTCTGGTTGTATGTGTTATATTGAATTACATTTGCTGAAAACTTTTACCACAGCTGAGCGTGAGTGCCAAAAAGGGACTCGTGTATGAAGAGCATGGTAATATTTAATGCATGTCAAATATGAATGTAAACTGGATGAGTGAATTACTCTAAATAAAAGATGTAGAGGTATGTTTGTGTTCTGTGAGTGTTATTATTGATTAATTCTGAGAATTTATATGAGTCATGGGTGGAGCTAGCGGGGGCCTGACCTCCCCAAACATTTTATACATCGACGTCACATTTTTACTCAGACAGGCCCCCTCAGTCCACAGCCAAACCGCATTTAAAAAATCTATTATCTGCTGAAATTAAAAGCAGCTAGACTCAACAGTGATCCTTACAACTTACCTGTGACTATGGTCTAATGAAATGTTGCGCGGAATGGTGTTTTCTGAGCTTATTTCGATGCCAGGGAAACACACAAAGCCTGAAGGAAACATTTCTTAATTAGAGTAACACATTTTGTGATTCAATAAATTGACTGTTTAATTTAGATTGCTGTGAAATATTTACATTGCTTTTCTAAATGTTTTACAACTATTTTAATGTTAACATTTACGTGTAATACGAAATACATCTGCATATAACTCTTTACATTCTAGCATTGGCTCAAAAAACACTGCAAATGTTCATTTTTAACTTAGTTAATTTAAACTTTTATTACATATGACTACAAATTCTATTTTTAAGATCTGATGAATATGAATACCTTTAACATTTTTATGAAAAACTGTTTAGCTTGAACTTCAATTAATAAATATAAATTATCAATGATTTAAATTAAGGAAGGTTTCTATTTTTAATATAAAATGTTAGTGTCTGGTCTTTTTCTGGGAGCATCCAAAATGAAAATATTAGTATTTCACCACTAGATGTCAGGATCAGATTTCTCCTGTTTTCTTTTAGTTGTATTTGCATTCTGTTTGTGTATGTCTAAAATCAATGAATTTATTACTGTGCTTTGTTTAACAAATGTTCTTTCTCTTCTCTGGAGTCACCCAAGCTTGTTGCTTCTTTTTGTACTACCCATTGATTTTCATCATGTCGAATTAAAGTGTTGAAGGAATGCTTAATTTCCTATCACATAAAATTGATTAAATTAGATATACTTGGAGTGTTTATCTAAGACCATGATTCAATTTTTTAATCTTCATGTCAACACAGTGTAGCTAGGATATAACGCTTCTTAATGTTAAGCTGAATTGTGAATACGTTTGATTTTCTACTGTACTACTGTACAATTCTTATGAGTAAAGAACACTAAACACTTAAGTAAAGTGAACTCCATATAATACATTATAAATCAACTTAATTTTTCAATATTTTATTTTATAAATACTTAAGTTTCACTTATCAATGTTGTCATGTAGGAACAACAGCCAACTGTTCTGTGGCAATACCAATGTGATGCTCTCAGGTCATACACTTACATTGAAATTGGTCCGTTTTCTCCTAAGCAAATGCTCTACTGCTCTGCACAATGGTAACCTCATTAAAATCACTATAATGTCACAAAACTCTTTAAATAACAGAATAGAACAGAATACTAAACATCTATAAGCCTTCTCCCATTTTAATTTAGATATACATACATATAATAACACTTTATTGCAAGATTTACTTCCATTATCCAGTCCACTAAAAGCATGCTGGGAATCGCTCTGACGTCATTGGAAGATTTTAAGTTATTTTTGTGTCCCTGGAACCCAAAATATCAAAATAGTTAAACACACTTTAAAGTAGTAAGATAAATGAACTTTTTCACAGTTTTGAGTACAGTTTGTAGATTATACTATTCGGGAATACAGTGTGTATATTTTAACCATCAGGTTATAGAACAGACTGTTTTATTGTTTCCCTACATCTATACATTTGGCAGATATTTTTATCCAAAGGGACTTTACATTCAAGATCTGTATGTATGTATTGATTGTTCTGCTAAAGCAATGCTCTACCAGTTGAGCTACATGATCAGGTATTATTCAGTTAAGTCCTCCGGCATTAATACTACTATATGCCCTGCAAAAATGTACAATGGTAGTCATACATTTACACCAAGCAGGCCGCAAACTGCCCAAAGCCCATTGGGCCTCTAAGCCACTGTACATATTTAACATTGTGGTCCACTCAGACAAAAAAGTGCTCTGCTGCCACCTCCAACCAGTGGCACCAGTGGAACACAATGGCACACAGGTGTACCTTCCCGTCATGGGACCACAGTTAAATCACCCGCTTCACTGCAGCTCCAGATCTGGTAAGTACAACACAGGAGCAAAACAAAAAACAAAGTCCCCATGTGCCTGGCTGGACTACTGGAATGGCACCTTTGTGAAGGAGAGCTCATCAAAGGTGTGACTTGTATATACAGTAGTTCCTCACAAACTGACAAAAGAATCACTGCAGCACTTTATCAGAGTTGCGAATAGGCCAGTTGGTGAAGTAATGGACGTGACATTTGCAGTCAAACTTAAAGAGCCAACGTGCACCTTTTTTGTCACATCAAAAACACTTGTGTTTCCATCATCTAAAATAGAAAACTTGTATAGATTGACATTTTTCTGATTTCTGGACTCTATCATTATCTAATCATTTTTTTATTTTAAATAAAAAGCTGCGTACCACCTATTGGCAAAAGGGACAGTGTAACATCTGGTCCTGTGTATTATGACTCATAAAACAAAAACCTTCGGTGAAAACTTTACATTTTCATGGTAAGGTTGAAATATTTCACTTGAAATTAAAAGTCTTTTGATACGTAGGTGTATGTCTACATGTTTGAAATTAGTATTGTAGACAAAATATAATTGTGCCAGCATTTATTTTAAGTAAATACATTTAAAAAACATTTTTAAATATGTGACCCTGGATCACAAAACCAGTTTAAGTAGCACAGGAACATTTTTAGTAAAAGACAAAAATTCATTGTATGGGTCAAAATTATCGATTTTTCTTTTATGCCAAAGATCATTTGGATATCAAGTAAAGATCATGTTCCATGAAGATATGTAATAAATTTCCTACCTAAAATATATACAAACTTTATTTTTGTGAGTGGATGGCCAGCGAAAGTGATCCTGATTAACAACTTCAAAGGCAATTTTCTCAATATTTTGATTTTTTTGCACTCTCAGATTCCTAATCTCAGCCAGATATTGTCCTATTCTAACAACTCATACATCAATAGAAATCTTATTTATTCATCTTTATGTAAAAATCTCTATTTCGAAAAATTGACTCATTAGACTGGTTTTGTTGTCCAGGGCAGGGCAGGGCAGGGCCGACCCAAGCCCTAAGCAAAATTTTATTTCTCTGTCCCACCAACATGACAAATTATTGTCAATCATTGATTATTCGCACCCTATAAATCTAAAACACCCATTATCAATTGTATTTGCTGTAGCTGTGTTGCTTACAGCATACCTATGGTTTTACCCTTCTAATTGTAACAGTAGCAAACCCACAGGAGTGGTCAGGTGTTAATTTGCACTTTAACATCAAAAGTCTTGCAGTACCAATGGGCATACTTAATGTGGTGTACTGAAAATTTGCCAAATAAACTAGTAGACAATGCATGAACTGTAAACATGTTTACCACTTTAATTACTTTTGGTTAGAAAAATGTGCAACATGCAAAAAGTGCAATACAATCAACTACAAATAAAAGTACTTAAGATAAACAGTATCATTTTATATAAAAAATTAATGTAAATGGACAAAATGGACAATATTAAACTAAATAATAAAATAATAACAAACACTCCAAAATATTTCAACAGTGCTCCTAAAGAAGCCATCTGTACGCCTAAAACATTGAGGCTTTATGAATGATACTGGAATATAATAGCGAAGACCCCAAAGGTAGGCTAATGTAAGTCATGTTAAACTGTTATCAGTACCAATGTTATAAAACAGCAGCTTATTTTTTATTATCAATAGAAAGTTTATGAAACAGAAGCTTATTTTTAGTACAGAAATATAATCCAGGAAATGTATTTTTAAAACCAGCTCAGTAATATGTTGTGTATTATAATATATTAAGATTGCAAAGCTATTTACTGACATTTAACAGGGCTCTCAAGTTTTGAAGACAGGCAAGAGTGACATTTGTTTTGATGGCCTCTTCTGACACCTTAGCCATCTCCTCCACTGTCTCTTCCTCTTCCACCTGCACCGTCTCTTCCACCTGCACTGTCTCTTCCACCTGCACCGTCTCTTCCACCTGCACTGTCTCTTCATCTTCCACCTGCACTGTCTCATCATCTTCCACCTGCACTGTCTCTTCCATCACTGCACCTGCACCGTCTCCTCCTCTGTCTCCTCCCCTAATGTGCCTACCATTTTCGCCACCTTCTCTGGGCCAGCATCCTGTAACCTGCTCTTTTTGGGGGGCTTTCCTCTCAGGGTGAATGAAAGGATGCTTAGTTGCCTTTTACCTGACATCTTTGAAAGACAGATGCAATGATTAATGCATCCATGGCCAGGATTATATAATTATAAAATATGACATGATTTTAAAAGTGACCTATAACATCGACTATGCAATGCACTTTAATTAATTTAGTGCTAATAAAATTATTAAGCCTATTGGAGAGAGATATATTTATAATGTGACAATATGTCAGTCATCGTGTGATAACGAAAATATGACTAGGCCTAGACTAACGTTACTTGTTTTGAGCAGATGTTGTCAGTGAACAGGCTGTAAAACTGTTGGCTAAGTAACAGACACTCATGAAAAACTGATGCTAATTATCTGGGAAACATTCTCTAACAGCAGTCAAGTTGTCATTGTTTGTGTCAAACAAGTTGTGAATTTGTTGTAACAGGAGACCATTACTTACTTTGTGCTCAAAGTGATGCTCGGAGCTCCAGTGGTTTCCTCTGTGGGTGAACGAGGAAGATGGTAAACAATTCCAGGATGCTTTTTTTTCATTGGTTGTTGCGTTAAATCTTACCCAGATACAATAGTGCTATTTTCTGATTGGCTATTGTGTAGCCTATTTCTTTTTTTGATTGGCTGATAAGTGGCAGGCTCGATTAAAAACTCCAGGGGAGACGCGCTTGATTCCTGCCAGTTTCCATAGTGAGAGCGGCGCGACCAGATAACTTTTGGGCGCTGCGGCATATTAAATGTATTATAAATAGTTTTTCTGCGTGAGAAATACAATGTGTGGCGGGAGTGCGTGACAAAAGACCGAAATGAGTGACTGTCACGCTCAATGCGTGACACTTGAGAGCCCTGAAAATTTAATTAAACATTCTTTCTTGCTTGCTTAATTAACTAGCCAGCTAAACTTTAGCTTGCACTATAGCCTACTTGGCTAACTAGGCTAAGCCTATTTGGTTTATATTTATTTTCTCAACTTACCTTTATCTTGCTTTTTTCTTTTCCTCGGTTTTCTTCCTTTTTCTTTCCTCCGCACCAGAAGGATGTCCTTTTTTGTGACATTATTGAGTTGAAATTCTTCAATCAACTTCAATTACGTCATTCAGTTGTAGGCCTACTCTAGCTGTGCATGCATCCTGCTGCAGCAGCCCGTTAACATAATAACATAACATAATATTACATTTTTCAATGAATAATGCATGTTGTATTATTATCCATATACATTGAAATATTAAATAAAAAAAACGATGTCAAGAAATGGCTCAAGAGTACATAAAATGGCAAACGCATGGGCCCCCTGGTGGCCACGGGGGCCCTAGCAGCCGCTTAGTTCGCTTATGCCTTGGGCCGGCCCTGGTCCAGGGTCACATATTTGTTTGTTTTTTATTGACCTGGACCTAATAAAAAAAAGAAAAAGCATCCAATAGGAGCCTAGTACTCAATTTTTTATAAAATTATAAAATAACATTTTGTAGACAATACATCTCTTGTCTTAGCATTACTCATCTTATTACCTCCTTAAGGATGAATCGCCATGTGTAGTATAAAGAAGAGAATCGCAGTGTTTAAGTATGTGCTATATCAAGAAGTGTGTGTGTAGTATAGGATAGAATCGCGGTAATGTAAAGTGTAGTAGGCCAATAAGAAGAACTCCTACATACTTGTGTAGTATGTGGGAGTTCCTCAGAGTTCACTGCTCAGCATTGTGGAGTTCTGTAACTTTACCCAGCACCCCCCGCGCGCTCAACATGGAGGAACTGACGGTGGAGGTCCGTGGCTCCAATGGAGCTTATTACAAGGTAAATACACAATTAACATCGCTTCTCTGTCTTTATTGATTGTGTTCATTTTTAAAGCCAACAAACATGGTAGACACCTCAAGTAAACATTGTGAAATGCCTTCGTCGTGTACTTTTACCGCGTATAAATAGCGCTCGCCTCAGTGTCCCTGTTAGCTTTTAGCCGGTTAGCTGCCGCGCGTGGATAATGTTTGTTTAAAAATACTCAACAGAAAAAGATATTTGTCATTTTACCTCGATTTTATTTTCTAAGAAGTTGTGCACTGGGTATACACTGACTGGTAAAGTGAAATAAACATGGCTGCCTTGTCAACGGGGTTGTCAATCTGCGAGCTGATTTTAACATTCTTAAATCAGACGTTTCGTTATAACCGTTATTATTGACTTATCTATATATATATATATATATATATATATATATATATATACAAGATGTTTCAACTTGAATAGTTATATTAAATATAATGAAATAAAGCTTTATACATCATGGTCATCGTTTGTGTTCATTAGGTTGTGCTGTAATATTATATTAAAGCCCATAGCAACCTACTATTCTAGCTCATCTATTATACATTTAACAGTTTTGTTAAAGAATGGTTCAGTTAATGGTTTGGTTGGGAAAAGGTTTAAACAAACTATATAGAAGCCATGAAGCATTTTCCTATTTTAAGGTGTGGTCTGAAAATGTACTTGTAACAGCATGTGATGATGTCAGACTAAACTGTAATTTATGGTATTTGTGATTTAACGTCCATCTATCCAAAAATATGTGCTTTAGTATAAACCAGTTCAACTTTGATTTTATTAAAATGGCCTTATCGTATATAATGTCAGGAATAGTTTATAATGTCATAATCGCTCTCTCATTCCACTTGTAAGTTAGTATGATTATGTGTATTAATTCTTATGTATGTGAAGACCTTTAAGCTTTTAATCTAGAGTATGTTTGTAGTGTATGATGTAAGTGACCGATTTAAAAGTCAGATTGAAGTCTTATTCTATCACGGTCTCACCATTTGGTTATTTTGCACGTCATGTTGTCCTCCCCGCTTATCAGGATGCATGTCAGCTGTTCACTGTCCATCTGCAGCTGTCATCCAGACCGCGGTTATTTTACCACCGGCTCTATTTTGAGATGTGATTTAAGACATCCCAACTCCCATTTTGGAGTCACCATTCAGAGACACTGCGATGCACCACTAGACGTATGCTGACCAGCTAGTTGAACTTTATTTTATGTTTCAATTTTTGATTTCCAGATTTATGATTCGGTCTCAAAGCCTTTTTAGCATTTGTAACCTCTGAGTTTGGTGTAAGTAAGCTGGATCGTATTTGGTTACCTGCTATGTGATCTCACATACGACGTGAAAATGCAATTTGTACTATTCTATGGCCCGGTTTCACAGACACGGCTAAGCTTAAACAAGGACTATGCTTCTTAAAGTTGAATTAAGATATTTATGTCGCTTTTATAAAAATACCTTAGAAGAATACATTACTGGTGGGGATCTCGAGAACAAACAATTGCAGTATGGCACTGATGTATTTTAAGATATTTCTGGACAAGTTATATTCCGTTAAGAGTGGTCAGTGAGGTCACGCATTCATTTTAGTCTGGGACTAGCCTTAAGCCTTGTTTGTGAAACCAGGCCCAAAAATATATATTTAGTTCCCAGTCTTTAGCACATATTCTTCATGTATAGTTTTTTTTTCTACCCAGTCAAATCCATTAACATTTTTTTGTTTAAATGATCTTAAAGTTGTTTTGATAGTAATTCTTAAACGCTTAAAGTTAGTTTTGAAGAATTACCTAGAATTACAAAAAATATTATCTTTTCATTGGTGTGCGTCCGTGAAGACAATGGTGAAGTTAAGAACATGATATAGGTGTTGTTTTGTGTTTATTTTATTTTATTAGCATAAATTGACAGTTGTCTGTATTTCATAACTTGACTTTCTTTTGTCGTTTCTTGTTGTATGCCGATAAAATGTAGATCGAAACTGTAAAACTGCATTACTAAAATTAGTTAATTTTTTTCAGGGCTTTGTCAAAGATGTACACGATGACTCGCTCTCCATTTCATTTGAAAACAAGTGAGTAGAAGCTACCGTTTGCAAACGTTTAACAATATTGCTTGTAAAACAAGAGTTGGCAGATGAGCATTGTAATGTGTCTTTGTTTTTAGCTGGCAACCTGAAAGACAAGTCCCCTTCGAGGAAGTGCGGTTGCCGCCTCCAGCCGATGCGAAAAAGGAGATCGGTGAAGGAGAAGAGGTGGAGGTGAGTAAATGTGTTCAGCATCAGTACTGCAATATTTACAATCTTCATAAGAGTCTCAAACAGAAAGCTCTCTCTGTTTAGATATACTCCAAAGCCAATGAGCAGGAGCCATGCGGCTGGTGGCTGGCTAAAGTGCGCATGATGAAAGGAGATGTAAGTATTAAAATCACTTTCGGTTTCCTCTGAACACCTCGGAGTTATGCTCTGGTTCACTTTCACTTTTGTTTCTTGCAGTTTTATGTGATTGAATATGCTGCCTGTGATGCCACCTACAACGAAATAGTCACGTTTGAGCGTCTCCGTCCAGTGAATCCTAATAAAGCTGTGACAAAGAACACGTTTTTTAAGTGCACTATTCCTGTCCCTGAAGATCTCAGAGCTGCGTGAGTAATAGCATCAGCATGAAGAAAATGGGTGAATCACATGAAACTCTTCAAATGGAGGGAATCTGTTTTGCTTAACGTTGCAACAATTTTAGTGGTGCAAAGATTGCACATTGAACTGTAAAGAGAATTAAACTGGTTTTAGGAGTAATAGCATATAAAGTGCAACACGTGTATTATTAAAAAACTGTATAATACTGTCCTGATACCACAGTATTGATGAAAGCACAGGATTTATTATTTCTTTGCACGTCAGATGTGAGAACGAACAGGCCCACAAGGATTTTAAGAAAGCAGTCGGAGCCATTAGGATTGTCTACAGCAGCGAGCAAAGTCAACTGGTTGTAATGGTTAGTTCTAGCTTATCGGAACACTTTTGTAAGTAGGTTTGATTTTGACAAAAATGTAATCTACTCCTATTAACACTTCCAGTCCATGAACGAAGCCACTGTCAAGCGTGTCTCCCTGCTTAGCGACATGCATTTACGCAGCATTCGCACCAAACTCATGCTCATGTCCAGAAACGAGGAGGCCACCAAACATCTCGAGGTAAATACGTTTTCAGATGGTTTTGTATGTTAGAATTGAAAAATATTGAATTCTGTGTATCTTGTGAAAAGATATTTAAAAGATATATAGTTTGCCCATAAAGGAAAACTGTGTCATCATTTAGTCACCCTCAGATTGTTCCAAACCTGTAAATGTTTCTTTTAAACACAACGGAAGATATTTGGACCAATGTCAGTAACCAAACATATCTCATCCCCCATTTACTGCCAAAGTAGGAAAAATATGGGGGATGAGGTCTGTTTGGTTACGGACATTCTTCCAAATATCTTCCTTTGTCAGTCCCTGCAGGATCTTGTAATTGAAGAATTTATCGCATAATCAAACAAACTCCTCAACATCAGCGGCAACTTGCAAAATTTTGATAGTGATGTCATCACAATGCGCATTCTGTCAAAACCTGCTCCAAAAGTAAAGCAGAGATACATTTATTATAGGGAGACAGACTGCGTCTCTAACACTTACAGTTGGAAAAAGTGTAATGGCTAACAACATCTATTGACATCCATGTAAGGTTTACGACATAAACTCACAAACGTTAGAAACTTTTGAAATGTTTGTATATGCACACCAGTCTGTTATCGCAGGGAAGGTTCCACAACGATGGGTGGGCCTTTGTGACTTTAAGCGGCCAAGGTTTACAGACCGTCAGTCTGAATCTGCTGCACACCTTTTAATCATAGGAAATTAATAAGAACCCTGCTTGCCAAGTAGTGTTTTGAACTCTTTCTGAAACCCTCCTCCCCTGCAATTTTTATTGCAAAATTGGAATAATCCGCTTCAAGATCCTGTGGGGACTGCTTTGTGTTCAGCAGAACAAAGAAATGTATACAGGTTTGGAACAACCTGAGGGTGAGTGAATGATGACAGAATTTTCATTTTTGGGTGAAGTATCCCTTTAAGTTCAAAAGTACGGAGTAAATTTATTTGGCAACTGATTTGGGTGTATGATTTAGAGTACAAAGCAGCTGGCCTCAGCGTTTCAAGAGGAGTTTATGGTGAGAGAAGACCTCATGGGTCTTGCCATCGGAAGTCACGGCAGTAACATCCAGCAGGCCAGGAAAGTTCCGGGTGTGACCGCGATTGAACTGGACGAGGAGACTGGAACCTTCCGGGTTTACGGAGAAGTGCGTCCATCATGTTAATTCAATACTGTATATCCTTTGTAATAAATCAAATGAAATGAAGCAGAGACATTCTTTTCGTTGTGTTTCAGACGGAAGAGGCGGTACAGAAAGCGAGGAATTATCTGGAGTTTCTGGAAGATTCTGTTCAAATTCCTCGCAATCTTGTCGGTATGTTACTTTGTTTTCTTGTACTTTTTGTCTCTTTTTTTTTTTATCTACCTAAAGGCAGCATGAACTAGCATTTACAATCAGTTTACTTTTAATAAATATTCGTTTATAATAAAACCTGGTCTTAACTGGAAAAATTATACGGACCTTCATAGGTTTACGATTGTAATGTAGAGCTAATTCAAATCTCTGTGAAATTGCATATCAATAATTTGATAAATTGTTGGATGAATACACGCAATTTTCGTACAAATCTTGTCTTTGTAGGAAAGGTTATTGGCAAAAGCGGCAAGGTTATTCAGGAGATCGTTGATAAATCTGGAGTAGTAAGAGTGCGCATCGAAGGTGACAACGATAACAAACTCCCTCGACAAGAAGTAAGCCAACACTTTTTACTTTTTTTCGCAAAAAGCATCCCAGAACATACCACACACCTGTAATGCATAACCTTATTGTTTAGGGTATGGTGCCATTTACATTTGTTGGAACAAAAGAAAATATCAGCAATGTGCAGGTCCTACTGGAATACCATATTGCTTACCTGAATGTGAGTATTTAGAAACCGTACTTAGCAACTGTGGTATTAAAAGATCTGTGATCTGTTTGAGAAGCTCAAGCACTTGTTTGCGTTGCGCAGGAGGTGGAACAGCTGCGACTGGAGCGTCTGCAGATTGACGAGCAGCTGCGTCAGATCGGGGTGGGTTACAGGCCTGTCCCAAACCGGCCCTCCGACAAGGACAAAGGCTACACCACTGACGAGAACGTGTCTAACACCTCGCTTCATATAAACCGCTCGTACACCAGCAGGGGCCGCGGCCGGCGAGGTCCCGGATACACGTCTGGTTATGGTAGGTGTTTTATTGTCCAAACTTTTTGAACAAATGATGAAAAGTAAAAAGTATATTTTACATAAAGAAAATGCGGTCAGTTTTGAGGTTTTCTTTTTATGGGTTGGAAGGGGGGACGCTTGGACTTGTTTTTGTGAAATTTAGCAATTTATCATTTTACGCAGGGCTCATAATGGGGGAAGTGTTGCCGGTTAGTGCATAACTAAGTGTTCATGTGGTTAACAGGCACTAACTCAGAGCACTCGTACTCCGAGACAGATTCTGAACGTAAGGATGAGTTGAGTGACTGGTCCCTGGCGGGAGAAGAACCAGAGCGAGGCCCCAGACAGCAGAGAGACAGCATGAGGAGACCGAGAGAGGGAAGAGGACGAGGGCGCGGAGGACCCGGGGGCAGAGGGCGCGGCTCAGGAAGAGGGATGTTCAACTCCATTAGCTCTGGTAAACTGGCTCCCTTGCAAATAGTGTTTCCACCCTACATTCAATAACAAGAACTCTTACATGTATGTGTATATATGAAGAGTTTGGGTCCAAAATGAGAATGTTTCAAAAATCACTTTTTTTATTATGTTATCATGTTTTTATTGTGTTAGTAAGCTGAACCTTTTTAGTTATTATGGCTTAAATCAAAACAACCAACTGCAGTTTGATTGATATTAATGGGAATGCACAATAAAAAATCATGAGCTCTGTACAGTTTAGCTCATCTAATCAAACACACCTGATTCATCTAATCAAGGTCTTTAGGTTTACTAGACCTCTAAACAGGTGTGGGTTGGTTTTGTTTGGAGCTAAACTGTGCAGAGCTGCGGCCCTCCAGGAATTGAATTTGACACCACTGACTTATAGTGAGAGTTATAAACAAACTTCATGAAACTTTTGTATGTTACTCATGTAATGCCATGTTTGCTCCGCAAAGATCAATGTTAATTTAAACTTGCGCAGATTATGAATAGGTGTACTATATTTTTACTTGTCAGTTCTAAAAGATCCAGATGGAAATCCATACAGTCTGCTGGACAACACAGAGACAGATCAGACAGCAGACACGGACGCCAGTGAGTCCCAGTTAAACACCAACCGCCGCAGACGCTCCCGCCGCCGCCGCACCGATGAAGACACCACGGTTATGGACGGCATGAGTGAGTCAGACAACACCTCTCTCAGCGAGAACGGTCTTGGTAAGCCAGCGTGAGAATATTCGATTTTCAATTTAGTTTTATTTCTATGGCGCTCTTGAAGATTTACATCAAGGTTACAAAGCTTTACAGAATTCGTTTTTGCAGAAAACTGTAGAGATTCGAAGACAAAAGGAAAAACATTACTGGGAACGGGGAAATAGAACAATTTAAAAATAAAATAAGAACAGGAACATTTTAAACATTTGTTCAAGTATTTTATTCTAATGTAAAATCACTTTATAATTGATAATTATAATATTTTATATTACAGATTGTAAAAACGATTAAGTGCCTATAGGATTGTAAACTTTGTTTACACTTAACATTAATGATTCAAATCTAACCGACTGACGGCTAAAACGCTCACCAATATCTAAGGTAGGATTTCCACAAATCTTTTATAGATGATGGTGAAGCTAAACCACAGCGTCGTAATCGTAGCCGCCGCCGCCGTTTCCGCCCTCCTGAGGAGAGGCTGCCAGGTAACCTGTATGAATTAACATCAGGTGTTGCATGGCACTTCCTGCCTGTTCTGACCCAAACCAGGCCATCAGATGGATCATAACTCAAGAGTCTGAATGGATAAATAAACACATTTGCCACCTAACTTGTGGGGAAGCTAAATTAAACTTGGATTTTTTTATTATTAGATTATTAAATTGCATTTTAAAATGTTGCTCTACGAACGGTGAATCCACTTATTCAATTATTTTGTATAACTGCAGCATTAACAGCAGTTTATAAAGCTATAGTGTTGATTTGCACGGTTTTTGTTAATGTACAGTGGTCTCTTACCCAAGAAGAACATTTAAATTTAGCAGAAGCTTTTATCCAAAGCGACTTTCAGAGAGTTCAGGGAGCAAAAAGCGATATGGAACGGTAATGCTTTACACAGACGTGAATATTCTGTCGTCGTTTATGTTATTTTTAAATCTGTGTGACTGACCTAACTTGTGGGAAACAATCAGCATTTTTAAGGAATCTCTGAGCGGCTCTTTTTCATATAATGAAAGTGAATGGCAACTAGCATAAAACGAAAGTTACCCATATAACTCATTTATAGTATAATCATTTAATTCAAAAGCTTTATGAGAGGAACAATAATAATCTTTCACTCTCTCAAGGTCAATGGTGTTTAGCAGTGATGACATCAAACATGTGCCACCATGTCATAAACATTTGACATCACATGATTTTAATATAACAGTCTTTATTTTTTTATTCTTTCACCTTTCTATTTACATTCGTTATTTGAAAAAGAGCTGTTTCAATGTTTTGAATGATTCCAAAATTCACATGCGTTTTTAATGACATGAGGTTGTGTAAATAATGACAGAATGCTTGGTTTTTTTGGTGAACTAACTCATGGAGTCCTATTACCAGTTTGTTTTAATAACACCATTTATATACTGACCTGATCAGGTACTGCACATCAGATCTTTCGTAAATCAAATCTTTTATGTGTTACAGTTAGTGTGGCTGACTACATATCACGTGCCGAATCTGAAAGCAGGCAGATAAACCCGAGAGATCTGAAGAACATCAAAAAGGACATGGTAACTACTTTAACATTTATCGACATGAAATCAAAATTGATCCGGACATTTTGTTGTTTAACCATACACTTTTTTTGGTCATATTGTGCACCATTCCTTTTGGTTGTATTATACTGTGTTATTATAAGATATTTTGCTTTAAATTATATATTTTTAACCGTTCCCATTCATTGGCAGGGTCAAGTAGAGTCCATATCAGAGCACAGCCCTACTACAGCTGTGAGCAATGGCCCCAGCACCAAAGAAGAAAATCCTTCACGAGCTTCCGCCGACGAGGCCACGCCAGCCGTTGTCAACGGAGTCTCTTAATCACTTCGATTTATTACTCGAAACTCATAACCTTTACAGTTTTACAATAGCGCTTGTACAAGTTTGCCAAAGATAGACGTATGGACTTCCACATTCTCAATTGCACTTTTCAGTTCCTTCACTACGGGACAGATAATAAATCTGAAAAAATTATGATACGACAAAAAAATTAAATCACACCTAAGTATGTTCCTGATCAGATTTTGTGCCTTCAGAGCGTAGTTTCAACATTGTGTTGGCTGGCTATAGAAAAAAAATAATTAAAGAAACATGTCTGAAATGCCGATTACAGAAAGACTCCCAGACATCCTTAGCTGCTTTTTGTTACTTTTAATATGCAACCACTTCTTACGTTGGGGAGGGGTTATTGGAATAAAAGGATGTTTTGCACTGAATAGTCAATTCTCAACCTTTACAAGTAATGTTAGTCTGGAAACTGGTCTGTATAATCAGTTCATTTTAAATGCTGTATGTAAAAAAAACTTCCTGTAAGATTAAATTGGCTTCTCATCCTTTGCCTGTTGAGTTGGAACGGTGGCAACTGAGACTGTTTTGGAGCCATTTTGGTTTATTTATTTTAAAATGTACAGTATTTAAAATTAACTACTAAGTCGTTTTAACACTAAACTGCCTGAACTTCTTAGCACGCAGGTGACACATTTGGACTACTGAAAGATCAATTTCCAGATGTTCTGTAAACTACGTTTGTTAGTCCTTATGGGTTTTTTGTAAAGATCATTCTGGTTGTTTGATGTGGAATATGTTTTGTATGCAGGTAGTTCATAAATAAACATTTGCTCTTCCAGCCAATTTTTCAAAGTTGATTTATCGACTAGTGTGAGTTTTTCCTGCCTTGAAATGTTTCAAATATAGTTAGATATTTCAGAATCATGTGACATTTTTGAGAACTTTAAAAAACAGGCTATGAAACTTAAAAGTATTTTGGAAAAATGGGTTCAACACATTTGGTGCAACCTTCCTCACAAAATGTTTCCTCTGGTCTTTTACTCGACATCGGTCAACAGTTATTTTTTGTTTAGATTTTAAATTAAAAAAAAGGTTTTATAGCCCACACCACAGTATTCTAACATATTAAAGTGACCCGAATCAAAATTGTAATATTTAATTTAATTATTGCTATTCACACTGTCATCCAAAAAAAGGCTTTCATCATACAACAACAGGGTACTGTATTTAATCCTTGTGTAAGAATTCAAGTGCATCCGCCATGTCATGAAAGACTATTGCTTTGATTGTCCATCAAATAAATCTTTAGCCTCGTTTATTTTTGCTGCGAGATACGGTGATCCACCTGCCCATGAAACACACAAATAACACACTGGCTTATACATATTGCATAGTTTTATACTTTTTGAATGATAGATATAAATGAAAAGACACCTCACCTCGGTCAGGATGGTTTAAAATCATTAGTTTTCTGTGTGCCTCTCTGATCTTGTTTTTGTTAGCAGTAGGACTAGTGAAAAGAGAATACACGTATTTATATGCACAAGTCATTTGCTTGCATTGTAATAACATGTTTTTGTGTTACATCAAGCAATATGTAACATATGTGATGATGATCATTGTTTATAAAACACTGATCTACCTGATCCCAAGAATAAGGGACGCTTCTCTCCTGTTCATCTTTGGATCAAAACCACCTCTGTAGTATCCGCTACCAAATGCCTATGAAAATATTAAAGACATGAAATAAAATTACTTCAATCGATTCATTGCGATGCAAAAATGATTAAATCCTTTAAAGAAATATCACTTGCAGATTTGGATGCTTCCAGAGCTTGTTTCACTTGTGGCTCCATATGTTTCATGGCTTGCATTGCATAACGACCTGCAACAATGCATCATTAGAGGACAAACCCCAAAACAATCAGGTTTAATTAATGATCAAATGTATGTTGCTATATAGATTTAAATCATCATCAAGTTTTTCTGGAGTCCTACCTGCAAACCCTGCTGCTGCCAGGGTAAGGCCCACGGCCACCATGGTACTAGTCTAAAACACACCATAAAACAATAACCCTTGATTGTGCAATCTGCATTAATCGAGGGGCAATTTGCATTTTTCAGTGCAACTACACATCAGACATGTCAATCATAACAACATGTCTTACGTCCAATCCACAGCAGTAAGTATATCAGTTACATTGCAGACTGCCAGTTCACTGTTCTGAGAATGTTTCTGACACCAGATGTTAATAATAATGAATACTATTGATAGAGTAATAATAACGACATTCATCGTGTAAAATAACAATATAACACAGTATTATATCAGCTGTGGTTTTGTGGAGTTTCACCTGGAGCTTAATTTTGAATGTTAATGTTTAATGATAGTTTCAATATGCAGTCAGTTTCACTTATTTGAAATAATCCTATACAATTAAAAACGCCGTTTTTAATATGAACATTTATAATAACCATATAACTGTAAATATGTGCAAGAATTTCAGAAATGGCATTGAATGTCACTCCATCGGTTAGCAACAGGCTAATGCTACCTCTGTTTTGCGTCTAAAATGACGCATTAAATACAGGCATAACACGACAGTGTGAGTGAAACTAAAGGAAAAGACACCTACCATTTTATCTGCTACTAATCTGCTATTTGATCGCCTGCAATCATGTCTTTATTATATCATAACTCAGTGCTGAATGTCAGGATCATGTGGTGTTGTTATGGTGACTTATGAACTTCAGACAGCGACCTGTCGCAAAACGAGCCCGCGTGTCTCCAACTGTCGTAAAATATCTGTTAATAATGCTAAGCATCTCTTTTTGTATGGAAATGCTTATGAAATGGATGAGTTCGGCTAAACAATGAAGAAAAAGCATCCGAGTACAGCCCAGAACTGATGTGAACTCCACCAATACTGTTAAAAGCATCTCAGGTGAGACCTCAAGAAGCTAGTGTTACCTGATAAAACGACAAGATCATATTTGATAAAAAAATATAGACAATGCGTGACTACACTGAAGAAGATCTAATATAGCAAAGTTTTGATTCATTTAGGATTTTTAGTCACAGAAATGTATTTCCTCAGGACTGAAACTGATCACTCAAACTCAAACTGTGATAACTTTACATTCAGGCAAGTCAAGTCAGAGAAAAAAAAATCAAGAGACCCCTCCAAAATTCACACGAGTTTTCTTCATACATGTGTATGTAAAACAATCGTTTTGGTTTCATTCTGTGTTAAATTTGGATTAATAACAGTTTCCCCAAATTCCCAATAAAAATATAGTTTTTATTTGAATTTATTTGCAGAAAATCAAAACCGGAATTATGGGTCAAAATGACAAAAAAGATACATTGTGTCCAGATCTTGAATAAAGACAAGTTAAATGGATACTTCACCCAGAAATGACAATTCTGTCATAATTTACGCGCCCTCTGATTGTTCCAAACCTATATAAATGTCTTTGTTTTGCTGAGCACAGGAAGAAATTTGGAAGAATGTCAGATCTTACCCACCATTAACTGCCATAGTAGGGAAAATAAATACCATGGGAGTCAATGGGGGGTGAGATTTGACAATCTTCCAGATATCTTCCTGTGTGTTCAGCAGAACAAAGAAATGTATACAGGTTTGGACGAAATCTGAGGGTGAGGAAAGGATGACAGAATTTATCATTTTTGGGTGGAGTATCCATTTAATATTCACGTTTAAACATCGCAATTCTAATGTTTTTACATGTATTTTAATAGGTTCAGTTCAAACATGAGTATAAGATGGAATAAGCGTGAATTTTTTTTTTCACAGCTCTCTCTCGGTCTCTTTAAATAGCCATGCCAATGTCATTCTTGGGTTTTTTCTTTCTGCTGAAATTTAACAAACACTGGACTGGAAAAAAACTATTCATGTAGAAATGTCTCCCGGAATACTTCTTTAGGACTGTTGCTTATATTTACATGGTAAACAACAAATGCGGGTCTTGGCAATATACAGGGTTTAGGCAAACTGTTTATAGGGGATAACATTATTTGTGTATAGGCTGTTGTGAAAAAAACAAACATGTTTGGGTGATCTTTTGTTACTATTGTCTTGGTTGCATGCCACAATGTTTAAACACATTTCGCCAGAACAAGTTGTGTCTAGCAGTGGTAAGTACAATAAATTGGTGAAATAGGTGACTTTTGACCAAGGAGGAAATTGTCTCCACAATTGAGAGAAAAGAAGCATCTGCTATTAAAAAACGTATCAATATCACTTATTGATGTTCACATTATTTTGTCCAACCAACCTCTGTATGATTCCCACCCAACTTCCACCAATTTGCGTTGAGGTCCCGTTCACCTAAGTGGGATATATTTTGCCACAATAAACACCCAATACCTTAAAATCTACTCTTAATCGATCGACTTTGGCACAAGTTTTTGACTATGCTTAACGTGCAGTCCCAAAGAACACAAGGCAAAACGCTGGGTTCATCCCATCGGGATAGATTTCACGCCAGGAACACAAAGAACGTTCGAGGGTCCTAATTATTGGCCCCGTCATTTGCATAATTACAGCGTTTTTTCACAGGCGAGGGCAGTATAGAAATTGTAAATTGTAGTGGATGGGGTTTCAGTCTGGAAAAGTCAGGTTTAATGACACACGCGCGTCGCCTGCAAGCCACTGGCACACAGAGATGAGTTTCAATAGTATTTGAAAAGCCAACAGTGTGCAAAAAATGGGAGTTTTGCCCCCAAATCATATGGAATTACAGTGGCGGGCGCATGTGCCGCGTCTCCACACAAAAAGCCCAGAGGAAGCAGCTATTTCTGTTGGTTTTATTAAACCAACCAAGCAATTTAATTCTTTTGTTCAGGAGAGTTCTACTTCATTGATTAACAAAAGCAGGGATATAATTTTTTCAGCCTTTTTGAAAAGCCTGAAATGTCAAGCCTTTTAAAGCAGATTATTCTGCCTGTGTGCAGTGAATGCAGCCCGGGTAACCTTTTGTCTACAATTAAATATTCCGGCATAAATATAAAAGAAAATCAGAGATGGGGAAGATTGACTCAGGAGAGATTGGCGAGGTAGATCCTCACACTGATAGTGCAAACAGCTTGCTTCTAATTAAATATGCCACCGAGTCTCAAAGCATTCGCTTTCCGCCGCAGAGAGGGGAAGCTGCTGAGAATGTGAGGAAGAAATGTATCGCACCATCTCTCCGGCCGTAGCCTTCCTTTGGGCATCTCAAGGTATTTGGGGACTTTTTTTGCCTCTTTTGTTTGTTTGCGGAATTATTCGCTTTAATGGCAAAAGGGTATTCCTTCCGGGAGGCGCTTGAATGTTGAGTGGAAATGAAAACTTTATGGGCTTGTTTATGATGCACACTTTGATAATTGGGCTTGACAATGTGACTTCGGGGACACGAGATGTTTATTTGCTATTCGCTGAATAGTTGGAGGAGTGCTTTGGGGAGTATTTTGAAAGCGGGCTCTTTTCAGAAATGTTTACTTGTTTTGGTGATGGGTTTATTTTCCCCAGTTGCTTATCAGTTAACCCTAGAATGTGCTATGAGAGTCACTGGCTGACATTGAGAACTGAAATGATCTTGTTTGCTGTAGTTTTAAATGAGACTTGTACATGTTGCTCTGGGTGATATAGCTTTTTAAAAGATGAAAGATTAAGATCAAGAAAAGCTGTTTTTTAATGTCTGTTATTCACATTATTATAGCCTACAATGACAACTTTTTTTTTTCACGTTTCACAAGGCTTAGCACAGCTGACCTGAAAGGTTATGTGTAACAGCTTAATATATCCTAAATATGTTTTGATAATTGCATTGTTTGTTTTTGCCATTTTCTATATACAAAATTAAACACTCTTTTATTCCAACAGACGAGTTTACTGCAGAAGTTAATGCATAATTGATTCCAATATTATATAGTCAACGTCTTTCAAAAATATTAATCATATTCATTAAAAACTTTGGCTTAGAAATATGCATTTGTAAAAAGTCTTCCAATGATTTAAAAAGTATTCAGTGAAATAGTTACGCATTATTTTCACAGATCTTTACAGATAAATCTGTCATTTTTATTATTATTCAGAATGAAGCTATTAAAATACATTTCCACACTAACTAAGATGACATAACACGAGACTGATTCCAACACCTTTGGGTTTTGGACACACCAGGCCAGCGCTATTAAAAATAAAAGTGACTAGTATGACGTTTATGAAGACAGTCAATCAAGAAAAAGCCACGTCACCCACCTGCTGTCTGTATTTGAGGGTGTTTTGATAAGTCTCTCTTTAAACAGATAATAACTGAACTCTCAGCTGAAGTCCAGGTCAAGAGGGACTCTCGCAAGCTTCAATCTCACATTATGCTGAATTTTAGCTAGAGAAATAAGACTGCCACGTGGGCAAAAACGAAACGAGTAATATTGGAATCAAAATGGAATTTCTCTGCAGCAGCGCAATGTGATTCAGTAATCCCTTATCAAATAGTATGATTTTAGGTGCTTTTGTTAAAGCCTGCCAGACTTGATGAAATATGTAAATATACTGTATTCTATTAGTTATTGATTTTTATATTTGAAGTAGTATTTGGAACACAATTATGAACATAATTTATCGGCACTAATATTTAAAATAAAAGTGTGTAAATTATTTTTTTCATGTTCATTTTTATGAGTGATTCTTTTGAAAGTTAGTCTTTCTGTGTAAAATGATGACAGACCATGTACTTTAAAATGATGAATGGGATGTGTTTGTGTTAAGCAAACTTTAGGACTAGAATAATAGCGCCAGTGTCAGTATGGCGTCATACATAAATAAACTACCCAAAACATTAACCACACAATCAGTGTGCAGATAAAGTCTTTTGCTTTAGCCGTGTTACAATGATTTTACGACAAAAAAAAATTCTATCTTTGTCCCTAAATTTCCCTGTGGTAAAACCAAACAATAATTTTCAACAAGTAATTACATTTAAAAGTTTATTATCGTAACTTTACACTGTAAACAATCCTGTAAAAAACTGTAATTTTCCTGCAGCTGGGTAGTTTTGTAACATAACCCTTTCTTGTAAAATTGTATTTTCTTGTAAACAAAAGTATTATCATTTATTCTTAATAATCGTTAAGTATTAGTTTATCGTATTTCAAAAATATGTAAAAACAATAAGTAAAACAATAGTAACATAATTTTTTTGCATTGTATGTTACAATATTATTTGGTAAAAAAATAAAAAATATATTTTTTTTATATTGAGATCATCGCCAAGCAATGTATCAACTTGCAGCTTTAATGATTGTGTGGTTATTAATGGCAACAGAGTCTCATGGCAGTTTGTAACTGTTTACATTTTGGTGGGGCTTCATTATTGCTTTTTTTAATAATCATATATGTTTATGTTTGGTTTAAATTGTACAAATTTATACCCATAACCACCTTTTTAAAAAAACACATGTCAGCCTTTTATAACATTTACATTTATGCATTTGGCAGACACTTTTATCCAAAGCGACTTACATTGCTTTATCCTATACATTTTACATAGGTATTTGCAATCCCCTGGGATCGAACCCACAACCTTGCGTTGGTAACGCAATGCTCTTACCACTGAGCTACTTATAACAGCTTTGAATAGAGCTCATCCAATCAAAATGTGTATTTGGAACTATCCATTTTTAGAGTAATTTCCATCTGTTGAGATTCTTTGCATCCCCAGTTAAGGCTCGGGATCCTAATGTCTTTAAGATATTTTTTTGTGATATAGCCTACTTGCTGTAAATTAGTTAATAATGTGATATGTATACAGTGACAGTATGTTTATCCAGTTTCACATGGGAATTTTTGTATCTTGTAGACATGTGTCTAGTGCATGTTCGACTAGACTAACACCAAACAAATTAAATACATAATAAAGAAAAACCCACAAGAATACATCCTAGTGTGAAAAGCTCATAGGGACAGCTACACACTATACATCAGGATGATGTGTTACAAGGGTGTTACGGGTTTGCAAAGTCACATGACTTCTGCTGCATCGCTCTGAAGTAAGCATCCACTGACCAATGAGAGTTCAGATGAATTCAGTTGTGTTTTTTGAAGTCCAGTTTGCACTATTCCTGCTGGGATTCATGTCTTATGCATCAAACACCACCAGAACTTTTAAAACACCTATAGCAAACCCACATTCTTGATGTGTAGCTGACATCTCTACAGCTGTTCCTCAAAAGGACACGTTGGCGCCCTGTATGATTTGAAATGACTCCAAATCTTCCAATTCCTGCCAGTGACGTTTGACCTCTACTCATTCAGCTTATCAAAAGCTCATGCAAATGGAGGCGAAGGCAGAAGTCTGTAATTATAGGAATTAAATTTGTCGCATCTGCTCCTCTCGCAGTTTGCACTGTCGGTCGTCTGTAAGAGAGTGTCTCTCAGGTGGCCCATTGAATCACACATCCATTCAGCTCTCTTGTACTGGATGTCTCATGTGGACAGCTCTCTCTCTCTCTCTCTATATATATATATATATATACTGTACATATATTTATGTTTATTTCATTTTTTCACAGTGCTAAGATGTCGGCACGTTTTCGCTGCCAAAGGAGATAACATATTTACGACACGCGGAAAGTTGACATGTTAAGCACAGCCCTTCAAGTTGCCTAGAATAACCAGCATAATGTTTGTCTCTTTTTGTGTTCTTGGGGTGGGGTTTGACTCCCAGGGGACATTAAATGCGTTTCCTCACACCAACCTACACAGCTACGCATTTTTAAAGTATGAAACTTTCTGCTGATCACCAAATATTATGACCATCGCTGAAGTTTCTGTACTTGGTGATGTGTTTTGGCAGACCTGAATCTTGAATCTTCAGTCGGAGCTGAAAGCTTCTAAATACAATCTCTCTCTCTCTCTATCTCTCTGTATATATATATATATATATATATACTGTATACATGTTTATTCAGGGTCGGCCCACGCCTTTACGGGGCCCTTAGCAGAATTTTATTTGGGATCCCCCTATGCCCTATGTTTCATTACTTTGAATTTTAGCTGATCTGGCCCTTTAAAGTAGGTAGTAGAATTTATTGTTCAATGCATTTAACTATTTGCAAAGATTTTTATTTAAAAATATTTTTATTTTAACCACAACCTATAAACACTCTTTTAAAGCCACACAGCCCTTGAGGATTATGTAGTCTTTTTTATTTAGTGTATTAACCTGATAACCTGATAACCTTTAAATTAATTTACAGTATGCATGCACACAATTATTCTTAACCTTATCCCAAATAAAACGCTGAATTGACAGATCATGATAAATGAAATATTTTTCGTACTAAATCAGCATTTTGTCGTTTCCATCAGTGAATACTGTCGGATGTTCAACATTTCTATCGTCAAACAAACACTTGTCAAATATTGAATGTTTAGTCACTTACAGCATGTCATGTGTTGCAATGCACTGTCTCAACTTTATAACTGATTCTGAAGCATCTTGCTGAACTACAGCTGAAGACGTGAAAATAACTCTGTCTTCTTTGATTTGACTGGTCACTGCTCGGCTCTGTAACCAGTAATTCCCGCCTCCTTTTATTTGATTTGCCACTTCACTTATTTTGATATTTCAATGTTGCGCTTACTCAGTAATTTCACAAATTTGAACACACGCACAGAAAAAATAGTGGGTACGGCCCTGCGTGAGAAAATGGATGTGTGTCCTGAATTAATCACAAAAAAACTGTAATTTCATATGTTCTTGGGGGCCCACTAGTGGCGGCGATGCCCTAAGCAGCTCCTTAGTTCGCTTATTAATAGGGAGGGGCGGCTCTGTGTTTATTTTTTCAGCAATTACAAGTAAAAAAGTTCCATATATTGTCAGTGTAGGATAAATGTAAACTGTCTTGACATTTTAAATGATTTGCTGTCTTTACAAATTTAAATGATTAAAAAAAAAAGTACAGAATGATGTAACACAAATGGTTCATTCATATCGGTGAGAGAGTGTTAGTTTATATATTTATATATATATATATAGACACATATTTATACTGAAACATTTGCATGGGACCTTTAATGGTTTTCAATAAAGAAATATTATTAGTGTGACATCATTAAGCTTGAACAAATAGCTAGCGATTTTAGTTGTGTATTCATGTTGTGTGTCATGTCTCTCTTTACAACAGCAGCCTGTAAATTACTACCGTTATGTTAGTAAAAAATGTGGTTAAGTCTACGATACAATCTCATGGTAATGCATAACTATTATACTTTAATGTGTTTTAGTACATTTTGTGCCAGGTGACTGTTATGTTTAGGGGGTGGAGTTAGATGCGGGGCTCTATTATAGTTTTTTAAGTATTCATGCATTTTTAAATGATTTACTTCACATCCTGAAATAGTTACAAATTCCAATGAGATCAGGCTGTATTGCGCCGCTTTGTTACACCCTAATATGACATATTAGTCTAGGTCTGTAACCAATATAATTTAACAACATATTTATAATCATTTATAACCATGAAAGGAAGTTGCAGATGTAAAATTGGTCGTCTACAAGTTGATGCAGGCATGGTCTGATATTTATAGCTGTCTGTTTCATATGCATTTTTGTTTCATATTGTCTCCTCTCCACTAATAAGATGGTGTGTCATGGGCGGTCTGGCGCAATATGGCTGCCGTCGCATCATCCAGGTGGATGCTGCATATTAGGTGGTGGTTGAGGAGATTCCCCCTTCCATCTAAAGCGATTTGAGTGCGCAGAAAAGCGCTATATAAATGTAACGAATTATTACTATTATTATTTACATACAAGAAGAAAAACGTATATTTGGTCACAATATACCGCTATTGACAGTAAGCTTGATATTAAAAATGATTATCGATACCGTCTTAATTCTGCACATAATATCGTTGAGCCACAAATTCTAATCCTTTCACTTGAACTGTAAGTGTGATTTGTTGGCAAAAAAAAGGAGTAAAAACAAAAATGAAAGATATTTGATATTGCGTCATTTGTTCATAAAAATAGATACCGTGATAACATTGTTACAGCAAATAATATTGGCCTCAATAACCATGGCGTGAACATTCAATATTGTGACAGCTCAAGCCTGTAACTGCTAAGAATTGCTAAATAATAGTTGCAGTTGTTATTGCCCATGTATGCAAAGAACAATATTCTCAGAACATCTCTTTTTCAAATGTACCAGATCGATTCAAAACTAATCAAGTCGTATACATATGATAAAGTTAGTGACTAATCTAATCATTAGCGATGCACGATACAAAATTTCTGCACCGATACCGATAGCCGATAATTAAGTGATATCTGCCCATACCGATTCTTAAGATTCTTAACTTTCTGAATGTTATTAATTCATTTAACGACTATTAATGTTGAACATCAATCTGGTGATGTTTCTTAACAGTTTCTATATACCTATATCCTCTTTTGATTGACATGATATATCGGCCCTGATCATTGGCTGTTCTTAAACAATTGGCCGATACTGTAAAAAAATGGTTTTATAGACTGTTAACAATTATCAGTTGATATATTGGTGCATCTCTACTAAAAATGTATGTAGAATACTTAAAAAAAATTCTGAATAGTGTCATAACTTTACAATTTTATGTAATGACACAATGCATTGGCAGCCATAATAATAGTAGGAGATCCTTATAGATGCATACACTAAAGCACAAATATATATAAATGAAAGTAATGCAAAATGCAATTTAATGGCTGGTATATTTTCTGAAAAGTGTCACCATTGGTTGTTATATCGTTGATTAATCAAACTCGATAAAGTTTGCCAAGTTTCCATGTTTAGCACAGCTCTTAAAGTTGCCTTGAACAACCAGCAGAATTTTTGGTCTCCTTTTGTGTTCTTGTTGAGAAAATAGCACTAGTGAGACCAAAGTTATGGGTTTGACTCCCAGGGGACATTTAATGCGTTTATCCACACCTACCTACACAACATAGCTACACATTTTTCTCAGTATGTGTGCTTTCTGGGAATCAAACCCACAACCTTTGTGCTGCTAACACCATGCTCTACCAATTGAGCTACAGGAACTGTTCAAAAGTATGAACAAGTGTGACAATATTATGACCATCGCTGAAGTTTCTGCACTTGGTGACGTGTTTTGGCAGACCTGAATCTTGAATCTTCAGTTGGAGCTGAAAGCGCCTCAATACAAGCACAAAATAACGCAGCCCAACGCTCCATTTGTTCCCACTTCTTCTTGCGACTGCCACAGCCTGTAATTATCTACAGCTGAAAACAAGCGCATGCTGAAATGCCCATCGGGCCATAGAAACAGAATTATAGCCCGCGTCGCTTTCCTTTCTTCGCAGAAAGAATGCATCTTTTTGTGAAGGAGAATGTGCGTTTAGTTTACTTTGAACTGTTTTGGCGAGGGGGGGCTCTCGGCAGGCCGGCCGCGCGCCGTCGTCTTTGTTAAACGTCTCGATGATGGAAAATTGATCAGGCTTGATTCAGAGGTTCAATATATGCCCCCCCCAGTCTATTGTCTAGGTGAATTGCACATGGTGAAGGGCCACAGGCAGGTTGCTATTAATATGACAGCCTACTCCATACCCAGCTATAATTTCTAATGAAATACCTAATCTTCATGATTTTGATCCGGGCGAGTGATAGCGCGGATGAAAAGGAAGGCTGAGGCGTTTCTTTGCGCTTTTCCGTACGAGAAATGGCAAACCGATCATTTTTGTCAAGTTCTTTTTCCGGAGCCGACTGAAACGCTCGTGGATTGCCACAGTTTAAAAAGGCACCCAGATAAAGCCATTCAAGGCGCTGAATGCGGACGCCATCTGTTTTTTTTCTGTTTCCTCTTTTTTCTTCTCCTTTTTCAATCCTTGTAATCAAATTTGAGCAAAATCAAATGGAGAAGGGGGGGGCTGTTTCAATGAAAGTACCTTTTGTTGGGCTGAAACGAGCAAGTAATTTACAAACTGCCCTTCCTTTGTGTGGGAGGCTAAAGGAGAAAAGAAATCAGTAGCTTTTAAAGCTAGGCCTCGCTGCGACTCTGCAGATAATGAAAGCCGTCTGTGTTGTGGGCTAGAGAGCATTTCAAAGGCAGGCCTGAATCAGGGTTACACAGCTAAAAAACCTGCGTGTGTTTGTTTTGTGGAGAGAGCAGAGACGGTCTGCGGCGGGGTGAGTCGGCGAAGAAGGACGCCCGCTTTTTTACTGGAAGCCCTGGAGGAGAAACCACTAGTGAAGATGCATTTGGGAATCTAAGAGGACGTCAGACTTCTTCTTTGCTGTAAAACTCCTTATGGATGGAGACGCCGAAGTGGGAAGCTGCTACTTATTTCCCGGTTGTTTCAGAGTGGAATATTCCCGGAAGGTCAGTCCCTTGGGATTTCTTTTTTTGATGACGGTTTGGGGCTTGTCTGTGCCAAAATGTAAATGAGTTTTTTTAAGGATGAGCGGTGGTTTGTGGCTGGGTGCAAGAGTGTCATGTGCATTCGCTCGGCTGTAGAGGGCAGAGCGGGTAACCTCCTCATTTAGGGGCTTTCACTGAAATCTCTTGGGCATCTGCAAGAAGCAATTTACAGCTCAATATGTTGTCAGTTTGGGGTAAAATTAACATAATTATGGCAAATTACGCTTAAAGATCTGATCAAAGTTACTTTGGTTGCTCGGCGGTGCATATTAAAGAGGAATATCGAGACATAGTTTTGTCAATTATTTCCATTATTTTATTTATTTTTGTGCAAGGAATAAATCATTTTAGAAGTTTGTGATTGACAAGCTTTTTATAAAGAGAGAAATGTATTGTCTGAATGACAGAATATTTCTTAATGCATACGCACACCGTGTGAATTACCCTCCTATCGCCGAAAGTTTTCACTTTTATTCCAATACGGAAAGTTTCATAGCAGTAGTTTCACTCTGTCGCCTCTGTTAACAATAGAATAACTCCACAATATTCAAATGAGCTGTTCGGTGACTCTGTATATTGAAATGTCAAAATTTGCACTGGAACAAAAACTGCGAAATTCAATCCGAGTCTGAATAGAATATTAAAGATGTCGACTCTCTACCGCCACCCCGAAGTAGCATCCGAGTCGGGCCGCCCATGGGAGAGTTAGTCATTCATGCAGAATCATTCAGTGTTGTTCATAATGCATTCTGGAGTCTTTCATGTGCACATTACATCGGGAATTATTGCGCTTTATAGTCTGCTAAATGCAATCTGTATTGAAAAAGCACTGTATAATCCCTGTTTTTCATTTGCATGCTTTAAATATTGATACCTTCCTTTACCGAGTTAAATAGAAAGTTTTCAGAAACACAAAAATTCACTTATGAATTCTACTTTAATGAAGTTAATGACTATTAGTATATATTTTGTTAATGATCAAAATCTATGCGTATTCATATATTTTATTTATATTTATTAATTTACATTTCTGGTTAGGTTTAAAGTATTTAAAATTGTAATATACGCAAGATGGTCATCTTGCCTTCTTCTGGAAACAGATTCTCAGATTTGCATCTTCACTGTGGATACGGCAATAAACGCAGATAAATGAGTTAGCAAGCATTTAAATGTGTGTAACCATGTGTCATCCGTTTGCGTTTTACGTGACCAGCCGAGGTTTATCGGATAAATTTGTCTCAATTATGTGTCATGAACACATCCCCCACAGGGCCGACATTACAAATCACTTAATGGACTGCTATGGGGGGGGGGTGAGAGGCTGGGTGGTGCTGACCGACAATTACAACCCAATGAGCCATGGCCATGTCAACTGCAGATAATCATAACCCATAGCTCATTTCCACCAACCAAATACCTCAAGCCCTACACGGCTTGACCATTTGATCATTGGGTCATTTTATAGTAATCCAGAAGCTTCCTAATGCTCATATAGAGTAGGTTAGTGTACTGTTGCACTATAATTATGCAGATTATAGTTGCATATTAGGTTGTTGCCATGTACCAAGGGATAGGTCAGAAATTAAATTATGTCATCATTTATTCACCCTCATGTCATTTCAAACCTGTATGACTTTATTTCTTCTGCAGAACACGAAAGAAGATTTTTTCGAAGAATGTTGGTAATCAAACACACCGGATTTTTATTGACTTCAATTGTTTGAACACAAAACCACTGAGAATGGAAACTTGTTGTTATTATAGTAGGGAATAATGAATAATAAACCTTTATTTGTTAATAATTGTTAGTCTTGTATGGGATATAAAAGTGTTATATAACATCGAGTTTATTTTTTGAGTTTAGTTTAAATATAAATTACAGTAAAAATGTATGTAAAAATATTACCCAATTTATTCACCCTTATGTGATTTAAACTTCATATGACTATAAGAAACACAAAAGAAGATATTTTGAGAAACGTCTTAGTGGTTTTGTGTTCATACAATAGAAGTCAATGGGGTTCAATGTTGTTTGGTTACCGGTATTCTTCAAAATATCTTCTTTTGTGTTCTGCAGACAAAAAAGGTCATACACGTTTGGAATGACATGAGGGTGAATACGTTTTCATTTGGGTGAAAGAATTTCCCTTTTTGGATCAACTTGATCCATTTAAGTCATGTTTAGTGTACATTGTTACAATTACATAGATAGTACGAAACCTGACATGTCAGACTCTCATACCACAATAAAAACATAAAAAAAGTTAAAATATTATTAATTTATTTTAGCTTTGTTCAGTTATATTTGTGGGTAATTGCGCTGTGATATAATTTTGATGACAAATAACTACATTGAAATTTGTTTTTCACATTTTTTGACAAATTGTAAAAGTTATTTATTGTCATACAGTATGTACAAGTTTACATGTACAATTAAAAACTTTCTTGAATGCTTCTCTACAGACTATAGAAAGAATTAAAAAATAGTAAAGAAAGAATACCAGAATTACGAAAGACAATAAGCCAAATAAAGTGACCAGCATTTATACATCATGGTAGTATTTGTTGTGCTGCCTTTATTTTATTTTTAATTCAAAAGCAGTAATTATTTTACTGTCATGGAAAAAACTAAGCAAAATGAAATCTTACAATCTTACAATTTTAATGCAACATATTATTGTCATTAGAGTTTAGGATAAAATATGACTTTTGGCATAACTTGTGAGATTCCCACTTCAACATATTCCTTTGGTTTATAAAATACAGTGTCTATCTAATCGAGATGGACCAAAATGATCCTCAGCGATTTGTAGAAGCAATCAGAGGCGTCTCTTGTGCGATTAGACTTAAATACAGCAACTAATCTTAGACCACTTTGTCTCTCTCAAAGCTCTTTGGGCAAGATGTCTTGAGCACCTACTTGCCTTAAAACCAGAAATTAAAACGATTTATAGGCAAACCCTAGCAAAGAGGACCTTAACCCTATATTTAAGCCAAGTAGGAGCGTTTCCACCTGGAAAGCTGTAATTAATAGGGCCAAAGACCAAACCACAGTCTCACCCCGGCATAATCTTCAAATGTAAATGAAGGGTTTAGCACTGATATTGCTGGACGTCCAGGTGACGCCGCAGAATTAGGACCTCGATTGAGGTTTTGCAGGTTCACCTGATAGCACACGTACAGGTTGAAAGAAGTATGTCTGGTTAAACTACACAAATGACGATAGCGAGTTAGCAGGTTAATATGTGAGCTAATACACATATGCCACGGCGGCTTGGAATTACATTTAGCAATGCAGTTAAAATTTCACTGCTTTGGCACAAAAATGTGTCTATTCTGGTTTTATTAGAGCTGTGTGAAATAAGATTTAACCTACTTTCGCAAACGATTGACTTGGATGGCATGATTGCCGCAAACGCACGAAATTCGCATTTATTGCGTCTTCCAAGCAAGTTAAAAAATGTCAACATACTGTATGTGAAGATCTGATTGACAGATCTAGTTTGACATTACATTTAGGCATTTGGCACACGCTTTTATCCAAAGCGACTTACATTGCATTATCCTATACATTTATACATAGGTATTTGCAATCCTCTGAGATCGAACCCACAACCTTGCGTTGTTATCGCAATGCTCTTACCACTGAGCTACAGGAAAGCTGTCCATGTGAAGACACTCGCCGTTGTGGGATGTTTTTCCCGTCACTCGCACAAATTATACCAGGTTATCCTGCTATTAATATAGAGTGAGGAACGCATTGCTGTGTTCACACCGAACGCGACGCGTTACAGTAGAGTCAGGGATATTCACTGCTAAATATCTCTTTTTGTCTTGTTTTCCAACCTAAAACATAATTTTTGATGTTTTAACATGTTATTCAAGATTTTATGTATTGCTTTTGGAGAAACCTAACAAAATGTTTGTTTTTCTTGCATGAAACGAGAAAAAAGTTGTTTGCCAGTGTGGTAGTTAAAATAATAAAATTCAAGAGGAAAAATATGTTTATTTTTCTTGCTGCTCTGGCAAAGCTTTTTCCTTACTTTAGGCGCATTCTTAAGAAAGTTGTGTCAGATTTCTCTGAAAACAGACTGTAAATAGTTTTTTCTTCCCAAGTGAATGTATCTTGTTTTAAGGTGATAATTCCTTCACTGTTATTCACCCTCATGACGTGTCATACATACTTGTTTGACTTTCTTTCTTCTGTAGATCACAAAATAAGATATTTTGAAGAAAGTCGATAACCAAACAACATTGACCCCCATTAACTTTCATTGTATGAACACAAAACCACTGAGACATTTCTCAAAATATCTTCTTTTGTGTTCCACAGCAGAAATAGTCATATATACAGGCATTGAATGATATGAGGATGAACAGTGCTTGAAGTGGGAAAAAATGGGTTCCGGTACTCTCTTTTGCACTTTGCCATTTGCAAATTATTACCACATTTGAAATTTCTGGTACAACATATTTATTTAGGCTACTAAAGGAACCATTTGCCAAACAACTGAGTTTATTAATGTTAAATACAAATTTGACCTAAAAGTAGTAATTTCATTGCCTGTGAAAATAGTTCTGCTGTCTATTTAATTCTTCTGTTAATTAAATCCACCATATACACACAGTCACTTATGCCTCTATGCTATAAACTTATATGTTGTGTTTTTAGGCATGTGTAGTCGAACACACGTCAAGTCTTACAGTATGTGAAAAACCTACGTTTTCATTTAAAACCGCAGACTTCACAAAAGATGAGTAGTTTGCGTCTCTGAAATCTTACCATTTATCATTTTTATTGTAAAACCGTTGGCTTTGTTATGTTTGCCTTCTAACATCTCACTACACTGTCATTATCGCCCACCTGCAGACTGTCTTCTTCGATTTAATTGGCTGAACGTTCTGTCTTCTTCAGTTTCATTAGCCGAAATGTTGGTTGGCCGCTGTAATTTGATTGGCTGGAATTCTGTAAACATTGTTTGATTGGTCAATCTGTTAAAATTGGGCAGAGCCATTGAAGAGAGAGTTGCGTCAACTCCGTTGACTCCAATGGAACAGTTTTTTCACAGCAATGGCGAATCATGGAGCCTCTTAATAGTTCCCGGAAGTTACTAGTAACGCACGAAGCGGCAGCAAAACAGACTGATTGTGACGAACTTTTAACACATTTAAAGACGCAAGTCATTTAATTAATAAAAAATGAAAGAAATAAAGCGTTTAAAGAGAAAAAAGAACTTCCTGAACTATCTGAAGGCTACATTAATCACGTGACACGCAAATATTTTGAACGTTGTCACGACTCTCTCTCTCTCAACGGCTATTAAATTGGGTAACTCTGCGCCAAATACACTAGATGGAAAGCGTGCAGTCTTTAGCCAAAAAAGAATAACGGCTAATGCTAACGCTGTGGCTCTACGAATCACCCATACAATGACGCTTTGACTTGGAGTCGCAAAGTTCCGGCAACATGTTAGAAGCGCAAGTACGTTAAGGATAAAAATAGAGAAGTGCCATACCGGCGCATACCGGCCCACTTCAAGCATGAATTAATTTGTATATGTTTTATAAAAATTTAGCATCTTTTAATTTATTTTTATGGGTAAACAAAATTTGAGATAATTTAATTGGAAAACAGTGTTACCCACTACATTAAACTGCAATTACGCTGTATGTTTTTTGTTATTTGTGTGCTTAACAGTATTGTTTATCTTCATATAGCAAATGAAATCTACAAAATATGCTACTGCCGTTTTTTGTTTGTTTTTAAACGCCATAACTATTGATTTGTCAATGTGTTTTATAACCTGGTGCTTCTTTGGAGACGGTAATGTAACAGTCTCATAGCCTGCCATTATAACTGAAATTAAATTATTTATATACTGTATGCCATTTCTCCCTATGCAATGTCACATTGCATCAATTACGTTTGTTAGCTTTACCTAGAAATGACACTTATTTTTCAGTATCTAAAACACAACATGTGGTGAAATATATTTGTGATTGCTGGATGATGTTAGTGTATAAAACATTCATTAAAGGTTAGATGGTTCCTGTCTTTGCAAATTTATTTTTAGCAAAAGTAGGACAAATTCAGCGAATAATGTGCTGTAACCACACACACATGGAACAGTACTTATATATAATTGGACGCTTTTTTATGTGGTAGTTTTTTTAAGAATTGCACTTTTCAACCATTAAAAGAAAACATGCAGAGTGTATGAGGCATGAAAGCGGCATATCTGATAAACAGAAGTGCATTTATTGTGCCAGTTGTTAAATAATAACGCTGATTACAGGGTGTCTGAACACAGATGTAGTAATTGTCTGTCATAGATGTTTGTCGCAGAGCAATGGCAACAAAATAACAGCTAGAATAGCAAATGACATGCCATAAATGTCAGCTGGTGAGAACATTTTGCAGGAAATGTCTCAATATTGTAGAGGAGTTTCAAGCCTGAAAACCTGAATTTCCCTTGCTATATTTTTAAGGAAGATGCTTACATGCAGAATAAAGCTGATATTTCAAAGCAAGAATTTAGTATTTTAATAGTTAAACACTGATACGTTTTATGTTTTAAGGAAAAATAAACAATAGCAAACCAAAAAAAACCAGAACGAATTAAGTGACAATTCCCACAAAAAAAGGAAAACTACAAAGGACTTTTGTGTTATATTTTCTAGACATAAGTAAGGTTAAACGAAGAGCAAATGGAAAGTCTCTTGTTACAGATATTTCTGCTGAACAAAAAATTCTCATTAGAGTTTCAGAAGTGATCTCAGAAGTCTCAAAGTGCTCAGATTGGCCAAATCTGAAAACGATAATCAATATTATTAAGCAATTCAATCTCAAAATTTCTTATCATATCTACCTTAATTTAGATTATTTCATCTTCATTCATTATAAACCTCCATATGTCTTTGAATTCTCCTAAGCAATTTTAGGAGAAACACATGAAACCAAGTTTATTCTTAAATTAATTTTAGTTTAGAACCTGTGCCATCTGAGAATGTCATTATGGGATAATTTAACTGTAGGTTATGATGTAACGATTCACTGTGAGCTGGTTGAAAGTCGATTATACTAGGTTGACATGTTAAATGAATCGCAGTACATGTTTTGAACAGCAGGGGCCGCTGTGTTTACTGCAAACTTGGCAAACGTGAATATGCTGATATTTTAAAAAAAGTTTAAAAACATCCAAGCTAGGAAAAGCATAGACAAAGTTTTTGTATTTTTTGTACAAAAAACTTTTGTATTATATATTTTGTATTTGATTTGGAATGTGTTTTGCAATTTAGTTTTGTTATTTGGCATAAAATATATTTTTATTTTACAAAGAAATGTGCAGCATTTGAGAAATAATAAAAGGACAGTTGTTCATTTCTTATTTGTCTCAACTAATTTTGAGAAAAACAGTGTTAAAAACCGTACCGTGATATCAGTATCGTGAATTGCATTGCATCGCGAGCTGCAATCGTTACATCCCGATTTAACTGTACTGCATATTACATTTTTCATGTGTAAAATGTTAGTATTTTTACAGTTTAGACAATAATACCTACTACCATATAATTAAACAGCAAGTGGACCTGGTTAATGCAAGAGCAAAGTCTTTTTTCATATGTATACATGTGTGTGTGTACTTGTATATGTGTTTTACAATTGTTTATAATATTGTAATTTACATTGTTATATACATTATACATAATGGTAAAGCGAATATCGTTGCTGTCTTTAAAAACCTCTTGTTCAAAAATGTTCAAATTCACTGTTTTTCAGGAAATGGAAGAAACACGGTACTTGTTAAATGATTAAATACTGTGTTGTCAAACTTGACAAATACTTTTCAACACTTTGTATTGGTTAAATATTTGAAAAACCCAGTGACAAACTAAAAGTGTGACTGATAGTAGTGATTTATAGCAAAAATCTTGAAATATGGAGATACAAGGTTTCAGAAGGACTGAAACAGAAGTACACACACAAACATGTACACATATGAAAAAATACTTTTATTATGTATTTGATTATGTCCATATACATTATGTAAACATGGTTTACAGAGGCACTTCTTGTGTCCTTGTAAACCACAGACAAATACAAGCGTGTTGGCAAGTGACTATTACAAGCCAAAAGGAAAAAACCTGTCATGCTAAAGGCTCAGAAGATCTTGGGTTTTCTGTGATATTTCAGCCGTATCTGAAATGTTGCTCTTTTATTTTATTTCCTAAGAAGAAATAAAATGAAAATGAATGGTCTTTAGACTCACAAAAACTCCTCCTGACCCTTGGGCTGTGATTTTTATTTAAAAACACATTTCATGTCTGTGTATAGTGAGGTCAAAACCTCTAAGACCATACTGAAAATGCTTCTGTTTTTCAGTTTTCTTATTTGGTACAATTTTGAAATTCTGAATTATAAGCATAATTTACGGAAAAACTTATCATGAATTGAAAATGTATTTGGTATACCGTTGTAACAACAATATGCGCTTTGGCTTTAATGGAAACAAGTAAGATTTTCTCCGTGTACTGTAATCTGTCTTTGAAGCCTCCATGCTTTTTGGATTTTTCAGTGTATAGTTTTTTTTTTGTAGTATTAAATAATTAAATCAAAAAGTATTAAACATAATGTCAGAAATTCTAATTTGATTTTAAATCATAGATTTTTAAAGTGGTCTCAGATTTTCGGACCCCACTCTATTCATTTTGCAAGATGAGTAGTATAAAGCATAAAACCATTCTGAAGATTGTACGCTACTTTTTTAAATGTGTATGTTTTGCCATTTATGTAATGTTTTTGTCATGTTTGTTCAAGACTGAATTAGCAGCTCAGAAATGTTTTTTTGTTGTTGTCATTTTATGCTGCTATAATCCACAGCCTGCATTCATATAGGACAGTCAGATTCTGCTACTTTACATATCTTTATAAAATAAATAGTAAATAAGCATTACTGGATATTTTCCACACCTCTTCAACTATTAAAGCTGTTACCTTGAAGACCTTTGAAATATGGCTCTAAATGTGACCAACACAAATTATTAGACCAATAAATGTCATTTTATATAAACCGAAAACACTGTTACAACAGTTAATACAATGTATGTTAATTGCATTTTTATTGTTAAGTAAAAGCTTTGATATTTATATATTTTTTGTAGTGCTAAAATATGTTAAAATGAGTTCACGTCATTAAAAAAAGCCATGAAATAAATTTCTGTAATAAAGGTTTGCATTTTATTTATTTTGGACCGAAATGAGACCTGGATATGTTTTTTATGAGATTCATCCACCTCTCAGTATAATATACATATAATATAGCTATTTTAAAGCACTTCAATATCGAGTCCACTCAACATGCTCTTGTTTCTCCTCACGGGTAATTTGGTATCTATCTGTCTGGCCTCTCTCGAATCCATTTTCCTCGCTGTAAGCACACTTCACAGCGCTACACTCCCCGAGCACATATATAATTGCACATCTTTCACCAATTAATGTCAAGCCTCTATCCGCATGTGATTGAAATGAAAGGCCATTAGGTGAGGGATCGATTCGAGCTGCCCGCCGCGCCTTCAAATGGACTGTCCCAATCACAAGCCAGTCAATTTCCAAATGAACCCGCTGGTTGGTTCGGTCGTGGCCTTGGCTTCCCTAGGAGAAAGTGTCAGAGTGTGATGTCTTTCTCTACTGAATACTATGCAGTGTATACTGCATACTACATGAGGTTTTAACATTGATGCATTTGGCAGATGCGTTTATTGACTGCAACGTATACATACATTTTTATCAGTATGCTGTTTGTGTTCCCTGGAGCTTAAACGACCTTTGTGTTGCTAAAGTAATGCTCTACCAATTGCACCAAAGGAACATATTAAAATGTGGTATGTAAAGGAAAGTGTCATACACTGTTTAGTACATTTAATTTATAGAATGACTATCAGTTGTCATTTTGAAAAGGCTTTGCATTTACAGTTTTTGTGTATAAATATTTTAAGAGAGAGAGATCTTTAAATTGCTGGACAATTTGAACAAATTTGGTAACACTTTACAATCAGTTTGTGTCTGAGTGCATTAGCTTACAATGCAACCCCGCAATAATTCTACAGAATTTTTTTATGTTTGTTCATATTATCATGTTAACATTAGTAATGCACCATGAACTTACATGAATAATTGTATTGACATTATCCAACGTTAACAAGGATTATCAAATCCTAAAAAAACTATATATTGATCATTGTTTGTTCATGTTTGTAAATGCATTTACTGATGCTAACAAATACAACATTATTGTAAAGTGTTACCCCAAATTGCATTGTGGGATACAGTATTGCACATGTGCTCTGTTGTATAATGCCAATTTTGTCAGATGTTGCCGGTCCCCCCAGTATATACTAATCACTACATAGTATTCCAAAGGAAAATATTATTGCTCGGATGTTGCTCAGCTAAGAAAATGTATTATCAGTTGTGGTTCATTTAGGTATTTATGTTCTCATAAATTGCTTAGGAAAAAAATAAAGCAGAAACAAATCACAAGATTATTCAAATCCATATGGAGGTGTAAATGAATGTAGATTGTAGAGGAATATAATCTGGATTTGGGTACATTTGATGAGAAATTTCATATTGAAATGTTCAATACTATTAACTTGTTTGCAGACTTGACAAAGCTGAGCTCGTTTAGTGACATTTTTGAGATCTCTTCTGAAACTTTTTTTCCATTTAATCTCATTAATATGTAGGATACATAATTGAGATATTAAAGAGATCTCAACTGTATTTTTCCTTCTTATGCTAAATACTGCAGAAATCGTAAGAGCTATTTTATTAAGTTATTCTGAATCATAACCGCCCTCTTTTCTTTTGTCCGGGCATTTTATTTTATTTTTCATTATTAATTAATATATTTTTTTGCGTTTGATAGGCATTTTGTGTCTTTCATTTTGAACACCATATTACAGGAAATTCATATTTTTTATATAATCACAGATCAAGATATTTCGTCAAATGGATACTTAATAAATTAAATTCCAATACAGACAGATATACTGAAGATATACAGATATATATCCTGTTAGCTTTTGTGTAATTAATGAAGCACTGTAATTGGTCATGATGTATTTTAGTTTGGAGGCAGTGCCCCCTACAGTATAAACAGAATGAGAGATGTGTGCATTCATCTATCAAGAGTACAAATAAACAACATGAAATAGAGATAAGGAAAATAACCTAATTAGGTTATAATTATTCATTGTATCCAGGCTGTATGTATTTGCTTACAAAGGTATGCTGCTCAATGATCCTTAAATTCTTCTTTAAATGATTTACAAGCCTTATATTATATTAATACATATACACACATATATATATATATATATATATTGTTTTATATATATATAATATATACCATACATTGTTACAATGTATGGGACACAGGCAAAACCCAAATTCTCACAATGATGTGTATATTAAATGTTGTTAATATAATATATTTAGGCAGTGCATTACCACCCATGTTCATTTTTATATTTGTTTAGAATTTATATTAGTGCAGTTAGTGTTTTCTACAATACAAACATTAAACAGCATTGCTCTTATGTTTAGAATAGCAGCATTTTCCCAATATTGCATATTTATTGTATAAAATTGTAATTAGCTAACGTTGAAATTATACAAAAAAGACATAAATAAATAAAAGTATCCACTATTATTATCAAGTCTTATTTGTATAAATGTCTGTTCACATCACACACCAGTGATTCTTCTTCTCCCAGACTTGCAGATAAGATGAGCTTTTAGTCCAATAGATGGCAACAAAACACTAGCCTGCAGTGAAACTCATCATAAAGGCCTCTAAGATCCTGCATTGCAGTACACTTCAATGCACCAGCCACAAGATACACTATTTGTCTTACATATCTACATCAATGCAGTCATTACCACTGCCGTATAATGTCCTCAGTGTAAGAATAACTCATCTGCAAATGATCTATTGATAATCTTAATAAGAGATAAGACTGAGCTTTAATCATGCTACTTATGCACCAGGAAGAGTGCCTGAAATACCACATAGCTGTTATATTTATAGCTATTATAAATGTATTATATATATATATATAGCGGAAATATTGAAGGATGCCGTATAAGCTTTAATATGACCAAAATTGATAAAGACATTAATATGATATAAGATTATTTTTATATGACGATACTAATAAGATATGACTATTTTGTCATCATAGTGTGATTATTAAGTGATGATAAACGTTTCAACAATGGGGAACTTGTTTATCAAATTGATCATATCAGATATTTTATTTTGAATGGTAAATTTACATTTGATAATTACATTTTGATAATATATTTGTAAATGATAAAAACAATGAACAAATGAAAAAAAATTCAAAATTATAAATAATAGCCATGAATAATACTAATCAATATTTTTTTATTTGCTTTAAAAACACATCCATCGTGACCGAAGATAAACAACACGCCACAAATGTTTTCTTTCCTCGCCAGACCTCTAAAAATACTTTTGTCTTAAATTTCTCTCTTTTCTCTCTTTTGCAGAAGTGTCTAATGTAATTGAACTCTAATGCATTAGGGACTGTGATTGAAATGCCAAGGACACGTATAATTTCCCTCTTTGTCCTCTCGGCCCCTGCGAGCGCTCGCTCTTGCTCTCGCACCCGGGCCCCTCTACCTTACGGCACGGCTGACAATCAGCCCTCGTCAGTGTAATTAAATGATGGTTTATAAAGTGTGAGAAGCCACTATGACCAAAAGCAAATAGGTGCTTATCGGAGGGCCGCTGAACAACCCTAATTTTCTCCAGTGGCAATTTCCATCTGTTATCTGGGCTTGGAATCGGCCCCTTTTAGCCCGGCACTCTGTTTCACGATAGTAAATGCTTGCTCCCCGCTGCTGTGTTTTTTTTTTCAGAAATATACACACATTTTGCCTTTGACAGAATGACATTTTAACAGCAATGCACACTTGCCTTCACGTCCCGGCAGACTGACATTTTAAAGACGCAGAAAATGAAATATTGGCAATTATCTATGTTTTTTATTTGTTTTGTTTGTTTGTTGACATAAGTATGCTGTGACTTTTTCTGTCGCTTCAGAATTTTGATATTTGTACAATGCAGCAGGTTGTTTCTAAGAAAAAATATTTCATACCGCAATGAGTTACCGTACAGCTCAAAGGGTAAAAACATTAATGTTATAAGAATATCAGAGCTCACAGCCTGGCTTTCATTACAGTGACGCTTTTGAAATGGTTAACTTTCCTCTGTAATCTTCAAATGTTTTACTGAATAATAAGAGAAATCGCTCAGCTCTCAAGTTTTTGCCCTTTGAAAGGAATCAGTAGTATTGGAACACAAAAGCCTAAACGTATTATCTCTCAGAAAGAGGCCAATTGCACCAATGATATTTGACTCAAAAAATCTGGCTTTTTAAAGAAATATTAAATAGCCTTAATGGAAGGCTATCATTTTTGCAGATTGATGTGTGTGCTTTAGAAATTAATTTATTATGATAAACTCACACCCTCAAAAATGCTTTTAATATCTGTACACATCAGATCCACTTACTGTTTATTGAAATATTTATATATATATATATATATATATATATAACATAATTATTAACTCTTTAAGATTATTTACAATGCTGAGTGTTTTTGAAAAAAATTATCTGAAATGAGTCTAACCCATGGCTCTAATATCAGAATATGCTTTTTTCCCCATATCAAAATCTTGGGTCTAAGGATAAAATATTAGTTGAATGGACGAATGAAGGAATGAATGAAGAATATAAACAACCATTGCAATTTTCTAAGTATCCCAGGTAAAAATGATATGATGATATAAAAATAGTATAAATATGATATACAACAAGTTTATACAATTTTAGAATACTTTATCATTTTATATTTTAAAGTAGTTATTATTAAACAAAAAAATTGCAATTGATATTAAAAGTATATTTATTAATATGACATTTTTCAGAATTACTGACAAATATTTAATTTGGAGTAGGCCTATTTAATTTTGAATGACACATAGTATTAACAGTTAATATGGAATTGTCATCCTGCTAAAAAAAATCTAAATCAAAAATACATTTTCTGTGTGTTATGATGTGGTATATCAAGCTGAATTCTTACCCCACAGATGAAGGGCATCAGCATTGCGTGAGTGGTTCAACACTGCGAGACTGCAAACCATGACCACACACACGCTCGCGCGCACACACACACACACACACACTGTGATCTTTTTCACACCCTTATCACAGACAACATTCATGTGCAGTCTACTGTTGTTTGTTATTAATTGATAATGTATGAGCTAAATACATTTTTGGAATATCGGAAACATATTTATAAAAAAAAAATGAAACAGATTATAAATTTCATATGTAAAAGAAATGGTCCTTATCTATTAAAATGCTCTAAAATGCTATCAAAGTGTTATCACTGGACTGTCCTAAATGAATTTTAATATATCAATGAACATTTGAATATATCATTTTTGTTTATAAATAAATTATTGTCAGGCATGACTATTATTTCAGAGCAATGTAATCAATTGTAAACACATATAACTTTTTTGTGGGAATTATGTAATTATTTGTTAAACCTTTTGTTTATTGCAGTGTTTTGTTTGTTCAATTCGATGTGAAAACATATACAACAATGTTGAACAATTACTCACACAACGTGCCTATATTTACTTTCTTAGTGTTAAAAATAAAACATTGCTCTTCCAATCTTATTGAATTTGTACCTTATGCTATCGGAGTGTGTTACAATTATTTTTTTTAATTAAACTGCTAAACTATTAATAATAAGATGTGAAACACCTTTCTCCAGATATATAGATCACCCCCCCCCCCACACCCGGATCTCCCTCTCTCTCTATCTCTCTCTTCCTGAGAGGGGTAATTTTCTCCCGCAGCCATGCCCCCATTATTGGGGACATCATGGGGGTTGAGCCTCAGCTTTCCCCAGCGGAACAGAGTGTTGATTATTTGCCTCCATTTGTTTTTTGGCACCAGAGGTTAGTCCGGCACTTGACTGCCGTCCCAGAGGTGCTTTCAACCTAACGAGAGAGTATCTGTTTCCCCGGATCAGTCGCTGTGTCTTAACTGAACATCCTCCACCATCTGCTCGGGGTTTAATGCTCGGCTAACGTCAAATCCCAATGTTTGCGCTGAGACTGATCCCTGAACCTTTGAGGACGGCGATCCTATAGTCCTCCTCCCGCAGATCTGATCCAACGATTAATCACTTAATCTGTGTTGCAAACACAGGAACTCCCAGAATGACACAACACATGGTTGAATCCTTCAGCGGCACGATGGTATCACAACAATAAACCTTCTCAACCGTCTTCCTGCCTTGATTTATTGTTGATGTCTTAAAAACACTGACACTTCGTCTCTTTGATGGGTTAGTAATGACATCAAGTTTCCCTGAAAAATCAATAAGGCTTAAAATTTAAAGAGTTTCTCCATCCTTAACCTGTATTTCATGGGGAAAGGAAGCTTGAAAATGGACTGACGCTCAGATTTCAGGCCGCCGAGTCAAATTTCTTCCCACATTTTTCTACTTGCTATGTGTTCCATCAGACGGACGGAATCCATTTGGCACTAAAGCGCTGAGCTCGCTGTTTGAAACATAGCTACCTTAAAAGACTTTAAGATCCTTAAAAGAAATGAGAAAGTCAAAAAGTACGGGGACCGGAGTGCTCCCATTGCTCCTATAAAGAACCGCTGGATGTGTATTTAGCACCACTGAGTGCATCTCAATCTTACATGGCTTGCTGCTCATGTACAGCATTATCTTCATTGCCTGGACAATTGTTTTTCCAGCGTGACTGATCCTGCTTTGGGAATAAATGATCCAAATCGGAGAGCCGGTGGCAGATTTCAGAAGTTACAGTAAAGGTCACTCACCTCCTCCGATCGTTTCCTCCTTTATGACATTTAGATGAAGCTCACGGACATCCGCAGCGGCGTGTACCTCAGCTAAGGGCTGAAAAGGTAAAAACGACTACATAGTGAGCACAAGGCTAATAGGGTTAATTGTTATGTAAAAAGTGCCACGGTCAACTGCAGGCCGGGGGCGCACCCGCTCCCCCCTTCCTGTCCCAGGGGGCATTCAAGCCCAGATGGCATTTTCCTAGAGGCTGTGACCCACAAGGGGCTGGCGCCCGCAAAGAACAAGGTGCATCGCCTCCGTCTAATTAATTTACCATTATAGCACCTGTTTCCGAATAGATAGGCCAGGGGAGAGAAGCGCTCCCCAGACGCAGCGGTGGGGCTCGTGGTAAATGGGGTTTGAGCTGATTATATTAAGCTGATGCTTTGATCATCTCAAGGCGTTAAAATGGAAATATGTTTTCGCTGGCTGTGGGCCGCGGTAAGAGGGGAGAGGCGTCGGGACGCGGCTGATTAGTTTTGACTGCGGAAACACGCGAGGCCCCTCGCTTTAAATAAAAATATACACATTTTAAGCCACGCTGATGCAGAGATGGGAGTTTTACATTAAGTTCGGAGATCGGTCGGCTTCACAGGAATGTGGGACACAGATTTGTGCCGAAATGTAATTGGTGTTTGCGAATTTCTTCTTTGGATGCTTCTATTCGCAACTTTGTTTGGTTTACAATTAACAAACATCAGTAATTGACAAAGTATATAAAGTCGGCGTACATCATACTGATACATAACGGTAAGCTCATAATAATGATTAACAAGTTGTCGGGTTACATTTGGTGGGAATGATCAGTTTGAAGTCTTTCAATATCAACCCGCTTAAAATACACAAAAGTCACTTGCTATTTTATGTTTCGAACAGAGAGGGCGATATAAACACAGTAATTACGAATTGCAGCTTTAATAATTTAGGCTTTTTCGTATTTACCTGCTAAAAATGGTAATATTTTAATTTCAGCTCAGTTTAACACATTGTGTTCAAATCTGTTCTGCAAAAATACACACTCTTCCCTAAAGTCAATGCTGAAAATTTGCTGATTTCGCAAATGTCGCAATGTTTCAAAATGTCATTATATCTAATAAGCCTTTTTTAACTGACTATTAGACCTTTAGCATATTTGGTTTAGGATTAATATGTTTTCTCATCAATTGTCATTCCATTGAGAAATGTTGACATGATGGCCCCTAATTGCCCTCCTCAGGTTACGCGCTAATTCAACTCAAATATTGGTCAAATAAGCGCTGTGCTTTAAACATAGATTGGCGAGGCGGGTTGGGGGTAGCGGGGGGGTTGCAGGTGGGGGTCGGTGAAATGAAGCATCAATGATGGAATAATAGCTGATGAAATGGAAGCCCTGCTCCAAACACTGGCGCTCTGTAAATGGATTTGGGGAATATGCTAATCTTGTCTTTGCTCACACTTTATTCATTTCCGCCCCAGTGCCCCTTAAGGATTAACATAATTTATTACCTGCGAAACACCACAAAACAATTTTGCTCGCGTAAAAAATAACTGTTCACCAACATGGGTACTCTGAAAAGATACCTTTAGTAAGTTCGCCGGAAATCCCTCTTCCTCAAGCGATATGGTATATGATTTGGGCTGCTGAAGTCATGATAGTGTTAATCTAATTTGACAGTTATCTGTAACATTAGCCATTAATTGATGTGGGTCAGGCCAGTGGAGCACAGCGTGTTATTTATCATAGATGTTTGCCTCAGGCTTTGCAAATGCAGTCAGGTTGGTCATATAAGCTGCTTGCGGCTTTGAAGCTGAACAATGTCGTTCAGACAATGCAAATGTTTGTGAACTGGTTCATAAAAAAACCTTGAACATTGGATATGAGTCAATCCTATCTGCCAACTGCTTCACTCCATAAGGTGTATTCTCACTGTTTACGAGGGAAACTTTGTATTTATTTGCCTATGCTTATTAACTTGATAAAAAAATATTTTTTGTGCATGATTCTAAACAAAAAGTGTAGTTTATTGTGTATGTTCATAACCTTATAACATTCTTTACCGTGGATAATTTTCAGGAAACTGAGTCATTTCTGCCCAAAGTGTCAGGATAACATCACAAGGTCATACATTGTTATTTACATAACATTTATGTAGGGTATAGTTTGTAAGGGCATTCAGGCACCTTTATTAAAACAGAATATTCTCAGTTTGTTTGTCTATCAGTGTACTTCATGCTCCAAAATCGCATAAACCCCAAAACTCTGATTCGTGGTAAACAATGACTTGAACTATTGCGCCTCTGATCTTAATATGTGGTTACAGCATTGGAAAATATTCAGAGGTATTTCTTGTTATTAAACCTAGAGCTTCAGTACTATATAACAAGTCAAGCAGAAATGTATTGTTGTGCTTTGTGCCTATATATTTTTTTGTTATATTAATTGTTTTAGTTGAACTTGATGAGGCTAACAAGTCTAAACATGATGAAATACTGATGGAGTGTATCTAACCACTGTCAACCCATATGATGTCCGAAAGACCAAACTATTGTTTTAATTGAGGGACTTGCTATAGAAAAACCTAAGAAAAACAAATAAAAAATGCATATTGCATTAAAACAAAATATTCTTATTTTTATTTCAATAGAAACTAAGGTTAGATTTGGTCAATTAAATAATGAAGGGACAGACAAGTGTATGATCTGATTTGAACTTCTCATAGAAATGATTATATTACTGCTGCTTGAGCATTGTGAAGAAACAGTGGTTTTGATATCAATGCGAAACAGTATGTGATGTTTACAGTCATTGAACAAAAATACTTAATTCAAAAGTTGGGAAACAAAAACACGCAGGGCTTTTAATGGTAGCACAAAATGTCAGAACCCCGGCTTAACCTAAAACCTACATAAGTTTATATGACAGTTCAAACGCATTACGATGTGAAAAATAACTTCTGTACTCGTGCTGTGTGATAGGTGTGTCTTTTCCAGGTCTTTGAGAGTGTACGTTTATATCTCTCATTTACATATTTTTATTGGCAAAGCATATCAGCGTCAATTTTCATATCGGGCCCATGCCGATATTTAATTTCTAAGCCAATATCGTCTGATAATATCTGTGTGCCGATAATGTTGTACATCGCTAATCTCTTATGCAATGTAGCATTTGCTCATTACTACGGTAAAATCTGGTTGCAGTGTGAACGGAAGCTCAAGCAGGTGTCTATGACAGCAAGTAGGTCGGCCGTATGCTTCGGTTTCACACATACATAAAGAAGCGTCAATAGCTTGCCATGTTGTTTTTGGCACGGTTCTTTAATTTGGCATCCAAAAGGGGGAGAGAGAATTAGACTCGCTCCCCTGCACATCGCATCCTACAAGCCACGGGAGTTGAGTACCTCCACATTGCTTTTCCAATTTCTCCCCGTCTTTCGCGTTTGGAAATCAGCTGCGTCTGTGATTACAGTCTAAAGGTTTTCCCACTTACCTTGCCGTGAACAATGAGTTCGCCGTGAATAGGTGGTATTCACATGGTTAGGCTTTAATGCTCTTCCAGGTTGATATGTCGGGGTGGGGGGAGATGGAATATCTCTGAGTGTCCACAGTCTGAAACACATAGAAATGAACGTGTCGTGCCCGCGGCTGGATAATGACGGGTTTCGTAGCTTTAATCTGCCACAGCAGATGGTTACCTGCATCGGTGAGACAGCGCTTATGAATAATGAAATGCTAAATAAAGTATTTAGCGCAGTATCTGAGGCATGAGAAGAGAATAGGAGAGGGAGAAAAGGCTAAATGAGCTTGAACCGTATACGGTTCTTGGTTTCTGTTTTATTCCGTTGAGCATTGTCAAAGCAAAAGTGTTATTAAATATCAGCGGTCGATAATGTGGCGCATTAACACTTCAGAGAGGATTCATATTAGCTATGCTAATGACGGAGGACGGCTAACGCTTCATTTCTTTCGCACTTGTTGGGATAGTTTGTTTTCCGCTTCTGAGTTCGAGAGAGCTGCTTTGTGCCCGATTTAATTGGATATATCGTTGATAACCGCTACTTCCCCGTTAGCCGCGTAGCGTTCGTGTTACAGCCATGTAAGAATGCGGTTGGTCGCAGGCCAGCGCGTCTGTCGTCTATGATATGTCCCTGCTTATCTTATTTACTGTGATTAGACGTCTCGGCATCGACAGACGAACTCTTGAAAGTAGCTAATGCTCATTAACTTACTCGCTTTGGCTTTACTCAAATTCTTTCAGACAGATTTTCTTGCATTATTGTCCAAAGAAGATTAGACGCAAAATCTTGACTGCTGTTCACGAGGTTATTAATGTGCTTTGGGTAATTGAACAAGTCCGCAGATGTTTTATGCGGGAAGTGTTTTACCACAATATCGTCAGCTTGGCAGTGTTTACATTTGGTAATAACAAGTTCTATCATTCGGGGACCGACAAATTCACCAGCAATTCGGATTTCCCGTAATCTGCTTCCCCCGGTATGTATTTGTATAGAAAACACAAGATTTCGTCTTTCTGTAATTGCCTTTTTTTAATTCCTCGCAGCCCATCAAGCCAAGATTGGAAATATCCAGATTTTTTGGGGGACATCTTGGGACTGTGACAGCAAAGGAAGCTTGAGATTGTCTGCGGGAACTTGAACTTGCCTGAAAGAAACAGTTCTGGAACTGGCCTGCGTAGCCACGATAAAATGTTAAAAAAAGGAAACATCTCGGTTTCAGCCCAGTCTGTGTTAATAGATGGTGTAGCAGAGACAGTGCTGAGATGCCGAGCTAATCTTACGCTGGTTACCCGTGGGCTGCCGTTGGGACTGCGCCATGTTGGAAAAGCAGACTTTAAAAACAAACTTTTACGCTTTCATTGTTTCTTTTCTCACAAACTCGGAAAACTACAGATTCAGTTTCTGTAAATTACACTATTCATTTTTTTGTTTTTGTTTTCGGTCCGAGTATTGTTTGAAATAAAATGTAGAAAAAAAGTTATGCATGTTCATGTTGATCAATGCAAAAGTGAACAATTATATTTAAGACAAAGATTTTGCTTAATTTTTTTTATTTAATAAACCATGATTAATGGGCTATATCCACACGTTACTTCAGGAAGAACCGATGGCATTTTCCGATTGGGGAGACTTAAAGCAGAGTGAAATGGAAAACTGAGATAATATAAAAATTTAGTAGATGCTGTACATCTGCAAATGTATACGCGAGTAAGGTGGGCGTACCTGTCAGCACAATTGCTTTGGAACCTGATGTTCCAAATATGGTAACTGCGTTACAGTTCCATCACATGCTTGCAGTATTTGACCAATCACGACGCACTGGTTAACTGGCCAATCATAGCACACCTCGCTTTTCAGAGCGATGAGCTTTGTAAAAATTCTGCGCGTTTCAGAGAGGCAGGAGATACAAACATGCACAGTATGTGGAAAATACAGCGTTTTTTAACCGTAAATCGTGTATACACATTGCATTACATCTAAAACGAACAATAATATTTGTTTTAGCCGTGTCATATGAATCCTTTAAGGCCCTTTGAAATCCACTTAATTTTTCTCAAATTCTGTGTTTTCCGTTTTTACTGTACAATAGTAATATATTTGCCCACATATAAAATACTTCAGTATACTATACTTTATAATATAATATACTTTTACGTTTATAAATCATCTTACCAGTACATTTTCTTTTTTATTTTGTCTTCAGGTCTAAATGTAAGTGCTATTTCTAATAAAGTAATATTTAAAACAAAAAAAGTGCTATATGTATATTATTTTCCCAGCACAGTTTTTACTAATTTACTAAAGTAAATATTATTCTCACTGGTCGAATTATAAAACAACTCTAGGTGGGTGGTGTGGTAAAATGTGGGTGTGTTATATCTTATTCAAGTTAATCGGACTTTTATTTTGACGGTTCGCCACAAAGAGTGTTTGACAGTAGCTTCAGTGTAATTGAAAGCGGCACACGAGTATTATGCGTGCAGTACACGCAACCAAACCACTTTTTTTTACAGACACGCAAAACAAGCAGATTATGTAAGCCTCATCTGAAAAATTCTAATGTTATTTATAGCACAATTTTCATTTTGTTAGCTGTGCAGAGCTACTTTGTGGTTAAGAAATAAAATATTTGCCAGATTCATTGCCAGCGAGTACGAGAACTGATATTTTTTTCTGGTACTCCCCGATACCGATGCCTGTACATTTTCAAAACACAGTGAGACTAATAAAAATAGAATAGCTTCATCGTAAAAAAACAACTCCCCCTCAAACACATTATGAAAATAAAAAAGATGTGCTTTTCACAAACTTCCAAAGTAAATTTCACAAAAAAATCTGTCAGTTATGTCACATGAGGATAAGGTATCGTTCTTTGGTATCGGTGCATTTTTACGGGTACGTGTACATGAGCTTAGTATGGGGCCCGATACTGGTATCGGTGCATTCCTAATTCTGTGTTAAAAAGCAAATCTCGTTTTTATGTTTGATTCCGTCAGCGTTTTCCGAATCACGGAAATCAAAGGGCCCTATATATTACATCACACATTATGTATGTGCAACTAGGAAACACAAATGTAAACTTAATCTGCAGTGACGCTTGAATTTCGACCATAATATTTATGCAGTCACGCTGGTTATTCTCCTGAATTTCTTCCTCAAATGTGTAAACTTGAGCTCTATCCCAACTTCATTTTCAACATTTACACTAAATGCGTTTACATAAAAAATGATTCAATTACTTATCTGATTTGTAGTCCACATTGACTGATTTCAATATATTTTGCACTCATAGTGACAATATCTTAAAGGTCTGCAAACATACACAAGTTCTAATGTACTGCAGTTGAGGGCCTTGTATAAAATGTAACCACAATATCGAGCGTAAGGCTCAAGAGACGGCCCCCACTGAAGCATAATATCTTTCTCAAGTGGACGCAAAACGGTCCCATTTTCGTCTTTGATTTGCTCAATGCATGCTATGTAGGCCTGGTTCCAATCCTCCCTTATTCTGTCTCCGTCTATTTTACATCACACCTGTTAGTATCACACAGATGTGAATCTAGCGGGCCGGTAAAGCGAGAATGAAACAAAACAATCGGAGACTAAATTCGAACAATTACAGACAATTTTGCTGGAAAAAAGGCCATCTGGTGTATGCATTACCTCTATTGAGGAAAGTCCTTTTGTGTCTTGCCAGCTTCTCTTTAGAGGTTCTCATGAAATATGTATATTTCATAAAGTGTCAAACGTTTTCGCTTTTCGCTCTTCTTAAGGGTAAACTGAAAGAAGCCGATTTTGCAAAAGTTGTGCAAAAGCAGAAAATGAGCTATAATGGCTACTCTCACAAGTAATAGTGTAAAGTCAAAAGGAATCTTGCCTCATGAAGAGCTTTCAAGCTTCTGGACAGTTTGATTGCGTGTTTCATGACTTCTTTGTTTAGTTTGTCTGCAAGAAAACAACACTGATTAGTTTTATATGTGCATTCTATACATAACACAACAACTCGCATCATAAGACTTTATTCAATGACAGTATGCTTTTATATTAAGTGTTTTGGTGTCCACTTGACGTCGAAATAAATCACTATTGATTACAGTTATTTGATGTCTTTGCTTTGCTTTGAACCTGCTCTCGGAGATCAGCTTGTATTCTCTAGAAGTAAATCCAAAAGCACAAATACTTCAGTAATACAGCAAGTCATATTCCTGTCTGCATAAACAGTCCACATGAACATGTTATTTTCCTTTTTTTAGCTCTTTGGCCGTTCGTCCACATGCAAACGCAGTACTCGGTCACTGAAACCGAACTTTTTTGAAAACTCCTGTCAGAGTGAAGAATTTTAGAAACTCCAGTTTTCAGGTTTGCCGTAAGAAGTTGGAATCTCCTTTGTCTGAAATCCGATTCCAGGCTTCTGATTGGCCAACACGGCTTTATTGTTAGGGTTATATCGCCACCTGTTGGTTTGGCATGCAGTTGACAGCGCTTTATAGTGTGTTTTTGTGGATGCAGGGCTTTTTTTAAACGAGGAGGGAAAAACTCTGTTTATAAAAATACGCGTGTACGTGTGGACATTGGCCAAGTGACGTAGAGGGCGTTGAAGGTACATTATATATTTTTATCAATTTGTATGTTTATGGGAATGCTAATGCAGTTGAGCTGCAGGAAAGTATAAGACTTTAGTTGACGCAGTTGTCATTTACGAGCTTAAAATTCGTAATTTGCTGTTCTTGCATTTTTTGTTGCTGTTTTAAGTCAAAGCAATATCATTGTAACACGACCGAAGTTAACTTCTGGTCTGTGTTGATCGGTCTGGCTAGTGGCTAATAATATAACTATTTATATTTTATTTCATTAATATTAATATCAATATTAATTAATAATACTGTTTTTTGTTTAATAAATGTATTAAATAAACAATTTGTTGAATTCTATTGTATGTATTTTTTTATAAACAATTTGTTGAATAGGTCAAGTAAATAGATCTCATTTAAGTTAGCCAAGTAACGGTTCTTTGGCTAGACATACTTTTAACTTGCTATATGTAATTTGCTTTTGCTTGTTATCAAAAATAATAATCAGGGAATCTATTCTTTACGGATGTGTACCGGAAATGAAGTTTAGGCCACAAAAGTGTGCATGCACACACAGTAACGTTTGTTTATGTTGTTCTTATAGCTGTCTATAGATCAGAACGTCATGTGACTTATTCTCATGTGAGGTGTCAAATGGTAGAATACAGAAAACACATGTGTATTTCTTTACTTGCAAACTTGAATATTTTTATGTGAAATATGCCTTTAGGCTCACAAGACATTTGCATAGGAAAGTATTGCATTTAACAATGGAAGACAACCTTACAAAATAGTAGAGAGTGCATATCATTTTTCAAAGCAAGCATCTGCTGTAACATATCATCTACATTTTTTACTTTACAGCAATTGTCAGAATTGCAGCAATTTGTATCAAACATAAAATAATTTTGTTTTATGTTCAAAAATGTTTTCTGTGTGTTATATTTTGGCTTTGGTCATGTTGTTAATCATTATCAGAAGCACTGGATGACACGGTAGAGGAATCTCTATTAAGAGGAATCTGCTTTTGTGATGTGTCCGTATCCCGACACTGTCCACAGTTCCCTCCCTATGTCAAATTGCCTGACCACGATGGCTTGTGCGAGTCTTTCTCAATCACCGCCCCTTTGTTGCAGGTCCACGTGCTCACAGTTCAGCCCTAACATCCTACAACCTCATCAAGCCAACAAATTAATTTCATATCTTCTATCTAGAAAAACAGAAAAGGTATTTGGTGTTTCCCCAAACCGACAGGCTCGTATAATTTAGATGGTGACACTATCTGTGGAGTTGACCACCTCTGGTAAATTGAAGGCAGTGGAGTGGAAGCGGTGACTAGCTTCTATTCTCGAAGGAAACCATTCAGGGGTTTAACTTTTCACAGTAAATTGCGTAGGTTTGGAGGTGGAAGGCGAATACAGTTTAAGGTCAAGCGTGCAGTAAGTTTGAAGTGTTGATTAGCCCAAACTGATGCGCTGCTGCTGTCCTCTGTGACCGAATGCCCCGATTCAACGCTTGACGTCTTTTGATGGGTGTTTTGATCAATACTAACCTAAATAACATGTCTTGCCATTAACTTGGAAATTAGTTGTTTTGCTGCTTTTGAACTGGCTTGACTGGCCATTAACAAAAGGGATCTAATAAATACATACAGTCTGTTTGTTGTCAGCGTGTTGCAAAGCCGTGCAGGTGGAGATTTTTTGGAGATTTTAAAAGTCATTATGGCATACAACAATATCTTGATCAATTTCAAGCGATTGAGGTAGGAACAAGCCTTTGGATAAAATGGCAGGTAGCCTATTTCTGACACACATTTCTTGAAATGGTTAAAATTGATGTAGTTGTCATTAATTCAGTCATCGTTCTATTCAGAAATTCCTGACTCTGTACAACCTGAAATCTGGCATTTGATATGTAGCCTATAGAATATGCCCATTCTCACATCTTTTACTTGACCATATATACTGTAATATATATATATATTACAATTGTGGTTACACTTAAGTGCTAATGTACAATAGATATGCGACAATGTTGTATACCATTTTTGTATATTTTATTAATTCTATATAGTTTTTTTACTTTTTCTCTACTGCCTAAATGATCTCTAAAGCCGTTTTGCAACAACGCAAAATTGTAAAATTCAATTGAATTCTGAAATATGAATATTCAGAACCTAGAAGTGCTCTTTAGAAGTCTTCTACACAAGTGACTTTGTCAAGTGTCCTTATCCAGTGACAAAAAAACTCAAAAAATTGATTTTGTTAAAAGGAATCTTGAGAACTTAAGAGCATAACAAACACATTGTTTACTGTATAAAACTATAATTTTTTGATCATTTTCCTGTTTTGTTCTACAGAATTTGTAGAGAAATATACTGCAAATTTACAAGTTGAATGTATTTTTATTTTAAAATGAAAAAAAATGTTATTTTAGGCGTACTGTATTTTTCATAAAATAACGTAAAATAGCTATTTCCGTGAGATCAGTCTGTCTTATACAGTCAGAAGTGGGTGCTAGGCTAATGCTAATTTGCTAAAGATCAAATTCCAGCCATGGGATTGTTGATGAGCGCTCAGGTGTGCACCTGTGGAAGCTGCAAAGATTCTGTTTTTCTTCACTATAAATTGTGATCATGTAGACTGCCGCTGTTACTTTATACTTTTATTTGTATTTCTCAAACACCAGAATAGTTTTTCATTAATAGAGTAAATCAAAGAGCCTGATTCCAGCTTCAGTGTGGGTGTGTGTGAGAGAGAGAGAGAGAGAGAGAGAGCGAGAGAGTGTGGTCCACAGGATTCTCATTTCACATTTCCAGCAGAAGTGGAGGCTTATTTTCCACACAGCAGCTCCGGCTTTCTTTTTGATGGATGAACTCTATTGAAGTGGCGAGTGTAAAATGGATTTTGTTCAGGTAGTCACTTTGTTTTCATGCTGATAATATTCATTTAAGCCCAGTTTTTCCTCTGTCAGCTCTCCCCTCAGATCCTCAAGCAGGGAAAATGCAGGAGAAAGTGAACTCTCTGCCCGGCCGCTGATTTGATCCTGTTTATAGAAAGGCTCGCATAATGTACTTAATTCCCAAAGAGGCGACTTCCAGCCTATTACTGTTTATTTCGAGACCTTGGAAAACTCGTCTAATAGACTAACGGTCAGGAAACCTGGAAACTCTGTGGCCATCTCAAGGACCTAAAGGAAACGGGACTGGAATAGACTTTAGGAATAAGTAAATGGCATATTTAATTCTGTGAGGGATAGACGTACAGTTCGTTTAAGAGGGCTATATTTTTGGCGTTGCTTCTCTATTAGAAAAATGAAACATTTTTAATATTTCATTGACACAACAGTACATCCTGGGTTCAAAATAACTTATTAATGGAGAATGAGTGGTCATGAAAAAGTATTTTTATTAAAAATATATTATAATAATATGTTGATTTTTAAGATTTTTACAAGACATTGTCTCACTTAGAGCATCATTATCCCTTTCAGGAAACTTTTCTTCTCTTTGATATAAATCATGCACTTGCATCCTTAAGAGTCGACTTGAACGATTTATTGTATTACTAATAAAGTGTCCAGCCAATATTGGGGATTTATGTTTAACGTGTTCACCAAAAGCAATTATTATACTTCAGTTTGGCGCCTAACATTGAGTACAACCATGTCACATCTAGTCTCATTTGCATGGTTCAGGGGGTGGGGCTTACAATTCACATTTATTTCATATTGCAAAACAGATGTTGTCCAGTAAGATCTGGTTGGTGATTCCCATGGCACATCTATCCCTCATAGCCTTGCTTTCATTTGTGTCAATTTAAACAGGTCATGTATGACAGTGGTCCATAAAATGTCTAGACTGCATGGTATTCATTATTTATAAGTTGACTGATTTTTATTCAAGATCAACCAATTTTACCTTAACATATTGACATAAACGGACAGTTAAAAATAAAAACTCTTCATGATTTATTCACCCTCATGTCATTTCAAACCTGTTTGACTTTCTTTCTTCTGCAGAATACAAAATAAGATATTTGGAAGAATGTTGATAACCAAACAACATTGGTCCCCATTCACTTCCATTGCATGAAAACAAAACCACAGAGACATTTCACACAATATTTTCTTTAATGTGCAACAGAAGAAAAGAGTCATACAGATTTCGAATGACATGAGCGGCAATAAATGATGACTGATGATGGCCATTGAATACATATGATGGAAAGTACGCAAGGGATAGTTATCTAGCAGTCGCGATTTCTTTAAGACTGCAAGGGAAGCTCAGCTTCCCCTATAATTGTCAAAAAATGAATGGTCAAATATATGTACTATTATGTTAACATTTTATTGACTAAAAATGCGTTAAACACGTTCATCTCGAACGAAAACAATTTCGTTCAGAATCAGCTACTTAGGTCGGCTGACTCGATTTCCTTCTCATTCATTCCCCGTAGCGTACAGTGCATTACTCTGTTGAAGCCCAGCGTCCATTGACTTCAATGGGGCTGCTTTAAACAGTTTTTTTTCAGTGCTTAGAAACAAGACGGTCATTGGATAATGCTGCGATTATGTCCCGCCCCCGGACGCTCAGCGTCTCTGGGATGAATGGAGGAGTGGGCTGGCCCGGACTCCGAGCGTCTGCGTGATGATTGGAGGGTCTGTCATCTCTTTTTAATCCACTTTTATGTCCTAAAACGCCCGTTTTTTGGGGTCGACAGCTTATAAAAACGTATTTCTTGTTTTTTTTTTAGCTTGTTTGCTATACACATTGTCACATATCAGCTTTTAGACATTTTTTTTTTTTTTTTATAAATCATAAATGACAAGGAGGCGGCAGCTTCTCGCAATGCAAAGAGAGTGGCCATCCTTGATAATCTTGGAGCAGATTCCTCGACGTTTTTCAAATTTGGAAAGTATGCTTTTCTTAGAATTAGTCAATCCAGGGAAATTTGATGACATGAGACAAGCATTTCCAGAGGAGGCCTTCCAAAGTGTCCTGAAAAGTTATGGCCATCACTTTGATTCAGGGAGACTGAGGTCTGAACTTCAAGTCCTGTATTCAGATCAGGACTTGCAGAGTAACAGGGGAAAGCTGTGTGATTACTTGGTGTTCCTTAAAGACATGGAGTTGGACAGTGCAATGCCTCAGCTTTACAAACTGTTCTCATTAGTGGCAACAATTGGAGCTACATCTGCAGGTGTAGAAAGGAGCTTCTCCTGTTTAAAGCGGCTCAAGTCCTACACCCGTAACACAATGGGCCAAGGCCGTTTAAGCAGCCTAGCTCTGCTGGCCATTGAGAGGACACTGGTCAAGTCACTGGAAAAGACGCCTAGTTGGTACGACAGGGTTACAGAGCATTTTCTTGAAAAGGAACGTAGGGCAGAATTTACATATAAATAAATGGACAATTTTTATGATTTAGGCCGAAAATGAGCTTCCCCTCTTTAAAAGATCAGCAGCCGCCACTGTTATCTAGATATCTTGAAAATTACAGGCGGATGTGAGGGAGCAGGTAGTGTCTTTGTGTCTCACACTACAGTCCTTTTACAAATAGCATTATTCAGCATTTTGATTTTGTTTTGTTAAAACATGAAATCAAATTTTGCCATAACATTTCCTAAAACAAGTCCTCAGGCAAAAAATGTCCCTCAGTAGTTTATCGACAGAGAGCAGTCAGACATCAACTTTTCCACTGTGTAATTATTATCATTATAACTCTTTTTCAACGCCTTATTTTCTCTCCCTCTCGCACTGATCGTAAGCTGTCTCGCAAGCTCAAGTCAAGGCCTCTTACATCTTGTTATTCTGTGGGAAAAACACGTCAAGGAACACGCAGAGTCCATACAAGTCAAATATGAGTGCGATCTCAAGGATTTTCTTTCAGCCGGGCTTTAGAAGGTTGTGTCAGCTTGTCGAGGCTCACCTATCTCCTCCAGTACATTACCGAATGCTCTAATTTCCTCCGTGAGCCTGATGTTTATTGTGAGGCTGAAATTGAAAATGGTTGGTAATGGAGCGAGCTGCACAGCCCCTAGACCAATTCTGAATCTAAATTACTTGCTTCTTTTCAATGGCATCGACTGAGGAGAGCTTTGTGCTCCCCGTACCTAATCAACCCCCGGCGTGACCCCGGATCTGCCAGCCCTCCTGGATTAATGATAAAATCCTTGGTTCAAACAATTATTCGACCTGAAATGGTCGTCCATTTTATTCTGAAAATTAAAGAATGTGAAATTACCCCCCCCCCAAAACTCGCCGCATCACTTATTTTTGATCTTTGCCCCGTAAACTCTTGAATTTCTTTTTTCGTAAAGGTGGGTGCCGGAGACCCCTCGGTTGTCTTTTATAGAGTGCGACGGGAGGTTGGGCAGACGACCGTCTCGTGGGAGACAGAATTTGCTTCCATTATGAACTCTTAGAATCTATAGGTGCACGTAGAGAATGAATTGTAAGGTTAGAACAAGGCCACGCTCAAATGACACTAATTAGTCGCTGAACGTAAAAGCATTCTAAATGCTGCACACCTCCCCCTGCTTTCTGAGTGAAGTACTCCAGAATACTGCACACAAGTGTTAGTCTTCCATAAGCTGATTATTGGAAATCCTTACATTGACTACAAGAGACATTTAGAACAACCTTGAGTTGAGTTTAGTAACTTATACACATGCACGAAAAAAGATCTACACATGACTTTCTGGAACGATGTTGTTTTTAACAAATGAAAAAGAATGAGACGTATTAAAGGAGTACTTCACTTTAAAAGGCTTTCCATAGTATTTTTTCCTACTATGGAAAGTCAATTGGGGCGGGGTACTCCTTTAAAAGTACTCCTTTAAAAGTAGTTGAGATGAAATAAGGTGCTGGCGAAACTCACTGAAATAAGTTTGGGTTGTATTTCATCCTACAATCAAAAGAAAGAAATTTTGCAAAAAAGAACCTTTTTTGCTTTGTGGCATTTTTGCAGAACATTTATTTTTAAGTATTTATGCCTTTATCCACCCTATGGATGTTTTTCCCAGAGCAGGCCGTAAAACAAACAATATCATGATATATACATGCAGTTTTCTATTTTATTAGTACAGTTATTTCATTACAGTTCATTTTTTAACATGAAATATTGTTATGTTGTAATTTAATTATTATTCAATCATATATTTATATGATGAGTATTATTAGTAGTATATATAATAAATATTATTTTATTGTTAATTGTTTATTTTTATCATAATATTCTATATTTTAATAATATATTTATTTATATTATAACATTATTACAATATTACAATCTAATTTATATATGTAATTATATTAATAATATGTACATCGTTTCACAGTTAATTCTTTTATCCACAAAATTGAAATTTTTGTCTTTCAATATTGAATTGTGATATGACCTGCAACAATTCTTGAAATGAAAAAAATCCTCTGTGCTGCGTTTTTTGTTTATTCCAGATGAGGGCGATCTGCTGCTCTCAGACATCTAGTTAACTTTTTCCATTTGGCCAATGTAACTGTCTAAGCGTGAGCCCTCAAGATGTTCCCACAATGCACTGTTATTCACAGCCGAAGAATAAGAGGACATTGTTGTGTACTCAGTGAGATGTCAATGTAATGGCAGAGGATATATAGATCTCATTGACCCGTCTGCCTCTGTCCTTCCCCCTAGAGACTACTGAACTGCAAAAGTGGGCTTTAGACCATCATTTCACAATGAACAGAGCCAAAGAGCTTGAAGAGGTGTTGAAAATGTCTCATATGCAATTGGCCCGCATCATTTCTGGGCAAATGATGCAGGTATGCTTCATGAAATGGTTTTGCACATTTTAGCAAAAATATTCTAATAATCTTTACACATAGCAATATTTTCCCATTCACTTTTACCCCAAAGAAATCAAATTACCAAAAGAAGCTCTTGAGAGATCGATTTGGTTTTAGTCTCTTTGTATGGTTTGAAATACAAAGCGTGAAGGAAAATGTGCTCAGGGTACAAGAACTCCAAGGTTCTTATAAAGAAAGAATAGGGAATGTATTGCCATGGAAACGGCATCATTGGCTGTCGTTCTCGACAGGATGAGTGTAGATATATGCCGTCTTCTTGAGACTCTAGTGATGCATTAGGAGGCCAAACACGCGTTTAATTCTTCAGTAGTGAATGATTATTGGAAATCTGTTTCACTTCAAACTGTTTTGAGTATGTTAGCTGTGTAATAAACTATTACAGTTAAACAGCACAATGAGAAAGACAGCAGTTTTCAGACTAAACCATGAACATATGAGGTGTATGTACAAAATGGAGTTGGTTAGGTTTATTCAAACTACAGTGGGAATGTGAGTTTAATATGCAAAAATGCAAAACAAAGCATTGACTACAATTATTATATGTTATAGTCAGTTATTAATATTCTCTCAATAAGCTTTGCTCATGTTTCGTTTCATTTCTTGACAAACCTCCCTACATTCTTCTCAAAGCTAGGCTTCAGTTTACACTCCAAACACAACTACACAGCATGCATTTAAAATTTGTAATAATTTATAATATATTTAAATAAAGGGAGGAGATATCAATCAACTACTTTAAAATAACTCAAAGTTAAAAGTATTGCCCTACAATTTCAAGGTAAATATTGAATGTTTACCTGCTTATGCTTAGCACAGATACGGTCATTTAGTCTATATAATTCTAATAAACTTTAATTGTATTTCCCATTGACTTGTTGATTATAAAATGCTAAAAATTACTGTTTATAAAAGAAGCATTGATGTAATTTCGCTGTTGAATGAAAGCTAAAGAAATACACAAATTATCACGTTAACATGTTGTCCCTGTGTATCTTGGAAATATAATGCAGATGTAAGTGATGCCATTTACAGTTGGCTGGGTGAACAAAAACCTGGCATAGAATATCATGGAAATATATTAATTATGCCACCGAAGTATATAAATTATGCAAAAAATGTTGGGAAAAGTTGTCAATTTAATTTATGAATATGCCCTGACATAACTTATTTGACTGCTTGTCGTTTACAAACACAAGAACATTTGCATTTTTATTTATTAAACGTTTTGGCTAGTTGATTAATTTCTTAATATACTAATCCAGCTCATGTTATACTTGTATTGTACTTCACAGTATAACGCTGATTTTCTTATTATAAGGTATGATAGTGTAAGCTAATTTTACCTTAAGGTATCATATGTTATGTTTTTCATATTATATTGTAACATTATCATATAGCAAAGATGTTCAACAAGTGGGTTGTTGGTGGTCCGGAGAGGGTTGTCTAGTTCTAGGTCAATGTAAATAATAATTAAAAATAAATAATTAAATAATATTTAAACTAAAGAGCATATATAATTTCCACAATAAAATCTATTAAAATGTAATGTAGTATGTTAACATAACTTGGAACAGTACAAATCATTTTTTTGTATTCTTGTATTGTAAGGATCATAATCAATTATGTAAACCAATTTATTATATGCATGCATATTATTCTCGTCCCGGCTTCAAAACAATTTTTATGTAAAGGGGTAACAGAAATGTAACAAAAATTGGTCAATCTCAGACTAAATCACATACAAAATTTAAATAGGAAAAACGACATCGTTTGACACATTTACACTTCTTGTGACATTGCTGTAGTCAAAATCATTTTGGCAAGTTACATTACATCCAATCTGACTAGATAAACTACTTTCATAGACTAACTTTCTGACTTTCTGTTATTATGGCTGATTTTGTGTTTTTCTAACTGACACCCCCACCGGTCCTTAACATTTTTTTCAGTTAAGGGGAAGGCAACAGCTAGCGATCACGTGGTCAGAGAGCAGTTCCTTCATTATGCAGTGGAAACAATAGTATGTTCATGGCTGCACTAATTATTATTCTGAGAATGTACCAATTTGTTTGGTCCAAAGTGACTGTCAGCTCGGGCTCTGAAAGAGGCAACGCGCCAGCCATTGCAGTCAAGTGAAAGGAGTCCTTTCATTCAGACTAGTGGGACAGGAATGACCCTCTTGCATATGTGGGCAGGAGACGGGCGCCATGCCAGCCTCAATACCGACTCACATCCCATTAAGTTTGAGTCCAGACTTCAGTTAATGTCAAGCCCCAGCCCCCAGAATAACGGTCACCGTTGCTAGGTTGGCAACAAGCATCGGCCAAAGTGATCTTGGAACATCGGGCTCTGTAGCCTGCCATATGTTTCATGCAGGAAGTTAAAATGTGATGTAGACTTTGGTGTTTTGGTGTGTTTTGCATGTCGGTTACTTCCAAGATGGCTCATGAAAGCTGTAACCTACCCTATTGGTGGTACTGAGTATTGGAGTGAGTAGTCTCATTTCTACCGATGCACAATATATTCCATCATACCACCCAGCCATATCTGGTTATAAAACATTATAATATGTGTTATGAATGTTGGTAAAAGTAATCTACTGTACTAGGCCTATATGTTTTTCAGTAAGTTTGAACTTCCTTGCATGCATTGGTGGTTATAGTGACACAAAAGTATAATACTTGACTCCAAACAGTGGCTCAATTGTTGATCTCCACTGCTTGCGAGACAAACATTTCTCTATTGGGGCCGTAGAGGGCAGTGTGCAGCAGCTGTGATAATGATCTGAGTACAGCTGAAGCACTGCGATGACCTATGACACAGTTCGGTCCTTATTAATATTCATAGCGGCCCCCGTTTGAGAGGGTCCGCTCTTCAAAGTTCTCAGTGGCAGACATTGTTAGCTCTGGTTGGAAAAAAGTCTCGTGGCAGTGAACCAACTTCGTTCTGAGTCGTCCCAGGGGGCAGATTCATTATGACATAATCACATAATAATCCCGCCCACTGTTAATAGATGCCGGCAGTGGCCGTGAATCACTTATTGACCCTTTAAAAGGTCAAAGTGAATCACTTTGTAATGTCAAAAATCTGTTTATCAATATACAGAACTGTTACAATTGTATTTTAAAATAAAATTATATATGAAAATTGATTGAATTGCATGTGTTGGAGAACTACCTAGTAACGCCCTTAAAGCCACCCACACCTTAGCAATGTGTGGTTAAGTTTGCATGAGCAAGTACCGTTCACATTTTCTAGATGCTAAAGTACAAATACAGTAGAAACGGCAAGTACAAGCAAGCGCAAACTGGTCCGATGCGGTTGAAAAGTGAGTTGGCACTGGGGTAGACGCAGAAGAGCCCATCCCCTGACTCACTGTTTCCAGTAAGTTCCACTTGTGTCCTTCCCATCAACACATCAAGTTCTCTTCAAAAGTGACCTTATCATCATCGATGCCAAGAAAACCAAACTCGTCAGAAGCCTCAAGTTGTTAGCGAGCAAGTGGCCCAGATAGCCCGTCATCCCTTACGTTCCTCATCATATGCTTCGCAGATCCAGAGCATTCCTGAGCACTGAGGTTTGCAGCGGATCCGGCGGTCATTGGTGAAGCACGGCTTTTGTTTAGCACCCAGGCGGGCGTGAGTCAGTGGCAGACAGAGGCATCTTTTACGGCGTCCCCTCGTGATGTCTTCCACCAAAGGGGAGGAGAGTCACCATTGCGTTGATATCAGAACACAAAAGTCTTACTTCATCAGGCCTTCTTAGATTAAAGTCTTACACTGGGTCAATTGACACAGTAGGAAATCACTGTTGGATCAGATTATGAAAATATATCTTGCGTTATGTTTATAATTCCAGTATTTTAGTAAAAATATCGGTAACACTTTACAATAAGATGCTATTAGTTAACATCAGTAAATGCATCAGCTAGCATTAGATAACAATGAACAGTTTAGTTTTTCAGAATGTACTATTCCTTGTTAATGTTAGTTCATGTCAATACAGTTATTCATGTTAGATCAGGGAGCATTAGCTACAGTGACAACGTTTGATTTTAATAATGTATTAATAAATGCTGAAAGTAACATGAACTAACATTAATAAATGTTGTATTAGTATTGTTCATTGTTAGTTCATTTTAGCTAATGCATTGACTAATTGTTAATAAATAGCGCCTTATTGTAAAGTGATACCAAAATATCTTCAAATGTTTCTAACAAAATATATTTACTTGAGAATGCACATTATAAACGATAAAATAATTTTAAAAAAATGTGCGTAACCTATCCCTTTAATATAATCAATGAATTAATAAACTGAAAGAAACTTAAAAACTCAAAAAACCTCTATGAAAGCCAAAAACAAGCCCTGTTAAAAGAAAAAAAAACTGTTTTCAGTTTTCGAATATGAAGACTTTTTTTTGTTTTGCTAGTCACAGTATTTGATCTTACCTTTTCCATCCTCACTATGGTTTCAGGTTTTAAGACTTTTGTAAGAAAAAACATTGTAAAGGTTGGACTTGTTACCTGACCAACCTGTGGCAAAACGTGACTATAAGTGCCGATTTCATGTGAATTCCTACAATGTGAATGATAAACATTTGTTTATTAGAAAAAAGCTAGAAATTAAGCCACACCCCCAACCCTAACGTCACAGATACAAAAGCAAATTAAACCAAAACACACAAATGAAATCATACGAATTCATTCGAATTAGCCACCACAGAAAAGTTACGAATTGCCATGAAATTGTGTTGACGTGTCATATAGTGGTATACGTTTGCTTTGCTAATGCATCTTTTTGGTTGTATTGTACAGTACAAAAAATAACAATAAACATTCATAATAACTTACCCCACTTGCTAAACAACTTTCCTTTTGTTTGGATGTCTCATGTTGTAAAAATGTTATGTAAAATTAAAAAGAAAAGCTTTGTTAATTGTATTGAAAAAAAGTGACTTCACCTTGAATGAACCTCTGGACTGATAACTGCTCAACCAGTCGGCCATTTTGTTTAATGAAAAGGCCAAGTTTGAAAATGGCAACACAACTGTTAACACGCCGATGTCATTCGAAATCTACCTTTAGATTTGACAGCCAAGCCTAAATGTTATTATAGCTCAATCCGGGATGCATTTAAATGCACGAATTACCCGGGCAAAATGTTGACTGATTATTAGCATACCGCTAAATCTCTGTGTGCGCTACTGTCAGCTTCTATCAAAGCAGCCGTACAATGTCTGAGGAGGGGAGCATCTGTCGGTAACGTGGGCCACGCGAGCGTAATTTCACCGGTGGGTCGCTTTTGTGCTCGTGGATGAAGCCGCTGCCGTGGCGAGAGAGGGAGAGAGTGCCGTGTCGGCAGGTGCATGCCACCAAATTACCGCCTGCAATTTGCATTTCCCTCCGCTAAGAAGCATGCCATTATCATATCAAAGGGAACTCACAGCAACGTCTAGTTTGGAGAGATGTGGCGCTGCTTCAATTTGTGCAATTAATGCGGGATGAAGACACTTGTCATGCGTCCCGGAGTCCCGCTGCATCCATCTGCATTGTTCCTGTCTGTGGAAGACGCCGCATTCTCTGAGGATACACGCGTAAGCACCTTCATGCACGTTTAGGGCTCTTTTACTCAACCAGCCGACAGAAACAAATGGATTTGCATGATCTTAACCCAGACTTCTTTTCTACACTCCAAGGCCTTGATATCTTTATACACAAGCGTCATCTTCTGCTTTTTATTTGGTGAATAGCAATGTCCTCACAACCTGGCATTATAAAAGCCTTGCATGCTATAAAAGTGCATTGTGTGAGCCTAATGAAGATATATTACGACTAGCCATTCTCTTACTCGTAGGTAATGGGCTCTCATTTTGTTATTAGCTTGTCAGGCGTTCCACCGCCATGCAACGCTAAATTCATTTGTGTTTTCGCCGGCGTAGCACGCCTCCCGTGCTATTTATTTGCCGTTAAATTCGAAGTAGGCTTCAATCAGGCCTATTATCGCACAACTCCTACCGTTAAGACACAGTCCACCGTCGAGCTTTTGAGGAAAATCTCCTCTTCCCCGCGACCTCCTCCTCCATGCTCTCGGTGAATTGTTCTGAAGCACTCTGCGTTTTCTTTGGGGCGAGCACTTACGAGATGGTATTAGTCACAGCTGTTCGCTGTGATTTCCATTCCTTCTCTGGCGCAGAAGGGCTTGCCAAGTGTCTTCGAGAGCCTCTTTCCATTCATTCGAACCTCCTGTCGGATCGCCGCCTTATTTCTATGACGGTCAGCTGTTCCTAACCAGCACTAAATTGAATTTGATGGAACTGTTTTTTTTTTATCCCCTTGTAAAGCTGCGTTGAACGGGATAATAATTCTTGATAATGTGTCGTAGGAGGATGTGGAATATTAGACATGTTTATTATGTGTTATTGAATTGTGCGGGAAAATGTACCTAAAAAAAGTATTTGGCGTTTTATGATGTTGCAACAATTCTAACTGACCAACCATTTCAAGTCAATTTTTTCCTATACATTGTGTAGGCCTCGTTCCCCTAACAAAGATATATTATGACCATAAGCTGCTTTTTTGAAGGACAATTTATTTGTAGCTCCATTATTGCTTGTCACAAATGGCATTTTCAAACCTTACTTACATACGAAGACCCCCAACTTTTCTATACGATTCCTGTCCTCCTGGTCTTATCTTCCTTCCTGACGATATGACGTTCAGCGCTTCCTTCTTTTCCTGCGCGTTCACACCGATCCTTGATGTTTGTGACAGGCCACGATAGGTGGGAACCCTTATCGCCGCGGGGTTCGGAGGCCTGGCTAAATTGAAAATTGCAAATGAAATCCGTGGGGTTTAAATTCATCAGCTATTATGTCAGATGACCTTTGGCAGCCACTGATAAAACTGAACGAATGGTAGCTCTGATCCAATTTTCGACACTATCCACTCCTTTGACTTCATTCACAGTCAGACAGCCGACTCGCTGGAAGTGAAAATGATAGGGTTTCAAGAGCGCGCCATTGTGTTGCAGATTAAGATTTTTTCTTCCTATTTGCTGGGGTCTGCCTCGCGGTACGCCCGTCTGGTATTCCGCCATTGTCCAATCGGTTTCAATATCTGCTCTGGAGGACATGTAAGTCGCCCTTCTCAGATAAACACTTACAGGGGGAAATGTTGGACTTAATAGTTTCGCCTCAGAGGTGATGGTGGTCACTGTGTAGCGTGGGTTCGATTAATCCAGGCCTGGGACAGTCTCTTCTGTTCTGAGTTTGAGATGCTTTTTCTTCTTTTGCATCACATGTCATCTTTCAGACGTTTTTTTTTGTTGGTTTATGCTTTGACAGAAACCATCTGGTATATTACTATGTGTATGAGCACAGAATAGAATTGAATAGAATTCAGCCCTTTTTATGTTTTTTTTACCATATTCGTATTATACTAGTTATTGAATAGCAGACAAGGGAGCTTAACATAGCTTACATATGCACTGCATATACAATATAAGCACCATATTCTAAATAAATATTTACATTTATGCATTTGACAAACATTTTTATTTGACTTGTGCATTCACATTTTTATCACTATTTATGTTCCCTGGAATCAGACCTGCAATCGTTGTGCTTCTAATGCAATGCTCCAGCAACTTAAACACAAGAACACAGATATCAAGAGAAATACATACAGTATATCCCTATATTGTTCACCATCTGATATAGGGATGTATAATACCTTCAGCCGTGTCATACCCGTCTTTGAAAGGTGCGTTAAAAAGCATCCATTCTTTCGGGACAGTTACAGTAGCCAAAAGGCGGGTCGGGTTTGACCTCGTGAGTAAACACAGATGCATGAAAAACACTCCCAGAATGAGAGTGTGTGATGTGATTAAACGTGTCATGTGTAATTGTAGCATGGTGAGAAGCGCTAGCAGGAAAGGTGCAGATGGGATTTGGAGGAAGGACAATGCCAGGTCCCTGTAGAGCCCAGAGGGGATTGGCAGCGGATCTTCACACAACAAACACACACACACACTCTTCAGTGTCATTCACAGTCACTAAATGGGGAGACGCACGCAAGACCTTGTCACATAAAATATGTTTAGTAACAAGCAAATGGGCTGGAATAGCGCTTGCTTGCGATGTGAGCCTCAGTTGTACCATATTGTTTACGATACACGTCGATTCAAAGCAGCTTTACAGAAATCGATACTGTACTGTCTGGAGGTGTTTTTGAAAAGATGCTGTTTAATTTGCATTTTTGACAATTAATGTTAAGGGGTTAACATTACATAGAAAATTTATAATACAGATATATGAACAATGTAATTGAACAGTTCTACTGTAATTGTCCAGGAAATAAAATATAGCATGTCATATTATTTATTGACAAAAATAAAAATTCATATTATCTTTACCCATATGTAGATAGTCATTTCATTCGTTGTTTTGCCCATTATTTCTGTCATTTCTATGAGAACACAAAACAGTAAAAACATTCTATACAACAAAAAAATATTAAACCGTTATTTTTATAATACTTTAAACAAATAACCAAATTTTTAAGTCCTTATATGTGTGTTTAATTATGTTCATTTGTTTACCCTACAAAAATATGATATTGCAATTTTAGCTTGATTGTTTCACATACATACATAACACATAGTTTCAGTTATTTTAAGTACAGTGTAAAAACTGTCATTTTACAGAATCTTACTGTTTTATTTTGCAAAATAGAACAAATGCAAATTTACATGTCGGGTGTAAAATAACATGAAAAGAATATACATTTCATGACACATAAATGTTAATTAAAAATTGTTCTGGCGTCCCAGCTACCGGAATATTACCGTTTATTAACATGTTTTTTTAATAATCTTGCTGCTTGAAAATAACAAAATAACTGCTATTTGTAATATTCGGTCATTTATAAGATGCAGCCGTGGTATACGCTGTTATATTCAGATTCACATGCTTAAAATGTACTGTAGTTACAGTCAAGCGAAGCACGTTCGTACAGTGTCAGACTGTGTGTAAGCATTTTTAAAAAGACGTTTTTTAAGTATGGTTTATTAGTGTTTTTAAGCAGTGTTTGTCTAACCTTGTCTCCGGAGCGCACCTGTCACAGGTGCCGATCATTAATCGGTTATTACGCAGGTTATTCGCCGGCTGACAAGTTGTAATTTCCCCTTGATTTTCGCCCGCTTGTCAGGTGGGAATTACGGCGAAGCGCACGTGACAAAATACGTCGCCTCCCTGCCCCTCATCCGAATCCCGACCCACCCTTTCCGCGCTTCTCTCGCCATCTCCCCCCACTCTCTCCGGTTTTTCCACAAACAATATCTGGGACTCCGAAGTAATAAGGCGGAATGTATAATTAATTACCCAGCTTGCTCTAATTAGCGCTGAATAAGTTGTGTCCCTCTCATCATCACAAATGTGGTGATGGGTAATACCAGTTTATGCTATATTAACTGCAAATATGCAATCCTTCTGAGAGCACTTTCCTTGATGAATTTGATGAATGTGACAATAATTAGCAGAGACAGATGAGAGCTAAATTACTACTGACAATGTAATGCTATCCTGCTCGAGGGCTTGGGAACATGGCAGAGACCAGGCCCCGTTTCTAATTAATAGTCTTTCTGCCAGCGAGGAGAAAAATAAAGAATGGTAATTGTTTTCGTCAAAGGCTGTAGGGAGCTATCAGGGTAATAAAGTTAATTAGGAGAACAAACAACCGCTCACCGCCTTACCAGAGTGGAAAAAGTGTCATTCAGACTGTGGCGAAGATATGACGAGATTAGACGATAGCGAAAGAAAATTTCACGCCGGAGGAAAACGGGGAAAGAAATCAATTATTTGACGCCTGTTCTTTTGTCGTTCGCGTATTATTCGCCTTGAATGCGGAATACGTCTCTTTGTCCCGGCTTCCCCGATGTGCTATCTCGGCTCATTTAAAAGATTGTTTTGCTGTTCCTCGAGACTAGCGCGTTCGCTGATTTCTTGCATTGCTTTGGATGACTGCGCCCGGAATTTCCCGCCGCGATCGGCTCCGTAACGATCGGAAACCGTAGCGACATAGAAGCTGTTCGAAATGAATTAGAAAGGATTGATGACAATTATTCGAATCGTTGGTGGAATTGAGACGATCTGACATTTTTGCTGCGTCGGGACGCACTTTGGCACCTCGGGTAATGAAACTGTGCATTCGGCCAACCTTCAATTTATTATGGTGTCAGAAAGCAGCGTCTGCTTTGACATAAAAACATGACGTCGTGAGCTGAATGAAGTCAACTCAACCTCGCCGGTTCAGAAGCGCTGTTAGATGTCATGTTTCTATCCTGGTTGATGTTTGTACACAGGACTGCGGTAGTTACACTTACTTTATGGATTTATTTATGGGATTGAGGACTGTGAATACCACACAATTAAAATCAAATGAAATGTGTTTTTTGGCAGCCACGTGGAAGTGTATGACAGTGAGTCACGCCCCTGTCAGGTGTTTCTGGTTTAGACAATCATTATATGCCAGTGTGATTTCATTATAGGTGTTTGTATGTAAAGTGGACACATACAATTTATATATGGGAAGAAAATGAATAATATTATTCATTTGTCTGAAAAAGGAAAGGTATAGGCTTACTCAATGCCATTTAGAGAAACGTTAAGAACAAGACAATATCATAAAGCTCATGCTATAGCATGGACAGTTATTGATTTGTGATATAAGACAGAGTCTTTTGACATAAATAAAAAAACTTGTGTGTTTTGTGTCTTAATGGACCATCAGAAATCACTCAGAACAGAATTAAACAATTATAAGGTCAAATTAAATCATTCTTTACTGTTTATGAATGAAGTATATACTGTAAATACTTTTTAAACGTTTTCCTTATTATTAATTTTATTTCTTATCAAATGGTTATACTTCCATACATAAAAAAAAACATAAAAAAAACCTTTCTTTCAATTTATATATGACAATAATGGTGTCTTGGATTCTCCAGGATGCCTTGCATTGTGATTTAATGTTAACATGTATTTGTGGAGATCTTTAAGCAGTTTAAATTATAGTATAGTGTGTTTAAATGGTTTTAAATAGAAAATGTTGAAACAATGGCGGTAACACTTAGTAAGGTTGCATTTAACATTAGCAAGTGCATTTATTAATAATTGCTTATGTGATGTACAACGTTTGATTTTAATAATGCATCAGTAAAGGCTAATATTATCATGAACTAAGATTAGTAAACGCTAAAAACTACATTGATCATTGTTACTTGTAGCAAATGCACAAAGTTAACAAATTCAACCTTACTGTAAAGTGTTACCACAATGGCAGTGCCAAACTATCCCAAATAATGTATGTATTAAACATGTTTAAAAATAACATGTGTTTCCATAATCTGAGAAAAATCGTTTAAGATTATCCGCATATATAAATGTGTTAAGAGCATCTCTGTGATTAAACTAGAGTCGCTTTAAGCAGTTTTAGGCTGATAAAGACGGCCTATTTCATTGCCAGGCGTTGTGTTTGTCCTGATGTGCTGTTAGCCAGCTCTCACCTGGGACCGGTGATAGCTTATCAAAGCCCAAGCAGTTCCTTTCCAGCTCGGCCAGATAATAGAGGCTTTCAGTGCTGTTGAGTGGCAGCAAGGGGAACCATGGGAACCAGCGGTCAGCTGACAGCTAGATGGACAGCTTGACTGCTTTTGCAGCATCATGGGAAATAGCTGTCACCTGGGTTGCCATTGCCCATAGAGATAACCTTCATTGTGACAGCATATACAAAGATTGTGTTTGTCTTGTGTTTTGCTGAAGCCCTAGACTTGGAAGCGAATGCGATTGATCTTTCATTAGGCTTTGATCAATGCGTTAATTGATTATTGAGCTTTATTCGACATGAAACCCAGTATAAGCATCTGCTGGTTGGTGTTTCTGCACATTTTCAGTCCTGACCTGTGACTTAGCATGTCAGATGCTATTTGTTGTGTGTAATATTTTTTTTTATTATATTAGATGATTTACAATGTGAGTAAGCCTGAGTAACCCTTTACATCTAACAATATAACAATGCACATTGTTAGAATATATACGAATAAAGCATATGAGCTAATTATTTTAGATATAAAGTTAATTCATTTGAATGAATAAGTTACTTGCATTTGCATACACAAAAATTACAACATTCTTTAAAGAGCCTTTTTCTCATCAATGTTTCAGCCCTGATGTTTTGCAATGGCTCATTTGCTCTTTGTGGCAATATTGGGCTTCAACCTTGATTTTGTTACTGCTGAGATGTGTTTGTCATAGGGGCGATGTGGATGTATTCTTTTCTACCCAGCTTTGATTCTAGTGTACTGGTCTGTTTTCACTCGACTGGAGTATGATGAGTGTCTGTCTTTGATCAGATTTGTCAGCCATAATCAGTCGCATTGTACATCCGTGACCTGTCATTAGGGACATCTGAACTCTGGCATGGATGTAGTCTAGTATGGCAGAGTTTGTTCCGGATGTAGTCAAAATATATATATTTTTGGTTTACAAAATTCTTTGATACTCCTTTTTAATGCCTTTTGCCAGAACCCTTCTAGCTTTAGTTTTTTTTCTACAATACTTTAAAAGATTACTCTAACCAAAAATAAATATTCTGTCATGAATTACTCCCTCAAGTTGTTCCAAACCTGTATTAATTTCTTTGTTTTGTTGAACACAAAGAAAGATATTAAGATGCATGTTAGTAACTGTCTACCATAGTGGAAAAACATTTAAACGGTAGTCAAAGGTGCCCCAGAATTGTTTGCTTTCCCAAATTCCTCAAAATATCTCATTTTGTGCTTACAAAAACAAAACTTTTTCCTACCGTGGTAGTTGATGGTGCCTCAGAACTGTCAGTTGCTAACATTATTCTAAATATCTTTCTTTGAGTTCGACTTAACAAAGACATTTATACAGGTTTGGAACAACTTGAGGGTGAGTGAATGAAGACAGAATTATATTATTTTGGGGGTGGAGTATTCCTTTAATTCAGTTGAGAGAATGCAAATAGTTGAAAGTTCATCACTTGATCTTTATTGTGTATAGTTGTGGGTAAAATGATAAAAATGTGTATGTCATGGTATATCATGTGTATATCATGAGATATTTAATACTTCTGTAACAGAGAGTAACATGAATAATTTGTGATATATTGTATATTATATATATACTTATAAATGTTATGCTAAAATATAACCGTTTTGTAACACCATAAAACAATTATGCTAAAACATAATTGCCATATCTGTATTTGCATAATTATGTAGTTTCAATGAGATTCCAAACTCATCGAACACTAAGTTTCCAAAATGTGAAAAAATTAAGCATTAATTGTAGATATTGCGTGTGGTAAACAGCTACACGTTATGTAACAACTGTGTTAAAGGGATAATTCACCCAAAAATTGTATTTACCCCAGAAATCTCAGTTGATAACATTCTACTAAATGTCTTTCTTTATGTTCAACAGAACAAAGAAATGTAGGTTTGGAATTGCTTGAGGTTGAGTAATACATGACATTTAAATTTTTGGGTGGAGTATCTCTTTAAAAACATACAGACTCAAATGGTCATAGATTATGAATATGATTGTTTGAAAGCATTTTGATATAGTGAGTATATGCACACCAGACATATTTCATGTACAATTTAGAAAGTAGGATACACTGTAAAATGTCAAATGCTGCCAGAAGAAAACTCTGGTTTTAGTAAAGTAAAAATGTTTTACCCAATTTACTTATAAAAAAAACATATCATTATTTTACACCAAATAAAACACATGAAAAGTCTGCTAAGAAAAAAGTGAATTTCATAAAATTGTAGTTTTTTTTTAATTATAGCTTTCCACTCTGCTTAGTTTTATTTAATAGTGCTACTGCTAATCTGTGTCAAAAACAGACTAGCAGACTGATACAGATTGACCATCACAAGGTTAATACAAAAATCCCATTTACATTGAAGGTAGCGCTGATTACGTGACGCTTTGCAAGATTACGAAATAATGCTTAACAGTATCTGTTGTCCGCATTGTTAACATCTAACAACAATCATGACCTCAGTTCTTTTGTAAAACCTTGTTAGTTATTCCTTACATATTAAGGCCTTTGTGGCCATGCATGGTCTGACTTTTAAGGAGTCGCGTTCATCTTGATGTCACGACGAGTGCCATTGTTAGGAAACAAGCTCTTTAAATGTGCTAAATTCTTCAGCCCCCCAAAGGTAGAACACACACCTCCCTTTGTCATGCGCTAAAACTGAGAAATATTGAGCTAAGGTGCCAACCCATTGACAATGCTTTTCAGATGGCCCTGCACAAAGGGGTCTCTCACAGCATGACCCGACGACGGCTGTAACGGAGCTTTTTGCCGTGCTAATGCAGGCCGAACTGTCATGGGGATCTACGTACAACTGCTACTCTCCACCCTGCACCAAAAACCTCTTTTGTTTTAAACTTGTAGCTTTAGGGGTTATTCAGCTAATTGCTTGACAGCTTCTCACTTGGAGGGAGATTAGGAAGTCTTTCGCGGCTTCTGCGGTGACTTAGCGCTGTGACAATTTGTACTAATTAGGATCCATAGGAAAAACACTAAGGCTAATATGGGATTGGCTAAGCATCTTCACTTTATTATTGGTTTGTGCCGTGCTGCTAATAACACAACAATGGTACATAAAAGAAGGGAGTTGTAGAGAGGAAATGCGCTTTGTTAAATTTAGAGATTTTCACCGAGATTATTTCATTCTTTTGATGAGAACTCAATGTTTTATCCTCTCAATGCTTTTATCAATTGGTCTATATTGTATATTACACATAGCTTTCAACCTATGGTTGGGTAAAATACTGGCAAATCCAATTGTTGATATAGGTAAACCTACAAATAGCCATATCTGACCCAACCATGGGTTGAAACAACACAACATAGGTTATCTTAAACCCAACAGTTGGCTTTATCCATATTTTACCCAACCACGAGTTGAAACAACTTGCCTTTTTTGCCAACTTGTTTTAGATTCCCGAATGGTTTGAACACTGGGAATGCATAAAAAAATCAACATTTCTTCAAAAAAATTGTTGGTGCTTGCATGCAGGTAACCATTGCTTAGCCATTGGATTCTCCCACTGGGTTTTACGCTTGCCCCATGTAAATAAAGACCAGAAGCCTTCAGGGCAGAACATTAGCACGTCATTTAAGTAACACCTTCCTCTAGCCGCGGGGCGGACACCAGGGAGCACGACCCAAGGTGGAGCAACCCACTGGGCAGATCCTCCCCTGCTGAGGCCAGCGAGAGATCTCACACCTCCCCAGGGAAGGTTTTATGTTGCTGTTCACACACCAGGGTGTGAAGAGACACTTGTGGGGCTACATGACACAGCTACTGTTTAACAGCAGGAGTCTCTGTTTACTCTTCAGCAGGGTAGAGGACACTACTGCATCCTCTTACAGCTCATGACGATCCACTCACTTATAATGGCCACCTACCAATAGCCACCTATTCTAATCATTCAGAATGATTAAATGTCATAGTATTGCTGTAAATAATGTACGCTGCATCTGAAGACTATTTTTTTCAGCGTATTTTTGCTATCTGTTGTTTTATTTCACGATATTTAATTCGTACATAAGTGTCCTCCCACGTCACTCCGCCCAGGGATTCCCCAGGGTCCTAGAGCCCGTAAAGCGCTTTTATTTTCTTAACTAACTAAAAGATGTAAAATAGAATTTGCATATATTTTGAATGATGGATATAGAATGCACTGCTTGTTGCTTGCTTACTTTGCTCAAAAGCATGTTGCATGTAAGTCTACATGTCATATTATCAAGGCACTTTGCTTCTAAACACAGCTCTAGACCTGTAGTTCCAACCACGCAACTAGGCGATGCCGCTTGCGACTGATTGTTGGAACGATGGTTTCGGGAAACACTTAAATCGTTGAACTATGCTGGAATGACAGAACTTGCGATCATAGTTGGCTAGCGATGCTTTTGGGAAACGCACTCCAGGTTGGTTAACCAACTGTATAATGAAACTGTAATCTAAAAAAACAACAAAAAAACTAAATGTTAATTCAATGACAATTGGGATCAAAACACCAATAATTATGGGAATGAATATACTATTAACCAGGAAAAGAATATTATGCAGTATAGCAACAGTTAATACACCGTTCAGAATATACTGTATTTGTTTTATATTGTCCAGTCTTTGCAGAAAAACAATACTGCAAACAGAGCATTGAAAAAACTGTGCATTGCTACTGCTGAGATAACAAAACGGAAGCAATTTATGTATTAAGCTACTTCAGACGATTAAGTGACTACTTCAAATGGCATTGAAGCTTCGTTCTTGTAATAATCTTTCTAATAATCGAAGTTGCCACAATTTTGATATGAATTCATAAGACATACATTTATTTCCCACGAGATGTGGTTGAATTATTAGCCTATTTAATTTGATAATTATTTCAGTGATTATAAATATTATGATCGTCATCTGTTTAGATAAAGTTTTAATTAATTTGCTATCCAAACCGCACCATGTGACGTGAATAACAGTCTCGACATGCTAATCACACAATGAGCTTTCAACGCTTGACGTAAGTGATAAATGATGTTCAGATTCCCACTGGGTGAAACAAAGACAGGACTCCTGCCTCACCTTGCCAAGCGACATGTTTGGACTAGAGGCTTATAGGGAGGTGTCAAAGTGTGTCTCTCAACTGGAAGAAGCTTTCCTCTGGAGCGGCAGGGCCCTCACATACACACATATATAATCACATCTACCGGTACCAGACTTATTACCCACCAAGGTCAAATCTGTCCTTTCCTATTATAAGAAAATACTACTAAGTACTTAAATTTAATGTGAAATTTAATTTTTGCACAATCATTTGCAGATTTTTCAATCTTAGCATTTTTAGGGGAGAGTTAATACACGATAAAAATGGAATTAAAGTTGATTTGGGAGTATACATGTAGGTGACTGAAGTGAATGAATAAAGTAATGTGAATGTACTGTAAATGACCATAATATACACTGCCTGTGTGAAAAGGTGGCTCACTTTAATATGTTGTCGGATCCTCTTTAGCTTTGCATGTGTTGCATACAGTATCTGACGCACAACCTCATGGCAATTTTACGTTTAAGTAAATTGGCATCTAATTTATATGAAATTGTACAATCTGTTTCCCAGTGATCTGTTTACGCCCAAGTGAGTGTTGTGTTTAGAGATGGACCTTCATGCTTGCATTTTTCTTATAGTCGTATGCTTTTATTCGTTTCACATTGTGTAAATTAATCTTGTAAAATAGTTCTGTTTTGACAAAAGCATAAAAAACGTGCAATACAAGAGCTACAAAAGGCTTTATAGGCTATTACCAAAATACATAACACTACAGTAAATGCAAATGGAATCGTGTTTTACCTGTTTTATTTGTTATTTTACATAACATTATTCATGAATGTGAAATAGTCACAGTGCGTTTATGTAGATTATATAAAGTAGAACATTTACAAAACAGCACTGTGTATGTGACACATTTCATTTTGTATCTATATTAGATTTACAGTCTAAGGTTCTTTGGTCATGGTCATAAGGTTTTAAATTAACAGTGTGGGAAAAACCTGACCTCAGGTTCATCAGTGTGTTAGATGGCTTTGAGCAAGAATACGTGTATGCTTTTAAATCAGAAGAGCCCTGACATCAGATTCATGTTTTGGACTCACTTAGCATAATACTGCATTATTATAATGAGTCTGAAATCACATTATCATTTTATGTTACTTTCTTATTAGATAAACTGGAGTCCATACATATAAACTATCAAAAAATGGGGAAGATTTCCATTCAAATGTGATGCAGCAATTTTAATCTAAAAATACCTTCATTACCATGGCCGGATCCTGAAAGCTATTTATGTATTCATTGAGCGAATGGACAATTAAAGTGCACGGATTGGCAATGAGAGGTGGGAGCAAGCATGTCTCCTCTGCTCTTATCCAGTTGTTGATATCCATTTGAGTGTTCCCCACTGAGACCATTAATAAAACATGGGAAAAACATCTCATCCTTCCAGCGCAAAAGATAAAACAAATCAAAGATGTTTCAGAGATAAAGCACATTATCCAATTTAAATATCATTACACGTTCATCAGATGTAGATGTACAAGATTTAATTGATCAATGGTGTTTTCTGATATTTTGGATTGTGCCTTTCCCTTTTTGAATATTTTAAGATTTCCCAGCATCTCAGATCCTAGCTAGCTCTATTTACATTGTATCTTTCCTCGAGTTTGATGGGTGATGGGTTTCCTGACAAAGACCAAGAAAGTATTTTCTTTGAGCTGAAGTCCGCACTGCTGTCTGTCAAGGCGTGTACGTCACATTGAAATGGCATTGAGAGGTTTTAAATATGTTGGCCACATTAGCTCCTCTGTTTCAGTAATGCGCTTAAATGTTGGACAGCGTGCACAGAAGCCCCACTTACACTGCCGCGGGTGAATAGACTTCTCTTTCCCAAAGTTGATGCTTCTTGGTTGGGTCCCATCTGCTGCGATTGAAAGGCCTTGAAAAGGGTTTTCTTTTTGGATTGTTCCCATATCCAAAGAAAGCGCTGGCTCTTGTTGGCAGCTGAGTTCTCTGGGCAGACACGTAGGCCTTAGACATCCCCTCCTCTCCCATTCGTACTTTCTCAGGCCTTTCAATAAGGCAGATTTTGGAATAGGAAGGAACAAAAATACTCGCTGCGTTTGGGAGGAAGGCCTGATTTGAGCCTTTGAATGAGAGCGGTTATTTTTTGAAGATTTATATGGATGGTCTTAGGGGATTCTAAGACTCGATGAACAAACGTAAAATTTTTTCACCACTCAAATTGTAGCAATGTGCTATGTTGTCCAATTAACATTTAGCATTTAAAGTAAAAAACATTTGGCAACAGGTTTCTCCGTCACAACAATTCTCCATCCTTTGCCTCAACACTCTTTGTTTATTTGGAATCAAGCTCCAAAGCTCATCAAGAAGATCTCCCATCCAACCTCAGCTGGACCGTCCCGGCTCATAGTCAGAAATGTCTTGTCTGTTCTTCCCAAGCCTCTCTGTTCAATGCAAATAATGGTCGTGGTTCTGCAGAACGGCAGTCCTGCCCGGGTACCATCTCTCATTCAAGAGCTATTGTGAAGCACCGTTTAAAGAAGCTGTCAAGTTCTTTCTGCACTTGGCAGGGAAGGCCAAATCTACAGTGCCACAGTGCCATTGGCGAAAAGGAAACTTATTTTGTTTGCTTGCCATTGTATAAGCTTGAGTGAAGGGGAATTTTAGCAACATGTAATTTACTCTTGAGGCTTTTACAGTACGTCGCTTTAGTGATGGTAATTTCCGCCTTTGTAGGTATGAAAGGATAACCATCAATCACTTGTCAATTGGTCAATTGCCGAAGTGATGAAAAGGAAGGGCTTGAACAATTCCCCCTCTTTGGCTACCTCGAGGACTCTGAGTGTGAGAGAAAACATGGCAGCTGGATGGGATAAGAGAGTGGATCAGGATCACAGGTACTGATCTGGTAAGACTTGAAACTTTGTTCATCTGCTAGTTAAACAAATGTATTGCTCAACAAAATATTGCTTCTTGAGAACCTGATTGCATTTAGCTTCCTCTGATCGTTTTAGAGTTACTTGGGGGTGTTCAGAACAACTGTGGATTGTGTCCAGGTATAGATTATTTAGCTGTACATGCGGTCAAGGGGATTCCGCAGAAACCCCAGAACTTTCCGATATCTATTCAGGAGTCAGTTGTCGAGCTGTGGATTTGTGGTGTGGATTTGAATCCCTCCCTCCCGACAAAACCGTGAAGAATAAAGAATC